>OX377613.1:61727623-62929297 GCA_947397855.1 Thelaira solivaga
CCTTTTGCAATTATATTATTATTTATTTTTATTTTTTATTGTGTAAAATTATTAAATTTGAATATCGTCATCAGAATAGTATTCACATTTTATTATGCTCGTATTTTTATAACGATAAAATATTAAATTATCTTGACATTTCTTTTGTGGCAATTGCAGCACTCTAGCTATGTTGCTGCTGCTATTGCTATTATTATTATTATTACTCCTATTGTTGTTGCTTGCACTAAGTTGAGATGTAATGAAATTATGACAGCACCTTTATACGAGTATTATTTTTAAATGCGACCTCCAGTCAAATGTCGTTAACATTACAAAAATTAAAACAAACAAAATGTGTTTGTACGTAATAATAATAATAACAAGAAGAAGCAGCAGCAGCAGAAGCAGAAGCTTATATGTAGAAGAGAATCAAACATAGAAACATAAATTTAGGACGTTGCAAATGTACGCTTAAAGCAAACACAAATAGACCTAAAATGTTGTATTTTAACGAGGGTTGGCAATCAAAGTTATTTAATTAATTCTTAAAAAATATTTTTAAAGGAATTTTTTAAATGCCTGTTGCTTTACAGTGTTTATAAGCTAAGTATTTTTAAAAGTGGTACAAGTCCACTTTTTTTTTTTTTAAATGATGTTAGCAGTAATTTGAAAAATATTTTCGCACCATGCTAGTCATATTACATTGACTTAATTTAGACTTAGTTAAGCTACTTTCTTGGGCAACTAAATCACAGACCTGTAGGTCTGTTTTGTCTCTCGTTTCTTTCTTGCCAAGAACTTGGGTCGTTAATATGGCCTTTTAAAAAAGTTTTCATTAGATTTTTATTAAACGCTACAATAACAAGTCATATCGATGCTTTGAAAGCCAGCCAATTTATGTGTTTTGCTTTGCAATAGAACCACAAATTGAGTCAAGCTAAATTCCATAGCAGAAAAAAATTTTTCAGCTTTAATTAAGGGTGTCGTTTATAGTGATTAAATTTTTCTAGTTTCTAAAAAAACAAATGCTTTAGTTGATCTGAAAATATACTTCATTGGCTACGACGATTGACCTACCATTCATTCCTACTCTCTCTATAACAAAACAAAAATGCGCACAAGCGTGATAGAAGGTTGGCCTACTCTACAGACTTAGAGCTCTTTTACTGACACTTGTAATTCAAGAACTTTAAAATTAAATATTTCTGAAGACTAGGCTGCCCGAAGTGTTAAGCAAACAAATCAGCATCATTTCAAATGATGCTATAGCTGCGCTTATTTGCGAAAAGTATAACTTTAGGAGTTTCATACTTTACCAAAGTTTGCACAGTTGCGTTTAGGAATATAAGACTTTGCTGCACTAAAAAAACAAAGGCTTAGGAAAACAGCTTTATTTCTTTTAGGCTTCTTGCCATATCGAAATCCCTAACTATTTGTTGTTACTATTGTAAATAAGGTTATGTTTACCATGACTCTGGGTCATATAATTTCAATTAATCAAGTAAAACTAAAGGCCAAAAAATGCTATTTGATATCGTACAAGTTTAATTGAAATTTACAAATTTTTTTATAGAAAAAAATTAAATTTTCATATTTGACGATTTGGCTTATGCCCTCTTTTACAAGTAAAATTTCCCTGTCTTCTTCTGTCTGCTGGTTAGCTGACTGTGTGCTTGAGAAAACAACTTATGTAATTGATTTCGCTGTCTAAACATTAACGAGACAGACACACTGAACTGAAGTGGAAACCACAAGAGTTACATACAAGTCAAACATGGAGCCTCAACTTCTATTAAACAAAGAAAAACTTAGAAACAAATTAATACACAAACATACATGCTATTAAACATCAAATAAAAATGTAAAACAAAAACAACAATAAAAACACACACTTAAATCATTTATTACAACAAACAGAACAGAACGAATTGCAAACTTAATAAATAAAAAAAAATGCAGCGAATGAAAACCAAAAGCCCATAAATTATATTTCAGCAAAAAAATAAAAAATTATTAATAATAAAATGTAGCAACATACAGGCAATAGCCAAAAGTCAACAACAGGCAAACAGCAACATCAAGAGCAATAACAGCAGCAACGGCAAATTTTACAAAACTAAAAATAAAACAAAAAGAAAAACCTTTTAAATAAAACCATGAAATAAATACACACACATACACACACACACACACACATACACACACATTGAACTAAAAATGTCTTCTTTAGGGTAGGGCATTATTTTAAAAACATTTTAATAATGACAGGCAACCACAATGAAAACTAAGCCTTAAAGAATGTTTGCTACTGCCTCAATTGGCCTCTCAGGCTGTCAGAAATACTCACATATCATCTCTCTCTCTCTTTTTAAATGTGTGTGTGCTAGATAGAGGGTATAAAGTTTTTTTTTTATACGAGTACTTTATAATTTAGGAGAAAGAGGCTTTGCATCTTAACTTAAGTTTGTCTATACTAAGATGACTTGATTTATTATTGTAACTGAAAAGCTGTTAGATTAATTTTCTTAAACTTAAAATGAAAATCACAAAATTGCCGCTTAACATATCAAGATATCTCAAAACATCTGATACTTCATCCACTTGATGTAAAAAAAAAAATTAAAAACTCAAGAGGTCTTAAAAAATTATTAAGGCATCGTACAACATCGTAGAGTTTGCCTGGAATGTACAAAAAAGAGTCCATTGATGTTTTTAAAGGCCTGTTAAGAAATCTCGCAATATTTCAGCTTGTCTGTAAAGTGAAAGTTTTCTAAATAACATGTCCTTGCTCTATGTAAAAAGCATAAAAAAGAAAAAGCAAAATGTCCAACTAAAACATTCCTAAGCTTTTCAACCATGTCGTAATCAGATCTTCTAAGTAACTTATTTTGCGCCTTCCCACGGCTGGGCAAACTTTCAGAATGTGTTTGACATTTTCTGCAAGTCTCGACGGAAACGCATTTCAATTCTGGAATAACTCAGAGTTTTCAATGTTGTTAGCAGTTCATTGAGGAGTCTGCTAAGATGTAGAATAAGCTCTTTTTTCTTTAAAGCACGCCTGCTTCAGCTCTTTTTCAAAAAGAGTAGCTCTCATTTTTTATCGTTTCGCTTACTAGGCTATGAATACTAAAAGAATTCTATTCATTAATCCCATGAAAAAATTTCATTATAAAGGTATTTTAAAGCACAGTTTCACTCTAACACACCATAATGTAGGAACCTATCTACAGTATTATAGGAGGGAAACCTGTATTTTAACCAATGACAAGGTTTCATTAGACTAATGAAATATTTCATTATTTCAATATTTCATTATTTTAATGAAATTAATGAAATTTTTCTATAAATTATTTCATTAAATGCATGAACATTAAATTCAATTATTTCAATGAAATCTTTTCATTAAATTAACGAAATTATTTTTTTAAATTATTGAAATCTTTTCATTAAATTAACGAAATCTTTTCATTAAATTAAAGAAATTATTTCATTCAATGCATGAATATCAAATTCAATTAATTCAATGACACCTTTCATTAAATTAATTAAATCTTTTTATTAAATTCACGAAATTATTTCATTAAATTAAATTAATTCAATGAAATTTTTTCATTAAATTAACGATATTATTTCATTGAATTAATTAAATTTTTCATTAAATTAATGAAAATATGTCATTAAATTAATGAAATGTTTTCATTAAATTAACGAAATTATTTCATTGAATTAATGAAATTATTTCATTCAATGCATGAATATTAAATTCAATTAATTCAAAATCTTTTCATCAAATTAATAAAATCTTTTAATTAAATTCATGAAATTATTTCATTAAATGCATGAATATTAAATTAAATTAATTCAATGAAATTTTTTCATTAAATTAATGATATATTTCATTAGTCTAATGAAAAATATCGTTGGTTGAAAAATAATAAATTTTTCATTTGATTTGTGAGAAAATTCATAGAATATCTGAATAAAATTCTCTCAGTGTACCCTTTTTAAAGTTTTATTTATTTTCCTATTAAAAAAAACGTTTTTATAGCATAAAAACTGCACCTAAAAGGAATTTGAAATGTTGCCAGCTAAACTGTCTTAGAAGGCTTTGGAATTGGGAGCGGAAACACGTCAATTGGTCACAGTGGCCGGACTAGCCCTACTGCTCTCATGTTACAAATTCTCCCTAAAGTCTAGGATTCAAAGACAGTTGTAGGTAGTGACGCTCTATGTAACGAAAACAGGTCCTAATTAGACCATTAGAAGGCACAACAAGTGTTCTGCTGTCTCTTCGTTTTCGTTTCTTAACTTGCAGGTTATTTCAACTCATCCTCTTATTTGCCAAGCGTTTCAATACATACATTTGCCCAGTCATAAATCCTGAATTACTGAAAGAGTCAGTCTGTTTCTTTCGAATACAGAAGGTCATGAATCCTTTTCTCCAGCCTATATTGCATCTATTCATTTTGCAGCCACTCCTCAAATTTTTTGTTTTAATACAGTTTTAATGCTTCATGGCAGTGAGCAGAATAGTTCTAGGCCAATGAAACTACCTTTTTTTACAAGTTCGCCTACGTTGTCATTGCCCACATATCCATTATGACACGCCACCCGTATCAGAGGCACCCTGTTATTAGATGCTAGTCTCTTCAGAACTGTTAGGCAGGCCCACACTAGTTGCGATCTTATCTATTTTCCATTAAATTATTTTTATTTGCTCATAGGGTACTGTGACTTGCAGTCACTCACTTTAAGTCAACTTAAACTGTTGTTTACACCTAAAATTCGAAACCAAATCAAACTCTATTTATTTGTTTTGTTTCAGTTAGTGCTTATTAAAAAAAAAAAAATTAAAAACTAGAAAAATTAAATTCAAAATCCTTGGTCTCATCCGTTTAATTTCTCGCATTTGTCTCATTAAAATTCAAAAAACTATTTAATTTTAGCAACAATAAAAAATTAAATTAAAAAAGTAAAAAAAAACGCATTTAACCATCCATCACTTTAAATAGAAATTACACCCAAATTGGCCAACCCTGATCGGGCACATGTTTCATACACATGCACTCTTCAATGCATCCAAGTGTATGTAAAAATGTGAGCGTGTAAGTATATACAATTTGCCATTTAAGCATTTTGTTTTGTTTTTGCTGTTGTTGTTGTATGTGAGTAAGTTTAGCAGCGAGTGTGAGTATGAACACGTATGCGAAATTAAAGTTAAACTTAGAACGTTGTGCTACAAAACATGAAGGTGAAAATGACAACAACACACACAACAACAATAATAATAATTTATTTATTACAACAATAATAATATACTCATCATCATCATCATCATCATCAGTCAGTAGCGCCTGGTGTTTGCATGTTATTGATTTAAAGCAACTGCAACTGCAACTGCAAACACATTAAACAAGAGCAACAACAACAACACAGTAATTAATTTATGTAACCATTTAATGAAGAGAAGATGCGAATGATATACTAAATAATGATTAAATCATGATGGTCTTCAGTATGATAGGGAATAACGAATGATGAATGTTGCAGCATGATGTTAAGGGTTTGATAAGACTTGCAAAAGCAGTTGGCTTGTTAGATTTTTCTTTTTCTTTCTTAGTTACAAGTATAAAAATGAAGGTTAACATAAAATAAGTTAAAGACTGAGTGACTACACTGAAAGAAGAAAATTCTCTCAGTGTAGCAACTACTTTAGTTTCATTTCTTTTCTGTTTTTTTATTTATTTATTTATTATTGATTATGATTGAGTTTGTTCTTTAAATTTATTATATTGGTGGCAAAAGTATGTGTGTGTGTGAGTGTGTGTGTGTGTGCACTCAACAAATAGTTGCAAGATTTATTATAAAACTTTTTGCGGTTTTTGATTACCTCGAAACCGTCATACTTGAAACTTTTTTTTTTTTTTTTTTTTTCTTTTTAATCTAAAACATTACATGGCCTCCTGGTCTTATTTTAAATGCGCAGTTTGCTTTTTTTTTCAAATAAATTTATTTTTAAAAATTATTTTATGATTAAAGAAAAGGTTTTTTTAACTATTCATATTTTACGGCCTGGGCCTACGTTGTCCAACTTCATCGTTTTCTTTACTGAATGCAGATATATATTTTTTTGGGTTTTAAAGTTAAACGAACCATAACATTTAATAGCACGATTTCGTAAAGCAAATAACCGGGTTTTGACTAAAACTATGGAGTCAAATTTAACTTAAGGATACACTTATCGACATTTTTAATTTAATATCCAACCAAACGCTTGATATTTGACTTACGTGTTTTTTATTCCACACGGATTAGAAAAAATGTGAAATTACATTTTTTTCTTTTTATTAAATGAAACTTTTTATGTTTTTTTAATTCAACCAATAATTTCGCACCCAAAATAAAGCAAAAACAAAATTTTAAAAATCTTAAAATGGACCACAGAGTAGTGGTGAGTTGCTGAATTTTTCGGAATACAGAACAGCACTGATTAACTTTAAGAATCGGTAACTTGTATTAATGGCCCCAAGAATTATAATTAACATCAGAAGGGAGAATTTAATACCTGGTTCCTACAGCCATAATAAGCCTATTGTATCACTACTCTCAAGTTACAAACTCGTCTTCAGTCTGGTTGGTTGGTTTACATGGCTGCCTGACGGCCTTCAATGCCTACATCCATCCGCCGTGATATCTGGAAAGATCTCCTAACCTTAGGTCCCATAAGTCTACTATTAATTAAGGATTCAAAGACTTC
Organism: Thelaira solivaga; assembly: GCA_947397855.1. Lineage (NCBI taxonomy): Eukaryota > Metazoa > Arthropoda > Insecta > Diptera > Tachinidae > Thelaira > Thelaira solivaga. Next base: position 61,734,363 of record OX377613.1, read on the forward strand.
CTTGGGATATACTAATTTAGGCTGCTGAAGTTTCAAAATTATTTATTACAGTTTTCCAAAAATTTCAGAAAATCTCATAGAGTTTCAAATGAGCTCTGCATAAGTAAACAACAAAACACGTACTGTGAAGGCAATTTGTGCTAATAGGTTTGGTTGGTGAAAGCGTCTTCAAGAACCAACAGGTACATGTAATTGCTTTGCTACAGTCCTTTTAGGATATTAATAAATGAAAAAAAAGGTTTAAGGATAGAGTTAGAAAAACACCAAAGATTCTCTCTATGGAAAACAAAACTGACAATTGGAAAGACAAGAAAAAGAAAATAAGAAGAGAAGACCATGTCACGGCCTAAGCCAATTATTCATACTTATTTTATCTTAAATCAAATCAATTCCACTGAAATATTTTTTAGAAATTAATTACAAGCTCAGGATTTTAACGGAAATTGCCAAAATTCCTTTAGAAAAAAAATACTAGAGTATGAGGAAATTTAAAAAAATTTTAAAAATAATTAAAAGTAATTTTTGAGTATTCGGGTAGTAGATTACAAATCTAGACGTCCTCTCCTTTAAAATGATATACGTCCCATCTCGTAATCTTCTATGGTTTGTTCGGAAGTTATTTTGGATTATTTTGAAATTTCCATTTACCCCAGTGCTGTTGCTCTAAGTGTTGTTGACGATCCATTAAAGATTGTGGGATGGAACACATATCATTTTAAAGAGGAGACAGTCTAGATTTGTAATCTACCGCCAAAATACTCAAAAGTTACTTTGGACTATTTTTAAAATTTTTTTTAAATTCCCTCATACCCCAGTACTGTTGTTCTCAAGGATTTTGGCAGTTTCCGTTTTGAATCATAAAATAAAAACTACGAATTTTTCCGAAAATGTTAAAACACTTCCAAAAAGCTTAGAACCTAGAGATTAAATTTTCCTTGCCAAAATCGGAAATGGCACCTCGCCAAAATGAGGAATAATAAAAATTCCTCAGAGATAAAGTACTGGGGTATGAGGAAATTTCAAAAACTTTTTTAAAATAATCCAAAGTAATTTTTGAGTATTTGGGCGGTAGATTACAAATCTAGACAACATTCACTTTAAGATGATATACGTTCAATCCCGTAATCTTTAATGCTACGGCTGGAAGTTCCTAAAATCACTCAGAGCAGCAGCACTAGGGTATATATAAATTAAAAAAAAAAAATTTTAAATAATGCGAAGTAATTTTTGAGTATTTGGGCAGTGGATTACGAATTTAGACAGCCTCCCCTTTAAAATGATGTGTGTCACATGCCTTAAGATAGAAGGGCTTGGCTACAGTAGCCTTTATCCCTCAGAGCCCTCATATACACTATTTTTGTATTAAGTGAAATTTTCAACGTTTTCTAAAAAATTTCACAAATATAATTAAGAGAAACTGCTTTCACAGGATGATAGCCCTATCGATTGTGCTTGTTTTCCATTAGCTCCTATTCCTTGAGAAAAAAGGGTTCGGCCAGAAGGCTTCATCTCTCTATAAACCCCTTTAAATTCAGTTTATATGTAAAGAATATGTATGAATATGTATTTTTTATCGCATGCGATATTTAAAAAAAAAAAAAAAGTACAGACATTTGTGGGCAAAGCATATGGCCTGCTCTAACTAATGCTACGCTGCACTCTATAGTGCAACTTGGGCTGTTAAAATGTTAAATGTAACGCCCAGCAGAATGAAAGCTGATTTTGTTTGACAGCCATACAGCCAGCAGCTCTGTAAAGCTTCTAGGCTTAAGTCACTAACCAAATCTGTGACCCATAAACTGAAAGGCTAACTGAATCTAGAACTTTTTATAACTTGAAAAAAAAAAAACACTAAAAGTAGATTTTCCAACAAATTTGTTGTTGTTGCAACAACACAAACAACAACTTTATTTATACTCTTTTGCATGCCAGCACAAATCGTTTATGACAATTTAGACAACTGGGTCACTTTATTGCCAACAACAACAAACAACCTAAACTTTTTGATGCAATTTTTTTTCCACTCATCTCATAATTGACTCTGACTTTATTGTTGTTGTTGTTGTTGTTGTTGTTTTGCTTATTCATTGAAATGTAAGTACAAAACTGTACAAATTTTTATACACAAACAAACTGAATATAAATTATTGAGGACAATAACGTGTACAAACGTTTTTGCAACTGGGTGAGTTTGTGGCGCGGCACTTTGTGTGTGTGTGTGTGAAGTAACAATTTGGTGTTTTTCATGTAGGCAGCAGCCAGCCGTGTATATAAAATTATTTAAATCTGTGTCACAAAAAGAGCAAACAGCAACCAACGGTGGACCAAAAATAATAACTCCAAATCTAGCAAACGCACAGCAAAAAAAAAAAAAAAAACTCGGTTACTCGGTGAAAAAAAAACTTAAATTTCAACATTAAAAACAGCAAACAAACACTTAAAAAAACATGCAACCACAAAGTAAATTTCGAAATTGTTTGCACACAAGTGTGTGTAAGTGTGTGTATGTGTGTGTGTGCTGTGCACAAACTCAGCCACAGAAATGAAATAAAATAAAATAAATTCAAAAATCTAGGTCAATATTGTAATAAAAATAAAACAATGTATGAATGAATGAATGAGTGAGTGAGTGAGTGAGTGAATGAATGAATGAGTGAATGAATGAATGAGTGAATGAGTGAATGAGTGAATGAATGAATGAATGAATGGTTGGTTGGTTGATGGTTCGCTTGTTTTATTTATTTGCTAAAGCTTAAGAATAGAATACAACAAACACACCAGCAACAACAGCATGTAAAGAACTGGCAGCATCAGCAGCAGCAACATCATTAACACCAACAACCAACCAACTAAAGAAGAACAACCATCCGATAGTAACTTTTTTATTTTATTTTATTTCTTTTTTTTTTTTTGTGTTTTTGGGTAAGAATCATTTATGGTTTACACACACGCACACAGACCAGCATTCATTCACACACTTGTAACCATTTTTATGTGTGTTTGTAAGTGAACTAAAAGCACTCGTGCCTTGTTGTTGTTTTTTACTGTTCAAACACTTACACTTACACACCCTAAAAATAACTACTAGATTGCTTTTCGTGCTTAGTTTTTTATATCTCTTTATAGCTACGCTTTATGTATATTTCGTATCCTAAATTTAATAAGGAAATAAAAATAAAATAAAAACTTAAAGGACCCACAATAAAAGTCTGAAAAATGTTAAACATTTTAGGGTCGTTGAAAGCTAAAAGTTTTTATTAAGAAACCTGGTGGCCTTATTATTTTGGCAGCTTCATGAAACAAAATATGTTTCACGACTCATAAAATTTTTAAATGTTACTTTGTTGCAGCAGCAGGAAGCAGGTTGGTTATAAGAAAAGAAATTCCATCTTCCCACAGTCTATTTTTTTCTATTTTTTTTTTTTGATGCCTTAGTTAGATTAGAAACAATTTCAACATTATTTTGATGATAAATTTTATGATAATTTTTTTTTTGCGTATCTCATCAAGAAAAAATTTTATAAATTGATTTTGCTCTTTTTCAAGTTAACTTGAATTATGGAAAGAACTAGCTGACTCGTCAAGCGTTGTTTTGCTTTCAAATTTTATTTGTATTGAAAAATAATTAAAAAGATAAGAAAAATATTAGATGGGTTATGCCGAACAAATAATAAAAAAAATTAACCAAATCGCCTTAGCCGCTCTCCGATTTGAGGAAAATTTTAAAAGTGGGCGTGGTCTATATATATTTTTATAAAAACCTATACTAGGTTGTTCTGAACATATAAAGAAAAAAATAAGCCAAATGGGTTTAGCCGTTCTCCATTTTGCGATACACTTAAAAAGTGGGCATGGCAAGTTTTTTATTTCATTGGGCTATGCCAAACATATAATAAAAATATTAGCTAAATCGGTCTAGAAGTTCTTCGATTTGAGAAAATTAAAAAAAATAGGCGTGGTCTATTTTAATTTTTATAAAAATTTAAGTTGGCTTTCGATGAAAAATCTAAAAAAATTTTATATTCGATCTTCTTATTCTAAGAAAGCGCATTCATAGAGTAAAGCAGCGAGCAAGACCGGGTAAAAACAGCGAGTATATAAATCAGCCAGATACCGGCTGTAGCGTCACCTGCCTAAACTTGCCAAGGCGTTACCCAAAGTCATTCAAAGAAATTAAATTAAATCCTTTTAAGAAGAGTACAATGTCAAACTCACACACAGCCGAATTTTATTTATTAAGATCAGAAACGTAAAAGTCAATAGAATAAAAAGGATTTTATTTATACAAAAAATTTAGATAAAAAATTTTAAAATAAAATAAAAAATTTTTTTTTTTAGCCCTGATCGGTTGTTGAACCTTCCCATCTGCAGTTAAGAGGTTTTTTAAAATATGTCGAAAGATCTTTCCACTCCTGCTTAATAAATATCAATTTGTAATCATTAGCAACGACTGCGGTCACTAGCTGACACCCTCGGAAAACATTTTCTCAAATCTGTTCAAGCACTTTCACAATAAAATTTATGGGTGTGCATTTACATACGATTATGTTGAGTTAATGTATCCTTTTTTACTTTACATACGAGTGTTATATACTAAAAGACATAAATAACACATAATCCATATGTGGCATTTACTTTACCACCCAGCAAACTTTTTTTTTTGAGCTTTAAGAGCTCCATCAATAAATTTTAATTTTACTTTAAATGCAAAGTTTTTGTGTCGCTTTAAAATTTTTAAATATATAAAACTCTAAATACACATTAACTTTAAATGTTGTAAGAAAAACATATTTTTGTTGTATTGAAACCCAAAAAAAAAACAGCATCATTTTGTGCAGTTTTGGGCATTCTGTTTAAAATATTATATAATTTAAAGGCAGAAAAGGTCATTAATTAAAAGCTTCTGCTAAACCTGTTACCCTACTATCTAAATTGAAAAACTGCTGGAGAGCCAAAGTGAGCATATAGGAGTCAAAGAGATTTCTATTCTCAATAGAAAAAAAGCCATAAAAGAATGAAAAAACGAATCTAAAATGACTCATCAAAAAGAGTTGTGGGTAGGGTGCCATTTTCTCCTGATGAACAGAAAATGAGCACATATTCTGGTTTCTCATCGTGCAGAAGAGTTAAAAAAGACCCGAATTTGCTTTAAAATCTTAAAAAAAATTTTGACTGTAAAATGGTATAAAAAAATGGGTGCTACTCAAGGTAGGATTTTTTTTACTAATAAAAAAACATAAAACATAAAAATATTTTTGTTTAACCCTGCACTTACGAGTACTTTCTTTGTCGAATCGACGAACAAAATTAAAATTTTGTATTAAATGAATAAAAATTAAATGAAATTGATATCTAAAAAAAAAAAATATTATTTTCTTATATTCTGTACGATCTGGGGCGGATTATATATGGACTTCATCGAGGCCCATTACCATAAAATTTATTAAAAAAACATATTTGCTTAATAAGGGCTTATTAAACAAATTTTTTATGGGAAATTTGCTTAATAAATAAAAATATATTTTATGAATTTGATCATAACAAATTTTTCTTAGGGTTAATCAGAGCGAATTTCCATACAGAAAAACTGCTAATAAACAAATATTTTTTTTTATGAATTTGGACGGTAAAAAAAAACATTTTTTTAGTGAATTTATTAAATCTCAAAAATTTTTAATTTAATTTATTTATTTTTATATGAAAAAGTTTAAATCGACAGCAGTGATTTCCACTCTGGTCTTAAATATGATTTAAAAAAAAAAGTTCAGTGGGTTGCTGGGATTAGCTTGTCTTCTGTTATCTGATGGATAACAAATATTTGCTGGGTGGGGACATACATTCATACATACAAATTTGAAAAGCATAAAAACAAAAAAAAAATAATAATAAAACTTTGCCCTATTTAAGTCACAGCAAAAAAATGTTTAGTCATTTGAAAAGCTGGAGTGGAAAAAATTAAGTTTTTTTTTTGAACAACTGACATAAATTGTACATTTTTTTCTTTTTGTTATGGCCGTTGTTGTTTTCAGTTCTAGAAATGGTACATTTGGGTATGTGTGTGTGTGTGAGAGAGAGTCCCATAAACATACACACATACTTTCTCTCGTGTAGCATTAATAAATATTTTTTTTTATTTAATTTTGGTGTTTTTGTTATTGTAAGGAATTTTAGGTCACAGATTGTTTTTTTTTTTTGTTTTTTTTGTTTTTTTTTGTTTTTCATTCATCCATTCACATCTTGTTTAGTTCAGTTTAAAACAATCCCAAATTTTTTTTTTGTTTTGTTTTCATTTTCTTTTTATTTTTTCTAACGTCAGCTTGTTTAGCTGCCATAAATTTTTAATAAAATAAAAAAAAAAATAAAAAGAAAAAACATCACACAAAACAAACAGTTTTGTTGTTGTTGAATTGAAATGACATAATAGACTTTTGTGTAGCTTAAAAATTGTTGAAAATTTTTAATAGTCATCAGCGCTGGAAAAGATTTTTTTATAAAAAAAAATAAATTATATTTTTATTGTTGTTGTAGAAAGTAGTTCATTTAAAATTGTTTGTTAAAACAGCAAATCAAGCTGAAAATTGAAATTGTTTTTAAATGTTTTGTAAAGCAATCGATCAATACAACAAAAGGATTAATTGCTGTAAATGAGTTAAGCTACGGTCATATTAAACAAATATTTGTCGGAATATGTCATCCCCATCAGAGTACAGTGAATGCCTTTGAATCCAATCATAGAAAACGAATATATTGCTGTTAATTTACATAATTGCATAAAAGCAATGAATATGAATAAATTCATTCACTGTTTTCTATTAAATTGTTCAAAACACTCAAAACACTCTCAAAAGGCAACGAATACTAAACGAATACTGTGAATAGTTATAATGTTATTTGAATAAACTTCAATTTGTTTTTCCTTAAAACATACACATACATACTTATATATATTTTTATTATTTTTTTCATGAAAATAGAAAATGCCCTGAAGAAAATTTCGCCTACGTGATAACAATTTATCGACTATTTTTTTTTAGTAACTTTAGTATTTTTTGAATGTTGACACTTGCTAAATTAAAATAGGTGCGCCATGCTGCAGAGTACTGTCTTTAAAAAAATTTCTGCGAACAATATTTTTGTCCGGCAGATGTGGAAACAATTTGCTAAATTTGGTGTTTGTTATTTGTTGACATTTTGTATAAAATAGAGACTTGCCATATTTAACTTCTTGTATTTTTTTTTAATTGTGTGAAAAATATCGGAATTTTTTTTGTCTAAAATTTAAATTATAAAAATGACAACGAATACTGAACAATTGGTTTGAATGTTTTTGATTTTGTTGACTTGCATTTAAAAGGCAATTAATAAAAATTATGAATATATTGCAAGCACGAACATTCATCATTTCTTATTTATTTATTAAGAGCAAAACAAATTTTCGTATTTCGTTTTTGTTTTCAATACAAATGCACGAAAGAAGCTATCGTTCGCATGCTAAGAAATAGGCAGTAAGTTTTATAAATTAAAAACTTATAAGGTTTTAATGTGAAAAGAATTTAAAAATATTTTTTGTTTTTGCTTAAAAATTCCTCAGAATTTTTTTTGCTCTGTGGGCATCAGATTTGCTGCATTCTTGCTAGTAAAAATAAGTTTTTGCCTCTAACATTTAGTTCAGTTTATTGAAGCCTAAACCACAGGAAGAGCTCATTAACTCTATAATTTAAAGTTTTATTTAAATTTTACTGATTCGAATTAATTTTAATGAAACTCATAGAACTCTAAGTGAATTGAATTTTAAAAAACTAAAAAAAAATTCAGTCACTCAAATACAATGAACTTCAGTTACTTAAAAGTACTGAAAATACTTAACTAGTCTAATGAAAAGGTAACCAGCCAAATTAACAACAACAAAAATAAATTAAAAAGTAAAATGAAAATGTTGCAAGTAAATACATACAAATTTTGTGCACTTAAAGGACAATCAACAGAGCACGCACTCACTCACTCACACTTTTTTTTTTTAAGTGACACAAAGCAATAGAAGGACAGACAGGCATTGAATAAACAATGAGACTGACAAAAAAAATTGTCTCAAGTAGTCTCAGGCAGACATACAATTTTTTTTACTTTAGGATTTTGTTTATTTTGCCCTCCTCATGCAGCAAACAAACTCACATCATTATCTCTTATTCGCATTCTTGTCGTCAACTTTTGCTACGTACGTTTTTTGCAAAAAAGGCATCCAACAAACTGCCTGCAAATTAAAAAACAAAATTTTTTATTTTGTTGTGTCTTGTTTTACATTTGCATTTGCTACCAATTTATTGCAGTGCAGATTTTGTTGCTAATAAACGAGGTGCATTTCAAATAGCGCTGGGAAACTGGAATTGCATATAAAGCAAACCTCTAATTGAGCTTAGGCTTAGGACCTTTTAATGGTTTACAACTCAACTCAGCTGAGTTGTAATTTAAACAACTAATATTGATGAGTTGTTATTTTGGTATGCACGAACGCAGAGTTGTAATCAGTAATAAAATAAAGCAGAGTTGAGTTGTGAACCTTAATAAGGGTATTAGTTTAGCATCTCTTCATTTTATAAAAGAAAGAGAGAGAAAAGAAATAGTTAAAGGGACACAAACTTGCTTGCTCTCAACAATTCTGTATCCGTAGCTTTTAAAACTATAGAAAAACGAAACTTAGAAGTTGTACCTGCCAAAACTGTCAGCAAAAAAAAAACCCAAACAAAAATTTGAAGAGGAAGCTAAGCAACTAAAATGGCTTTGAGTATCTAAATTAAGCCTTTCCCGCCAACATTGTAAATTCAAAAGAAAAAACATGTGCTACAAATTCAAAGCGCAAATTACCGGGGCTATAGCCGGGGCGTGTATCTTTGGGATACATTAGAGATGGAATACTGGGTCGCATAACAATTTTCAAAACATTGGGAATCGTTGGCTGAACTCAGACAAGTGAAAGGTTTCATCATGTTTATCATGGGCACTCAGCGAGAGTGATCTAAAACTCTTAACGAAATGATGGATAGAATTTTTTTTTTGTTGTAACTGCAGATATGACACTCTTCCCCTCATAGGTGTTATTTAAATAGATATTCGTTATCACTTTAATTTTGGGCCAAAAATAATTATTTTTTTTTAAATATAATTTTTGTACTCACCTCGTATATCATGTATTATTATGGTTTTTGTGGTGCCTTTTCAGCAACTAATGCTTCTTGCTGCTGTCTCTATTGTTATTGTTGTATTTTTGATTTTTGTTTTTTTTTTTTTTGTTGCTGTTGTTGTTGTTATTGTATTTCTGTGTTGTTCTTGGAGTTTATTTTTCAATAGAGTGTAAAAAAATGTATTTGTTAAATGATCACTAGCTGTATAGTTGTTGATGATTTTGTTTAATGTTGCTATTGTTGTTGTTGTTGTATTAGGTCATTGATCGCCAGCACAATTTAATGCTATAAAACGACAACGTCAATGACGGACATTAATGTGCGTTGAGGAGGTTGAAAACAAATATTTTTTGTTGTTGTGGTTTTTTTTTTAATTTACAAATATTTATGTGCTTGTATATGTTTGCTAGATGCAAATTAGTGTTACCAGTTTAATTGTTTATGAACTTTGTGGTTGGTTGTGTTTTATTTTTGAGGCCAGATTTAGTACCACAAATAATGATTCATGTCGTGCCGAGTCTAACAAAGAGAGACAAGAAACATTTGGCACAAGTTTTGCTTATTTACGGGGAGCCCCTTAGACTAGTAGGTAGCGTAGTAACCTATCAATCTGGGGGTAGTAGGTTCGATCCCTGCCTAGACCTTGCCTTGGGGCACTGGTCCCAAGGGATCTGAGCACAATAAGTTCTACAGCTTTTACGAGATTCGTAAGGAGTCTCGGACTGTAGTTGGGAACAGGTTTCTTTAAGGTGTGGTGATATTATAGCCCATTACATTAAAAATAATAATTAGAAATTGGAAGGATAATGACTGGCCTTAGTGCTTTAAAAAAAATTAACTTAAGAAGCTCTTAATAATGATTCATTTGATTACATTAACTAAAAAGTCATTAAATTACTAAATACAAGCCTAGCAGAACGTGCATGGCATAGTGCGATCACTGATATGATCAGAATGAAATCTAGTCATTCTACTTGATGGTCGATGTCTCCCACACAAGCCAAAAATTTTAATTTTTTTTTATCTGCAATTTATGTGATGAAGACGAAAAGACTACTGCATCTGTACTTGGTCACTGTAATAATCTATATAATTTGGACCCGTTTTCGTTACTACCTACAACCGTCTGACATGGCTGAGACAGCACCTCAGCAGGTCTTAGGATTCTTCATGAATACTAGACTTAAAGAGAATTTGATTATTTCTTAAATCATATGACGACAAAAAACAGAATTTATAAATTCACTTGTCTTTATAAAAAAAAAGGCCAAATTGTGGCATTCGATTCAAAATAATTTTTTTTTAAATTTCCAAAATTTCGATTGAAGTTACTCTATAACGAATACCATGCTTTGGCTTTAGGTTGAAACTTTTTGTTAACTAAAAAAAGTCTTTGTTTAATCAAAAAAAAAAAAAAATATGAATACTCATACAACACTTTTGAAAGCAGCATAAAAATCATAAAAAATTTTCTCTCAGCCTTCTATGGGTATTGAACTTTTTGAGTGCTGCTTTTGCCTGCCCTTGCCCCTATTGCTTGTTCTTTTACCAACTCCGATTCTCAAACTTAAAGATGGATTTTTCAATTTTCAATTCTTTCTATTTAAGTTGTTTTTAAAATTTTGTTGTTGTTGTTGTTGCACAAAATACATTTTTTCCAACAACATCAACAGCGAAACATAACAAATTGATCGTTTATACTCCAACGACCCTATTATTTCTTATAATCATTCACATTTAATATTTTTTGTATTATTTTTTATTTTGGTGGAAAAGGAATGAATAAAGAAAAAGAAAAATGTTCAGCAACATTTAAATCATCACCATTATAAACATAATCATGATGATAATTAAAGTGGTAGAGCAGCATTACTAACTCGGCAGAAACTTAAAAGACTGCATTGTTAGATTTAATAATTGTGGATGTGGCAGTAGCAAGTTTAGTTGGGCAATTCTTTGTTTTGTCCGCACACAAATTTTTTGTTTCGGCAATTTTAAAAAGCATTCTTATTCAGTCATTCATTCAGCCTTCAAGCTACTTGTCTTTATAAAAGTACGAGCAATTTTGTACCCCTTTCTATTATTCTTTTCTCTCTCTCCTACAAAATCAAGAGTTGCAAAGGCAATTTTATTTACTTTTTTCTCTTTATGTTCTTGTTGGCATTTTTAGCATAATTTTATACAAACAACTTCAGAGTGTTGCTGTTTTTTTTTTTTCACAGCTTTAAAAATTTCCTTTTATCTCTCTCACTCTCTCCTTCTCTCTTTTTCTGCTCCAAAACGCAAGAGTTGTGCCACTTATATTTACTTTTTTTTTTTTTTTTTTTTTTTTAAGAAAATACCCTTTTATACCCCCGCAGAAATAAAAGTACTTTTTATTGCCAAATTTTGTTTTTCCGAAAATTCTTAAATTTTAAATATTTTTAAATCTCTTTAAAAGAGAGGAATGTATTTGCCTTTAAATGTTTTTCTTCTTCTTTGTAATAATTTTATTAAATTATTCGATTTTATAAATTTATTATTATTTAATATTAATCAAGCTTAAGATCTTAAAAAATTGTTTTTATTTAAATTTTCCGATATTTCGAATTTCTTTTAAAAGTCTTCTTCAGGGAAATTTATTTTTGTAAATTTATTAAAAAGATTTCCCTGAAGAAGACCTTCAAAAGAAAGTCGAAATATCGGAAAATTTAAATAAAAACAATTTTTTAAGATCTTAAGCTTGATTAATATTAAATAATAATTTCTCTTCTTTTTAATATTTTTATGATATGACAACTAATTCTTACTCAAAATTACTATTTATATAAGTTTTATTTTTCTAAACAACACAAGTCCAAGAAGCTTTTATTTTTGTCTGCAGAAAACACAGCAAGAATCACACCTGCGACCCCCAGATTGTTAGGTTAGCACACTTCCCACCAGTCTATAGGATCACCCGAAATTTTCAGGACGAGGAAGAAGAGAAATAAGCTGTATAACAGATTCTGTGTCTTGAACCGCTGCTACCTCTATTTTTAACATAAAACTTTGGGAAGCACTACCTGTAGGGCTTCATTGGAATATCGGTTGCAAGGGTCGGCTTGCTACATGCAAAGCGAATTCACACAAGGTGATATTAAGAAAGCAGCTGTGTACTTCAAATTCTTTCTTGACTTGTCAAAATTGTTGCATTTATATGGTCAAAGTATATAAGCCATGTCTGTCTTTTTTGACAAATCAAGAAAATTTTAAAAACAGAGATGCTTCATGATTTCATCTTATATGAATTCGTCTTAGCGTTGGAAATAGCATTTGGTTTAGCAGACGAACTTGTGTTCTTCCTCTTCTCTTACTATTTTTGGTACTTCTGCCAGGCACTTTACCTTTCAGGAAGCCCAAGTGACCCCTTTTTTTTTGCTTATTAGAGAGCCTTCCTTGAAAAGATTAAAAATTTTGCCATGTTTTTAAAGTCTCACGTATAGGTTGTGTATGAATTAGAGGAAAATCAAATCAAGTTTGAATTTTTTTAATTGATTGATGTTGAAATTTGATGGGTGTATCCCCCGCTTTATTAAAAAAATATTTTTTTTTTAATTTTCTAAACGCTTTTATTACAAAATAAAAACTACTCTTTATAAATTCAGATTTTCCATCCCTGTTTAAGCATTCATAGTTTTAACAGTTTGTTTATTTTATAATTTTTATTTTTATTTAATTACTCCTTTAAGACTCTGCTAGCCAGCCAATTTATGCACTACAAAAATTCATATGAGTGTGTGCAGCACACACATACTGCACTCACTTTTACTTATTTACTTACCCATAGCAAACAGTAACATAATAACATTTACACGTTCTTAAATGTCAATGCACTTGTTTCATTTAGTTGGTATTGCAGCAGCACCAACAACAACAACAACTACAATAGCAGCCCTCAAACACGTTGGCTAGTGTGTGCATACGAGTGCAGCAAACGAGTAGTTTTGCTGCTTCATCAATCCTTTTCTTAATTTCTTGATTGTTGTTGTTTTGTTTGCTTTTAATTACAATTTCTTGTCTTTCTTCAACAACAACAATAATAATAATAAAAATTTATTAAGAATATGAATGTGAACAGCAACAGCAACAACAGCAAACTGTCTGTTGTTGCTCTTTTTCTGTTTTGTTTTTGTTTTCTTTATTTAAATTTAAAAAACAAATTGAATGCGTGAGTGTCTGTGAGTGTGTGCTGCTGCTGTAATAAATTGTTTTAAAAATATAAAAAAATTTGACCCTTCTCTCTCTCTCTCTCTTCCTTTACTCTCTCCGCTGTAACCAAACAAAAACTCATCAAACATTTTCACTGCCCTTCTTTGTTGTTGTATTTTTTTTTCTTTATCATTTATGACACATTAATGATGCTCTTTTGCTCCATAAATTCCAAGGCTGAGTTAACCAACAGCAGCAGCAACAGCAACAGCACCAGTTTGTTTTTAATTTTAAGCGTTTCTTATCAATTCGAATTCAGTGAGCAGCTGCTTGTTTGTTTGCCTTTTGTTAACTCAAATTAAACTTTTTTTAAGAAGAAAAGAAAGTGTTTCACCAGAAACTGTCAAATAATTTTAAAGTTTTTATTTTGTTGGGCTGCAAACACATTTGGAAGCTTGCATGCAACCTCCAACTCTTTTAAAAACGAAAAAAATCGTTAAATATATATTACTCAAGTTTGACCCTTTTCAAAATGTGGGATTATGTAGAGACCACATTTAAAATGTGTGAAAAGAATTATTTAACAAAAGAAAAATAAATAAAATCTTAAAAATAAAACACTTGAGGAGGTACAGCCGTGAAAAAAACTATTCTTTTCAAGTAATAAAAAGATAAAAAAAAGACCAGATAAAAGAGAAACTGAAGGCTGGGGATTTCAAATACATAAAATTTTTCTTAAATATCTACTGATTTACTGATTAAAGTGGGACTTCTAATGAAAATTGTGTGGGTACTTTTAAGAGTTTGGGTAAAAAATATTCTCTAAACCAAAAAAGAAAGTAATTTTGCTCTCGTTTGCTGTTTTAGTTAGCAAAGTTCCCCAATGTCCCCTTAAATTTCAGCATCAAATTATGCATTTGTGTGGTAACAACACACACATGTTTACGTTTTCTGACTTCCAGTTTTTAAAAAAAACCCACACAAATGCATGATTGATGTTGAAATTTGATGTGTATAGCACCCTTTTTATGGTTTCTTATTTTGTTTTGTTCGATTTGCTCTTAATTAATTAATATTAATCAATTAAAAAAGTACCTTTTACAACAACAAAAAAGTACCATTTTGTGCTGCTTGTAATTTTTCACTCTGCTCGATAGAGTTTGGATGACATTTCATTTCAATAGATTTTTTTAAAACTACAAAACTCAAAAAGTATATTAAAATAAACAAAAAGTACTATTAAAAGTACCATTTACATAATTCAAAAATAAAATTTTGTTCAGTTTAAGATTTCTCATTTTACTCAGAATTATCTGATTTTTCAATTTTACAGTTTGAGGAAATGCCGTTAAAGAAACTAAAAAGTACCATTAAAAAGTACCCTTTTGTTCAGTGGAAGATTTCTCACTTTAATCAAAATCGTCTTATTTACGTGGCTTAACATTAAATTCAACTCATAACTTATAAAAATCATTTGAAATATTTTTTAACGGCAGCTGTAATATAATAATTTCGAAGAAACTTAAGTTTTTGGACAAAAGATAAAATTTATTTACCAAATTCCACACATTTTCTGGCTGTTGTACAGTTGGTCAAATAAATTTTGTACAAGAAGTTTTATATTTTTGAATTAAAAATGTTTGCAAACATTTTAAGTTAAATTAAATTTATTTTTATATTTAAAAATTTAATACCTACAAGGCGAAAGTGAAAGAATTTAATTTGTTTGCCCCACTCATGTACAAAATCTAAGAATGAAGTAGATAAATTTTATTCTGAATTTTAGCTTAATCTGTATTAGCCTTTTCTCTTAACATTTTAAGTTGCAAAAATCCTTTTCCTAACTACTAAATAGCCAACTTTAAGTTAGTGAAAGAGTCATGCAAAGTCCCACATGGAAAGGTTAAAACTAAAGTAATATAAGCATATCATTCCGAAATAACTACCCAGTTATTTTTAAATTTATTGAAAATTAATTTAGTACACGAATTGCCGACGTCAACAATAATTTTGTTGATTTAATTGTATAATTAATTACAAACTTAATAATAGCACTAAAGGGTACATTGACCCTACCCTGTGAACTATTCATACTCATATCTACTCTCACAATCTTTCCTCAATCAATTTTGTTATTCTTTCCTACTGCTTTCTCTCTCACACACTCTATCTCTCCTTCTTTTTCTAGCTCTCATGTGATTAGAACTCGATTACAGAACACTTTGTTGTAGCAAAGCAAACCATTACAAACTACTACTACAAATGCAACTTATTCACATTTCCACACACACACACACTTAAATTATTGTGCTTTAGTTTCGTTTAGTTAAAGTTTCTTTTTAGTTTTTTTCTGTATTCATTTTATCTTTTTTTTTTTTTTTTTTTGATTTTCATTCAGAGGAATTGTGTCAAACAACCACAAATTTATACCATCACCACTGCACAAGAATGACCTGGTTTTCCGAAAATTAAAATAGACATACAGAATGTTGTATGTAGACACAAACACATACACATATACTGTTGCATTAACGAGTTTGTTTGTTTCCAACAAACAAGTTAAAAGTTGATAGTTAAGTATTATTGCGGCTGCTAATGAAAGCTTTAAGTCTACTTTAATGCACCCAACCATCAATTTTGTGTATGTGTTGCAATACAACATAATTATTTTATTAAAATTTTTCCTTTTCTTTTTTTTTTGTGTGAGAAATGATTTAAATTTAAATTGAATCTAAAGTTTTGCTTTTAAAAAGTTGCTCACTTGAAGACCTATTATTACAAGTTCAAGTTATTATAATTATAAAAAGTTTTTTAGCATCATGAGCTATAATTTAAGATCTATTGTACAGCCTAATTGCCAATTATAATCCCAGACTCCTTACGAATCTGCTAATTGTTCTAGAAGTCATTATACTTAGGCCTTCTGGGGCCAATATTAGATTGCCTGGGTAGCTTATTCTGCGTCTTGCCACCGCTGGGCAATCGCACAGAATAAGTTCCAACGTTTCCCGTTCTTCTTGATAGAAATGACAGTTTTTTTTTCTGTGCCACACCGATTTCACTCATGTGGTAGTTTAATCTACAATGTCCTATCATTTATTCTCTTTAGAGTTTGCTTTAGAAGTTAATAACAGTCCAGCAGTGGCAAGAATTAGAATAAGCTGCTTAGGTAGTGGGGCATTTGTCCCAGAAAATCAAGGCAAGATTAGTCCTAAAAAAATTACGAGATTCGTAAGGAGTCTCGGATTGTAGTTAGGAACTGGGCCACACAATAGATCTTAAAGATTGGAGTGCGATCATAGCCCATAATGACAATAATAATAACAGTCCAACCTAAATTCCAGCGACAAGCGGATAGTTTTTTAGAGCCCTCTACTTATAGTAAAGCATCATCCCTAAATAAAAGCACTAGCGGTGTGTATTTTCTACAATAGCTTTAATCATCTTGTTTAATAAAACCCACTAAATAAAAAAAAATAGCTAAAATGTCATTACTGTTAAAAATAAAAAAAACAATTCTTTTGCAGCCAACTTCACTACAAAATGCGCTGTCAAAATTGGATATTCGAATTGCCGCGCTATTTCGTTATGTTTGCTATACATTTTTTATGGGCATGAGCATTTTTGACAGATAAAAAAAATTGCCGCGCCAACTTAATTATGACAGTAAATCTCTTTTACTGTCGCATGCTCACTTTGGCTCTCCAGCAGTTCTTCTCCTTAGGTAGTACCGTATCAGGCTTAGCAAAAGCTTTTAATTAATGATTTGTTCTATTTTCAAAAAAATATTCTGCCTAAAAATTATGTAATATTTTAAACAGGTTTCCTAAATCTACACAAAGTGTTGATTTATGATTTCAATAGAACAAAAATTAGCTTTAATGCAATATTTATTTTATAAGCTGTTTACAGAAAAAAAACTTTGCTCCTAAAAAAAAAAAATTAAAATAAATTTTGCTTCAAAAGTGACCAAAAATGTTGAATCTCCTATTTCATATAAATACAAAGTAATCTACTGAAGATTCAGGGTAGCGTCTGATGAAACAGCTGTATAGATATGCTTTCCCTCTTAGTACTTATTGTACTAAGTAAACAAATTTTTGAAATTTGAAATAAAAATGTAACTAAAGTTAATTCTTACTATTTGACACCTTATAAGTGACTAGATGTTTCTACTTGGTCTCTACCGGTCTCTACCCGTTTTTTATCTATGTATAGGTATTCTTAGACTAAGCAGATTGTTAATATAAAAATTTAGAACAATCTGTTTAAAATCTGGTTTTTGATTAGCTGTCTTACCCGCTTTCTTGTAACCAATACAAGTTGTCACCAATTTAACTGACTCGCGTAAAACTGGGCATGGATAATACAAAAGTATATGGGAACCTTTCTTGGAATATAGTGATTTTATATATGAAATTTCAAAGCAAATCTATTAGAAAATAGAATTTTAATTTTGAAATCATTGAATAATGAGCGTAAGAGTGGGCTTAGCGTAATGTTCAATAGCTTTACAGTGGTGCAGGAGCTTATTCATTATTTATAATATTATTATCGATTTATTGAATTTCATTTTAAAAATGTGTGTTAAAAATTAATTACATTTTGAAAAACAATTTCTTCCTTAAATTTTGTCTATCAATTTTACTTTGGTGCTGGTTAGCTAAACGCAAACAATAAAATTTTTATATTCTTTTAAAGCTCGAAACGAAAACAGATTCAAAATCATTTTATATTATTTGTTTTTATTTAATTAAAAAAAAAACCTTTTCTTAATCTGCCATGGTCATCTTGCATTTATGGTTTTGGTGGTTGGCTCTGCTTTCTATTTTTTTATTTTGTGTTTGTTTTTTGCTCTAATACAAAATAGTTATTAAAAAAAAATAAAAATAAATTAAAAAATGTTGTGTGTTTGTATATTTGATCCACTTCATTCGCTATTAAGTAATTTTATTTGAATAAATTTTATGAAATAAATTAGAAACACAAGAAAACACAAAAAAAAAATAAATAAATAAAAAAAAAGACACCATCTAGATTTAAGAGTGACCAGATGATAAATAAAAAATAAATAAGCGTGCATGTTCTGTATTCCACACGGTCTAGAAAAAATGTGAAATTAAATTTTTTTCTTTTTATTAAATAAAAACTTTTATTTTTTTTAATTCTACCAAAATAAAGCAAAAAGAAAATTAAAAAAAAATCCTAAAATAGACCACAGACTTATGAGATGCTGAATTTTTCAATTCCGAATAAAATATTTGGATTCGGAATACAGAACATCACTGAAAACAAAAACAGAGTTTAAAAAAGAAGTCATCCGATGCTGTTTGGCTCTCATTTTTTTTCTAAATGAAAATGAAATGTGTGCCGTTGCTCCGTCCTGTTAGAACCCCATATCCTCCAGTCCTAATTCGTTCAATTGCGTTAGTAAAAACTTAGTAAACATGGTCCTATAGCGAGCACCGTCCGCTGTTGTCGTTTGACCAGCCCGATTACTCTTCCAGCGTGAACAGCGCACCATGCAGTCACTTTGAGCAGGTGTAATGGCTCCTCGTGCCCCAGAAGGGATAGTTTTGCTTGTTCACATACCCGCTGAGGTGGAAATTTTGGTCGAAAAATCGTCCACTTTGATTATTCCGCGTTCTTGGGGAGTGTATCGCTTTATGGTTTGTTCACTTGTATGTAGTTCACAAATGTCAAAACAGATTTCACATTGGCTGCCATTTGCAAATATAAGAGCATCTTCCAATAGGGTGATTTCTTTTAGACCACCTTGTACAATTAAAAAGTACTCATTTATAACACACGCTTACAGTTATACCGAAATTGAAGCGGCAAGCGTTTTTTATTTCTCAAAAATTCACATGCCCATACAAAATGTATAGAGCATACCTAAATTAGTGCGCCAGCAACGCTGAGCAATTAGAGAATCCAATTTTGACAGCACGTTTTTTAGTGAAGTTGACTGAAAAACAATTTTTGTTTTTATTTTTATGTTTTTTGACCAGTAACAACATGTTAGCTATTTTTGGTTATTTTAGCTTTTTTTTACCCCTGTTTCCACATGCCAGCGCAAGTTATAAAAACTCAATAGACTCACACTTTTAAAAGGTTTTTGGCAAGTTCGAAAACTCACTAAAAGGCAAACTTAAGCCTAAAATTCTCTAAATTGTTGTGAATTTATCATCTCGCTTTCAAATATTCACAACAATTGGTCACTCTGTGTACCAGCCCACAACACACTTAAAGAATAAAAGAACAACAAAAACAAATGCACAGCAACCAGCAACAAAGTAGGTAATGATAGTTGTAGTTTAATTTTGAAAAGTGGAATACAAATATGAATATGAATATGGTGAAGAAGAAAAAAAAAAACACGTTGCCAAACACACTCACCGACCAACACTTCATTATGAATGTGTGTATACTCCTCAGCCTTCGCCTCCCCTTCAACTCTTAGTTGGTTTGCGTATATAAACGTTGAAATATTTAGTACAAATGTATGGATGGACGGACACAATAACTACATACCTACAAACACAGTTATGTGTGTTTACTATTTGTTCGTTTGTTTTTTTTTTTTTTTAATCTAGCAACAAACAGCTGCTGCAATAGTAACAGTAACAGCAGCAACACCAAAATATTCAGGTCGTTCCTCCCGCTTCGATGGTTTGCTGAAATAATAATAAGAAGAACAACAACAACAGCAACTACTAAATAAAACTGACACCATATAAATGAATGACTAACCAACGGATACTTAATATTTTTTTTTTTTTGGTTTGAATTTTGTTGTTTTGATGTAGTTAAGCTAAATAAATTGAAACAGAGTTGTAAAGGAATGAAAACTTAAAAAAGAAAAAAATTAAATGCAGAAGACGTTTAAGGAATAAAAGAAAGTTATTATAGTATTGACTTTATACATAGAAAACCAAAAACTAAATGATGCCATTACTCAAAAACATTTCAAATAAATTTATTTTTTAAACTTGTGATTTAATTTGAATTAATTTTTTCTAAACATAAAAAGTAATTATAAATTATAATTAATTTATTTATTTAATATATATTTTACAAAAAAAATTAAAAAGGCCAATTTGCACGTTATAGTATTAGGAAAGGAAAGTAATTATAAATATTCGTTAGGATTTTTTTTAAATTCCTAAATCATATAATACAAATAAAAAGAAAAGAGAAAAGTGAAAAAACTTTGGATGATTTTTTTTTCTTAATTAGACTATTAAGCTAAAATCTTTTATTTGAGCCGTTATTTTTGATAGTGGTATAAGTCCACTTAAAAAAAAATTTTAAGCAGTAATTTTAGTTACATATAAACAACATCCTACTATAATTAAAGCTAAGTAATTTTTTTAAAAAAGTGGACTTATACCACTTTCAAAAATAGCGGCCAATTTTTCTATAATTTGCTTTAACGTTGTTTATCTTCAATAATTTTTTTTAAGTAGCCACATATGTAAAGATTTTTTGTACAACAGGTCTAGAAAAAGATAAAACCTGCAACTCGCAGACTAATAGCTGAGTACACACTACTCTACAGTATTTAATATGCTCGGGCACTCAACTTTAAGCATAATTTTAAAATTTAACAAAATATTAATCTTTATTTGTGCTTAATTCCAAATAGAAATTATTACATATTTTAAAATTTATTTTATTTAAATTTCTATTAACTATCAAAGCTTAACAGCTTTTGCTATTCGTATACAAGAGCTTTCTTTTCTATTCGCCGCTCAAAAGTATATTATTTGAAACCTAAATCTATTTAAGCTGGCTTATGAGGAAAATATTAGTTTAAATAAAAATTCTAAACAAACAAAAAATTGACAACAAAAAACTTAAGTGAAGTGTTGTTGTTATAGTTGTATTTGTAGTTTATTAAACAAATTTGGCACACTTTTTAGCGCCATATATTTCCACATTGAAATCAACTATTCACACACTCACAACACTCTTGTGATACACGCGCATAAAAACTAAACGAGGAAGAAAATGGAAATGGAGATAGAGAATCTTTTATATACGAGTATATAAAAACTGGGGAGCTTAAATTAGAGCAAACATTCATTCATACAACATTCATATGTTGTTTTTTTATTTACACTTTTTCAAATTGCTGAAGACTGGGAGGGGACCTGGAGTGCCAAGGATTTATGCAGCATGTTTTAAGCAGCAGTTTATACTGAACAATATTAAATAGTTGTATGCTAAAATCATAGCTTGGAATTTGTGTCATACAATCTATTTTGAAATCTAAGCAGTTTAGTTTTTCTTTTCTTTTCTATTTTTTAATTCAATTTTTATTTTTTATTTTTTTGCTTTTCATAACGAATATATTTTGATTTAAATTAAACTGGGAGAATTGTTGTACGTGTGTGTGTGAGTGTTTGCTGGGTTGTGTTCGTATTTAAATAAGAATGACAGCTTTTAAGAGATTACTTTGTAGTGAGTGTTTGTTTGCTGATGGGAATTTTATGTAAAAAATTTCGTTGATGAAATAAGTTTTAAAAAACAGCTGTTAAAATAAAACTTTTAAGCTTGGGATAGTGTCACGGTCACATTACACAAATATTTGTCGACATAAGCGTAATCACTACTTTTTCACAAATATTTTTATAGACTAACAGGACTTTTCTTAAAAAAAAAAAAAGTTCATATAAAATAATTTATGCGAATATTTCTTCAAAATCTATAAATGAAATCGCAATTTACCCATAAAAATTAAAAAAAAAATCTTTCTCTTTCCCTCCATCTGCTTTTATGATTCCATCAATTACCATTTTGGCATCATATTTCAAAATTACTTGCTTCCCTTGATGTATAAAATTAAAAAAAAATATTCTGGGCTTCTCTACCTCCCACTCCCACTCCCTGTCTCTCTCTCTCCTTCTTGGCTCCACCTGCTCACCTTTTTAACAACAAATTTTATAACCATTTTAGTTGTTATCAGAATTTACTTAATTCATAAATGAATTTATTGCATTTTTCTTCTTTCTTACTTTTTAACTTTATTTATTTGCTGATTGATTTTATTCAACTATAAAATGGCACAGACCACCAAACAACAAACAGCAGTAGTAGGACTAGAGTAAATTAATAGTACGAGTAGTAGGTCAGTTCAAAATTTGCATTTTAATTTCTTTTCTCGTTTGTTTAATAAAAAGAAAAAAACTTTGAAATAGAATAACAATAGTAAAGAATAAATCCTTAAGAACCATAATTTGTTCTATTTTTTTTTTTTTCTTTTCTTAGATATTATATTTTGCAGTTAAGTTGGAAGACCGCATTATTTCTAAATAACTATTACAGTATTTCAAAAGATTATCTTTAAAAGCAACAAAATATTTTATATTTTTCTCATTTGTATTTTTACATAAAATTGAATTTATTAAAATTTAAATTAATTCCGCACTATGAATTTTTTACGTTTATTTTCTAATACTTTCATTTATTCCGTCCCTGTGCTGATTTATCTTTTTGTGGCATTTTTAATAAAATAAAATTTTTAACGAGTTGATTTAACAAGTTGTGCTTTTTTATTTCAATTTTTTTTTGTTCATTTTATTGTTGATATTTAGCACAGCACGTCTATGGTCACGTTTATTCAAAATTGTTTGTCACGCTTGAAAATATGCAGCAACAATCAATCACTAAGAGAACAAAGACAGCAAACAAATCGAAAAAAAAAAAAATTTTTAAATTATAATTGAAATAAAACTGTAAATTTTCCTTTGGATACAAACAACATAAATGAAAATCAATTTGAGAACCCTTGAAAAACCCCGTTCAGTTTTCTTTGAAACTCAAATAACGGAATTCTCAAATGAAGGATGCTGTTCAGGTTTTTTTTTCTTTTCTTTTTTATATTCAATTTGCATTTCAAATATGTAATTAAAGTGCACATAAATTCACATGCTACTAAGCCAACCCAGTTGATCAAACCGTTGCAACATGTTGACAATCGGTAGTTGCTTAACTGAATAGGATTTTTTTAGGCAAATGGTTTTATTCGCTTTGAGAAATGTTGATTGGCAAACACTTTACTAAATCTTTTCACAATAAACCCAAGATGGTAAATAAAAGTCTAAGTAAAATGGAGTTTTAAAGGTCGCTAAAAGGGCCTGATAGAGTAAAATAAATTTAACAACCTTTTACGGAAATAATTAATTTAATTAATTAAAATATAAAAAAAATAATTAATGAAATAAAATTAATAAAAAAAATTAATTAACTAAACAAAATTAAGTAATTAAATAAATAAAATTAATTATTATTTTTATTATCAAGGGCTATAATCGCATCGCTACCTTTAAGATCTTTTGCACAAATAAAATTAATTAATTAAATAAAATTAATTAATTAAAAAGTAATTAATTAAATAAAATTAATTTATTAAAAATAATAAATTTAATTTAATTAATAAACTGAAACTAATTAATTAAATAAAATAATTAAATAAAAATAATTAATTTTATTAATTAATTATATATAATGAATTCTTATTAATTATTTAAAAATAAATAAATAAAATTATAAAAATTAATTAATTACAATTAATAAATTTAATGCATTTGTTAAAAATAATTAATTAAATTAATTAGTTATTTACTTTTTTATTTATTTAAAATTAATTAATTAAAAACAATTAATTTATTTAAAAAAATAAAAATAAATGCTCTTATCCCAAAAAAGTTGACGTAAAATTTATTAAAAAATTATATGAAAAATTTCGATAACGTAGACTTTAAAGTCAACGTTAATTTTGTTTGCATAAGGGGGTACTAATTTAATTAATTAATTATACATTTTTTTTATTAACATTAATTATTTTATTAAAAAAAATTTTTCTAAAATTTTAATTAATAAAAATATTACACCGGAAACTGTCTTTTATATCATGTCCGCCTAAGACGTTACAAATGAAGCCGCCTTTGAATAATTTTTTTAATTTTTTTTTTTTTTTTTTTTTTTTTTTTTTTTTTTTACTTTATTACTTTGGACTAGTTTTCTGAAAAAAGCACCTTGACTAATAAAAGCAAATGTACTCATTTACTCACTCACTTGTATTGATAAATTGATTTAAAATTCCATTTACTCAGTTCACATCTTGTTAAGTTTTCATTAAGGTCAAATGTATAGTTTTTATGTGCGTGTGTGTCGTTTCGCTTTAATCTTCTCACTACACGTTTCAAGATGGGCAGGCAGCAATTGCTTTATCACTGGTAACGAGTAAAATGAAAAATTTTAATGCATTTTTTAAGATACACACAAGATGTTTCAGCTGGTGTATTACAAGTTTACACTTTTAATTTTAATAGTTTTAAACTCAAGTTCATTTTACAATTTCCTCTCTTTTTTTACTTAATTAGTGTGAGATTATTATTGGCTCAATGAGAATAGAAAAAAGTTTTAAAAGAAATCTTTAAAGTCTGTTTGCACTCAATAATTTAAAATTAAAAATATATTAGAAAAACTATGGCCTTCTTCTCTTCATCCTGTAAGAAGCGGTTTTATAAACAAAATTAAAAAAAAATTTTAGTTAAAAGATAATTAAATATTAAATTGAGTAAGAATTTTGTGCTTTAAAAAATTATATAAAACTACACCGTGTAACAAAAAAAATAACAATGTTCTAACCACTAATGTGGACCCCAATAAAATTTTTAAAAGCTTGTGTGCGACCCTTTGCCGCAGTAGGATTTAAAGGTTCTCGAGTTATTTTTTTTTTTAGTTGTAAATCGGTGTAGCTAACCATATGAAGTTTCCTTTTTAGGTACATAAAATGTTCAACAAACTTATGTAAAACACTGCGAGGAATATTTTTGTGGAATATTTTAACCCTCCAACTCTGTAACTAATGGGACTTTTTGACACGTAATTGGAAACGGTTCAAAATTACCCCGAACTTAAAATGTATTACAAAAATATTACTTGTGAAATTCTATTACCAGTCTCTTAACAGACCGATAGTGGAAATTTAATAAAATTTTTATCAAGTAAAAATTATGTACGAGAGAATAAATGTGAGTGAAGTGCAATTTTTTAACAACTTTTTGCTAAACGGTTGCAGTAATTTTAATGATAATAAAAAAAGTTCAAATTCAGAATGTGTTTGAGAGTTAATGCGTACTTAAAGGGCAATCAAGTGATTGTACCAGCTGATTGAACGTGTATGGGCTTGTGATATGATTGCACCAGCATGCTGGTATCATGTATTGTAAATTAACTCATTTAAAGCAAATTTTTTTAAGTGGTAACATAATAATGAACGCGCGGAAAACAATTTTTTTTTTTTTGGAGGAATTCCTGCCGTGCCTATGGAAAATAAAAAGCAAAAATTATTCCAATCATGACCTAAAAAATAAATGCTACAACAATATGGTAAAAAAGGTAAATAGAGAAAAAGTGGTTATAATAGATTTTAGTGTTTGATGTTGTCGGTTAGGGGGCCCTTTATTTAGAGTTGATGCAAAAATTTTATCACTGCAAATACTAAAGAAAAAAATTAAAAGCCCAGCCTACCAAACAAAAGCTTGGTAGATTTAAAGAAAAAAACTTTGCTTAAACAAACAAAACAAGTCTTTCCAATAATTTTAAAATATTTTTAAAGAAATGTATTTTAATTCTTGAAAAAAAAAATTGCCATTTATAGAGTGTTTTACTATTCTTTATTTTACGTTCCCTACTTTTTCTGCCAGCTCTGTGGGTTACGAGTATTTCATTTTCCTAGTTTTTTTTTACATTTTTGCTGCTGAATTTCTTTTCAGTTAAATATCAGACATAATGAAAAGTAGGCTATTGAATTTCACTGGATTGTTTCAGATATTTTTTCTGTATTTCTTCACTGCTTTAAAAATGAAGCTTTTGTAGAAGTGATGGTTGCTGCTGCTATCAACAGCATGTGTTTTGCACAAAAACATTCAGTTTTTTTTTTTATTAATTTTACACTTGTCGCTGCCGTTACGTCAATCAAATGGAGATTTAAAATGTTGGTTTACATCAATTCTTTACTGGGTGATTACGAGTGAGTGCATGTGTTACTTCTATGTAAGAATAAGTGTATGTGTGTGTGTGTGTGTGTGTGTGTGTAAAGAAAGAATAATGATTGCATTGGGTTTTATGGCACACACAGCATTAATTACTTTCTGTTCTAAATTTAATTGGGAAGAAATTAAAAGCACTTAATAAAATTGTAGGTACTAATTGCTTATAAAACAAGTAAAAAATAATTTTTTTCTTTGTACATTTGAAAGAATAATAGTTTTTAACAGGGATGGAAAATAAAAATGTTTTTGTTAAAAATTTTTATTAAGTAAATGGCACTTTTTAAGTAACAAGTACTAAAAAAAAATTAAAAAAAAAAAAGGAAAAATATGTAGAGAGAGTAAATATGAGGTGAAATTTTTTAACAACGCGGTTGCGTAATTTTCATCATAATAAAAATAAACCATCATTGAAAATTTCATGAAAAGAGTAACGATGATTTCATAAGAGCCATGGGGGCCATTTCATAGATATTTTATTACCTACCTAAGCGGAACATGTTTTTTTGCAATCCAAAAAATAAGAGCTTTTATTTTGAAATTAAAAAGTGCTTTCTTACTGAGACACTCTTTATTTAAAACTTTTTTAGTCATAGTTCACACAATGCAAGAATAATTGCAGCCATTCTGAGTTAATAACAAAGAAAGAAAATAAATTTTGTATACTGATTTAAGGTTTTGTGGTCTCAGTAGAGACCAGCCAGCAGCTGGAAAAAATAAGCTAAATTTTCCTAAAAAAAAGCTAAATCATTCACACAAAAAAAACCTATAAAAAAAAATTAAAAAACTATAGCTTAAAAATCAAAATATAGCTAAAAAATCAATAAGAGTACATACAATGTCAAAAACTAAAGAAAATACGTTCGCTTTAAACATACTTTCCTTTCTGGTCAGAACTGGTTACCTTTTTGGCCATAACCTGCTTAGTTTTCAAGATATCGACTTGACTTCTATTGCGTTCAATAGATAAATGTATTGACTTTAATGCGAAATTTTGTTTTTCCGAATAGTGGGAAAAAAATTTTTTTCGCCAAAAATTACCATGAACTACCCCCTTTGCTTTTTTTGAAAAAATGATAAAAATTTTTTTTCGCACTATCGGCAAAAAAACAAAATTCGAATTAAAGCCAATCGTGTATCTATCCAACGTAAAAGGAATCAAGTCGTTATATTAAAAACTTAGCAAGTTATGACTAAAAAGGTAACCAGCTCTACTAAAAAGTGGCCAGGCAGAATCAGTAGTAGAACAGGTTACCTTTCCGATCATAACTTGCTCAGTTTTCAAGATACGGATTTGATTTCTATTGCGTTAAATAGATAAACGTATTGACTTTAATGCGAAATTTTGTTTTTCCGAATAGTGCGAAAAAAATTTTTTTCGCCAAAAATTACCATGAACTACCCCCTTTGCTTTTTTTGAAAAAATGATAAAAAATTTTTTTCGCACTATCGGCAAAAAAACAAAATTCGAATTAAAGCCAATCGTGTATCTATCCAACGTAAAAGGAATCAAGTCGTTATATTAAAAACTTAGCAAGTTATGACTAAAAAGGTAACCAGCTCTACTAAAAAGTGGCCAGGCAGAATCAGTAGTAGAACAGGTTACCTTTCCGATCATAACTTGCTCAGTTTTCAAGATACGGATTTGATTTCTATTGCGTTAAATAGATAAACGTATTGACTTTAATGCGAAATTTTGTTTTTCCGGATAGTGCGAAAAAAATTTTTTCGCCAAAAATTACCATGAACTACCCCCTTTGATTTTTTTTGAAAAAATTATAAAAAAAATTTCGCACTGTCCGCCAAAAAAATATTTGCGAACAAGAAAACAAGGCTATTTTGAAAATGA
This sequence comes from Thelaira solivaga, assembly GCA_947397855.1. Taxonomy (NCBI): domain Eukaryota; kingdom Metazoa; phylum Arthropoda; class Insecta; order Diptera; family Tachinidae; genus Thelaira; species Thelaira solivaga. The sequence continues at coordinate 61,762,625 of OX377613.1, forward strand.
AAAAAACCCAAGAAAAAAGCCCAAATAGGCTAAATGTAGGCTAAAATGGCAACGCTGGTTATGAGTATCAATCATCTTACCTTGACCTTCCATTTATCTTATTTTGTAGACGGCATCACCAACGAGTTTAACCGAGGCTTTCAATGATTTAAGTCCCTGCAGTTTGGTGTACAAATACTAATTGATCCTTTATATTTATTAGTTAAATTTAAAAGATTCTTAACTTTTTATAGCGACTGCCTCATTTTCTTTAAAATTGTTTGCGATATTTTAAAATTTTTCAAACTTTGTGGCATAATACTCAGCTGACTCCAACTAGGTACCCCATCTTGTTATAGTTGGTTGTGGTCTAAGGTTCAAGTCAGGATAATTTTCTTTAAACAGTTAAACACTTTAATGTGTATTTAAAAATTTGTTTTTTCCCACATGATATCAAGAAATCTATTGTATCAAATTGATTTCTTATTTTTATTCAGCCATACAATGAATGGCAAGTGCTAAGCATGTGACTACATGGGTAAAATACTTTTAAAAAATATCCTGACTTAATCATGTTGGCGCTGCATCAGTCAAGTAGGGCAAAATTTTATAAATATGACGAAAAATGTGCAAAAAATTACAAAATATGATGAAAAATATGCATTTATAACAAAATATGCAAAAACATGCATTTAAGGTAAAATATGCGCCAATAAATTGATGCCATTTTACTGGAAATATTATGATTCGCAAATATATTAACTTTAGGCTAGTCTGAGAGTAACGATACCACACAAGCATTTACATGAAGTCCTTTGCCTTGGCGAAGGATTCCATCAAAATATCAAAAGCAAGTAGAAAAGACAGCAAAGACACTAGAGCCGTCATATGTTGGCAAGCTGCTGAAACTTACAAAGAGATGTTAGCCTGTGTAATCAAGCCAAATATAAAATATATCTTTTTGCCTTACAATTTCCCCAGTGTAAAACGACACTAAAAAATCGGGGTACCCTCTAGATTGATGGATAGTCTGCTAATCTATCAATTTAGGGGTCGCAGGTTCGATTGCTGTTCAGACCGATGGTCAAAGTTACCAGTGCTTATAAAAAAATTTAGTTTAGAATTAATTTCTAATGTTAAATAATAATAAAAATAAAGTAATTAAAAATTGCTTAATAACAAAATTTCCAACCCTGACTTCTTTTACATAAAGATTTTTAGAGGCGTGTAGTTAATTTGTTGTGTCATGATTGACTTCAGTCTGAAGTTTAGCTTGTCCTTGTCATATTGATTTAAAGCCTGATTTACCTAAAGCGAATCTGATTTGAATCAGAGTCATTGTAATTCAAAATTAGGCTCGAAATCTAATATATAAAGCATGAGGCAACTATGACATACGACTTTAAAAATAGTAATAAGGCAGTTGGCTGTCAGAGCTTAAAAATTTTCTAGATTAAATGTTACATGTGCTGTTAAAGTCATGACTTTATTTGTGCTGTTTAGCTTTCAATTTCATTGAGAAAGTTTATAAGACATAATTTAGGCGCTCTTACAATAAAGATCGTCAGAGACCCCTTCTTTTTGAGTATAAAAATGATTTTCAAAAATCTCTTTTTTTTTAAAAGCCTTAAAGTAAATTCCTCAATACCACTACGCTGGTGGTTTTCTTTCTTTTAGTCTTAGAAAGAGCTTCATTCTAGGGATGAGTGTAAATTTGTATCCATTACTTTTTCTTGTTTTCTTGCTATTTGTGTAATAAAAGTGGTTTGTTATTCAGCTTCTGCATTTAAGCGTTTGGTGGTTAATTTTATTTTACTGCTTTTCCTCTTTAACTTATTCACTGCAAAAGCGAGTGAGTGGCGACAATGAGGCTGTAAACTGATGCTGTGCTTAACAAGCCTCAATTTAGGTAGCTTTTTATTTCGTAATACTTGCCATCATGGCTTGCGGTGATGATGGTTATGGCAAAGTAGTTTGCTATGATTGAATTGTAAACGGCGTTTTTTTATTAAATTAAATGAGCACACTGGGTCAATGTCCCAAGCTGATAACAAAAATAAGATTAAAGAAAAGGAAAAAAAAAGAAAACGCAATAAAAAATTTTAATTTTTTTTTATCCAAAAAAATTATTTTTTTATTTTTTTTTAACATTTCAATTATTGACTTTATTTCTTTTTATACATAAATTGCTTAACGTAAAATATCAATTATTGATCATTTAACTTGTCTGTAAAAGACACTCAAAAAAAATTTAATTAAAATAAATAAAATTTAAATTCTTAAGCTAAAAATACTAGAGAAGTTTTGTTTGCAGCATTTAAAAAAATATTTTCTTAAATAAAAATATTTGCTTTTTGTTTTGGATTTAAATATAAATTTTTGTTCATTAAAATTCTATTACTTAAAGTATGAAATTGTTGAAAATTATTTTTTGTTTAAAAAAATGGTTTCATTTAATTCTTTTTTGCTCACTCACTCACTGTCTCACTTGCCGCTTTGTTTTTGTTTAGCTAGACAGCCAAGTGACAGGCATACAAGTGGTTGGATGTATTGACGACAGACAATTTGATGTTTTGAGCTGTTCATTATGCAGAATAAAATGTCTCATTTTCAGCTAAATTGGCCCGTCGAGCATGAAGATTTCACTTGAAAAAAAAAAAACAAAAATTTGTCAACGTCTGAAATTTTTAACGAAATTTTTTAATTTATTTATTGTGGTTTGTTGTTTTTATTTGTCTGCATTTTATTTTGACAAGAATATCTTTTTTATCTGTTTTTTATGTGTGGGAATTTTTATTTAAATTCTAGTTTTTTTTTTTTTTTAATTTCTAAAATAAATTTTATTTTCAAAATGATTTTTAAAAATGCCAAGAACTTATTTACACACGAAAAATTTTGTCTTAAAGTAGTAGAGATGGTTTCCTACAAGCAAAGACTACAACCATAATTTATTACATCAAGTCCTTGCAAAGGCTTTGGTTTTTCATGGTTTACATAAAAAACTAATTAAAACAAATAAAATTTAATTAAAAAAAAATAACACTTGGCTTTATCTTCACTCCTACACCAGCTTGATTTTAAACGTATTTATTTCCAGAGTTTTGCGCAAAATATTCCACATTCACTAAATAAAATTTCCATATATTCTCTGCTTGTAGTCATTAATCTAATGAAACATTTGCTTTTTAAAAAATTACTCAAGTCATGGTATGCCTCTAATGCTAACTCTGACATAATTGCTATTTCTTGATGGCCTCACCAATGGTCAATGATATTCGAACAAGTATGCAAAGTTTCAGGTGGATCCACTAACTATCATCTATACTCCCATAGTTTTGCAAAATTTCGCCCGTCTGCAGCCAATCCTGGCAGCAGCATTAGGTCATGTTTATCATAAACATTCATTGTCATCGGGACTGGGGCAGCTCTATCGAACACCGGGAAGTGGATCACAAGATTCCACCTTCACATGCATACAAATCAAGTTAAATAAAAGCTTTTAAAAATCCATTGGCCTATAACTATAGTCACAATAAAGTCGGTATCTTTTTAAAAATGATTTTAAGTTTATAAAATTTTTATGAGCAAAAGTCAGCTTTTAATAAAAGCCTACTTTTTTGAATATGATTTTGCCCCAGTATTTTTTAAAAAGGATTTTTGACTATGATTATGGCCCATTATTTTGAAATCAATGAAAAAATTATATTAATGAAAACTTTCATAAAATATATGAAATCTGTTAGATTAGATTCATGTAATTTTCTAATTTTTTTCATTCCTATTATGAACAATTTAATTCAATTAATGAAACTGTTTGTTGAATTAATGAAACCTCTTGAAATTAAATTTGAATCAAATGAATTTTTGCTTAAGCTAATGAAAAAATTTCATTAACTTAATGAATTAATTCATTGTTTTACTGAAAATATTCTAGAAATATAATGGAAAGATTTCATTATATCAATGAAAAAAAAAATTTTTTAATGAAAAAAATTTCATTATTCTAATGAAAAAAAATTTAATTTTATAGTGAAAACATTTTATTAATTTAATGAAAAAAAAATTTCATTTAACAAAAATTATTCATTCCTTTGGTGAAAGCATATCATTAATTTAAAAAAAAAATTCCTTATTTTAATGAAAAAATTTTATTCTTGTAAGAATAAATTTTATTCATTTAAAAAAAAAAGCATTCGTATAACAAAATTAATTCGTTTTTTAACGAAAAAATTTCAATCTGTTCATAAAAAAAGATTTTTCTTTTAATGAAAACATTTCCTTATTTTTATAAAAAAAAAAATAATTTTTTCATTTCATTCCTTTAATGAAAAAAATTTGTTCATTTAATAAAAATAGTTCATTCCTTTTAATGAATATTTTCTATTAATTTAAGGAAAATATTTCATTCTTTTAAAATTTCACTCATTTAATGAAGACATTCATTTAACTAAAAAAAATTTTCTTTTAATGAAAAAAATTCATTCTTTCAATGAAAACATTTCACTCATGTAATAAAAATAATTTCATACCTTTAATGAAAAAATTTCATTCCATTAATGAAAAATTTTATTCTTATAATGAAAACATTTCATTCATTTAATGAAAAAAAATTATTCATTTAACAAAAATAGTTCATTCCTTTTAATGAATATTTTCTATTAATTTAAAGAAAATATTTCATTCTTTTAAAATATCACTCATTTAATAAAAACATTTCACTCCTTTAGACACGTTGTTACAACTGTCGACGGATAAATAACCGGTGTTTGGCTAATCCTTTGGAACCAAATTTATTAATCGATATTTTTAATTTAATGATTGATATTTGACTTTTAACAATTTAATTTTCGGTAAATTGTACTAATGGCCCTGAATGAAATAATTTCTTTTGTAACTTCAAAATATATCCTTGATTCATACAGTTTGTGAAAAATTCCATTGAATCATTGAAACAATTTTAATGCAATTGTTTCATGGAAGTTATGAAACAAACTTCTTTAAATGTAATGAATGCATAGAGCCTCAGAACAGTTCAATTTGGATTCTCTAAAAGCAATTTTTTTCGTTTAAAACAGCAATATTCTCTACACCATCTGCATGCCTTCGATCATTTATAGAATACGGTATGAAATTTATCCACGTTTTTAGGGATGGCTTGTTTAGCTGGATGAAAAGAATTACCAGATCGTTTATAAGTTGTCCAAATTGATGAGTGAGTTTCAGAGTACATCTGGTTTACTGATCACAAATATGAAAATGTGAGCGCAATATAACAGTTCATTTCACATTTAATTGTTTTGTAAATTCCCTTTTTATTTTTGTTTTTTAAAAGTGAAATGCCAACATTTCTTTACTGCGTTGGTTTGTGCTGACTTTGACATCTCAAGATGATTTTCGATAAACAAAAATGCATAAGTTTTGTGTAATTGTGTGTTTGTATGGGGTATTGTTGGTATTGTTGCTTATCACCCAGCACCATGGCTACTGCCAATAATTTATTTTTATTTTCTTATTATGCTATTAATGAAGAACAATTTTTGTTTTTGGCATAAACTGCGCCAAAGCTTTTTTTTTTTTTTTTTGTTTTTTGTTTGTTGACAAAATAATTTATTTAGCGTTTTGCTGTAAAATTGAATAACTAATTGTACAATTAATGTAGACAGACAGCTTTAGTACTAAATAATTTTTGAATGTTCAAATAGAAATTCAACACACAGGAGATCAAAAAAAAAATATCGATTTAAGTCAACCAACTTCTTACTAAAATAAAGGACAAAAGTTTTTATCTCATTTTGCATATTTTTCTAAAGAATCATTACAGAAAATTCAATTTTACATTAAGAATGTGGAATGAACCCTATTTGTTTTAAATTATGGGAGTTTTTTCAGGTTCTTTTTAAAGAAGATTAAAAAATATCTTTAAGTTTATAAGCTAAAGAAAGGGTTAATGAAAAAAGTTCTGTCTTTTAATGAAAAAATTTCATTCTTTTAATCTGTTCATTTAATGAAATAAATTTGTAACTTCAAAATATGTCATTAATTTTTTAAAAAATTTCATTGAATCTGTGAAACAATTTTAATGTAATTGTTTCACTTTATTTATCAAAAGAAATTCTTTAAATGTTTTGAACGGATAGAGTCTCAGAAAATTTTATTTTATATAAGGAATGTAAATATTCAGCTAACTAGAGGGGACCTTTTTTTAATGATGGGAATTTTTTTTTTGCCCTTTTTCTAGATAGGATTACAAAAGACTCTTAAGTTTGGAAGCTAAAGAGTTAAAATGTTTCACAAAATGCAACTTCCAAGAAAAAGTCAAAAGGCCCAAAAAATTATTTTATTAAGATGAAATTAACATTTTTATTAAATTTTGAATTGAATCAATTAATTTTTTTTTTAAATTATAAATTTAATATTAAGTTTTTTTTTTTATTTTAAGCTGTGCGTTATGGTCGGGTACCAAAACGTTCACGTGAGCTGAATGGCGGTACGCCTTCATCCACAGAGGATCCAAACGCTGTTGTTGTTGTAAATTCGTGTGATTTACGGCGTGTCAGCACACCGGGAACACCGAACACACCACAAACTCCACAAATGTGTTCCATAGCATCATCACCATCTGAATTGAGCGGCTGTAATGCCACCACCAACAATAACAATTCCAATAGTTCAGGTCTGGTAGGGCCCAATAATGGTGGGGGCGTTGGTGTTGGCGTAGGCATGGGCGGTGTGGGCAATTTAAATGCCCAACAATTACAATCAGCTCATCATGAGAGTCATCATTTGAATGAGGCCATAATGGCGGCCACCGCCGGTACAGAGTTGTCCGTTTATGATGTGATCATGTGTGTCTCACAAGCACATCGCATGAACTGCGCCTACACAGAAGAACAAACTAGAGATTTAATGCGTCGACCCTTAAATGTACCGCCCAATGGTGTAAGTGGTTTTTTTTAATATTTCGTTTCTTTGGTGTTTTCTTTTATTTGATTTTATTCTTTTAACAAAAAATTTATTTAGTTAATTTCCTCGGTGGCGGAGAGTATGGAATTTCAAAAGATTTGGCTTTGGCAACAGTATGCAGCACGTGTGACACCAAATGTTCAACGTATTGTTGAGTTTGCTAAGCGTTTACCTGGCTTCTGTGATTTTACCCAAGATGATCAACTGATACTCATTAAAATGGGCTTTTTTGAGACATGGCTAACACATGTGGCCCGCATGATCACCGATTCAACACTAACCTTTGACGATGGCACATATTTGACCAGACAACATTTAGAAATCATTTACGATGTAAGTCCCAGATCCGTCTGTGTGTGTGTGTGTGTGTGTGTTTTATTATGGTTATTTTTTTAATAAAAATTTTATTTTTATTTTTTCTAATAGACTGACTTTGTGGTTTCATTGTTTAATTTTGCAAATACTGTGAATGTGTATGGTCTCAGCGATACAGAGATCGGTCTCTTCTCCGCCATGGTCTTGCTGGCTTCAGATAGGCCAGGCATTTCCGAAGCCAAAATGATTGCACGAACAAGAGAACGCATTACGGAAGCGTTAAGAGTACAAATTGTACGTTCACGTAATGGTACCACACAAGCCCTTCAGTTAATGCCAGCTCTGGAAGCAAAAATACCAGAATTAAGATCGTTGGGTCTTAAACACAGCGCCCACTGTAATTGGCTGCGCCTAACAAAACCCAGATTGCCACCATTATTTGCCGAACTCTTCGACATTCCCATGGATGATGAAGCGTAAATTTAAATGGAACAAAAAAGGTGAAACAAAAAATATGGCGGCTTGTTTCCTTTACAAAAAGAAAAAATGAAACAAAAAGAAGATAAGACTACTAAAGCAAATAAATGCAAAAAAAACAAAAACAAAAAATATTAAATGAAAATATAAAATAAAGTAAAATAAAATAAAATAAAATAATTATTAGACAACAAACAAACAAAAAGTTAGAAATGAGAAGTAGTAAATGAGAATTATAAAAAACAGAAAACTAAAGAACAAGAAGATGGAAGCAAGAAGAAAGAGATTTGCTTCTTCTAAAGCAATTAAAGAGATTTTTTACCTTTTTTTTTAATTAATTAATTAAGTTCATTACTTAAAATAGCAAATGCGCTTCATTCTGATAAGGTCTCTCTCTCAAAATTTAAAAATTTTTTAACTAGTGATTTTAAATGATTTTTGCTTACAATCAGCAGAGAAAAAAAAGTTTCGCAAGCTCTCAGCACCTAAAGGAACTAAAACTTAAAATTATAATTCCCTTAAGAGATCATATTCAAGCCCGTTTTCCAAAAAAAAAAAAATTCTTAATAAATATTTATCGTTTTCTTGTACAAAACATAAGTTACCTCATCACTTTGAAGCGCAATTACTGTAACTCACTCCTACACACACACAAACACACACATAAACACATTTATTTAACTATTTATACACACTAGGCCCAATATATTATATTCGTTACATAGCAAAAATACATATATGATATGTTATTTTGCAAAGAGGTATAAGTCCACTTTAAAAAAAATTTTGTTAGCGTTAATTTTTTTTAAATTGTGTCTATATCTTGCTAAAATTACCGTTAACAAATTTTTTTCTTTGAAGTGGAGCTATACCACTTTCAAAAATAACGGCTTATATAAGCAAATTAAACTTTTTAATTAAAATATTAAATTTTTAATTGACTCTATTAAATATTTAATCAATATTTTAATTTTTTTTTGTTAAGTTATAAAATTTATCATCTCGATTAAGTATTTAATTGGTTAAATTGAACATTTTATCAACAATAAAAAATGTATAAGCCAATTAAACTTTTTAATTAAAAAAATTGTCATATTGATTAAATTTTTAACTAAAACCAATAAATACTAAATCAATTTTGTCTAAATTTTATCAACATTTGATTGATTCAATTAAAAAATTTTTTAAATTAAAAATGAATTCACGATGAAAATTTTAAGCTTTTTTTTAACAAAATTTTTAAATTTCCTAACAACTACTTGTTGGATAAGGATGGCCGCATTCGTGGCTTGTGAAAAGTCAATTAAAACTTTAAACTTCCATTGAATGCATATCAATACACCGAACAAAATTATGCGGCATTTCAACAATAAAAATTATTATTTAATTAGTTCAATGAAAACTTTAATCTACATTTTCCACTTTTTCTGCTGTTTTTTTCCATGTAGCGAATGAAGTTGGCGGAAACTAAACTTCTTTTTAAGGAAAAAATTTTTAAATTTGGTGTGTGAAAGGGAATTAATTTAATTTAAAATGTCTAGAAGTAAAAAAACAAAATTTTAACATCACATTTTCATTTTAAATTTTGTTTTGAAAAAAAAAATGTTTTTTCCTTTAAGTAAAAAACAAACAAACAAACTACAGAAACTCAACCACAACAACAAAATATTTATATCATCATTGTAATTATAATTTTTTTAAATAAATCATTAAAAAATATAAAAAAAGTATTTTAGCTTAAATGAAAAATAAAAGTAAAAAACCTAAACTTACAAAAAAATGGAAAATGCAAAATGCTTAATTGCATTAAAAACACTCACTATTAAAAAACTTACAAAAAAAACAAAGCATATAGAATTAAATAAAACAATAACAAAAAAAAAAAATATCAAATCAACAAGTTCTTTAAACATTTTTAAAATGTTATAAAATAAACCACAACAAGCAAACAAACAAACAAACAAACTATCATTTAATTTCATTAAAAACAAGTAATTAAAATTGAAAAACAAATTCATCACATAAATATTTTTTAAGGTATATTTCTCTTTCTGTTTAATTTCATAAATAATTATTATTAATTAATTAATTCTAATTAATTTTTTAATTATAATTTTTATAATGTTATTGCAATATATTTTACTTATTTAAACTTTATAAACAAACAATATATTAAATGTTTTTATTATTATTAATTTTAAATTTATTATTAAATATTTGTATGTTTTATATTTTATTAAAAAATATTATTAAAATAAAAAAATACTTTAGAGTTCAGTTTTTTTTCTTTTTCGTTTTGGCAATCATTAATTTGTAATTTTTATTAAAGAAATTAAATTAAATAATTTTATTAAAAATTTTTTTAAATAATTTAAAAACAAATTTTTAAAAAATTAATTAAAAATAAATTATTCATAATAAACTTAACTAGAAGTTGTTTTTTAATTTTGTTAAATTTTTTTTAATTATATTTAAAAAAAATTTTTTTAATAGTTTTATTTAATAAAATCAATATAAATAATTTTATTTCAAATAAAAGTTTTAAATAATTTTATTTTAAAAAAATTTTTTATATATTATTAAAAAAAATTTTTTAAATAATTTTATTTAATTTTTTTAAAAATACTATTAAATAAATTTTTTTTAATTTTCTTAAATTTGATTCTAAAAAAAATTTTATTTGAAAAAATTGTTGAAATAATTTTATTAAAAAAATTTGTTTAATTAATTTTATTTAAATTTTTTCAAAAATTTTATTAAAAACAATTTTTACGATTTTATTTAAAAAATTTTTTTAATAATTTTGATTAAAAAATTTGTTTAATTAATTTTATATAAATATTTTCAAAAATTTTATTAAAAAAAATTTTTACGATTTTATTTAAAAAATTTTTTTAATAATTTTGATTAAAAAATTTGTTTAAATAATTTTTTTTAATTTTTTTTTTCAAATTCTATTAAAGAAAAAGGTTTTTTAATTTTTTTATTTTTTTTTTAAATTTTATTCTAAAATTTTTTTTAATATTATTAATAATTTTATTTAAAAATAATTGTTTAAATAATTTTATTAAAAAAATGTTTTCAAATAATTTTATTTAAATTTTTTTTGTAAATTTTAATTAAACAAAATTTTTTAATAATATTATTTTAAGTAAATTTTGCTTAAATATTTTTACAAAAAAAAAATTTTTTTAATAATTTTATTTATATTATTAAAAAAAAAATTTTATTTAATTTCCACTGGCAAAATTTATTAATTTTGAGCAAAAACAATTTTTTTAAATCTTACAACCACAATAGGCAAACAAGATGTAATTTGTAAATAAATAAAATTTTTAATGTTTAATTTTTTTAAAGAAAATATAAAAAAAACATCTAATTCTTTTTATTTTATTTAGTTAAAATTTTCATTTAAAGCGAAGGTCATAGTCCACCCAATCAGGAATATTCCACAGGAATTTTTTTATAAAAAAGTTTTGGTTTTTGACAAACATTTTCCTAAATGATAGAACAATCTGATAAAAAATAAATATTTATAATAAAGGAAAGGATTTTAAGAAAAAAAAAAGATTTTTATGCAAAATTTTTAATTTTCAAAAAATAAATCGAGATAAAAAATCAATAATTTTCTTATTCAGGCGTATAGCTTCAAAAGTTTCAAACAAAACCAGCCATATTTTTTGAAATTCATAAACAACTTTTGATTTTATTGCCAATTAAGTAACGCTACCTTATTGCATACAGTTGTTTTACTCCTGCCAGAAAACACGGCAGGCAAACGCATTTGTTTCTACCACAGTGATCTCTTTTACTGCGTGATAGATTGACTTAATTGTAAGTAAAACCAAAAGTTGCTTTGTTTTATTTAATACCTTTCAGTTTTAGAGTTTTTGTCTTCTCCTATTTTAAAAAATTTGTAGAAATTAAAAAATTTTTTAATTTTGCATAAAAAGTGTAGATTTTCTTTAAAACTTTTACAATATTTTTAAAACCAGATCAGTCAGATTTAAAAATAATAGACCTAATTACGAGTGTCGCTATCGTAGTTGAATTTATGACAAACTAATGTAAAATATATGGCCGGCGTTGCCACATATCACTGTTTTTGTTACGACAACGACAATCATACTCAGGCCTAATGTAGGCACGACTTAAAGGAAATTTTTGTGTTTTTTTTTTTAATAATTAGAACCAATCGTTTTCAAGTAAAGCACTTTTGATCAGCAAAAAGATCAGTGTTCTAATTGTAGGCCTTTTAATCAGGCAATTACTTTACATTTAGGAAGCCAATAAGGCTGTTACAAAACATGCAGTTTGAGGTTTCTCTTTTCAAGCTACAGAAGCAGTTTTTTAATGTTTCCAAAACAGCAGGCACTTCTGTAAAGTATAACTTTATCATGTTAACCTTACTTTTGTTGAGCGCCAGTACCTTCTGCAAGATGTTCAGTAAAAGCCTGCTTGAAACCAGTCATTCTCAATGTTTTAAAAAAATTTCCCTTAACAGATTTTCATTATTAAATGCCTTAATTAAAAAATTTCTAAAGCAAGTGAACTGACCTAATGTGAGTAAAATAAAATTTCTGTTAATGTAAGTAAGTATTCATGAAATTTTATACAACAAAATGTATTTTAAACGTGTTTATTATCTTAATAAATGAAGTCATGACACAGGGAAGTCTACTATACTGAAGCATTGCTCAAAGCAGACACCCCATTTTAGTCACAGTGTGTACCACGTAGCAACGAAATCTTGATTTAAATAAAAGTTTAAGTTTTTCTGCAGAGAGAACAAACATGTTCATACAAATACATTTCAGTGGTTCCTTTACTCAAATGCTCAACAGAGATGCCACTGTATTTGTTTGATTTAAATGACAGAAAATACCCATTAATTAAAATCACAAGGTTTCGTTTTAAATGCTGTATTTTTTTTTCTATTTAAAATTAGATACGTTAATGTTTTCTTAACTTTTATAAAAAACAAAATATAATAAGAAACTCCATGGCCAACAAAAAAAAAACGTGCTTGCCTAGAAGGTTTGCAACCATAGAGAATCACTTAGAAGGCATGATTTTTGTTCGCGACAAGCCACCTAAAAGCAATAGCTTTGTGTTCTATATGTATTTGCTTAATGTTCGATATCATGGAATAAACTAATTTCGGGTTAGGGTTTATTTTTTTTAGAGCCTTAAAATTGAATTTAAAAGAACGATTAGGCGATTTTTCAAGCCCTTGGTTATTTTTAAATAAGCTTTACAACTGTTACATTGTAAATGTTGGCAATTCGTGATTTTTTAAGTTGTTGTAAGAAATAGCTTTCGCTGTTCCAATAACTTGCTTGTGTAGCTGTTCTAACAAGCTATTTTAGAGCTGTTTATTTATTCAGCAATAACCAGAGACATGCCAAGTCACCTATTGCCCAACTTAATGATGTAGGGTATTGGCATGCTTAGCGATTTGTACTGAAAAAGTAATCTCAAACCCTTTAAAAGTACTCGTGTCTGTTCTGTATTCTCACGGATTTTTTTTTCTTCTTATTAAATGAAAACTTTTATGTTTTTTTAATTCCAACAATAATTTCTTACCCAAAAGAAAACTAAAATAAAATTTTAAAAATCCTTGCATGGACCACAAATTTGTTATGAGTTGCTGAATTTTTCAATTCCGAATAAAATATTAGGATTTGGAATACAGAACAGGTTAATAATCTTCTACAAAAAATAAAATTTTAAATAAAAAAAAAAAATTAATAAAATCTTAAACGATCATGCGCGGTATAATGAGAGAGACTAAAAATATTTTTGAACCCCATTAGGCGACACATGTCAACAGCAATTTTTCGCTATTACACAATGCATTTCATCATACCGTAATGACAGGCCGCGCATAATCGTAATTATATTATCTGAAATTTTTTTATTAAAATTTAAAGCTTTATTTTGGTATTAATTAATCAATAAAAGGGGGATTATTACTTTTTTCAATTATAAAAAATATTTGAAAAAACTTTTTCTTTTTTTAATAATTGGTTGGGAAATTTATTTATTTATTCGGTTCAATGCTTACTGAGTTTTTTGTTTGAATATTTGAATCTTTTTGTAACTATTGATTAATAATTCTTATTTAGTCAATTGCTTTTACAATATAAAGGTTCTAATGTTTGCAAGAAACGTTGGGAGTAACCTACTGCGGATTCAGAGTAGCGTCTGATGAAATGGTCCACATAGGTATGCTCTCCCCTTCAGTATTTATTGTACTGAATAAATAACTCATGAGAATATCATGAGTAAAAGAATAAATTTTAGAACCAACACAATTTCTGGAATTAAGCACAAATAAAGATTAATATTTTGTTATTTCTTTTAATAAATAAATTTTCTTGTATTTTCAATCAAAATTTTAAGCTTAATTTTGTTATTAATTTTTTTATACTTTCATTATTAAAAAAAAGGGAATTTTTGTTCTCTCTAAAATTTATTTTTCTTTAGTTAATAAATTTTCATTCCTTTTTTGTACTAAAATTCTGTTTGCACTTGTTTTTTTTTTAATATAATTTATTGTATTTCATTTAATTTCTCTGTTTAAAAAAAAAAGAGAGAGAGAATATATATAATCAGCTTCCATCCGTTAAAAAGGGCTTTTCAAAATCATTTTCAAAACTAACAGCCTTCCATTATCAATGTACACACCACAAACAAAAAGAAAACATTTTAAAAATTATTTATGATTTTGCAAAATGAGACAAATAAGTTTTTAATTTTTAAAAAAAATTTTTCCTTTTTTTTTTAAGAAAACAAAAATACAAAATTTAGAAAAGTAGTGAAATGAACATGCAATCAAAGTTATTTAAGAATTAAAAAAAAATGTTTTAAAAAAAATTTAGAAAAACAATTAGAGAAAAGAAAAACTGGGGTCGTTAAATTTTTTTATCAATTTATAGTCATTTCAAGCTAATTTTTAGTTCCCTTTCAGACGAGCGAACATTTGGAAGTGATATTTGCTTTACTTCTCTTTTCTTCGTTGTGCAAATAATAGAATGTTACCGACAACATGTTCGTCTATGACCGCGAAAGAAAGAATGAAAGAAATTCTAGATGTTTTGCTTCCAAATGTTAGATCGTCTAAATGAGAACTCATATTGAAGTCTCCTCTAGCAATAATAATTTTTTCCTAACAATGTTAATTAAGTGATAAATTAAGCACAGATAATCTGACAATGAACTTCCTGTTTCTTTTTTAATATAAATCTAGTCAACTTCGGTTGTGAGAATTAAATTTGTTTCCAATCAGAAATTCATTCATGATAATCAAATTTAGCAGTTGTAGTAACTAGAATTCGATAATACAGGCCAAAAATTTGTTCTGTTGAAATATTTCAAGCTGTAACACCAAATTTCTATTATCAAGATTAAAAAATTCGATTATCACAACTGAGTTTTTGATTAGAAACAAATTTAGTACTCACAACCGAAGTTGTTTTCTGTGTGTCTGACCTATAAAATCTCAGCTTTAACTGTCAGACTCTCTATTTCGGGCCCAAACGAAAGCGAACGAAATATAATGACTCATTTTCGACATTTCTATTCATGCAAAGAGAAAAATGTTTCAGAGTAGTAAAACCATGGCAGAACCGTACACGGTAAGACATTTAGTATTAAAAACACTGAATTACAACCTTATCATATGTGTCCATGAACTTGTTTTATTGGATTTCAAATTTATTTCATTCCATTTAGTATTAATCATTTATAGACTTCAGAGGTTAAATTACGGCATTGAAAATGCGATCGATCCCAGGGCTTTATAAGTTTTGCACTTAAAATCTGAGAAAAAAAATCTAAATCCATTTAAAATTAAACGGGTATAATTAGATCAACTTAGTAATCCCCAGGTTAAATGTTTTAAAATGTAATGCAGAAGGCAGATGCTAATAGGAAAGTCATAAAAAACATCTCTGCAAAAGCAGTGAGTCTTTCGCCTGCAGACTTCTTTTATACACATTTAGAAGCCTCGAACGCCCATTAATAGCCACATTTCATATTGAGGAAATTTCAACTAATTTCATTTAACGTCGAATTAGTGCAATAATTTGCTTTTCTCACCCAGTTTTTTTTTTTTTTTTTTTTTATATATATATAAAAATTTAAAAAAATATTAAAATTTATCTTATTGTACAATCATTCGTTGTTGCATTCATTAATTAATTGGTGCTAAACAAATATTAAAATTTTTAAGTAGTTGTGCAAATTGTTACAACAAAAACAACAAAACACTTAAAGCGTCTTAAGTTCAAACATTGAATTCTAAATTCTAAATTAGCAAAACAACAAACTAGATTTTATTAAACAAAAAAAAAATTTTATAAAAATAAATAATTTTAAATATAAAAAAATTAGTTAGTTATGGTTTTAAAAGGAATTTAAGTAATTAAAATTCTCTCACGCTTTAATTTTTTTTTTTTTAATAAAACACAAAATAAAATTATATAAATTAGGCAAACAAACATACATATTTAATATAGAAATAATATTTTCTAATAAATAAAAATAAAATATCTACTCTAATTATACATAAATAGATGTTGTAGCTAAAATTAAATAATAATTTTTCTATATGAAATAGGGAGTCAGCAAGAAGTTCAATTAATTGATTTCAAGTATAAAAAAAATTACTAATTAAAAAGAATTTTTTTGGGTCCAAGATTTTTAATAATTTTTTTAACAATTCTAAATTAAAAAAAAAAATTTAGTAAAAAAATTTTTTTTTAGCAATTCTACATTAAAAAAAAAACTTTTTTAGTAAAAGAAATTTTTTTAAGTAAAAAACATATTTTTAATTAAAATAATTTTTTTTTTTCGATTAAAAAAAATTTTTCAGGTTCAAGATTTTTTAGTATTTTTTAATAAAAAATTTTCAGTCAAGAAACAGTTAATGAAATTTTTTTTATTAAAAAAATAATTGTTACTTAAAAAATTTATTTAATTAAAAAATTTTTATTTTCATATAAATTTTTTTTGTAAAGTAAAATAAAATTTTTTTTGGATCTAAATTCTTTAATATTTCTTTTAATAATAAAATTATTTTTAATTAAAAACAATTAATAATTGAAAATAAATTTTTTTAGGTCCAAGATTTTTTAATAAAAAAAATGTTCAGTCAAAAAACATTTAATGAAATATTTTTTTTATTAAAAAAAAATTTAATTTAAAAAATTTATTTAATTAAACAATTTTTTTTCCATATATATTTTTATTAAAAATTAATTTGTTTTTGGTGCACTAAAAATTTTTAAAGGCCCACGATTTTTTAGTATTTTTTTTAAAAAAAAATTTTCAATAAACTTAAGTTCACTTAAATTAAAAAAATTTGTTAAAAAAATTTGTTAAAGTAAAAATAATTTTTTTTCTACCTAAGTTCTTTAGTATTTCTTTTAATAAAAAAATAAAATAAATTTTTTTGTTTCCAAGATTTTTAATATTTTTTAATAAAAAAAATTAATTTTAAATTAAAAAAAAATTTTTTAATTTTTTTCGGTAGACTAAAAAAAATTTTTGGGTTCAAGATTTAAAAGTTTTTTTTAATAAAAAATATATTTATGTAATTACAAAATTGTATTTAAAAAATATCTTTTTTATAAAAAAATTTGGTTTGTTATTTAATTAAAAAAAAATTTTTCAATAAAAAAAATATTATTTAATTAAATACTTTTATGTGTATTTTTTTTTTTAATAAAAACTTGTTTTTTTTTGTGAAGTAAAAAAATAGTTTTAATAACAAAAATATTTTTTTAATAAAAAAAATTTTAAAAAATTTTTTTTGAAAGATATAAAAGTATTTGGATCTAAAATTTTCCAATAAAAAATGTTTGTTCAAAAAATTTAAATTTTTTTTTAGTTAAAATTTTGTTAATGAAAAAAATTTCGTCTTAATTAAAATATTTTTTTATTGAAGTAAAAAACATTTTTTGGGTTTAAGCTTTTTTATATATTTATTTTAATAAGAAAATTATTTTTAATTAAAAAAAAATTAATTAAAATAATTGATTTAAGGAGAAAAACAAATATTTGTAGAAATTTTTTTTATTTTTTTTTTTTATTTATTTTTTTTTTGTTTTAAATTTTTTTGTTGAACAAAAAAGTAGGATCTTATTAAGAGCTGACTTTTGCTCATAAGAATTTTATGAATTTAAAGTCGTTTTTAAAAAGATACCAACTTTAGTGTGACTATGATTATGGGCTAAAGTCTGTCGCCTTACAGAATAAAATTCCTAGTGAATAGTTAGTTCGTTCTTAAAGAAATTCTGGAGAAATATGTGGAATGTACTCATGCTTACTACTTCTTCAGCAGCATTTTTAGTGCTTTTGAAAATTTTCAAAGCTGAAACTTTTCAAGTTAGTGCTTTTATCATCATCTGTGACACTAAATTTAATGCTTTTTATTTATTTATTATTATTTTTTTTTTTATTACTTATGTATTTTATTTTGGTTTCAATGATTTTTAAAACTCACCAGTTGATAATGCTGATCTTTAAGCTTTAAAAAAAAAAGAAGAAAATCTTTTTCTATGAAGAACATGTGTGTAAAAAATATATATTCACTCACATGCAACTACAACGTGGGTACACACGTACATATTTCATTTAATATAAAATCAAATTTACTTAGTTTATTTTATAACGCTTTCAAGTCCCTTAAATTTTTCCACTTAAACTTGAAACCTGTTTTCAATATTATTCCCATTCCATTTAAAACTTTATCCAACCCTAAGCTGAATTTCAATTAAATAAACCCACAAATTAAATAAAAAAATTAAGATTTTTACAACTCGACCCAAAAACACTATGTGTCAAAGAATTTCAATTTAATAAAAAGAAAATTTTAATTTTTTTACATTAGAAAAAACAAAGAAACTTTAAAAACTCCAAAGCAAATATTAGTTTGTAGTTTACATTAAATATTGATAAAACAAAATCAAGAAACACAATTTTTTCATATTTAAAATTTTTATAAGATAAAACTAAAAACAAAATTTCAAATTTATAATAAAATTTGAAAGAAAAAATAAAACAAAAATATTTTTTTTAAAGTAAATTATTCTTATAAATTTAAACAAACATAGTTTTAATTATAAAGAATTAAAAAATATATAAAATAAAATTTATATTAAAAACAAAACAAAAAAATAAATAGAAAAACACATATAGCAGTATAGTAAAAATAAATTAAAATAATAATTATTATTAATTATTAATATTAAAATAAATATTAAAAAAAACTGAATGGTTTTTGTAAGTCAATTTGGAACAATTTTTTTTTTTTGGAAAGACAAATTTTATAACACCAAAACTTACAAGAAAGAAAAACAAATTCCAAAAAAAAATTATGTTAATTGGCTTATGAAAGCCGCTATAGGTGTGCAACAAAATGTTAAGGTCACTTAACTATATGAGCCGTTTTCTGTGAAAGTGGTACAAGTCCATTTTAACAAAAATAAAAATTAACATTAATACAATTTATTAGAAAATTTTAAATTTCAGTTGCTTTTATAAAAATTTTTTTATATAATGAATTTACCAATATTATGCATGGGAAAATTTTTAAGCCAAATAAAAATACACATGCAACACTTTTAAATATTTTTTTTTTCTATATAAAAAATTCTTGCTGGCTATTTCTGTATAAGCGAACGATAGCTTCTTTCTTACATTTGTATTGAAAACAAAAACAAATTGTTGTATTTGGTTTTGGTTTTCCAAGCTGTCGTTCGCTTGTAGAGCACTCCAATCTAGAATATTTGGCCGGATTTATTTTTTTCAAGTATAATTTTATTTTTGTCAAAAGTTGCTTTAACCAAAAAATTTCCTATGATAAAACGGGAGACATTTTTTCATAATAAAAGTAAAAAAAAAAATTAAGTGGGCTAAATACGTTAATACATTTCTTGAAAAAGGCCATTGCACTTGCTATATTTGTTATATGAACCATTATTTTTGAAAGTGGCATAAGTCCAATTTAAAAAAAAAAATAAGTCAGCTGTATTTTTTGGTAGATTGAGTCTATATTTTACTAAAATTACCGTTAAATAATTTTTTTTTAAAGTGGACTTATACCACTTTCGAAAAAAAAAACTCAAATTTGGTTTTCTTCCTTAAATTCTCAAAATTTTGGTTCGCACAAAATTCTGTTATTTATTTAAGCACAAGTTCTGAAAAACGCCAAACGCCTATTATTTATGTGCTCTGCATTCATTACTCTGTATTGCGGTACGAAATCGAATCTTTAATGTGTTTGATAGTTTAGTTTTTGCATTTGTCGGCTGGTACCCTGCTCTGTAATGCGTAAGCGCATGTCATCGTCGTTTTATACAAACAAATATCTTGCGATAACCGAAGAGCATACGCAAAGCAATTAGCTTTCGGAACACAATACAGAGTAGCCCTCCCTGGAATTTTGACAAGCATACATTGCAGCGAACTGATAAATTGTAATTAATCTACGAGATGAAAAAGCAAATAAAATGATGAAGAATTTTAATTAAATGTGTTTTCTTTTTTTTTTACCAAAAATAAAAAAAAATATTTTTTTTAATGCAAAACACGATTTTGTCAATTGCGTGTGTTAAACAATTGTTTATTTTTAAGCACCCAAGAAGCAAGATGGAAGGGGGCTCAGCTGGATCCTATTAATAATTATTAATTTTTTTTTTTTTTTTCATACAAATAACTTTTTCATATCTCAAGTGACCTTAACATTGTGCAAAGCACCATTTTAAATAAAAAAAAAAAAACAACAAAAAAAAATAAACAAAACAATTTTCCTATTCAGAAATGTGCTCGCTGTTAATGAAATAAAAAACAATATAATATTAAACAAATTCAATAGTTTACAAATATAAAAAAAAAAGCAAATAGAAAATTATTATAAGAACAAATAACCGGTGTCTAAATATTTTAAATCATAATATTTATTTTTTATTTCAAACTTTTTTCCACTTACGAAAAGAGAAAACTCGCTTTTGTCTTACATACAATTAAAAAAAAGAAAAGAATTATAAAAAAAATATTAAAATAAACACAAAATAAATTTTCAAATTAATAACAAAAGAAAAAAAACCAACAAACATGAAATGAAAAATTAAATTTGTTGATTTTTCATCATCAATATATCAAAAATTAATAAAAAAAAGAAAGAAAAATAATAAATGAATTTTTAAAATGTAAGCATTACAAACAAAATACAAAAAACAAACAAACTAGTGGAATAAATAAACTTATAAAGCAAGTGATACTCCTAACATAAACAATTTTGAAGTTTTATTTAAATACTAAACGTTTTTTATTACGTGAGTAGAGAGTATAGAGAGCTGAGAAATCCGTTAATAAATAGAATTTTAATCATTAAAAAAACCCCCATCTAAAGAAAGACACCCATTCACCACTTTATAAAGCAGTGCATGCCTTTGCTAGCATTATTAGCAGAGTGGCAAATAAAATATTTCAAACCACATAATTTCAAGCTTAAATTAACTATGAGCTTTATGAACTGTGATGAGTGAAAATCGTTAGAAAGCGGTTATGAAAATGGGTGTGACCTTGCAAAAATCAAAAACAAAAATTTGTATAGCGAACAAACAAAAAATGATTTTTATTTATATAGATTTTATATGAGACTCGATTTATAAATGGCAAATACAAAGTCATTAAGTTAACAGCTGCCAAAACAAATAAAAAAATAAAACCAACAACAACTGGCAAATATTAATACATACATTTATTGTTAACCACAAATCTTTAGCAAACGTAATAAAGGAGGGCTTAATTCATGCATTATTGTGGCTTCATCCCAATTAATATCTTTATTTTATTTTATTTTTTGTTGTTTTCTTTATAACTTAATTTATACTGGTGTACCTCTTTTAATTAAAACATTTCTTTAAAAATTTACATCACATCAAGTAAGCGTTTTAATTTGATTTCATTAGGAATGGCTTTTTTTTATAAGTAAAGCTACAAATAGAAACTTTATAGAATTTCGCAACATTTACCCCACAACTCAAAAAACAGAATGCACTTTTATGACAAAAAAAATTTAATATTTGCTTCTGAAAAGATAAAAATATGTTTTTGGTATTTATACAGCATAAAAATTAAGTTAACGAGAAAAAATTAACTTATTTGTTTGTTTATTTGACATTTTCCTTTTTAATTAAAAAGGCTAGTTTATTAAGCTTGAGATCGTATTTATTATAAATATTAATTTTAATATATCGATATTTCGCTCCAACTTGTGTAGTTTCTGCAGGATATAATTTTTAATTAATCAAATTTTTAAAATTAAAAAAAAAACTACCTGTTTCTTTCGTAAATGTATATTAAAAACAAAAAGAAATGTTCAAAATTATGCTTTTTTGTTTTCCAGCTCGTCAATTTAAAAATTTTTTGTTTTGAGTTATGACAGTATTAAACCAAATGAACAAAAATTTTTTTTTCTAAAATTCATTCGTTTTATTGTTTGCTTCGATCCAGATATAATTTAGTCATCTCTGGGCTGGGGATAAAATTGTGTTAAAGTTTCTACTATAGCGTTTGCTAATTCTGGTGTGGCAGCAGCCAAAACACGACGTGACATCATATCGAATGGGCCACCAGCGGGATCAATTACCACACCACCAGCCTCACGTACTATTAAATCACCAGCACAGACATCCCAGGCATGTATACCAAATTCGTAATTGGCATCGGCACCACCCAAGGCAACCATTGACATGTTAAGAGCAGCAGAGCCAAGTACTCGCAAGCTATTTATAAACAACAAAAATATTTTAAACTAAAAAATAGCTACAAATTAAAGTTTTACTAAATTAAATATCAATAAATAATTCCAAAGATAATAAAAAAAATATTTACCCATGTGCTTTGGCGGACATTTTAGCAAAATTCTCTATTACTATTTGCATTTTTTCTGGATCTCTTGTGGTACCAAACTCGCTGGTTATTAAAGCCTTCGCTAAATCAGTTTGGCCGCTAACTTTAATTGGTGTATTATTGTAAAATGCACCTTGGCCTCGACGAGCAGTAAAACGTTGTTTTAATAAAGGATTAAAAACTATACCCAACTCGGTAATTTTATTAACTACCAAACCAACCGATATACAAGAATGAGGAAATGCATGTACAAAATTCATGGTGCCATCTACGGGATCTATAATCCAGGTAGGAGCATCAGTTAATTTATTGGGAGCACCTTCAGCGCTGCTCTCTTCTTCTCCTATAAATCTGTAATTTGAAAAATATACGGATTTTAAGAGCCTCATTATTTATTTGTTAATTTGAGCTTTTGACCTTTTTCTGCTTTATTTAAAACGGCTAGTTTTTTTATGTAGTTTTTATGTAATCCTACTTCAAACTTTAAAAAAATTAGGCGTTTTTATAAGAGACTTGTTTTTTTTTTTTTTTTTTTTTAATAAAAATAAAGAAAAACGAAATTTAAGATTTCGAAAAGAACGTTAATAAAGTACTTATTCAAATTTGTTTTAGTCGTTTTAAATTGCATATATTTACTTTCTGTCAACTTGTTGCTAAGTACATTTTGCCTCTACAATACAATGTTTGACCCGATTTCTCTAAATTAAATGTTCACTTTATTGTTTATACATTAAAATAATAATTCGAGATATATTATTTTTTTTCATTGGCAAATTCTAATGCTCTTTTGCATGGTACATGACCATATTTGCTACTAAATTTATTTATAATTATCTGAAATACGTATAAGTAACACTCTGTCAATAATTATTTTATCAGCAAGTAAAAAACAAATTTTTATTCAAAACATTAATGAATTGTTTAGTTTGTAGGTGTGTAGGTACTAAAGGGCTGCACAAGCATACTTGAAAGTCACACATCACTACAAATATGTGCATTGTAAGATATTTCAAGTATGCTTGTGCAGCCCTTTAGTAGGTACATATAAACTTTTCATGCGTAGTACAGTAAGTACAATTTGTTCTACTGATTGAATAATAAGCACTCTGTCAACATATAATGGAAAATTTTCAAAGTTAATACTTAATGACTTCATACTTGTGATCTGGAAAATTGCTGCGTATTCCATTCATAAGCAACTGTTCAACTTCCTTGTCTGTTTCGGTGACCAAATCAATGTCTCCTTGTTTGCATACAAATTCCTGTCTTGTCTCATTTCGTCTTGCAATTATCTAATAAACAAAAATCAATATTTTAATTTATAAAATCAAACAAGCATAATATAATTTCTATTAGCAATTACCTCCCCCGCTTTGTCCACCAACTCATTAACCACCACAAAACACTTATCCAAATCTACCGGCGAATTAACCATATTTATGTTATATTTTATTAAATTTTATATAAGTAACAATAAAGAATTTTTATTAAATGCACTTTATTTAATATCTGATTCTCAACTTTCAAGTTTTTATCACGAACTAATTAAATTAACAAAATGTTTACAAAATTATTTTCCATTTTTATCAAACAAAAACAACATATAGTGCTATCAGCTGTTTACATAAAATTTGCCAAAGCAATGTGGCAG
This sequence comes from Thelaira solivaga, assembly GCA_947397855.1. Lineage (NCBI taxonomy): Eukaryota > Metazoa > Arthropoda > Insecta > Diptera > Tachinidae > Thelaira > Thelaira solivaga. Next base: position 61,786,935 of record OX377613.1, read on the forward strand.
CATTAATTTTGTGTTGATGCTCCCCAACTGTTCTTATTTGCAAGTGGTTTACAAATAAACTAAATAATTCATTTTGTTTGAAAAAGAAGTACGAGCTGCCACAGGTTTTGTTTTATTTTTTATTAAACAACAAAACCATTTTCAGCTTTGCCATTCTCATTTCAGGTATACTGTTATAAATATTACAATTTATATTGTCAAAAAAAAAAAAAAAAAAACATCAAGGAAAAAAGCGGGAAATTGTTGCTGGTTTATATGAACTTTTGTTAGTTTTGCTAAAAATTTTGTGGTGAGTGGAGGTGTTTGTTTAAGGTCTTAGTAAAATTATTTAATTTATTAAAGTTTAATGTGATTAAAGTGTTAAAAGGTGTAAAGTATTAAGTTCGTTAAACGACATATTAGTTAAATTAATATAAAAGTAAGTAACTTTTACACAAAATTAGTGATAGTATATTAGCAAATTGTTTTGCATATACATACATTATTTGCCTTTACATAGATATATATATGTATTTATGTATAAGCGTTCTTTAGGGCATAGTTATAACGAACCTGAAAGAACTTACAATTTAGTTTCGTTATACTTATGTATAATATGTATTTGCATTAATAAATAAAAAGCCAAACAAATAATTTGACTAAAATAAACAACACTTTGGCTGATATTTCTGTCAATTCCCTAGCTTCTATTAGGGGTTAAATTTTTATGCTATAGACGGCAGCTAGTTTGTATGTCATTATTAAATAAATTTTTATTTGTATTTCTTTTTAGGCATCAAAGAAGAAAGCTTGTTAATTTGATGAAAAAAAATCATAAAAAAAGTTAAGTGTTTTTTCTTTAAGTTAAAACAGTGATTTGGTTACAAAAAAAAAAACCTCCGTCGAAACAAAATTAATTAAATTTAAAAATAAAAAAAATTTAAATTTTTTAAAAATAAAATGAAGTAGAAAAAAAAATTAAAAAAAGTAAGTTTTTAAAGAAAAATAAAATATTAAAAAATTTAAGCAAAATGCTAATAATTAAAGCAGAGTAGTGTCCCCTGTAGATTGATGGGTAGTGTGCTAACCTATCAATCTGGGGGTCACAGGCTCCATGTCTGACCAGACCTTGGGAGTAGATAGTCAAAGTTAACAGTGCTTGTTAACAAATTTAATCTTTCATCTTTATGATATAAAATATTAATAAGAATAATAATAAAGTGGAGTTATTAATATTGTGGGTAAATGTGTAATCAATTTCGCTAAATTATTGCATTAAATATCTAGAAAACAATTGTTAAGTGGAAGACCGCAGCTCGAGTACTGGTAAGCCTATTTTTCATATATTTTTTTAAATAATTTTATGGCATTGGTGTTTAAAAAACTAAAAATATACGTTATTTTTTGAGTCTGACTGATGCTGACGGTAGATATATTGACTTACATTTGTCTGTCACACTATGGTGTATTTTTCTTATTATGCCACTTTTGTTATACTTCCCATTACGTATTTTAATAGTAAAACAACGACAACATTTTAACTAAAAGAACGCCAACTATTAGAAATTATAGAAAATTTCTATAACGTTTTTTTATATTTATTTTGTTTATAATATTTATTAACTTCTTTTTAGTATAGTATATATATATTTTTTTTAAATTCAACAATAATACATACACACATTTATATAGAAACATATATGTATATACATACATACATGTATACGATATGTTAAGCCTTTTTTTATTTTAGTTATTTATTGTATATTTAAACAAATACGTACGTAATCACAAAAACCTTTGAAGTTTGCTATGAAGCTAATAGTTTTTTTCTTTTTGTTTTTATTTATTCAACGTTCATACAATTTTAATTATTATTTTTTTTTTTTAATCATATAAGTATACATTTCAAGTAAAAATAAAATCCTTAAATCATGTTTTAAATATAATAATGATATGTATTCGTTGCTGGAAGTCTTTAATCTTTTTTTTTTTTTAGCCAATATTTTTTTTGTAGCCAATATTTTTAACACATCTGTGGCAATAAGACAAATCTGTTTATGTTTTCAAAGCTTTTAAGAATGATTTTCCAAATTGTCATAAAAACAATTTTAATTTTACAAAATCTTGTAATAAATTTATTTTTTGCCTCAGAAATAATAAAAAACAAAAAAAATTAATTTTAATATTTGCCTAATTACTCAGAAAATAGTTAAATTATGATATGTTTTGGAAAGAAACTTGCTATAAATTACATAATTTTATTTTTTCAAGTGCAACATATAATATTTGTTTTTACTATTATTTTTATTTAAAGAAAGTTTTTTTTTAATCTAATTTTTGTGTTTTCTTATAAATAAATAATTAAACTGCACCTACCTGTTGCGGTAACGTTTCCTAACGTTACTTCTTGGTTAACTTTATACTCTTTTTCTTCTAATAAATAATTTTTTTCATACTCAATAAATGGGCTCTACGCCCCAGCCAGGTTATCCTTGTTGGCTGCATTACTTCAATTGTTAATGCTTGATATGTACGAGTATGCATGTAATTTTTATTTAAAAATAAATAAAATAACATTTTTATATAAGCCTGATGCTAACATTGAAATTGCAAACAAATCATTATGCGGAGAACAGACAAGGCAATTTTAGTAGCACAACTTTTATAAATAAAAACGTTTTAATTTTGTTTTAATTGTTCAAAAAACTGGGCTCAAATCATCGCATTCGATATCAAATAAAATTTATCGAAATTTTCCTGTGTTTTTATGCAAAAATTTTTAAATTTCGATAATATTTCCTAACTATTGAATGCTGTGATTTGGTCCCTGGCTCATTAAAATATTTTTCCTGTAACTTTTTTATGCATTTATAAACAAAAATATTGGAAAATTTTATCTTTATTTTTGCTGAATTCCAATTTATGTTGGTTTGCAAAATGCATTTATTTTACATAATATTCTTATGGAAAATTAAAAAAAAAAAATCGTTTACATAGTACAATAAGTACTAAGAGGGAAACCATATTTCATCAGAACTACTCTGAATCATCAGTGGATTACTCTTAAGTTTTGTTGTACAAGGTGAACAATTTTTTTAAATTTTCCATGAGAATATCATTACATTTGGTTAAACTTTGTGATTAAAAATAATTCAATATGTTATAAAAAAATATGATAATAATATTAGAAAAATTTTTTCTTTTTTCGAGTAGTTAATCTACTCGAGCTCTAACTTGAAAATCAGTATTTTTATTTAATTAATAAATTTGTAAAACTATTATGGGTCCTGTACACTTTCTTGTTCAATACAAGTTCAATGCTAAAGTCCGGCAACGTGAAAATTTAAATTAATATAAAAATGCAATTAATTTATCAATTTAAAAAAAACAAGCCTCTCGACTTTACAAAACGTACAAAAGGTTGACCTACTTTAGCACTAAAATTGCTTTCAATATGAAGGTGTATAGGTTCCGGTACAGAGAAGACTGTTAGCCAATCAGTTACCAAAGAAAATAATTCACTCAATTTATATATTTCATATGAAGCCTAAGTATTGATTGTGATCATCTACCTTTCTTAATATAAAAACGAAATTAAACTTTCCATTAAATTGAAAAAAAAAACCAACAAGTCCTACTGCAAAACTATGATGACATGGATGATGACATTAAACAAACTACAATTAAAACAAAAAACACCACATATTAGAATTTTCAAGTCTTCAATTCAGTTGCAACACCTACTACTAATAATTGCTTGCAATGATATAAATAATTATAATTAAAATAAATGAATGAATAAATAACACCAAGAACTTAATTTTGTATTTGTTGCTTTTAATTTATATAATTTAATTTTAAAATTTTATTAACATTTAAAATCATCATTTTGTATACTTATGTATATATGACTTAATATTAAGTTAAAAAGGAAAGTAGTAGGAACAAGCATATACACACATTCTAAACAATCTTTAAAGAAAATAATACAATCATGTCAACACCACCAATTATTCCTGATACAACTTATTCACTTGCTAAAGCTAAAGATGCTTTACGATTGATCCCCAATGAGGCTAACGAAATAATAAAAAAGAATCTTCACATGATGATCTACAAGGAATTTGGCATAGAAAGTTTGGATAAAATTGACATCGACAGAGGAAACTGTATTGCAGGGAACCTCTACACATTCATACAATATTGTAAGCGTTCAGTTAATGCGACCAGTACAACAAAAGACACTTATGGGTCATATAATCTGAAATCACCTCCAGGATTAACCGAAAAGACAATCCTTGCCACAACATTCTTGACATCCGTGAACACAACGTTACCTGAGTTCACGACGATAATTGACTTTAAGGTGCTGATGCCAATAGTAGCGGTAGTGACAAACTTAAAATGCGCGATTTAGGATATTCGTATGGGTTTGTCAGTGGTTCCAAAAGGATGTCTTCCGAGACGTCTTCAACACTTAAGGAAAAGAAAAAATGGGGTTAATGAGATCTCAGTAAATTTGAATGCCGTTGGATTACAGAGCATACATATTCCTCTTCTACATGGGTTGAACTATCCTCCCGAGAGAAAAACTATAATGGCTAAGGGATTAGGTCCTACGACTTTAGTATTGATGTTCATAGCTAGTGAAGGCAAAAACGAGAAGCTTAAGAGAGCCATTTTGGAAAATTTAAGCCACATAGAGATGATAGAGACGATCTTGGAGGCCATTACTTTGGAACGAGATAACCTTTTTGGTTTAGTAAGAGCGTTAGCTGATTTGCTGCTGATGGCATCACACAGAGGAGTAAGAAGATTTTATTTCCCTTTGGATTACTACATCATAGCTTCTGCTACTACAACTGGACCGGGTATGAATGGAACATTCTCCTTTAATGGTGTCGGGATGTTAAAGAATTACCAGATTGCACTAACTTACCGATGGACTATTAGAGGGAGCGCAGCTGATAATGACATCATGAAGCAGTATTTATTTCATGCTATGTTTACGGGAGGCCTGCAGAATTTGCATTTACTTTCTCAGATAACAAATTGCAACAACTGGCTTAGAAGATCTCAAATAGGTGGAGCATTGTTAGGAAGACACCTCAAAACGAGCATGCAAATAGTACCAATCGGTTTTACATATATCTCAAAGGGGACTCGTGCACTCCCAGTCAATAGTGGAGTAGCGAACATACCAGTTCTTTCGAGCGACTGCAGATTTTCGGGAAGCCGTGAACGATGCTTCGGTGAAGAAATTCGGAATTACTTAAAAAATGGGAACTTCGTACTTAATTACAGTAACGACATACCTAGTTTGATTTCCGCTTTGAACACGTTAAAAGGGGAGTTTTTAAAAAATATTGACAGTTCCGAATTTAAAAATTCAGGCAACAGCAAATGGCTAAAGGTTTCTTTGGTTCAAGGAGAGACTCAATTTGTTGAAGATGAAACATTTGTTGCCCGAGAGAATGCATTAAGCTACTTTTTTAATTAGTACTAATTTAATCTTTTTGACTTGTTAAATATAAGACGTTTTATAAATAAAGACTTAATTTTTGAAAAAAAAAAAAAAATTAAGTTAAAAAGTATATAAAAAATATATTTTAAAAAAATATTTAAAACAAATAACTAAGTAAATGTGTGGTGTTTATTTTAAAACTAATCAACCATAATTAAAAAAAAAAAAATTACAAATTACTTAAATGAAAATAATTATTACATGCATGCATCATCTGCAAGTTATAAGTATTTAAATATATTTACTTGTTTGTACACAAAAAAAAAAAATATAATATATTTATTAGTAAGTTTTATTTGACCTTTTTCTTTTTAATTAAAATGGCTATTTTGTTAAGCTTGAGGTCTTATTTTTCAAAAATTTATTTTTATATCGATATTTCGCTCCAATTTTTGTAGCTTCTTCAGGATATATAGCCATTTTAATTAAAAAATATAATATAAATTTACACCAAGCAAGTTTTCTAAATTTAATAGTGAGAAAAATTAAAAATTTATTTTTCTCTCAAATCTAAATATTAAAATAAAAACTTGCCGGGTGTACAGTGCACTCTACTAAAAGGTTTTATTTATAAAAACCTTTAATTATAAAATTAAAAATTTCTAAGTTTGTTAAAGGTGAAAGGTGTGCTTGTGTGCGACTTTTCTAATATTCAAAACATAAAATTCTTAAGATAAAAATTTTTTTTAAATACAATAAATGAAAACCTAAAATTTTTAACTAAAAAAAAAATAACAAAAAACTAACTTAATAGGAAAAGCCAATATAAATAAAGCTCTCTCTCTCTCTCTCTCTTACTTTGAGAGTAGAAGGATTTTTTTTAACTGTAAAACTTTCTTTTTTTTACTAATTTAGTTTAAGTGAAGGTATATTTAAGCTGCTGCAGCTTTTTTGTGTTTACTTAACTTTAATTTAATCATTTGATATCCTTAAGCTTTTGGTTGTTAGTTTTTCTGCTCTTGTTGTTACGGGTTTACTGGAATGTTAGTAAAACCTTAAGGAAACTTACTTGCCTTCTTGAGGACGGTTGGCAAACAATTGTTCGACAATACTTTCATCAGCCAAAGTGGAAGTGTCACCTACATTTCGATCATTTACCGCTACTTTACGCAACACACGACGCATTATTTTACCCGAACGAGTTTTGGGTAGACCGGGCGCATGTTGCACTACATCAGGCATAGCAAATGGACCAATACGTTCACGCACCAGCTTTTTCAATTCCGAAACTAATTTTGCATCAAACTTTTCATTTTCATTGGTAGTAATGAAGCAATACAAACATTGACCCTTGACTGGATGAGGTCGTGCCACTACGGCTGACTCTGCCACACGGGAATGTTCTGTTAGCACTGATTCCACCTCGGCCGTGGACATTAAATGCCCTGAAACATTTAGCATGTCATCAACACGTCCAGTAATCCATAAATAACCATCAGCATCTCTACGTGCACCATCGCCAGTACAATAATAGCCAGGAAATTTAGAAAAATACGTTTCCTCATAGCGCTCATGATTATTAAATAGTGTGCGCATCATACCAGGCCAAGGTTGTGAGAATACCAAGTAACCTTCACCTTCACCTTTAATTTCAATGCCACTTTCATCTAGCAATGTTGGTTTAACGCCAAAAAAGGGGAATGACTAAAATTGTAATTAAAAAAATTCAAGTTACATTTTTTTTTTTTTTCTAAATTTGTTTTAAAAATATTTACCGCGGAACCGGGTTTCATAGGTGTACAACCGGGTAAGGGTGTTATAACATGACCACCGGTTTCGGTTTGCCAAAAGGTATCCACTATAGAACATCGTTCTTTACCCACATTACGATAATACCACAGCCAGGCCTCGGGATTAATAGGTTCACCCACACTGCCTAAAACTCTAAAAAAAAATACTTTTTAATTCTAATAATAAAAAAAAAAACAACAAAACCACCTCCACTTACTTCAAATGGTCCAATTTATGCTTCAACACTGGCCCATCACCGAATTTCATTAGAGCCCTTATAGCCGTAGGGGCAGTATAAAATTGGGTAACCTTATATTTGTCAACTACAGACCAATATCGATCGTTATCAGGATAGAATGGTGTGCCCTCAAACTAAAAACAAAATACATTCTGTATTAACAATTCATAACTTCAAACAGCTTAATTAAAACTTACAATCACCGATGAAGCACCATTGGCCAAAGGCCCATACACCACATATGTGTGGCCAGTAATCCAGCCAACATCGGCAGTACACCAGTAAACATCACCGGGCTTATAATCAAATACTATTTTAAAGGTGGTGGCAGCATACAACAAATAACCGCCTGTGGTATGTAATACACCTTTTGGCTTGCCAGTTGAACCACTGGTATATAGCATAAACAAGGGATCTTCGGCATCCATCCATTCAGGATAACAAGCAGCTTCTTTATCTTCCATTTCTTCGTGCCACCAAAAATCACGATCATCAGTCCAGGGTATATCTTGTTCAACATGATTCTCTTGGCAGGCAGTAACTCTTTTTAAATGTGAAACAACTATACACTTTTCCACAGTATGACCCATTTCTTCGGCCTTCGCTAAAGCTACATCACATAAATATTTCAGGTACAAAGGTTTCTCGCCACGCCAAGCTCCATCGGCAGTAATTAAAATTTTTGCTTTGCAATCGAACATGCGTTCAGCCAAAGAGTCTGACGAGAAACCAGCAAAAACAATGGAGTGCACAGCACCAATACGAGCACAAGCCAACATGGCTATAGGCAGCTCCAAAATCATGGGCATATAAATTGATACGCGATCTCCTTTCTCCACACCATGATCTTTTAAAACATTGGCAAAACGACACACCTCTTCCAAGAGTTTGCGATAGGTCAGACCTCTAGAATAATCATCGGGATGGTTGCCTTCCCTGCAATAAAAAAAGTTGTACACAATATGAAACAAACTCTTGTACTCGTACAATGGCAACTTGATTTTAATTTCTTATTTACTTAAACACTTTTTCAACAAATAAAACACAAAACTAGACATGGCAACAGTTTTTAAATAAAGGGTCTTTTTTATAGACGTATAGAACTTTGAACTGCAATAAAACAACGATGGATTATTCGATTGACATGAATTTTATTTATCCGAAAGATAATCTTGTGACATTACATTTTAAATATGATTTCTGGCATATGACCGCCACGGCTGGCTCAGATGTAGTCCAATCTGGACGTCCAATTTTCGATGACTTTTTCCAACATTTGTGGCCGTATATCGGCAATAACACGGCGAATGATGTCTAGCGTTTGTGGCTTATCCGCATAGACCAATGACTTTACATAGCCCCACAGAAAGTAGTTTAACGGTGTTAAGTCACAAGATCTTGGAGGCCAATTCACAGGTCCAAAACGTGCAATTAGGCGGTCACCAAACGTGTATTTCAATAAATCGATTGTGGCACGAGCTGTGTGACATGTTGCGCCGTCTTGTTGGAACCACAGCTCCTGGACATCATGGTTGTTCAATTCAGGAATGAAAAAGTTAGTAATCATGGCTCTATACCGATCACCATTGACTGTACCGTTCTGGCCATCATCGTTTTTGAAGAAGTACGGACCAATGATTCCACCAGCCCATAAAGCGCACAAAACAGTCAGTTTTTCTGGATGTAACGGTGTTTCGACATACACTTGAGGATTGGCTTCACCCCAAATGCGGCAGTTTTGTTTGTTGACGTCGCCATTCAACCAGAAGTGCGCTTCATCGCTAAATAAAATTCGCTTATGAAAATCGGGAACAATGGCAATCTCGTTTTGTGCCCATTTGCAAGCGTTGTTCAGGCGTGAGTCTATTCATGATGAATTGCCAAGCCAAACTGAGAATAAATCACTTGACAACTGTTAAGTCGATCGCCATCTTGAATAGTAATGCCAACTTAAAGTTCTATAGGTCTATAAAAAACACCCTTTACAAACAAACAAACAGACGCTCGTGGTACATACTCGTTCTTGCTAACTTACGTACGAAATATTTTATAATATTATGTACGTACATAATACACAATAGGTATGTATGTACATACTTACATTGTATGTATGTACATACTTACATTGTATGTACATTGTACATACTTATGCACGAGTATGTACCTAAAATGAACTTTTTTTAAAATTGATTTTGATTGAATATTTATACATTTTATTTATATTGGAACAATGTACGAGTACTATATCACATTTGGCAAACACCAACCAACCAACTGTTCCGTTCCTTTTGGTTTATGACCATAACGAATCCATAGGTCCTGTCAAAGTCATAAAAGTATTCAACTACATTCCAACAAAGTTTTTGAAAACTTTATCTTACACTAACTAGGATAATGAATACACACAAGATTTTTATAGGCAGTTTGAGCTACCTCACTCTGTGAGGCTCTTTTTAAACTAGTAATTAAAAAAAATTTTGTGCAGACAGAATTTTTGTGCGTACCAATATTTTATATGGAGGAAAATATTTAATAGGTACGAATAATAATATTGTGCCAACAAAAATTTTATGTAGAGAAAAATTTTGTGAAAACAAAAATTTTATTTGGAGAACAATTGTATGCAGACATAAATTTTGTGCGGACCAATATTTTATATGGAGGAAAATATTTAATACGTACGAATAATAATATTGTGCCAACAAAAATTTTATGTAAAGAAAAATTTTGTACAGACAAAAATTATATAGGAAAAAAATTTGTGCAGGCAAAAATTTTGATCTTAAAAAGTGGGTGAATTTAGCTTACCATACGTATACACACGTATGTGCAAGCCTTTTGTAAATTAATATTAACGACTATTTTTATGTAAGAAGTAAAAAATAGGAGAGAATAGAAGGTAGTGGGCATAAGCTCATAAAAAAATATTTTCTAAGCAAAACTAAAGCAGTTTTCCTCAAGGCCACACAAATATTTTACCACAATTAGTAGTGTGACATCCAGTTTACTTTATTTATTTAATTTTTTTTTTTATTTCTTTTTCTTTATTTTTTTTATTTTTATTTTTTTTTTTTTTTTTTTTTCTCTTTATTTTTTTTTTTTTTTTTTTGACAAATTTATTCTATTTTACTGGTGTAATAGTAAATTTATTTATTTTATGTGTTTCAACATTATACGACTGCTTAAATATTATTTTAAATTAATAAAAATCGTGATTTTACAGACAGTAAAATGATTTGCTGTAAAAAAAAAAAGAAAAATTAAAGCTTGAAATAAGATTGTTGTTCTATGACTTCCAATAATGACCCTAAACTTTAAAAAAAATTTTAAATATTTGCTCATTTGATCCGGAACTTTCTGACAATTGAAACAACTTTTCAAACTTTAACAAAAGAAAGTTAAAAAAAAAACAAATTTTTTTTTTTTCTAATATAGTATTATTTTATGTATCGATTAGTGAAAGTTTACTGGCATTTAGGTGTTATTTTGCTAATACCAAGGCCACTTAAAAATATGTTCATTTCTTTCCCTAAATACATATATAAATATTGCTTTTAGAAAAATATTAACATTTAAACAAAAAATTTATAATTTTTTAATTTCTTGTAAGCCAAAGAATTGAAACGATTTAAAGCACTCCACGTGGTGATACTAACAAAAAGTTTAAACTAGTTTGAGTTTCATTGTAACCCAAAACAAAATTGCAATGCCATTTGAAAAACTTTTAAAAATTTAAAACAGAATTTAACTTTTTCTCTGTAATTTTTTTTTTTTTTTTGGAGAAAAAAATTTTTCAAGCGGCGCTAATTCTAGTAGGCATTGCCTTTTCAACAAAACTCTTTTCTACGTCAATGACCCAAATCACATATTCAAGCCGCTGCTTTACTTTACTAAATTTAAAAGAATTTTAATTCTTGAGCATTTATTTACTCAGAATTTTTTTTTATTTTTCAACATTTTTTTTATACCATTAATTAACTAATTCCCTAAAAGTAAAAGTCTTGAGCCAAATTTATTTACTTTTTAACACCTCTGGAAAATTAGCTTAATGTTATTAATATTTATCAACATTTTATGTAAATATTGAAAAAGAGTTTTATTTATTTGTTTATTTAATTTAATTTTTTTTTGTTATACAAATAAAAACAATATGTTAAAGTGAGTTCCTTAATAAAGGTCTGCGTACCCTTTTGGCGTTCGGAAACCTTTTTATAAAAAAATATAGATTATTGCTCCTAAAAAATAAATAATTTTTTTTTTCCTTAAATTTTTTTTACTTTTTATTTATTTTTTTCCTTCTTTTTTTTTAATTCTTTTTTTATTTAATTTTTTTTTTCTTGTATTTTTTTTATTTATTTTCCTTGTAAATTACGCAGGCCTACAATGATTTTGATGCCGCCAAAATTAAAATTGATCTCTAGTATACTCGACACACTGATTCAAACTGTATACCTACTTTCTTAATCCTACGTGAATTATGATGCTTAGATCTTTTTTATTTAAAAAATATTAACTTCAAGATACCGATGTATCTTGAACCGTTCTTTATTTATTGAGTTTACTTATGAACTGATTTACAAAATGCATCTTAACAACTATTTTTTATAAATACTTCAAAGAAATTTCTGGGTAATTGAGCAACAGATTACAAATCTAGAGGAACTCTTCTTTAAAACAATGTGTATCCAATCCCGTATTATCTTATAGTTCCTTTGGAAATTGTAAAAATTCCTCAGAGCAACAGTACTGGGTATTAGAGAATTTCTAATTTTTTTTAAATTACTCCAAAGTAATTTCTGAGTATTTGAGGGGCAGATTACAAATCTAGATGGACTCTCCTTTAAAATAGTGTAAGCCCTATCCCCTAATCTCCTATGGTGCGCTCGGAAATTATAAAAATCCGTCAAGGCAATAGTACTGGGGTATGAGAGAATTTGAAAAAAAATTTAAAAATACTCCAAAGTATTTTCTGAGTAATTGAGTGACATATTACAAACTTAGAGGACTTCCCCTTTTTAAAACAGTGTGTATCCCATTCCGTAATCTTTTACAGTTCATCTGGAGCAGTAATTTCTGAGTATTTGAGGGGCAGATTACAAATCTAGATGGACTCTCCTTTAAAATGATGTATATATGTCCCATCACGTAATCTCCTATGGTTTGTCCGGAAATTGTGAAAAAGAGAAAGCTACGTATTTATGCACATTTCTGCCTACACACATTTCTCCTAAACATATTTTCAAATATGCCATAAATACTAAAAATATATTCAGAAATATTTAATGACGTAAAACGTATTTGATTAATACGGCAAACATACAAATACTAAGAGGTTTCGTTAAAAAATATTTATCTCGGCATATTTATCTTCACTCAGTTATTCTGACAAAACTGCGTACTATGTTTTCTTTTTTTTTTTTGTCCGTTTTGTAGTTTAGACAAAATACGTTTTGGACACATTCATTTACAGACTGCTCGGGCTGTATTTCAATAGAAACCTGAACAACTAACAGATTGGTATGCCTAGAGACTTCAGAAAGTTGATTTCAACAACTACACGGACAGACAGGCAGACGGACATCGTTAAATCGATCGCAAGGCGGCCCATTTACGCTGAAGAATTTACAAACTTCTTACTTACAGTGATGGGTATAATTAAACACTCTTCTTTCCATAGCAAAATATTTTAAAAATTTCTCATAAGAGTGTTAGCAAATTCTAAACTTTAATCATGTTTTTTGAATTACGACACTATTGAAGTAAACGAGCGATATGTTTTTAAAAATATTTTATGCGATGCTGTGGCTACAGAAAACACATTATTAGATTTGGGTAGGATAGAGCAGCATTAGATTTTGTTTTGAATGAATCGTAGTAAACAAAAGGTAAAGCTTAAAAATAAAAATTATTGAATTAAAAAAAAAAATATTTTTGAAGTACAAAAAGTTTATTAAACAAATTTTTGGCGAGAACTTTTTTAATAAACAAAAACAATTTTATCAATTTAGGCTTCAATATTTCTATGTATGTATATGTGCAAGTTCATGTATGTAAATTCAAGCATAATACTTTTGTTGGCAGCAATTTTAATTTGTTTTAAAAATAAAAAGTTGAGTTTTATATACACAAAAGCCCTAAGATTTCTATATTTAACATATATAATTGTTTGAGCGTGTTTCTTTATGTGTCCTATTTAAAAAAAAAAAAAAAAAGAGTCACGTGATATATTTCGCCAATCGCCTGATTATTACCGCCAATTACAAAGTAGAATGCTTGAGCAAATATCTAACATACGATCAAGAGAATTTTGTTTAAAGCATTAACCAGCTACCAACCACAACAACAACAAAATTAAAAAAGATTCTCTCAAAAAAGCAAACAAAATCTTTACTACCCTGGAAGCAATCTTGCAGTCGATTGGTGCAAAAGTAGGGCAGAGAGCTAAAAGAGGTGCTATTTACACTAATTTTTTTTTTTTTTTTTAGAACGTTTATTTAAACAAAATATATATGCTTAAACTATAAATAAACAAATAGTCATCAATATAACTTATTATTATACGTAGTCCCATATTCGGGCTCTCAAGTACAGTATGTTTGATAAATTTACACATGTTTTCTAACTGTATATTATTTTTAATATGAGTAACATTTGGATATAATTTAAGTAAAGAAAAAGATGTTTTGACAAAACCTTACTTTTATAATATAATAGAATAAAAGAGAAAACAGTCAAGGGATAAAAAGGATGCAAAATGGTATTAGTTAAGCCACCAGTATTTTTGTTTATTTATATTTGGGATTGCATTTTTATCCTTTGAATATATGCTTATATCGAATCTACTGTTATCGTTTGAAAGTTCTTTACATTGTATTGTTTTATCAGTGGCCCTTCTATAAATATGGTAGATTATAGGAATGCCGTTTTCATTTTGGATAAATCCTCTGCTATCGAGGTATAGAAAAGCCTCCGGTGGTACATATCCACATTGTAGTGTTTGACAAATATATTCTTTACTGACATGGTATGGAGCCAGAATCAGATTGTTTTCGTTGCACAGTGTACTTTTAAGAATATGATTTCTTATAAGATGAATAATGAAATTATCAATCCTACTTATTTTAGCTTCATTATATAATTTTTTGTTGGAGATGTATTTAATGTATCCGCTTTCTGGGGTTCTATAAAGAGCAATGCATGCTCGCAAACATTTTCTTTCGAAAATTCGCATTTTTTCCATATATGATGGTGAGATGTTAAACCATATTTGGCTACCATATGTTAAAATTGGCCGAATTAGAGACTGGTATAATATTATTTTCACTCTTGAGTTAACATATTGCGAGTAAAATAGTTTTTTGTACATGAAAAAAGCGTTTTTGGCTTTAATTAGCTGCGTATTAATATGAGAATTAAAATATAAAAAGTTATCAAGGTGAATACCTAAATATTTAACTATTTTTTTATTTGGAATACTTATATTTGAACCTGATTTTATACCAAACTGTTTCCACTTAGTTCGGATATTATAATTGCACTTAGATACTGGTGGGCGAAAGAGTATTGTCTCGCATTTTTTCTCATTGATTTTCATGTTCCAGTCATAGGCATATTTTTCTACGATATTGAAATACATTTGTAGTTTAACATTAATTTTTTCTATCTTATTGTCAGCATGAAAAACAATTATGTCATCAGCAAACCCAACAATATTATCAATTTTTTCTAAAAGTTCATATATAAATATATTGAAAAGGATTGGGGAATTCACCGTCCCTTGTTGAAGACCATTGACAATAATATATTTATTTGTACTAATTTGATTCCCATTACATATATAAAAAGATTTATTATTTAACATATTATGTATAAGAAAAATTAAATGAACCGGAAATTTGTATTTTAGTAGCTTGTATATTAACCCTGGAATCCATATGCTATCAAAGGCTTTTTCAAAGTCAATCAAGCAAGCTCCTGTACATAACGATTTACTCTTATTCCAATTAATGTTTGAAACAAGGAAGTGTATTGCATGGATTGTTGCATGTTTATATTTAAATCCAAATTGCCTTTCATTGATCAATTTATTTTTATCGCACAGCTTTGTAACATTTCTGTTAATACAAATTTCGAAAACCTTACTTATATTGGGCAATAAGCTTATTGGGCGAAAGTTTTTGATATTAGTGATATCTTTATTTTTTTTAGGTAGTATTACCACTCTTGCAATTTTCCACGCTCTAGGAAAGTAAGAATTATTTAGCATGTTATTGAAAAGCGTACAGTACTCTGATATAATATCATCAGGCATTTCTTTCAGTATAATATTAGGAATATTATCTATGCCTGAAGAGAGTTTTTTCCTCAGATTTTTAAATATGTATCTAAGAGATTCTTTTGTAATGAAATAATCCTCAGTTGAAGAATCATTAATTTCATTGGCCTTTCTACTTGCGTTAAATATTGCAAAGGTTGAATTGTTATTTTCATACTCAGTTTTTGTTTCCAAAAATCTGGAGAAATTATGATCAACGTCAATATGCGTACTATTCTCATAATCAATCTCTTTGAAAGAGTGAATTGATTCAAGGAAAGCACCAATTGTATTGAGTATCTGATTTTGGTCTCTTATAATGAATTTGTTACTATTTTCTTCTCTTTCTAATACATCAGGCTCGATTCCTGCATTTCTTATTAGAATTTCTTCCTCTTCAGGAATTTTTATGATATTAATATCTAAAGGTTGTGCTGCTCTAAATTGCTTTTTAACTTCGCTAAACATGTTCGGCGAGTTTTTGTGATCAATACTTGTGAGCTTTTTTTGAAAATAACTATTCACAGACATAGTAAAGTTATCACTAATAACTATTTACACTAATATATGAGGTTACGTTTCTAAAGTCCTTATGTTTTCACATTTTATTGATATAGAATAGAAAGAAAGCAACAACAAATGATAAAAAGAACCAAATATAAAAAAAATGTAAACAAAACTCTTCGTTGTTTATGTTTCTTTTAAGAGCTGCTTTCTTCCTTAAAAAAAATACGCCAAGAAAAAAAAAAGTCAAAAATGAAGGTAAAATCGCAGAATTTGAGCATAAACTAAAAAGTGGGCAACATTTAAAAGATTTTAAGTTGCAAATATTAATTTTAAGTTGAAATTTAAAAAAAAATTTTTGACAGACAGTCATTTTTTATCGATAACACTGAATATATATTTGACATTTTTTATTTATCTCTCTATAGTTGCACTCTTTGCACCTTTTAAATTCTCCATTATAATTTATTTGTGCTGTTCTTCAAAAAATGGATCAATGCAAGAAAAAGTAAGTGTCATATGGACTTAAATAAGATACTTCGGACATTCATTTTCATCTTCAATGTCAAGCTTTTTCTAGATTCCAAAATTCACATTTTGGGATGCCTCAAATTAAATTATTTTTGATATTAAATTATTGAAAATCATAGTTTGTTTTTTTTTTTTTTTGCCAATTGACTAAAATTCTTATTTGGTCGGTTGCTATAATGAAATAAGTATTCATATGTTTGAGAAGGAATATAAGAAGACTTGAGAGTAGCGTTTGATTAAACAGCTGTTTATGGTATGCTTTCCCTCTTAGTACTTATTGTGCTAAGTAAACAATTTTTCTAAATTTTCCATCACGATGCCATGGAAAATAATGCATTTTGCACGCCAAAATAAATTGGAATTATTCGTGCTTAAATATTTTTATTTTTGATATATATTTTTTTTCAAAAACCAAGGATTCCAAAAACTGTAAATTAAATTTTATCAATTTTCATATGAAATTATTTTAAGATAAAATAATTTTTATATCTTTCTTTTAAAAAGAAATGGCAAAATATAATCCCATACTGAATCAGTATTAAATATTCTTGAAGTTCTTTTAGAAGAAAAGAAAACAAAAATTAAAAAAAAAAATTAAAAGGTAGAAAAGCGTTTGCTTGATCTTGCTAATTTTATCTAAAATCAATTTTGGTGATAATAGCAAGCGCTAACAAATAGTCTTTTAAAATAAACAATAGATAACTTGTAATCGATAAGTTATTGGTGCGTGGCGGCCTTCAATTAGAATCCCAAGAATCCGTTTTAAACCATCTAAATATACGCCAAAATCACTTAGTAATAAAGTGACATTAAGATATCTGAGAAGGTCCCCTAACCCACTCCCGACATCTCAGCTAGTATGTCTATTAGATGTGCACCGACAAATCTGTGCCTCGAAACCTAAAGAGCCGGGCACTCGCAGAGTAGGTAAAATTACTCACTCAAAAACAAATTTTCGTATATTGTTTCTGTTCTCAATACAATTAATTGTATGAACGAAGTTGTTCGCTTTTATGGAGCCCAGCCGTAAGTGATATACAATTTAATTCTAAGAACAATTCACATTTTCCCTCAAAATTTTTAAAAGTCTTTTAGGACTATAAGCCTACACTCATAGTGCAAATAGCGACATGTGGAAAGGCTTGCCATATAATTTATTATGGCAATAAGGCTGAATGTCGTTTTGTGGATATCAAATGAAAGCTTATCATAAATATCATCAAAAAATATTAATTTCTCCGAGAAATTGTACTTAATTTTTTTCTCAGAATTCAATTTTCTATCACCGAAGGCTCTTTTTACTTGACGCTGGTTATATAAAATAAATTTTGACAAAAAAACACTGTAACCAATTTTATTATAGTCAACTAAAAATCATGAATTCGGGTCCTAGCGTTTTTAGTTACAATTGGTCAAGTAGAAAACTAAAATTTAATTTAATTTTGTCATCTAGTTTGTCATAAACCTGTTAAGCTGTTGTAACTAATGGTTAGTTATTAATAAGAATACATGTAGTTTCGAAAACTTATACTTTTTTGTGATAAAAATGTACATAAATAAATGAATTATTTAAAAAAAAATGATTGAGACAACACACCCCCTCCTCATCTACAGATAAATTTGCAAAAATTTCATAGACGTTTAAAAAAAAAGAAAGTAATTACAATAATAAAAGTATATATACACATACATATGTATGTCTCGTATGTATGCTTATACAAGCTATAAAAATAAATTTTTCAAACTTGCTTCAAAGTTGCTTACATACCTACTCCAATAATAACTCTCGAGATAACGCATACTAACTAATTAATTTTATCAGAGTTAATGAAAGATACCCACTCGTATAGAAAGGCAAGCAAACGTGATTTATATTTGCTCTTCTCGCTTAAACATTTAAAAAGTCAAAATATCAGGCTGTTTTACTTAAACGAATGCATACGTATGCTGTTAATTTCAACAATGTGATAACTGCTATTACAAATTTAATCAAGAGGAGAGACTAATTTAGTATTCATTACTTGTTAGATAGCCAGCTTAATTCAATTAAGCCACAGAAACTAGTTAACTTAAGATTATGAGATTGGACCTAAGGTTCTATCATTTCTACTACATAATTCGAGCTATGTCTCTCTCTCCCACTCTCGCTCTCTCTTTTTGGGATCGACACTTCAAACTACATAGAATTTACAAAATCTGTTTAACAATGGGTACGTTCAAAAGACGTAACTGTTGAGCTCAACTGCTACGTAACTGTTAAGCACAACAATTACGTCCATGGTTAAATTATACAGCAGTGTGCATTCCGAAAATCATAACAAAGGCGAATTTATTTTCTACCAAGTTGTCAAAATTGTTCAAGAATTTTTTTTTGTTTAACTTTTTTATGTACATTTTTATTTACATATTTCTCAATCACACATGAAGTATATATTATTTATTTTTATTACTTTATTTATATAAATAAAAATGTTTGTTAAAAAAAAAAATTCTTGAACAATTTTGACAACTTGGTAGAAAATAAATTAGCCAGTGTTATGACTTCTGGGATGCACATACCTGTATAATCACACCATGGTTACGTATGCTACATGTAAACAATTACAAAAATTACAAAATAAATAATACTAACATAATTTAAATCAACTAAACCCATTTCTTTAATGGATAATACAGAATTTTTAAGGGATTTTTTTCTTAATTGATATTGAAGGAATTGTTTTAAATTTAGTTGATACAACACACATGTTGACTTTAGGTAGCTAAAATATTTTATGATAGAAAAAATGGCAGTAAATACGCAACTGTTGAGTTGAGAGAATGCGTTTCTACCGTAAAAAAACTAAACAGTTACATAAAAGTTACGTCTTATGAGCCCACCGCACCCATTGTCAAACTACTTGTGAAATGAAGTAGTACTTCAAATCGTCATATGTTTTCAAAAAAACGCCCTACATTACAAAAAAAATCTAATTCGACTTTTTGATGTTTTTTCACTTTTATAATTAAAAAAATAAAAATTCTTAAACTGAAGCTTAAAAGTTAAATCAAATTTAAAATTTGTTAGTTTATTTGATCTTTTTCTATTTTATTTTTGGCTTCTATAAAATGTTTTTTTGAACACATATGGCGAAATGCTTTTTCTATAAATTATTTTTGATTTATTTATTTATTAATTCATTAATGGCATAATAAAGCCTGTAAGGCCAAAAAATCCTTCTGTAGATGAGCAAATAAATATTGCTTGGTATGAAAAAGTTTTCGTTTTTTATTTATTAAAAAATTTTAATTAAAATTTTGTTGCTCTTAACTTTTTAGAAATTTTTTTTTTTTTTTTTGCTTATGAACTGTTTATAATACAGAGAATGTGTTAAAGATTTGTTAGTTATGTAAATGTGTCTTCCTAAAAAAAAAAGAATATTTAAAATTAATTTCTCAAAAGACCACTGACTTGTTAACAGACCTTTTATTACAAATAGCAAAAACTGATATAAGCCGTACATGCCATTCTCAATAATTTTGTTTATTTTTAATAACACTAAGTAATGTGTACACAAAAATACTAGAAAACCAAATTACACCTTCAGCAAGCTAATTTTTGTTTAAAAAATTCAGTTGTCTAGATACGCGTCACATATAGACTTACATATCAGCATATGTAAATGCGATTAAATTGAGAGTAAAAATTCTTTCTATTAAACTGTTGAATTTTTTAAAACCGAGAGATAACCTGTCAAATTCAGTATATAACTTTTTAATATTTTGAAATTCCTTTTAATATATAATAGTTTTAAAAAACAAAATTTTTTGCATAAATATGTATTTAATTAAAACATTTTTAATATTATATGATATTATAATATAAATGCTAATAAGCTATTACCCGATTTTATAGCACACACCGGTGCATATTTTTTTAAATATTTTGTTTTAATGCAAAAATTTCATTTTGAACTTTACGTCAAGAATTTGCTTAGCTAATATTAATTGCATAATTATTAAAGTGCAGAGTTCAAGGAAACCAATGAAATTTTAATTTTATGTAATAAAAGAATTAAAGTCAAATTTTATAATTCATTTCCTTATAAAAAAAATTATTGTTTTGAATATTAAATTAAGTGTTTTTAAATATTTTTTTTTCTTTTTTTGAGTAAAAATATTTTTAATAATTTAGCGACTTTTGAAATTATTTTATATTTTTATTTTCTAACTAGCTGTTTTTAGCCGGTTTCTACTGGTCTTGACCCGTCCCCCCGGGTGCAATAATTCTTAGACTAAGCAGATTGTATAAATAAAATCTGGTTTGTACAAATTAACGAATTTATAACTAACCCTCGTAAAAGTTGGCGTGGCCGATCCTAGAATTTATAGTAATCATTCTTAGAATATATTGATTTTATGCAGATTTTTTTTTTCACGATGTATTTTTCAAATAAAAATATGTAAGTATTTATATACATTACACATGCATAATTTTTAATTATTTAAAAAAATAATTTAGAAAATTAATAAACCAAAAATTGCAAAATAAAATTTAACAATACAAAATGTCTAGCCACTATTTTCTTACCATTTCCAAATATAATTAATAAACAATAACAAAACAATTTAGGCCACAATATTGCTCTCTATAAGAAATTCCTATTTGTTTGCATTAAATAAAAAAACACATAAAATAAAAGTTCAAAGTCATGGATATTTAACAATCAATTTGACTAGCATGATAGTGAATACAGAAAGACTAGTACATACATAAGTATCAGCAGATTACGACATACACAAAATATTAGTCAGTTAGCGTTATATTTAGGTATTATTTATAAATAATACATTAATATCACATTCAATACGTATGTGCGTAAATAATAATTAATACTGTTTATCAAATTAATATTGCAGGTGTATCAGAATATGTCAACTTAATTTAAAATCATTTTTTGTTTGTTGTGCTCAGTATTTTGACTTTTAAAATCATCATTATTTTGTTTGAATTTTAATTCCTTCACACTTTCGCTTTTGCCCTTTCTCTCTCTTTCATTCACTGTCACTCTTCTTTCTGTTTAATTTAAAAAAATTTATTACATTCAATAAGTCAACGGTCTCTTTTAATGTGTGTACCTTACGTGCGATTATATTTGTGTATGCAAAAGTTAATTTGAACTTAAATAATTAACAATGAAAAAAAAAAATAATTACGAATGTTAATAATCATTGTCAGTTGATTCCTGCTTCTGGTTTTATTTTTTTACTTTTTCACATCGTTTTGTTTTGTTAACTTTGTTTCTCTTCTTGAAAGTTCAATATTTCAAAAGTGCGCATGTTTCTAGAGGCCCTTTAAAACCTCCTTTACTTTTTTATACACAACCTTGCCCACTACAAAATGTATGCAGTTATTTTTGGGACATGTTTGTCATTAGTTACTTTCAAAGCACTGAAATGGTATTAGGAGACACTATTATTGAGTTTGAAACATCAAAAGAAGTATTTTTTATTAAAAAAAATTTTATAAAAATTAAATTTAATTAAATGTAAAATTATTTATACTATTTTATTTTTATTTATTAATATAAAATAATAATAAACAATAATGTTCAAGCTTATTTTGCTTGAAAGATACTTTCATTATACTAAATTTTAAATCGAAAGCAATTTAAATGAGAGGCCAAACCGTCTCACTTGACATCGAGCAACTTTTATTTCTTCATACAAACGAATTTATTTTCATTATACTAAATTTTAAATCGAAAGCAATTTAAATGAGAGGCCAAACCGTCTCACTTGACATCGAGCAACTTTTATTTCTTCATACAAACGAATTTATTTTCATTCGTTCTCTTTCGATAGCGAAGATTTAGCCTCAGATTTTAAAAAATTTAATCAAAATCTTAACCAAAACCACTTGTAAATCAAAAATTTAAACTCCTAACTAAATATTAATGTTTATCTGTGCTTAATTCCAGAATTAAGTTGGATTATTTGAAATTTATTATTTTCCTCATGATAATATGAAATTATCATATCATATTTTGTCTATGACTTATAAAAGTTTTCCAAAAAAATAAATTGAAAACAAATATTCAATATTTTAATGGCCAAGTTCATTAAAAACAAAAAACATTTTCGCTTGGTAAACGATTATTAAACAAAAATGTTTTTTTTTAAGAATTTTGCCTTACAAATATATATATATATTAATAAAAAGCCTTGAAAAGCTAATATCCAAAAAATTTAGCTGTCTTCTTTTTTTTACGTAATTAAAAAGGGTATTTGAGTTTCGTATTCTATCTCTAGTAATCTACTATTCTATTGACAAATGACACCAAATGCAAGTGTTTTACCGTTATTTAAGATTTTATATAAAATGCATATATACTAATATGCTCTCTATACTAGACCTAAACTTGTATATTTTATTTCGTAAGTCGTCTTTTTGTTTTCTATACTATACAATTTATATTCAGGTATTTTTTTTTACATATGATGAGACTAGTAAAAATCAATAACACTTGAAAAAATATCCTTTCAGTATTATAGAAAAACATTGTTACACACACACAAGCTCATACATAATTTGTCATTGAAATAAAAGTAAAAGTTATTACATATAGGTATCTAAGTAAAGAAGAAATAACTTACCAATAATAAGCAATAGTATCACCTAAGCCATTGCGTATATTACGATCTAATAAATTATAGCAAATGTTTGTTGATGCTCCTTCCATCCATTTAATAGAAATGGGTCCTTTCGTGATATTAAAGTTGTATTGCAAAAACTTTTTTGGTTCAGCTGGTGTTTCCCAGTGGAACTGTTTGGCCACACGAGACCAAAACTCTTCAGGATTGTCCAGAGATTCCTCATAGAACTTTTTATATTCATCCATACTAGATATGTAAGCATTTTGGCTTATGGCCGGATTAGGATTATAAATCGATTTTTCCGAAGGCATTTTCAAAAACTTTTTATGAGATACAAAAATTCTTCAAATAGTATGTTTTACAAATAGATTTTTAAGTTCATAACAAAAAGTTATATTTTAGTTAAGTTTCTTAAATAGTTCTTTTTCAAATAAATATTTTTATATTGCTTGTAACGTTTTATCTTTATTAATGTTTACTACGAATGGATTAATTTATTAAATACGTCCACACCAACTGAATAACTCTCACGTACTAAATATTGCTCTCTGCTCGTACAAAAAGTTGATACTTACTGCACAGGCATGGAAAATTACAGCTTTAAAATGCTGGTTCTTTCAAAACCAAATGGTTGTTGTTGAGCTAAACCTACGGTACTATATGTGCAGATACATTTTTTATGCATTTCAAGTTAAAAACTTTTAAAATTATTTTATTATTAAATTCTTACTCAGTTTGATTAGTATACTGCGATATTTACTGCATTAAATGTAGCAAGTCTTCCATCTCTGTTCTTTAAAACAAATGTTTATTGTAACTAAAGCTGCCAGACAGGAGATTTATTAAAAGTTCCCTCAGCTAACTGAATCGATAACATAACGAATAATTTTTTAAAACCGAATAACTGTTAATTTATTTTTTTGAAATACGATTTAATCTTTATATGCATTTGCAATAAAACGAAATGTATTATTGAGAAAGTGCTCATTATTGTGCAAAACTGATATTAAATATTTTTCTGTGAAAAAATTTAAATTTCAAAATTTATTTTCAACAATTTGTGTTTGTTTTTAAATCCTGTTTTTTTACATATGTATTTTAGACAATCTCATAAAAAGTTTATATTTCTTCATAAATTAAATTTATCTTTTCAATTAAAAATAATTGAGAACTTCAAATAATTGCAAATGTACTTATAAATACAACATAATTTTATGCTCCACGAGCACGTAAAGGGTGAGTGAATGGAGTTTTCTTTGAACTTTGAAAGTATGTAATATGAATATGAATTTATATTTAAAAATAAACAAAAAAATAATAAAAGCACTATGCCAACTAGTGATCAGCGTTCTTAAGAAATTCTTTGTATTGATCTTCAGTCATCAATTTATCCAGTTCGGAGGTGTTGGAAAGTTTGATCTTGAAAAGCCAACCTTAGACATAGAAAACAAAAATTAATAAGAAACATTATTATTTGATATTAATAATTAATTCTAAGATTACATTTTTTAACGAGCAAGAGTGACTTTGACCATTTGCCCCTATTGCCATCAAGTAGGTAGGAATCGAACTTGCGACCCCCCAGATTGATAGGTTAACGCGACATCCACCAATCTACAGGGCACATTAATAAGAAATATATAAACATCAAAGTCATAATGGTTCAGTACGCATTAATTACACATTTGAACATTTTAAAGTTATTATGTCAATCGTCAGGGAAGTAGTATATACATATTAGCTTAGAGTACAGTATAATTTGGAAATAATGAGTATTAAATGATATAGGTATTATGTCTGTTGAATACCTATTTTTGCAAATTTATTGCTTAATATATGCAAAACAAAACGTAACAAAAGCTAAAAGTCAAATATATTTGAGCTGTGAATTCAGGTCGAGCCTTTTTTGTAAGAGAAGATTTTCTCATATGTAGTTGAATTGTTTATATTTTAACATATTACTTTTAGTTACCTTTATCATAGCAGCTAGTGTTAATTAAAGAAGGCGTGTCTTCTACAGTAACATTTTTTTCTGTTACTTCCCCGCTAACAGGGGAATATATTTCGCTCGCAGCCTTTACACTTTCCAATGCACCGCATTCGTCACTTTGCTTTAGCACGACACCCACATCAGGTAATTGGGCAAAAACTACATCACCCAAGGCTTCTTGAGCATATGTGGATATACCCACTGTTCCAGAGGTACCCTCATACAACACCCATTCATGTTTTTCCGTAAAACGGCGTTCTATAAATATTAATAGCTTTCTTTAAAATAACTTTCTGGCAGCGTTTTATGTAGTTACAGTTTTGAAAGCATTGCTTTATCAGCTGTGTCTATTGCGGTAAGTATGTATATCCTCCGCCGTATTGCATAAAATAAGATTTTTTACCTGAATTGTAAATTGTTGATAAACTTATTTGTCTACAGCTTTGAAGAACTTTAGGAGTTTGCTTTAACAAGCATGAGCTATGTTGCAAAGCACGAGCAAATTTTACAATCAACACCATATTTGCGGAAATATTCTAATTAATTTCACTTAAGCACAACACTCCCGTATACGTTTGAAATACAAATGATGATTTGTTCTGGCAATCAGCGATGATTTAGTTGTATATTTTTATTTAAGGTTCTCTTATCAAATATACGAATTTATGTTGATCTTGAATCGCCAGGGGTTATCGGGGTAAATTTAAATATGCGGTAATTGAAATCAAAGTTATTTGAAAAGATTAACTTATGTGTAAGTACGTATATTTAGTAAGTTGCAAATGTACGCAACAGCATTGGCCAAGCCGGCTAATTTTTTTGGCGGCGGTGGTTAAGCAATTGGTGCGGATTTCTCCAATCGTGTATCCAGTTTTTTATCGACTATGTCGCGCATAAAAACGTTAAAAAATTTATCGGGTTGAATTTTATTTTGCATTTCCTTTTGCTGTAAAGAAGCGAATAACGCAGTATTTATTAGTTAATTAATTAAAATTCAGTCGACAGAGAGCATTGTGAAGTGAATGTTTTTAAATTAGTTAAAGCAGTAAGAGTATTTTATTAATTATTACACCTAGTGCATATGTTTCGACGCCATCTTGGCGCAAGGAAGTAATTAGCTTGGTGTTTTGTCTCAAACCTACCAGTATGAGAGGTTGCAGGTTTTATTCCTTTTTGTATCCGTGAAGCTCTCTGCAGATAACCGTATGTGCCGGGTAAGTGTTTTCATATATTTTTATACTTTGTGTTGTACCTATATTATTTCGACAATTTGAAAAGGATAGCACCTGTGGGTCAAATTTATATTGTAATCATAACCGACAACCAAAATTTGGGGTAAAGCTACATTTAAATAAAATATTTTAACTACCTATCTATAACCTCAAAATAAAGACTTGATGGCAAATAGATGCAAGTGTCTTTATAGTTAATCCACAAATTCGCACAATACTGAAAGTGTTCCCGATTTTTCGTTAAATTTCTACATACACTTGTACAGAACATAAGCTTGTACATATATAAAAATATATGTATATTGAAATCTATTTACAACAATAATTTTAATAATACGTGCAAATAGTTGATGGACGCTCTTCTTATCACTTGTGTACAATATTAAAAACAAAAATAATCAATATGATGCAAAATTCTCTGCTGGGGACCAAAGCATTGAGAGCAATAATCTTCTTTTTGTCTGGTCTTATCACCATTGTCTAGTAACATAAAATCATTTTGTTCAGAAAGTTTTCAAAACTTTGTTTTTTTAAATGAACAACAAAAATTTTTAATTTCAGAATATGTAGGTATATTCTACATGTAAAAATCCATACATACATTTTAGAACACATGCACTTGAAAAAAATTAGTTATTGGAATCTCTAATTCCGATTGGGATTTTGTGCCGCCCGTTTCATAGGTGGCGTATAATCGGGTTCTGGACAGAGAGGTGGTGGCACTATTGGGGGTAAAGGTTTTTGTAATGATTGCTCAGGGACAACCGTTTCGGGTTTGATATTGACTCGCGGTAGGTATTGCTTGTAACCATCTAAATTACGTAGACGCCTTTCTTGCAATGAAACTTCTGCTGCAAGCTTGGCAGCACGAGCAGTTATTTCACGATTCATGACTGTTGTACTTTCCTTCAAAACGGTGTCTGGTTGAAAACCACCATTATCAAAAACTGCAGATATGACACTGGATCTATGAAAATAGTAACTTTTAAATTTAAGCTAAGCTATTGCATACAAGGTATTTTACTCACTTTTGGTCTTCCTCTTGGTAGGCATTGATAGGAGTTCTGGTGGGTAGTATATCATCGTATTCCTTGCGGGGCACAAAGAGATTTTCCTAAAATAAAAAGATTTGTTTTTATAATTTAAATTCCATACAAGCAAGTGTTATTACTGATAAGATAAAGAAAAATATTTTTTTAATTCTTTCAGTGTGTTTTTAAGAACTTTTATTTTTTTGCTCTCAATGACCATTTAAATACCTTAATCGTAAACATTTTTTGGAAATCTAAAAATAATGGAAAATAAGACTTAATTTCTTAAAAATGTTGGACAGCAAAAATATAAGCATGCAAATCGTTCATAAAGAACCTGAATTCGTCTAATAGAGTTTAAATTTAATTAAATAAAATTTTAATTTTAATAATGAAACCTACAATTACATAATTTTAATTACACATGTCCAAAAATTGTTGGGCATTTGTACAGAAAGTAGCATTTCTTATCAATTGTACATCCATAAAATTCAGAATTGTATGCTAGTTAATGAATAAGAGACATTTTTGTATTATTTCATTGATAATAACTGGTTAATAATTGAAAAGTATCGTTGGCTGCAAAAATATCGAAATGTGTGTATTAAAGGGGTGCACAAGCATACTTGAAATTGTTTACAAGCACTTTTTATTATAGAATGTAGTGAAGTTGGTAGTGAAATTTGCTTTCAAGTATGCTTGTGCAGTCCTTTAGTATGTATTTATAAACCTATGTTCTTATCTCGGTAAATAATCAGAAAGATATATGAAAATAAGAAACCGAACTTAATACAGATAATATTTGACGTTCTTTCATATTATAAAAAAACGCTTCGTTTGGTGGACAGTAGCCGGCAAATTTTGTAAATGAATATTTAAATGTTTTACTTACCGTTCCATTCTTATCTGGGCTAGTATATACTGCATGTATTGCCAAATAAATTATAAAACTAATATTAGTAATCCATAGAATAACCCCTTTAAGTGATATGATCATTAAAGACATTGAAACCAGCATGCCCGCCAATAGCTGGGCAGCATCTGGATCTATAGCTCCTGCATAAATACCGCTTAAATTGTAGTTGTAAGCTTTACGGCTAAAGCTATCATAATCAATACCAAATAAAACACCCAAGGCTAAATCCATGATACAAATGCAGAGAGTCACAAAAATCCATGTCCATATAACTCCAATTATCACTCGTGGTTGATCTTGCTTAACATCTAATGAATGAAAATCAAAACAAATTGCGTTCAATCCATTTTATCTATAAAAGTAGTTCTTATGTATGTACATATCACAAGGACTAAAGAAGCCAAGAGCCAACATATTGTCACCGCCAAATACACACTGTTCCATATTAGAATATTTTCCGGACTTAAGACTGTTTCAACTTCGTATAGGATACTGCTATCATAGGCGGGAATAGAGTCACTACAAGTCCCCATAAAGTACAATTGTAGGAATACAACTTGAAATAGGCTGCCATAATTGAAGGTCCCCTTCACACTTAAAACGCAGTTGTACGATAAGATGCCTAATAAAGTCAAAACTATCCAAATTAAAGATTGAACCTAAAATATTGAAATAATGTAGTCGAAAAATGAGTGCAAGATTATGTTGATCGGAAAATTGTACTTTTTCTAAAAAAAATATTCCAAGATTTTATAATCGGAGCACAATTCACAAATTCAAGTACTTTATGTATATAAATTTGAAACACACTTTGGTGTGTGTTACTGGGCATTAATCATCTTGTATTTTTTTTTTATTATTTAAATGGTGAAATAATTGTTTGTGAAAAACATTAAAATAATTTTTTTACTGTCATTATTTATTATAATTTATACAATTGATTGCATTAGATATAAACATATAACATTCATGTTGTAAGTGGCAAAATAAAAGTATTTTTCATATTTTAAAACTTACCATACCAAAACCAGCCGCCCAAATGCACACAGTACGAAGGGAATTAAAATTTTTAACATGTCCAGCAGTAGTAAAAACAATCCCGGGCTTCATCCTGGTTCTGTTTATGCTCTTTATATGTATGTATGTATTTTTTTTTATTTGATAACCCTGAGATAAATGTGCACTATACTTTTTCAATGGCTTTTAATTCGATGTGAACAATAGACTACAAAATTGTTCTGCTTTACTACATACATACATTTAGATAAATAATGATAAATTAAAAAAAAATAATTATTTATGTGAGTATTGAATTGATTTCCAACATTTCGCAAGCAATGCTGAAAAGTGTTTCATTTGAAAATGTATAAAGTTCTTCTAACCGTTTTCTACTCTCACTCGAAGCTCTTTTTATTTATTACTGATAAATTAAAGTTGTATTTTTCAGTTAAATTGGAAAAGATATGAGCGCAAAATTATTTTTAGTTTATTTAAACACCTGTTGCCAAAACTCTTCGTACGAGTAGCATTTATTAAACAATTTCGGGGTTTCGTATAGCTTATAAAAAGCAGAATTGATAAATATTGATAATTTACAAAAACTCTTATCAAACAATTACCATACAATTTCGATAAATACAGTACAGCGCAGAATTTTTCATATTATGTATGCAAAAGTAGGTATATACGAGTAAATTGATTGGTGCAGTCACTTGGTCTGTTTTTGTAAACCTATATGGAAGAGGGAGATAAAAAAAAACCACAAGTACCTTAAGGTAAATTCACCAAGTTAAGGATTTACGTTGTTTTTAAATTTCCTTGACAAAAGTTACATTCTTTTCTTCAGAAATTTTAAGTTGTTCTATATATTATTCAAATATTGGAAATTTTGGGAATGGCCACATCAGAGAAGATTTCAGGATGGGGCATATCTCAAACTAGAGGTAATAAACTCCCTTTTCGGAAGCTGTAACTAATTTTTATCTAAAATAATTTTTATTCAACAAAAAAATTTAATAAGTCCCCACACACGGTTCTGGGAACGTACATTTTGTACAGTGGTCACAATAGAAAAGATGGTGGTGGGGCATACATAATACTAGAAATATTAATTCCAATTTTGAGAGAGATAATATTTTATGCTTTCAAACTGCTGCAATAGTGATACATAAAACTATTAAAAATCTAAGGAAAAAAAATAGGACTGTTTAAAGCGAAAAAACCGTTTCAGAGCATTATCCTATAGTCAGAATTTAACAAATAGGCTTGAGAAAAACTGTTAGAAAAGGTAAAAGAAATTATTTACATACATAATATGTGTGTGAGTACATAATTTTGTTGTAAAGTGTAAAATTTCTCTGCTTTATTTTGTATAGGGAGACAACTGTTACAGTTATATGTATGAATTTTTGTATGTACACACTTGTGGCTTGTTATTTATAGAAGTATTTTTGCACCAAAGCCTTCACTACATGCGTTTCCATAGAATATTTACATACTTACTTATATCAACAGTTTGATTATTTCTGTTAAGTTTAGATAAAATTACAGTACAGCAAAAAAAAAAAAAACTTATCAGTATACAAATTGGTTGGTAATTTGTCCTGCCAAAAGTACAAGCCTTAATTTTTTTTTTCAAATTAAACGGTCACTTATGCAAATGTATTAATTATTATTAATTTTTTTAAGAATATAATTTTTTATATAATTAGGAGGGTAATTACCGCGACAAAAATAAAGATAAAGAGCAACGCCGACATGTTTTTTATTTTGGCTATACTAATAAAATCTAGTACTGAAAGACAATTTTATTATACATGACTTGGAACATTAATATTACATAATTGTTGCTAACATAACATGGTCTAATAATTTCACGTGCTAAAATAACTTACTTTCCATACCCTGCATTTTATGTAATCATTTTTCAGTGATTGCGCGAAAAAAATTTGCCAAAGCCATGTTAAACATTTTCTAAATTTTGTTGTGATAATTTTGCTTTTTCTAATTCGAAAAGTAAGTGTTTCAAATAAAAATATAATTTAAAATTTTAATATAAATGTATAAGAAACCATCAAAAAATATTAAGAATATAAACACACTGAGTAAGAGACTTTCTTGGCTGTTGCGACATGGTGCTGTTAAGGAAGGTCTGCACATAGAAGAAAATGGTTTTGTAAAAGTTGGGGATATTTTGCGCCATCCGAATTATAAAAACAGCTACAGTTTGGAATTACTTAAAAAGCTGGTAGAAAATGATGAAAAACAACGATACAGTCTCAAATACAACGACATATTAGGAGAATATGAAATCCGTGCAAATCAGGGCCACTCATTAAAAGAGGTGCATGATGAAATGTGTCTTGTACAAATTTTATCAAACCAAGAGATACCCTTAGCTGTGCACGGCACCTATTTTAGACATTGGTCTGCTATAAAACATGAGGGTTTGAAAAAAATGTCTAGAAATCATGTGCATTTTGCAACATCAGACTCTAAAATAGATAATATAAGTGGTTTTCGGAATGACTGTCAAATTTTGATATACCTTAATGTGAAAGAAGTTTTAAAGTCACCTGAACTTAAACTGTATCGCTCGGATAATAATGTTATACTATGCTCTGGCATGCATAATGGTTCAATACCAACGAAATATTTCGATAAAGTTGTGGAACGTAGTACCGGAAAATTATTGAATTTTTAATTCTTCTATCTAAATACATATTACAGTAGTATTGCTTTATCAGCCTTTTCCTTAAATACGCATTGGCTTCAAATGCACAAAATCACTGGCCCATAATCATATTCACACTCTAGTCTATAGTTTTTTAACAACAATTTTAGGTCCATATAGTTCTTAAGAACAAAAATAAGCTCCTAATAAAAGCCTCCATTATTGTGTTTATGACTGTGGCTCACTGTTTTGTGTTCTTATTTATCGAATGTTGGTATTAAATTATTTTTTAAGTACAGATGTACATTAAAATTAAAAAAATTTTATCCAAAAAGTCAGGGTTAGCTGTCTCGCTAAAAAAATAAATCAAATACTAAGAGCTATAGTATAATTATACAAAGTAGACTCACCAATTTTGAGCATAATAATATTATTTCGTAAACAAACATGGCGAAATGAAGACAATTTTGATATTCAAGTCTAATAAAACAAAAATTTAAACAAAAAAACGTGTAGAATTGCTTTAATTACTCTATGCTAAGAACTCAATTTTTTTATATACCTACCTGCACATTAGGCAGGGAATGACGTTTAACTTAGTATTTTTGACTTGCCTGGGGCAAGCAAAAATTGCGGTATTAAAGTTTCAGTCAAATACAAATTTAATTGTTTAATGTGTGTGAGTCACTTTTTTATTTCTATCTTACAGAATGGTCAATGACATGGAGGCAAATGGGATCAACTTAAAGTGCAGCGTTTGCGGTGAAAAATTTCAAAATACGCAAGAATGTTTGAAACATGAACTAATCAAGCATAGTTTACAACAAAAAAGATCTAGTGCCATTAGCCGTGTACAAAAACGTGTAAATGCCACCTCAAAATTTCTTAAAACAGAAGAAAAACTACTGGAGCGTGCACGTTTAGTGAAACAGTTGAGTAAATGTAAAAGTGGTCAAGGATTATGTACAATATTCGAAATGTTTTGCATGAAAACCGATAATCTTGATTTAATATTCACTCGAATACAAACTTGTTTAGAAAAGGATTTAAGATCAGCTGGCATTGTACAAATTTATCCATTCGGATCAATAGCAAGCGGCTTGGCTCTAAGAGGTAAGCATAATTGAAAACATGCAAATGTATTTTATAAAGTGTCCCAAGAGTTTTCATATACGACATAATTGTTTTTTTTTTTTTTTTTTTTTTTTTTTTTTTTTTTTTTTTTTTTTTTTTTTTTTTTTTTTTTTTTTTTTTTTTTTTTTTTTTTTTTTTTTTTGCTAGAAGAGTAGACATGTTTTTTTTATAAAATTTATTTTTTTTAGCAGAACCGAAAGTTGTTTTCAGGTTTTCTTGGGTGGAAGGAATTTTTCGATTGGAAGTAATTTCTTGTGAATGAATTTATATGTAGGTATTTTTGTGGATTGATTATGTTAGACATGATGACAAAACTTGATCAAATGTCCATAAAGGACGCATAAAATTTTTTGAAAAGCTAATTTTTTAATAATCAACTTACTATTATTAATGGAATCGGTTCTAGGCAGCGTTAAATAAAAAAAGCGTATTTTTATTTAGTTGTTTCCTAAAAGTATGCTACTGTAATTTATGAAGTTAGTAAGAGTGGTACCAGATGTTAATGAACAAAAGAATTAGTGAAAATCCTAAACTTTTTCCAGTGGAATTAAAATTAAATTCGAACACGTTCCTAATTAAAATTATATCGAATAAATTAATAATAAGTGTAATGTTATGTGTAACCAGAACACAGTTTAGAAAAATTGTTTAATTTTGTTTAAGTGATTCGCTACCAGTATAGTTTTGTATTAATTCTAAAACAAAAGTATGTGCGTGGTTACCATTAATTTGCCCTTTACAATTTTTTTTTTGTTTTTGCATATATAATCTAGAAAAAGTTTTTACGTTTATTCTCTATTTATTTTTCAATTTTTCTTGCTAACAACATTTATATGCTGCTTCCTAGATTGCGATATTGATGTATTTTTGGATGTTTCCAAAGTGAATACGTCTCCTGTACACACTAAAAATGAGAATGATAATTCACATCAGCGTAAGGCATTCAACCGCATTAATTATATTCTCAGACTCAGTCAGAATTTCACTGATGTGTTTGCCATACGGGGAGCCAGAGTGCCCATAATTAAATGTAAACATAAAGATACTGGATTCAGTATTGACATAAATGTTTCATTCCCTAGCAGCCGTTTAAATACACAATTTATTTATGATTTGGTAAAAAGTGATGTGAGAATTCATGAAATTATGTTGTTCATCAAATTGTGGGCCAAAAATATGCAAATCATAAGAGGAAACAATATGACCAGCTATTGTTTAGTAACCATGATTATATTCTTTTTGCAACAACCTCGCAAATTGGAGCATCACACTAGTGGCAATGGCACATACCGTATATTAAAATCAATCAAAGAATTGCAGGAGAATTGCCCATTTTACATGGCTCAAGGTGTAAATTATGCTTACAATTTGAATAGTGAAGAGAATGAACCGAAAATACCCACGAACATTACCAGCTGGCATTTAATTAAAGAATTTTTTGATTTTTATAAGAATTTTAATTTTGAAAATCAAATCATATCGCCATATTATGGCAAGGCGTTGGCTAAAACAGATTTAACCCCACAATTGTGTAAGGAATACCATCAACAATTAAGAACAATTACACAATACTTGAAAGACAAAGAAGCGAATAATTTAATAATTGATCATTGTATGTGTGTACAAGATTGTTTTTCTCTTAATCAAAATATAGCAAAAAATATTTCAATTCAAAATCGACAATACATCACGCTATGCCTACAAAATGCCCACAAAATTTGTCAAAATCCACATAAACTTAAGCAGGCACAAGTGTATGAGCAGCTTTTATATGATACCATCACCGTCAGTGACGACAACATGAAAAAAGTTAGCAAAAGTAAAGTAATAATGGATTTAGAAAACTTAAAACTTCCCACCAATTGCACCAACATGGAAATTACCAGCGAAAACAATTTAACTTATAGAATTATACCCTCTAAAGGAGACTTACGTATGTTAGCGATCCATTATCCAGACATAACTGCGGGTGAGGATATCCTGCGTTATTGGTGCCAACATTACATCAGTGCTATTGCTAACATTATGACCAAGTTTTATCGTATGGACATACAAAAACAATCACCTAATGAACAAAAACAACAGAAACTAGACGAGGAACAGAATGGCAAAGAATTAAATGAATCATGGCTGATTTGCTGCTCAATTGATCTATGGACAAATCGGTGCTTTCAAAGAAACATCCAAACTACTTTCATTGCTTATCAAATGGAACAAACTGAACGTCTGCATTCTTTAAGAAGGCAGGATCCAAATTTTTCTGTAACTTTGAATGGGATTTTCAAATTGAATATTTTACCAGGTTATATGGGCATTGAAATACAAGTTAAATTAGCGGAAGGTGCACCACAGTCAAGTCTCAACAAGAAGAGTCCTCTGCGCAAATTTTTTAATGTTTTCAAAAATACCTTACAAAGCTGCATCTTGAAAGAATTCTTAAACATTGAGGATACAAATGAAAAAACAAATAATGAGGAGGAAGTGGCAGTCAATAAATCTGCTTCTGCAGATAATATTGATTAATTATATCTAAAATGAGGCTGCTTATATACATTTTAGTTTTAAATAATTCGACTAAAAAATTAAAAAAAAATTCACCTTAAAGAATAGAAAAGGCAGTTGATTAATTTTTTATATTAAAAGCAGAAAATACTATTTATTTTACTAAAATCTGTTCACTTTAATTTAATTTAAATTGAAAACTTTAATTGAAATTGACATTTTTTAAAAGAAAAATACAGTAGCCCTGATTATGAGTATCGTTGTCGTGACGAATATATAACATATGGCAACGGCGACCATATGTTATATATTATATTATAAAAAAAATCTCTTTTTTTTATCATAGAAAGTTCTTTGATTTCTAAAGAATATTCATAATTGGGCTCGTTAACTTGTCGCAATAAAGCTGAATAATTTTTTATATAATTAAAACAGAATTACAAATTAATTTAAAATTTTGCTTAATTTTATTTATTAACAAAATTGACTATAATTAAAATTAAAAGTCAGTCAATTTATAAAAAAAGATGGCCATAGCTACAACACATGCTTAATTTTATTCACCCTTATCGCGAATCTCAAGGGAATAAATTCGAGGGAATAATTTGTTTATTCCCATGAACAATAATTTGGTATCGTCAATTGTTAGGGAATAAAATACATTTTCGAAACATATGCGGCAATTCGAACATACTATTGTGAATTGATGTTGTTTAATTGTTTGTGTTTTTTTTGTTGTAATTTTCTTAATAAATTGTTATTATTCAATAAAATGCATAGTCCGATTTATGTTATTAGAAGAAGAGAAGAAATTATTGGAGAAAATAAAAAGACGGAATTTAAGAGAATCAACAAATCCATTGTGCTTACCAGAAACAATGTAAGTGAAAACATGAAGAATTGTTAACATTACAGTACATATAAATAAATTCTTTACAGGTTCTAACAACATGTTCTAGCTAACAAAGCAGCTTTTAAATGCCTTTTAAGGTACTGACTGACTGTCCTATACGATCGTACGATTATGTCAAAATAATGTGTGACAAAATTCTGTACTACTTGAAGAAATCGCTTTAAAATGGCGAACTTTATGCCACACTATTATACAAAAAAAGATGCAAAAACATATGTTTACTCACCTTAATACTTTTAAAAGTATTCATTTTCTTCTTTGCCGCAAAATATCTTTTTTACAAATATGTACAATGAAAAATAACCTAAAAGTTTGTATAAACAAAACACAAGCTTGGTATTGTTGCTATTTTTCTGCCTTGAACATAGAAAATACAACTCTGATCGCACAGATAAAATTTATTTTATGAAAATTTTCATAACATTA
This sequence comes from Thelaira solivaga, assembly GCA_947397855.1. Classification (NCBI taxonomy): domain Eukaryota; kingdom Metazoa; phylum Arthropoda; class Insecta; order Diptera; family Tachinidae; genus Thelaira; species Thelaira solivaga. Next base: position 61,824,212 of record OX377613.1, read on the forward strand.
AAAAATCGGACAGACCTGTCAAAAATTCTGTCACACACATGCTTTTTCAATACACACTATCATACTTTTTTTAGCACACATGCGTTTTTAGACAGATCGTACGACTAAGTAGGATAGTGAGTCCTAGACTTTAGATATATTGAACCAGAACTGCCTACTAGAAATTCGTCGTGTTGTGTAGCTTACAACATGCCTACGGTTATTATAAGATACAAAATATTAAAAAAGAAATATTCTTTATAAAGATACGAAATTTTAAATCCAAAAAAACAAAAAATCACATTTGTGTTATTTTTGGTTGTACTTCATGTATCACAAAAAATTGTAATAAACAGGCACATAAAAAAGCCAACAAAAATTCTAATTCATAATTAATATAAATTTTTAACACTAAAAAATTATCACATTCTTACATGTTTACAGTCCATCATTGCTATTAGATTGCTTGATTTTCAGTTCCTCTAATTTTATTTGCCGCTGCAACAATTCTAAATTTTATTCCCAAACAAAATGTTTGTGAAAAATGTCACAATACTTTTGGGAAAAAACTCACGGGAATAAAAATCGGCGATGCCAATTTTTTTTTCGAACATGCGAAGTTTTTCCCATGAAAATAATTCACGATTGCAACTTTAGGGAAAAGCAAGACAAAAGTTTTCATGTTACACACAAAAAGTTTTTTTTGTCGACCAGTGTTATTTAAAAGAATTTAAAATATTATTTTTTAACATTGAAGTTGAAAAATAATTGAATTCGCTTATAAATATTTAAAGCCATGTGGAAAACGACATTATTTTCTTTAGTTAGATATTTCATGTTTTTTTTTGGGGGAGTTATTTATAAAAATTATAATTAAGATTCAGTAAAGAATTAAGAAAAGTTTGAATTTTAAGCTGTAGCTTTTTAACTTTTTTCTACCTTATTTTTTTCGGCGTGATGTAGCGTTTTTTTTTGGAAATATAGCTTTTTTTCTAGCTCCTGGCAACGCTGCTTACTGCGCTTTCCATAACTTTTTTTTAGCTGTATTTTACTTACGAATATGATTGGCCTTGTGTCTTTTCATTCAATTTACTCACATGATTTTTCTAGTTATGAATTAAAAACTTTTTATTTTTTTTAATTAATACAAAAAAATTTAATATTTTTATTAATTAAATATGAGTGTCTATTCACTTATTATTGTTCTTTAAGTGTGATTAAGTGAAAATAAAGCTATTCTGATTATTAGTTTACTGAAATTTACGAGTACAAGCAAAAATGTGTTAATTGAGTTGTTATTTGTGAAAGTGGTATAAGTCCACTACTTAAAAAAAATTAGTTAGTGTCTATATCTTGCTAAAATTGTAACTAACTGAGTTGACTTGTGCAACTTTCAAAAATAACAGCTCAATTGTTATTGTTGCCTTTTTTTATATAAATAAATATTATTAATAAATTTTACATGTGATTTATAAAACATGTTTTTTGTTTGTACAACTTTTTTTAAGAGTTTCAAAAGCGATCTTAAGAACAGAAATATTTTTATGAAAAATAAATTAAACTTAAAGCTCTCATTTTTTTTTTATTTCTTTCATTCATGCTGATTGATTTTTTCTTAAATGAATAATAAAAAAAATAAAATGAGTTCGGATTATAATCATTTATTTTTATAACGATATTTCACTTTACTTCTTTCTTCCTGAAGCAACTACAAAAAAGGGTTGATTGACTTACAGAAACAGCAGTTTAATCAAAAGCTTTTTTTTTTAATAATTAAAAAAACCTGAGTGAAAAATAACGGACTAAAAATTTAAATAAAAAATAACTTTTTTAAATATTGCACATCCATACATTTAATTAAATTCTTAAATAAAATGGCTTAATACGGTTATCGAAGTCGTTATGAGAAAAAAAATATGGCAACACTTTTTATATATTTTCTATTAGTGCTACCGCAATTAGAAAGGAAATCTCCGCATTCAATATCAAACAACTTCTAGTAAAATTTTTAAATTATTTACTCCTTTCCGGGCCATGAGTGCCATACAGCACTTCAATTTAAAATGTTTGAAAAAGGTGAATAAAATTTTTTTATTGTATTTAATGTACCGTTATAACTGTATTTCTTTAGAATCATTTCATGTGCTTCGTGACTCATTAGCTTAAGCTAGCCATACACATGTGATTTGTAACATCAAACAAATCAGAATTACAAAAACGCCGACGTGTATATATGAATTGGGAAGTGAAGTAACCAAAACTTTTGTTTTAAATATCACTTTTTGTTTCCCAAATTTCAATAAATTTTATTTAAAATTGTTTGCCATCCATCTCCGCACACTAAAATGAAAAAAATGGCATATGTTCGAATGTTTGCTTCCAACATATCCATTGTAATTGAATTTTTTCAAAGTCATTCTGACATGTTCGCTACAGCTCCATACACATCCAACAAATCAAAAATTATACACACAAATCATATGTGTATGGTCAGCTGTAGAAACTGTTGAAAGTGTAAAGCGACTATAAAACGAAATTGCTGTTTGACATGCCGCGCATGATGGCTTTAACACTGCAGTCACACGATTAAGTTTTTTTACAATTCTCTTTCAAGAAATTTACACATACTGCTTGTCAAAGTTCATAAAAATTGAAAGCAAGTTTTTCAACAAGATGTTTTTTTTTAACCTCTTCCACCGACAGTTTTGTTTCGGCGGCAATAGAGTTATATGCCTTAATTTTTAAATCATTCCGTCTATATGCAGGAATATTCATGTTCCACAGAACATCATGCCTTCTGTATATCTCTATGAACTGCAAAACGTCGTTATATTTGTTTTAATTTGTTCACAAACATATTTAAAAAAAAAAAAACAAAACAATACTGGCGGCAGAATAAGAATTAAAATTTGGAATAAAAAAACTGCAGTCAGCTGTTTTCTTGACTGTAATTTGAAACACTCAATTGAACGAAAAATTGAAAGCAAACTCTCAGCAAATTTTAAAAGTGTGAGTGTATTGGTAAAAAAATGAGAGAAATTTTAAAAATTGAATGAAAACTTGATCGTGTGACCCCCAAGTAAAATATTTTTGATATTTTCACTCTGTCTCATCTTAACGTTCTGATATGCCGCGCATGATCATCTAATAGGCGCTTAACACATTTTATTATAAAAATTCTTTTTTTTTTATATATAAAACACATGACCACTAATGGGTTAATATCATATCGCTCATTTACTTTAATAGTATAATAACTCAAAAACCATGATTTTACAGGAAAGCTTTTTAAAATATGCAATTTTACTGACATGCTTATTTAAATATTTTTGGAAAAAAAGAAGAGCTTTTCTTCTTTTTTTTTTGGAGACAAGCGAGCGATAGCTTCGTACGCATATAGGTATTGAAAACAAAAACAAAATATGAAAATAAGCAAAAGAATCTATCGTTCGCTTATACGCAAAGAGGCTGTAAAAAGTCAGTAATTTAGAAAAAAAATACACTTGAAGTTATGACACTTTTGAAGTGAATGGGCCATATGTGTTACAAAAAAAAAAAAAAAAAAAAAAAAATACGAGTATACTCGTACATACGCCAATTAAATTTTTTAATTAAAAATAAGAATTTTTTTATTTAAATTATTTGATTGCTGCATAATTTTTTCATTTCTGTATATCTACTAAAGGTCTGCACAAGCATACTTGAAATAGCTTACAAGCACTTTTTATTATAAAATAATACACATGTTTGTAGTGATGTGTGGCTTTCAAGTATGCTTGTGCATGCAGCCTTTAGCATCTACTCAGCCTAAATTATCGTAGTATGTTTGTACATGAGACGTTTAATAATACTTTCTTAAAATGAAATCTTTTCACTAGACATTTTCTTGCTATAATTATTTTTAAATTAATTTATCCTTTAATGCGCTACTGACTGTATAAAAAAATATATTTTCTTTTTTTTCTTTTTGATTTCTTCTAAATGTTTTTTATATTCTTCATTACCACCTTATGAACTATTGGGATTTTATGCTAGAAAATTTTCTTACGACACGAACAATACTTTTTAGCACCGCCATCCGAAACACAATCTGAATCTGAACTGTAAGTGTTAAGGCGACTTATTTCGCCTGTTACTTTTAAATAATTCTCTAAAGGATCATAAATGGCTGTAGCCTCAAATAGACCCTTATTGGGTTTAGTATAAAAGCTAACACGATAAATGTCAATTGTTTTGGCGTTGGTACTGGTGGTTTTACCTTCGTCTTCATTTATTTGCAATTGGGTAGTACGATAGGCACTCTCTACACTGTCATATGCTAAGGGCACACACAATTTGGCCAGTGAACCATTGTGATATGTGGCCACATAATCGTTTATGTAATCGATCAGTAAATGTGTGAGATTAACTACAGTTTTGGAATTTTTATAAATACTTTCGTACAGCAAACAAGTGCACCAATGAGCCTCAATGGCGGCATCTTGACAGGAGCGATTTTGTGGTACTGGCTCCAATAAAGACTGACACTTTGCACAGGCATCTGCTGTAGCCAAAAATCGCTTTTCGTTCTTAACTCTACCAGATATCCTTAGAATATGTTTAAGGGTCATGTGTGTGTCATAGGGATTTGTTAAACGATTCTTATTGATATTTAAGGCATTCACAAAACCGGGATAGTTTTGTTTTAGCATTGGTGGCAACCATAAAAACACAAATGGCAATCTTTCTTCCAAATGGCCTGAATACGTTTTACGTATGGGTCCAAAACGCATGCCATGATCACTGAAAAACACCACTATCGTATTATCCAGAGTGCCAATTTGTTTAAACTTGTTTAAATACTCCCTAACATGCTCATCCATGGCTGAGCAGTCACTAATATCATTGTGGCTAAAAGTGTTGGCCCAAAAGAGACCAAACAGTGTATCATTTTTATATCTCTTGGCCATTTCGATAGCATAATCGAAAACATAATCGGCTGAATGTTTGTAGCCTAAGCAATCAATTAAGCTTGATTTGATTTTAGTCTCCAAATGTTTTTCAGCACCCAACAAGAAGGGCCTCAAATAATAGTCCACTGGTGGCTGGGTAAAGCCCAATTTTAAATAATTAAAAGTATTAATGCTAGCCTCATCTTCAGCATAGGCAGTTACGTAGCCATGATCACGAAATGTTTTCCATATAAAATTACAATTATCTAAAGTATGAAGTGTGTAGGGTGAGCATTTCTTCATAACGGTTGTCCGATTCATGCCAGTTAACACGGCCATTAAATTGGGGAATGTATTGTCATCAATCTGCAATAAAAGAAAAAATCAATTGATCGTGAAAGTTAATAGGGAAAGCAGAGGCCAAATTCAATAGAGTTTAAATTTGCTTAATTTGGTTCTAGGGCTTAAAAAAACGTATAGACAAAAAAACCTATTAATTGTAGTACAGAGTGTTCGAATTGAGCTCGCTCCCGAGCAAGATTTTTACTCAAATTATTCGTTTGTGTGGTTTGTTTGATTGATTATACATAAAAATTTGTAATCATGCTCAATCAACTAAAGATATGATTTTTGCAGTTCTCTAATCCACAAATAAAATATAATGACGATTAAATAAAACTTATGCTTTCTCGTGCTTTTTTAAGCTTGTGCTTACGAGCGAGCATAATAAAAAAATCTTATACATTTTGCTCGTACCCACAAGCACAATAACTCGTGCTCGCGGGCAAAATGAGACTCTATTTTGTGCTATTATGTTTAATTTTTACTAAATAGCTGCACAAGCATACTGGCAATGGCTTACAAGCACATTCAAGTATAAAATATTACACATGTTTGTAATGATGTGAATTTTTCAATGGCTTTTATTTCTACCTTATTAAAGCCGCTCATTTCGAACCATTCATTCTCGTACAAATACTTGGCCGTCTTTGGCATGGCTCTTATTAGATTCACTCTGGATATGCTGTCTATGCCCAACATTAAAACACTGGGCGGTTTCACTTTTTTATTGGATTGAGCATCATACTTTTTCCAAGTTTCCAAACGTTCACGTATCTCTTTGCGCTCCGTTATTAAAGGGAAACCATCGATATACACTTGACGATTGTTGGCACGACAACGCACCAATATATTGTCTATGGTTGGCGTTAAAGAAGTTTTCTCAATAAAACTTATGCATTCAGACAGGCTTAAAAACAACGAGAGATAGAAAAGAGGCAAAAAGATTTTAAACAAAAAAATAAAATAATTAAATACAAACAATGTTAATCTTGTTAGTCTGATCATTTATAATCGAGAATAGTTTGTTTATGAATTAAAAATATTAAAATAAAACCTTACCTTACCTAACATCTTTATCGGCCTTTTCTGCAGTGCCATTACGCACTATGGCCTGATAACAACAATCCAATTTGCCCGTTTTACTATACGAGGGTATCACATCCTGATCAACCGAAAGTGTATAACGTTTTGTGGTTTTATTAAACTCAACTTTGGTTAGAGGCGACACCAGCTTACAGGGCTTAAATTTTTTTCGTTGAAAATTTTTCATTACCTCCGGCAAGTAGGGATCCAGATTAGGCATTTTACAATATGCACTCCACACTAAATAACCTGTGGGGGGTGGCAAATTCATAGGCGCCGAGGCATAAACCGAATTTTTATAAAATTCAGTTGTAAAAGACATGGAACAAATGTTAAATGTTAGTGTTTCATTAACTCCATTTGATTTGAATAATTTTTTAACTTTTTTATCATCACTTTCAGCATTAGTTTGTGCATTTTGTTGCTTCAACTTGTGGCAGATTGTTTTCTTCATTTGTTTTATTACGTTTTTTTCTTTTTTTTTTTTTTTTTGGTTACACAATGTGTAAGTGATGTAAAATTGCAAACAACAACAAAAAAATATTTATTGTGAATATAAAAACAGCACAGCACGCATAGACACATTGATACGAGTGATACATAAAAAAAAATCCATTACAGTAAAAATTAAGAGAAGCACATACACACATAAAAAGTAAATATGTACAAAGAAAAGAGAAGAAAAAAAAGAGATACAAAAAAATTGAATTAATTAAATAAATACAAAAAAAAAATTAAAAAGTTAATAAAAAAAGAATGAAGTGAATTTTTCTTTAAAAAAAAAAATAAAAAAAAAAAAAATAAAAAAAAAAAATAAAAAAAAAATAAAAAAAAAAAAAAATAAAAAAAAAAAATAAAAAAAAAAAAAAAAAAAAAAAAAAAAACCCTCTCCGCTTTAAGATAAACACTTGTGAATTATATTGTAGTGTGATGCAGTAACTTTTATTGAAAAAACAAGTATAACGATATTTTCCGGCAAAATATTCGAAGCTTGCCACGAAGTTAACAGCACATAACGATTTCTACCGAATATTTTTGTCGGAGTTACTGAATACCGAATTCGATTAGATATGAATTTTACATATTTTTGACTTGTTTTTAGCTTCTGTTCTAAAATTTGTAGGGCTTTTTAGAAATCATATGACGATATATACGCATGCTTTTTATAAAATAATTAATTTTATCTTCTGTTTCGTTTTAGGTTTTTATAATTTTGAAGTCATATTTTGCTCATGATCGCACTAAAAAAGAGTCATGCTCGCAATGGCAAGAAATCGTTGTAGCATTAAAAATTGTCATGCGGGAACGTCTAACAGTACGCGATCGCAAGTAAATATTATGGCTGTCAAGCGTGAGTGTCGTAAATATCATGAATATCGGTCGTTAATGAAAGCATAAATAAACTGCAAAATTGTGATTTCCTGTGCACGAGTATCTATATGGGATTCAGGGTGGCTTGTCCCCGTCACAATTTGAACTACAGTGTTACAACTAGTGATAAATCAAGTGCTTTTCAACACGCTTTTCTAGAAAGAAAAAAAAAAAAAAAAAAAAAAAAAAAAAAAAAAAAAAAAAAAAAACAACAATCAACTCGTCTAAAAAATGTTTATAAAAAACACTCACTATTTTGAGTACTTTTCATAAAAAAATTTCCAGACAAGTGAATCTAAATCGCTTGTGTTATAAAACCAGCACGTTAATAAACTGAAGTGCGTGATCGTCGCGATCGTCGACAGTAGGAAATTCTTGAATAAATAAACAATAAAATTGTGACTTCCTGTGTATCCACATGGGATTCAAGGTGGTTTTGTCCCCGTCATAATTTCAACTACAGGGCCAAAAATAGTGAATATAATTGCAAGAATCCCATATCAAGCAGCAAATCATAATTTATCAGTTGGCATAAGGAAATTATCAACAATTAAACAGGTAAGTTGATAAATTTACTTATTCAGAAGTTTATTAAAAAAATATTTTTTTTAAAGACATTTTCCATAAGACATTTTGGTTTTACTGTTTTCATAACACAAGCGTTCAATTTGTTGTGAAAAGTACTAAAAAAAATTGAGTGTTCTTCGTAAAAATTTCCAGACGAGCTGATTTGATCGCTTGTGTTACGGAAACAGCACATTAATTTTAATACCTGCTTATGCTCTAAATAAAATAAGTCATATTTTTTATTTAAAACCGATTCATTCCATGTATTCACTATTAAGTGAATCGCGCATCAAACAGTTTATTAACGTGCTGGTTTTATAACACAAGCGATTTAGATTCACTTGTCTGGAAATTTTTTTATGAAAAGTACTCAAAATTAAAATTTCAAGTCAAGTAAATGATTATTTAATACTAGCATTTAACTCGCTACTTCGTCAGCGTAGTACCATACTGTCGCTTTTATAATTTTGTATTTCTTTGAAGACTATTTAATCTCAGTTCTAAATTTTTTAATACAAATAAAATTAAAAGGTGTCTCTAATGATTTTTTCATTTTGATCAGAGCCGTTTGAGCCTAACCTTGTACTTCTAGTTTCGTTTTTATTAAAAAGTCTTAAAGTACCATAAAAATTAATAAAGTGCCATTTTGTCCCTCTAATTCTAATGCTTTTTCACTTTGCTCAGAACCGTTTGAGCTTAACCTTGTACTTCTAGTTTCGTTTTCATTAAAAAATCAAAAAGTACCGTTAAAATGTACAAAAAGTACCATTTTGTGCCCTAATGATTTTTCACTTTGACCTGAAACGTTTGAGCCCACTCTCGTAGTTCTTAGGGTTTTAATATTGAAATATAAAAAAGTACCATTAAAATCAATAAAAATTACCATAATGTCCCTTTTACTATTCCTTATTTCATTCAGTATTGTTTAATGCTACTGTTATAATTTTAAGTTTTGCACATAACATAAAAATACCACTAAAATTATTGAAATATAGAGTAGCAATCATTATTCTCCCTTTTGGTACTTTTTTTCTCCCTTAAAAATTTTTTTAAATTCATTTTTGTTGAACATTACAAATTATTAATAGAATGTTCACATGCTGCATCAATTTAGATAAAAGTACATATTTAGAAATAGTATTAAGAAGGGGTACATATTTTAAAAATGTGCCAATATACATTGGAGACCTTTTTAAGAAGAGAAGAATACAGTTCAGTTGTTGTTGCTGTGATTGTTACTTTGAAAGACAAATGGGGTTAAAAAAACCAACTCCTTTTTTTGCTGCAAATGTACAAATATCGAAAAAGTACCAAATACCTATCCTCTTACTTTTTTAGTAGAATATTTTGTAGTTTGAACTTTGGCTCTAACTGTAGTAGGTCCGGAGATATAAGAAGTTCGATTTTACCCGTTTTTACCCTTTTTTACCCCCTTAATATTCGAATTTCGTCCTATACATTGGGACATGCACCTGGTTACCGAATTTTAAGTCCGTAGCTTTAGCCATTTTGGCTGGGCGATGATGATAAGTCAGTCAGTCAGTAACGTTACTCTTTTATATATATAGATGATCATCTCGTTGGTCTCCCACGTCTGACTGACATTGAAGGTACTTTTTCTATTATATTTTTCAAAGTACGCATAAAAATACTTAACCCAATGACTTGATTCCATTATTATTTTGCATGCGCTAGATTGGGGCATGCATTCATGTTCATACATACAAAAATACTTTGCAACATAAGTAAAAATGTGGTTAATTTTATTTGATTTAATCTCTGTAAGTAAACTATATTTGATAATAAAAAGTGGTTAATGATATTAATAATACAAGCTTACACGGTTTTGGATCAGAGCAACTGAAAACTGTTGTCAATGTATTTTGAAGCACTGATTTCAAATCAAAACTAGGTTTTTTTTTAATTAGCTTATTTTCTATATTCAAGAGGGAGACACCACATACACGAGTATTACTTGAAAAGGTTTGGCTTTATTTGTTAAAAAAGAAAATACGAAATTTGCTTCAAGTCGCAGCTACTTCGTACATTTTCTAAGTCTGCTCACTAGTTTTAAAAATATTGTAAAAGTTGTCACAAAAAATCACGTTTTCTATGAAAAATTAAAAAATTTTTAATTTTCAAAAAATTATTTAAAATAGAAGGAGACAAAATATTCACAAGAATATAAACTAATTGGCTTTACACCAAACGAGACACAAATTTTATTAAAATCAACCCACAACTTTTGATTTTATTCCAAATAAAGGCAATCTATCACACAGTAAAAGACTAGTGTTTTCTGGCAGGTGTGATACGGGTCTACGCAAAGAGGTACCATCACTTAATTGGCCATAAAAGCAAAAGCTTTTCATTGATTTTAATAAAATATGGTTGGTTTTATTTGAAACTTCTGAGGCTATATGACGGAATAAGAAAATGAATGATTTTTATTTTAATGTATTTTAAATAATTCTTGGAAAATTAAATTTTAAATTCCAAATAGAAATTATTACATATTAAATTTTTTTTTTTAAATTTTGCATAAATTTATAATTTTGTTATAAAAACAGCAAATTAATTATTTATTGTTTATACACAAATAAAAAAAAATATGTTTTCATGTGAAGCTTTTATCACACTTAAATTATTTTTCTATTTTTATTCATGCTAATAAAAAAAAAAAGAAACAAAAGAAAATTTACTCAATTTTTTTTTTTTTGTTTTTTTTGTAAACAAATAGAAAAAAGGTTGTCGTCGGCTGTGTTGATTCTGTATATACCCTTCGCCGATTAAAACAAATCACATAGAGAATTATTTATATAGAGATGAAGAATTAAAGGGCAAATATTTTTAAAATTTTATTTTGATCAAGGTGATATCAAGAAAGCCGCACAGCTGCTGATACAAGTTTTCTCTTGACTTGTTAAAATTGTTACATTTATATGGTCGGAGTATACATATAAGCCATGTTTGTCTTTTTTGACATATCAAGAAAATTTTTAAAACAGAGATGCTTCATGATTTCATCTTGGATAAAATCTAAACCTTTCTTAAACATTTGACAAACTTTCATATTTATAAAAAGAAATTTTGTTTTTTCTATGGGAAATTTGTCTTATAAGCCAAAATAAAAATGTTTTTCATGGATACAGCTGAAAGAAATTACCTTTTTATATAATTTATGGGCAGACATAAATGGATCAAAATACCTCTGACTTGTACGATATATGTCGTGATTATGCTGGGAGTAAAAGAGCCATATGCGATATGGCTGCGATATTTTGTTTTTACACTAACTTGTCACAAATTCGACTTCAAGAACGACACTCGTAGTAAAGCCAATTAAGTGAAGCGTTATAGAAAAATTTGCAAAAAGTGACAAACGAGCTGTTATTTTTGAAAGTGGTATAAGTCCACTTAAAAAAAAAATGAATGAGCGGTAGTTTTATATAGATTGTGTCTAATATAAATTATTATACTAAAATGACAGCTAATTAATTTTTTTTAATAGACTTGTACCACTTTCATAAATAACAGCCCACACAAATATTTTTGAAGAACAAAATAATTAAAAAAAAATTCAACTATACTAATGCTCCCAAGCCTGATATATTTTGACTCACACTTATGCTCATGGGGTGATGTCTTACTTTTAAATAATTTAATTTTTTTTTTAATTGCAAAGACATTATGTCATGAAATTGTTTATTTCTATTTATGGTGAAGGGTGCATGCTTATTACTCATTTAAATATTGAAATTTAGTTTATCTACATACAAAATATAAACTTTATTAATGATTAAAAACAAAATAAATTGAAAAAAAAAATAATTAAATAAATAAAATCATGCATTTTCACTGACTGCTATTTTAAACGGTTTTGCTTACAAACCTTTCATGCCCGGCACATGGGAGTGTAAATTGTTTATAAAATATAAACTATCGTCATCATCAGCATCATCACGGCCATCAACATCACGATTTATAGTTAAATTCACTAAAAATATTAACAATAAGACTGCTAACGTATAGACAAGAGGTTTACGTTTCCATAAATAACGAAATTTAAATGATTTTCTGCTAAAGGATGAACGACGTTCCTGCACCACATTCCGATTGATTTCTTCACACAGTTGATTACGTTTCTTCTTTTTGTTATCAGTGGTGTCGCATTTAGAGTCTACGTCATCCATTAGAAGTGTTAGATCGTCATCTGAATCCGTCATGTTGTAGACATTTTAATTATTTTTTATGGGGTTTGTTTTTTTTGTTATGTTTTCCTGTTGATATTTAATTGGAATTATTAAGATAATAATTTTTTTCTTAGAAAATATTTGTGTTATTAAGAAATAAATGTTTAATATCGTCATATGATTTCATTAAAGCCTAAGTTATGTTTAAAATATTTTAGAGGAGAAGCCAAAAAAGTCGTTACTATGAAAAATTAACAAAACTCTTTGAGGTTTTCTTTAGTTTAAGCTTCAGTTTAGGAAAGTTACTTTTGATTTTAGGAGTGCAAATTTCAAAACTTTGACGTCTCCTCTGAAATTTTTAAATGTAACTTATGGCTTTAATGAAATCATATGACGATATGCAGTTTAGGCAATCCAGCCCATTAAATTGTGTATAAAAATGACTGAAAAAAATGTAGTATTTTCCATAAAAATTTTAGACTAATGAAATCATTTCATTAATTTAAAGAAATATTCATTCATTTCATGAAATCATTTCTTAGATTGATTGAAAATAGTATTTCATTAATTCACATTATTTATGAATTATTTCATTGAATGAATGAAAAATTTTAATGAAATTGTTTCATTGTTAGATAGATGAAATATTTCATTAATTTAATGAAATATTCATTATTTTAATTAAAAAAAATTTATTTAATTTAATGAAATATTCCTTAATTTTATGAAGTAATTTCATAAATATGCTAAACATTTTTCATTAATTCATATTATTTATGTTATTTTTCATTGAATCAATGCAAAATTTTAAGGAAATGGTTTTATTGTAGGATAAATGGAATATTTCATTAATTTTATAAAATAATTTCATAAATACACTGAAAATATTTTTTTCATTCATTTACATTCGTCGCTGCTCTGTGTTCTGTGGGAAATCAAAGTGAGAGATTAGCTGTTCTGAGTTTCACATATTTTATAAGTTATTAATTGACGTTAAAACAATAAATTACATTCCACCCATTTTTTTTTAGATAGAATAAGACGAAAAAATTTTTTTTCGGAAGTGGAATACAGAACAGCCAAATAATTCGGATTTTCCATTTACGAAAAAAAATAATGCGGATTCGGAATAAAGAACAGAACTGATTATTTATGAAATATTTCACTGAACAATTTTAATTAACAAAAAGTTTCTTTCAGTGTAGTAATTTCTTTATTACAAATTAAATTAAAAAAAAATTTTTTTCTAAGCAAAAAATAGTTTAATTTGTCAACAATGTCCGGCAATCCTAATATTTTATTCGCAAGTAAAAATTCACACACATTCATATTTTTAGATTTTAATTTTTTTTTTTTAAATTGTTCAAATTAAAATAAAAAATCATTTTATTAGAAAAAAATTTAATACCACATTTTTTAATTCCACTCTGAATACAGAGCAGACAAATAACTTCAAATTTTCGTTCCTCGATTGCGGAAAGTATTTTTTGTGCAGAAGCAAAATTTGCAATTATTGATTCCAGAATATAGATAAATTTGTACATTTTGCTTACGCTTAAATTTTCTCACGGAAAGATCAAAAATGTAAGAAAATAAAATAAAAATTTTTGCAAAAATATAATGTTTTTTTTACTTAATTTGTTTTATTTTTAGAAAATAATTTTATTTTATTTGTTGAAAATTCATTTCTTTTTGTGTAGTTAAAATATATTTTGATGTTAAAAAATTAAATTTTTTTTCTCATCACAAACAGCGGTAAAATGAACACAATTCCATCACAATAGACAATTTTTTAATTCACAATTAAATGAAACAATTCAAAATAATAAGATAATTCCGCAGGAATGAATAATAACAATTTGCATATCGATCGATATTTCTTTCCGCGAAATTTTCCTTTCCGTATGGAGTCAATAATACGACCCAATATTTTTTTAAATATTCAGAGTTAAATAAGCCAAACAACGTACAGTCGTCTCATAGGAAATTAAAAAAACACTGTCTATGGAAGCTTTCCGTGCATACAAATATTTTTAGCCAATTTATTTAGAAACTTTATATTAATGTGCCATTTCCATAATACAAACGCTCAATTCGTTTGGAAATTTTTAGTGAAAAATAGTCAAAATCTTCTCATACAAGTTTTCTAGTCGAGTGGATCTCTTGTGTAATGGAAACAGCCCAACTAGGGACCCTTTCCTATAAAATAAATTTGTTGCAAATTGGCTTCCTTCCTAAACAGTTTCGTCAGGCTTCTATTTAATATCCTAATCATTCCAAAGCTTATGAAGAATATCACAAAGGTCTGTAAGTTCGCCAAAAAAAGTCTATCCATAATAGATTTTTTTAAAATAATTTATTGTTATTTTTTTTATTTAAAACGTTGTAGTTCTTTTGAAAAAAAATACCACCAACAATTCACACACACGCGTTTCTCTACGTAAGCAAACGTACTTACAGCGCCTTGAATTTAAATTAATTTACATTTTATTAAAATTGCTTTTTTATTCTTTTGTATTTGGCAACAAATTGTATTTGCATACAAACGAGTAAATAAATTAATTTACGCTATTTGCATTTGCTTTAAATCGTATTTTTCTTTTTTTCTTGCAATTTTTTTTTTTTTCATAAATCTGTAATTAATTTATTTCTTTAAGCAAAATGTAATGCTTAATGGTGCACACACACACACACAAACACACTACTCGATGTCTGTGACGTATTTGTTTTGTTAAGTCCGTTTGATAAAACTATTCACTTTAAGCACTAAATTTCAACTGAATGTGCTTCAATCTCAGCACATTTTGCTGAAAATGACCGATAGCTCACTAACAAAAAGTGCAAAAAAAATTATGGGAAATGCAGTATTTTTATTGATCTCTTGATTTTGTTGTTTTTATTATTTTTTAATTAAAATCAAAATACCTCTACAACACCAATTGCGAAAGCATATGAGCATTTACAAAAACAAAAACAAAATAATTTGAGGTGATTTTGTTTTGCTTGGTTTTCTTTTAAAACTTAAAAACAATTAATTGATTAACGAGCTTGTGGGCAAACAACTCCTTTGATTACTAAAGATGGTCTTACACTGTAGCGTACTAACCTACCAATTTGTTCATTTTCTGAATAGTTCTGAAATCTACATTCCACTAACTTTCGATTTTATTTGTTTTTTTTTTTATTTTTTTTTTCATAATTTTTTTTATTGAATTATTGAAAATACTTCAATTATGTTAACTTAACAGAGCTACGTTAATATGTTACAGAATTAGAAAACACTGACTTTGCAAACATTGGCAACTAAGCCATCGATTACAATAGTAGTTGTATGTAGTGCACTTAAACTTATGCACAGCACTGTTAATAAATTGTTTGTTTATTTATTTTTAAAGAAACTATAAGTCAGCATAAATTGCAGAGTTCATTTACTTATTCTACAAAATCAATTATGCTAAAAAGTTATGAATTTATGGAATTGTGATGACTTCCATTTAATTAAATTTTTGTAAATAAAATTTAGACTTAATATAACTGGCTACAGATATAGTGGTGCCCCTACAAAGAGGGGGGAAAGGGTGTTTTCTGCAGACAGGCAAGAAAGCTTCGCAGATTTGTTTTAAAAAAAAATTTCAAAAAGGGGTTATTGATGCTCGTTAAAAGCGGCAGGAATGCTAAGAAAATTATTTTTATTTATTTTTTCACTGTAAGTAAGAAGGGTACATATAACTCTGCGATTCCGTTTGTAATTTCTACACCGTACATGGGACACCCTATATTCTGGATCCTTATGAATAGCGGAGTCCATTTAGCAATGTCCGTCTATCTGTCTATCCGTCAAGTCGTTGAAATCAACTTTCTGAAGTTCCTAGGCAAGATAGAGAAAATTATAATATACCAATCTGTCAGTTGTTTCTGCTAGATTCTTGCTATTGAAATTCAGCCAGATCGATTTATAAATGGAGGAGCTATGAGTCGAAAACCGCGACTACCTCTATTTTTTACCATTTTCTGAGTGAGTTTTTTTTGCTCATTTTGTCTAAAAACAAAACAGGCCAAAAAATGTGGTAGGCGATTTTATCAGAAATGACAGGCGTAATATTTGTGCAAAAAATCAGAGCAATCGGCCCACAAATGGTCAAGGAATATCAAAAGTACAACCAAAATTTTAGACTCTTTATTAATTTTTGCTTTGTTTTGGTTGTAAGTAAATTGTTTTCTATTTTGTGTCTTCCGCAACCATACAAATAAATTAAGTGTAAAACAAAAACTTAATCGTTCAAACTCAACTGAAGTGGTTGAGTGGCGAGTTAATGCTTCTTAACTTAATAATCCAAAGTTCGAATCCTGGTAAAGTCAAATAAAATTAAAAAAAAAAATTAATTCAAACTCACTGTATTATGTAATAAATAAATACAAATTAATAGAAACAAAAAAGTCAATGGAATAAAAAAAAATTATTTATAAAAAATTTTATATTAATTTTTTTTTTTAAATTCATATTAAAAAAAAAAAATTTAGTCCTGACCGAGGGTATTTTTAATATCTTAGATTTAAAAATATATATGGTTAAATGTAATCATAAATCCAACCATACTATGTTTCCATCAGAATATGATTGCCTCAACCATATTTTTGCTTTGCGTGTAATGACTGTGCAAAAAACGAGAGCAATCGGTTAGCATTATAGCAAAGAAATATCAAAAATTCAAACAATATTTCAGATTTTCTATAATTTTTGCTTTGCTTTTTTATGACATTTTTAAGGTGTCATGTGCGTAATCAGTTAAAAAAAACACCCTTTATGTAAAAAAGAAAAAAAGATGCCATCTATAGCATATGTAGCGTTTTTGATATTCATACAAAATTAAGTATTGCAGACGGCTACATGCATTCTTTAATTTTTTTTTGTGAGCGGTGCAGTATTGTGAAGTAAAAAAAATAATTTAGCAAATGAGAATAAAATATTTATATTGTAAAAGAAAAAATAAAGAGTTTTCACATGGCAGAATTAACACGGCAAAATCAAAAGTTGTTTATCTTTACGAGGCTTTATGATTGCATAAAATAACCTGTAGCTTTTTATTTTCTTATATTTTGAATAATTTTTTGAAAACTAAAAATTAAAAAATTTTGCCTAAAAAACTGTTTTTTTTCGTCACTACTAAGATATCATTGAAACCACAAAGCCCATTTAAAATCTAAGTAGGTACGAATTGAAGCAAATTTTGTTTTCGAATTTTGAATTTTATTTATAAATCAAATAAAACAAACGGAATTTTAGTAATGCTCACATACGTCATGGTACCTCTAGAATTTAGGAAAGAACTACACGGTAGTACAACAAGCACTGAATTACAAAAACAACCTTTCGTATGTGTCAAATAAAAATGAGGAAATTCAATGCAGATCCGATCATACAATCACACACACTCTATGTATTTTGAGCAGAAGAACAAAGGCGCTACAGAATGTAAGCAAATTTTGACAGCTTTGCAGACAAAACGATGGGGAGCATATGCTTTACCGTGTTGATTCTGCTATGCATTTTCATTTTAAATAATGTTTAAAAAAATGAATAAAAATGTTTAATAATGAATGAATGAAATGCATCGTTCGTTAAAAATATTCTAGTGCAATAATAAAAAATATATCTAAAAAACAGACACCAAATTGCCGCATTCAAAATCGAGCAAGTGCTATCAAAATTTTAAAATTTTTTCATAAAAAAAAATAAAAATTCGTTGGATCAAAACATAAATAAACGTTTGCATTTAAATGTTTATGACAGTTTTATGCAATTAATTATTTAATAAAAAAACTGAATACTTTTAAATGAATGTTCAAATGTATAATAGTATGTTCAGACGAGACAAGGTTCGCTCTCTTTCGAGGGTTCACATCCCAATCTCGAATGAAACAGGAAGATTCGCCATACAAAATTAAGTGAGCGAATCTGCAGGTTTCATTTTGAAACTCTTGCCGAAACCATGAAAATTTAGTATCATCCCTAGTTTCTATCGCTAGTTTATCTTAACTAGCTGTCCAACAAAACAAATTGTAAACAAAGAAATATTGTTTTGCAAGCATTTCAATGTATTAGTAAGAAACAAAGGAAAGAGTGTTAAATTGCTTAAATATAAAAATAAACATAATAAATAACACAACATATTAAATTATTTGAAATAATAAATAAATTTTTTATAAATTATTATTTTTTCTAAAAATACATATATTTATATATTAAAATTTACCTTTTTTATCCATTTCAAAACTAAAAAACAAACGCGGGCAAATGCGAAACAACAAAAAACAAAACAAAGCAACTGTCAAATGAAACTCATTATGTGTCGTCTGAACGCAAATTTTTACAATCGAGGTTCAGACAGCGAAACCAGCATTGAAACTCGTCGTGTGAACATGCTATAAGTGAATATAGAGGCTGTTCACAAGTTACTTAAAATCTAATCAGGGGAAGGTAACTCTTTTTCCTATCTAAA
Source organism: Thelaira solivaga (assembly GCA_947397855.1). Classification (NCBI taxonomy): domain Eukaryota; kingdom Metazoa; phylum Arthropoda; class Insecta; order Diptera; family Tachinidae; genus Thelaira; species Thelaira solivaga. Next base: position 61,843,178 of record OX377613.1, read on the forward strand.
GGGTTTTCCTTTAAAATCTTCAAAATTTTTACAGTTCATGGCTGTCATATTGTTGAAGTCAAAATAAAAAAAAAAAAATCGAAAATACATACTTATGAAAAGCTAAAGTCACATTATACAAATATTTGTCAAAATAAGCGTAACCACTAGTTTTTGGCAAATATTTTTGTAGTCTATCATGACTTGTAATACATGAAATTAATTCAAATAATAAAATAATGAAAGCAGGTTGTATTTTAATAAAAAAAATTTTATTAATTTTAGCGAATATTAATCAAAATATATTATATATTTCGACAAATATTTGTTTAATATGACCGTACCTTAAGTACATTCAATAATTCAAATTTGCAATTTCATAGCACTCTTATGGCAAAAATTTTTAATATTTTTTTTTTTTTTTTTTAAAACAACGTTTAAAATAATTTTAAACTATTTTTTCCAAGATATGCTAGGTACAAACATTTAATGGGAAAAAATTAATATATTAACTTAAAAAAATAAAAAAAGATGAAAATAATATTTCCTATTTATTAAAAGAAAAAAAACATTTTTGAGTTATGACACTATTGTAGTAAGTGAGCGATATATAGCTACATACTTACATATGTATGTATGTATTTCTTATCTTTTTCTTTATTGTTTATAATTTTTCTGTTTTACTTAAACTTCAATCCTACGCAAATTAGAGAATAACAGTATTTTTTTCATATTATTATTTTATTTTAATGCATTTTTTGTTTTCCCTTAACCTATTTTTCTACATGCATACATCCCCTGCGTTCTGCCGTTAAAAAAAAAAAAACAAACAAACGAACACAATAAATCTCTTTAAAAATTGTGCTTTTATTTTCTCAAATAAAATCAAAAGTTTGTCTTTGCAAAAAACAAACAAACTGTAAATGCTCTCATAATGTTTTTCATTTGAGCAATAATATTTACGTATTTATTTTATGAGAAAAGAAAACCTTGATTGTTAAATTACAGAGATGGAATGCAATAGTAATTATTAGCATCTTTGCAGTTGAATAGTACAATTTATTGTTATTTGTTGCAAAAATAGAAAAATGTTGTAGGCTTTGTTGGAAAATTTATTTTCTAATAATTTTAAAACAAATGATATGAAGTGATAGAAAATAGAGATATTACAAAAATCCCTATGTGTTATGACACTCAGTACAGTTTATGTGAAATTTTTATTGATAGTAATTCTATTCTATGGTGGCTCTTGTAAAGGGTGTTTTTTATAGACGTATATAACTTTAAGTTGGCATTACTGTTCAAGATGGCGACCGATTTAACAGCTGTCAAGTGATTTATTCTTAGTTTGGTTTGGCAATTCATCATGAATAGCCAAACGATCATCAAGTAAGGCGTAGATTCGTCGAATGGGCCCAAAACGAGATTTCCGTTGTTCCCGATTTTCATAAGCGAATTTTGTTTAGCGATGAAGCGCACTTCTAGTTGAATGGCTACGTCAACAAACAAAACTGCCGCATTTGGAGTGAAGCTAATCCTCAAGCGTATGTCGAAACACCGTTACATCCAGAAAAACTGACTGTTTGGTGCGCTTTATAGGCTGGTGGAATCATTGGCCCGTACTTCTTCAAAAATGATGATGGCCAGAACGTTACAGTCAATGGTGATCGGTATAGAGTTTTTCATTCCTGAATTGAACAACCATGATGTCCAGGAGCTGTGGTTCCAACACACAGCTCGTGCCACAATCGATTTATTGAAAGACACGTTTGGTGACCGCCTAATTTCACGTTTTGGACCTGTGAATTGGCCTTCAAGATCTTGTGATTGAACACCGCTAGACTACTTTCTGTGGGGATATGTAAAGTCATTGGTCTATGCGGATAAGCCACAAACGCTTGACCATTTGGAAGACAACATTCGCCGTGTTATTGCCGATATACGGCCACAAATGTTGGAAAAAGTCATTGGACGTCCAGATTGGACTACATCTGAGCCAGCCGTGGCGGTCATATGCCAGAAATCATAATTAAAATGTAATGCCACAAGATTATCTTTTGGATAAATAAAATTCATGTCAATCGAATACTCCATCGTTGTTTTATTGCAATTTAAAGTTCTATACGTCTATAAAAAACATCCTTTATATGAAAAAGAGTTTAGGTGAAAGTTTTTTGAAAAAAAAATTACAAAAGTCCTTAATTTTTTTTTAATTGTGAGTCTTATTATTCATTCCATTTCTCGAAAATCATACAAAATCGAATTTGTTTTCTTTCAAATTGTTAAAGCTTTTTTTTGTTGGTGCATAAAATTTGTACATTTTTGATTATAAGTGCGGGATATTGATTCTAAAATCGTTACTTTTTTGCAAAAACAAAAATTTTTCCAATTCAAATTGTAAATTGAAATAATTTTTGACAATTTAGAATCAAACAGCAGTTGAGCGAGTTCGACAATACGTTCATCCTGTATAGGTTCGCCTTGATTTACATAAAACAATTTTGTCATCTGCATCCATGTCGTGACTATATAGGTGAATGCCATGCTGTAATCATACAGGTGTGTGTATTAGTAATTCGCCTCACAGCTGATTTATCCCAACTTGTCAAAATTGATTTAACTTACCTCTAAGAATGATTTCTCAATCATGAAGTATATATGTATTATTTATTTTTATTACATAATTTCTACAAATAAAAAATAACATAAAAAATTAAAAAAAAATTTTGACAGTTCGGTAAAAAATAAATTCGCCTTTATGATATTCGGGATGCAGACACCTGTATAATTTCACCATTGTATCCAAGGCGAATTCATAGAAGGTAATATCAAAAAAGGATATGCACGTTTCAACTTTTTTCCTGATTTGTCAAAGTTGTATTTATTTATATGGTCGGAGATCATAAACCATCTCTGCCTTTTTACCAAATCATGAATATTTTAGTCAGAGGTGCTTGATGATTTCGTCTTGATTGTATGCATCCATTCCAATTTAGCAAATAATTTCAACAGTATGATCACTAACAACTGTCAAAATTCCAAAGTCTCTGTTGAAATACCCTTTACAAGCTTATACTCAGTATATCGCCATATGTTTTCAAAAGTAACAGTTACAAAATTTTAAAAGAGAAGCAAAAAATTTTTTTATTAAGAGATTAACCAATAGGCCTGATTATGAGTGCAGTTGTCGTGACGAACACGCTACATCAGCCATATGTTATATACTAGCTTGTTGTAAATCCGACTACGACAACGGCACTTTTTAAAAATTTCAGCTTAAGAACGTTATTTTTTAATTGTCAATTGATACGGTGCATCATAGTCAATGAAAAAGTCGAATTTGAATATTTTGTAACTAAAGGCTTTTTTCAAATTATAGAACAATATGTAAAACTAAAAAGCTCCCTTTTTTATTTTCAAAACAATATATTCACGCAGTAGGCACATTGTTTATCAATTATTCATTATTAAAACGCACACTTACACACATATTTTAATTGTTAATTATTTTTTAATGACATTCCCTGTAAATTAAAATTTTGTTCAAACAATGAGGTACCAGCACCATTAAACACAAAAAAATAATCAATAATTGCATGTGTATGCAAAAAGAGAAATTGTGATTGCACTTACTATCCTTAAAAAGGACATTATTTTAGATTCACATTTGTAATTTTCACACAATAACTGAACACTTACTTTAATTAATAAGACTTTTATTTTTGCAAAAGGTATTTTGTGTTCTAAAACACTTTTTCTTTTTCTCTCCAAAATAGATATTTTAAATAATATTTTGCAAACTTTAAAAAAAAAGAGTTAAAATAATAAAAGTTATTGTGTGTTTGTTACTTAAAGTCCAGCACTTGCAACGTCGTTTTGCCAACAATGAAACAACAGAATGAATTCTGTAGTTGTTAAAAATCATAAGGATTGAAAACAAATGGAATTTTGTTTAAAAGGGTGAGAAATCAGAGAGGAATAAAAAAGTGAGAGAGAGAGAGAGAGAGAAAGAGGGAGTAAGAGCTAGAGAGATAATAAAAGTTTCCCATATTAAGAGAGTAAAGAAATTCTCTTTTTATAAACAATAAAAAAACAAACATAAAAGGCCTGTTTACAACCAACATGTTTTATAAGTAAATGCTTAAAGGCCTCGTTATGCGAACGTTGAAATGTAGAAATGTAGGAATGTAGAAATGTAAATATGTAGAGCTCAAGTATAGAAACGTAGAAACGTATCATGTGTTTTTTATAGTAAACAAAAAAGAAGAAAAAACATACAAAACAGCCGTTTGAAACATTGATGGGGGTATTATGTCCACATTATTTGTATTTTTTTTGGAAAAAGTACCAAAATGCTTCTGTTAGTACCAACAATTTGATTTATATTTATAAACAATAACTTAATATCTGCTTAATATATTAAAATTAAATTAAATTATTTTAAAGTTTTAGTAGTATGAATTTGTCTTATGTCAATTTCATATATACATACTACATATATACATGCATTACATTTGTATTAAAATGTACAAAATGACTGCATATGTGTATAAATCAAATTGTTGGTACCAACAGAAGCATTTTGGTACTTTTTCCAAAAAAAATACAGATAATGTGGACATAATACCCCCATCAATGTTTCAAACGGCTGTTTTGTATGTTTTTTCTTCTTCTTTGTTTACTATAAAAAACACATGATACACGTTTCTATACTTGAGCTCTACATATTTACATTTCTACATTCCTACATTTCTACATTTCAACGTTCGCATAACGAGGCCTTTAGTTTGAATATTAACCGCCAAATTAATAATTCTTGTTTGCTTAATAAGAGCTTTTTAAGCAAGTTTTCTAGGGGATATGTGCTTAACAAGCCCTTATTAACCATAAATTTGTTTGTAAAAAACATCGAGCCATGACCGCGAAAAAAGCTTAACTAACATTTATAAAATTTTATTAAAGGAGAATTTGTTTTTTAAATATCTTTGCTGTAAACAAACAAGCCATATGAAAGTAAGCAAAAATTGTTTTTGCTATAAGAATCTAACGGTATTTCCCATGCCTATGATGCAAATGTTTACGTTCTTGTGATTTTTATAATAAACCGAAAATCTAATACTCGTATAATGTTGGTTAAGCCTTTTTGGCGGTCATGGCTCGACATATTCAGTAATTCCTTTTCTATGTGTTCATAAATGGGTGGTCATGCAGGAAACGACACTAAACTTTATTATACAAGCCGATGAAAGCTCTTGTTCACATACTCACGCATAAATTAACATACAAAAATACATGCTTACGAAGGCATGCTTGCATGTACGAGTACTTATGTATCTGCAGGATTAACTTAAAGTAAAATTTGTTTCAAGAGAGGGCAAGTTTCATCGTTGTTTCTCACGTATACGTTTGTATTTTTCTAAATAATTTTGTTTAGTTTCCCTCAAGAACTGTAAAAAAAAAAACATTTCATTATACCCACCCGCTTTTTTATTCATGTAAAGCAAAAGGATGTGATATGCTGGATTCTGTATGAAAAGAAAAAGAGATGTAACGAAAGTACCTTCTTTCTAAAAGCTTTTGTATTTATCAAACTCATGGCAGAACTATACAGGGTAAAGCATTCCCTACAACAAATACTGAATTACAAAAACCACGCTTTCGTATGTGCCAAATTAAAAGGAGGAAATTCAAAGCACATCCGGGTATATACTTACACTTCTCTATGTATTTGGAGAATACAAGTAAACAAATTTTGACAGTTATCGAAGCCAAAACGAGGAGAGCAAAAAATTTACATCTGTGTGCGGTCATACTAGTGGCATACAAAAAAGTAGACAGCCTACGATAAATTTGTTATACTTTCAACAGTTTAAACATGAGACTAGTTTGAGTGCCATGTAAAATGTTCTTTCGTAATCAAACTTTTAAATATTTTGGTTCACTTTTGCTTATACCCTGTTCAGACATACACGTTAATTGAGCAATTAAGAGTTTTACGCAATTATCGCCTTTATTTCCATTCAATAATTGCGGAATTTAAAACTGATTGCACGTTAATGAAGTCAAAATCAAAATGCAACTCTTTGTTGTTCCTTTAAATATCAACTCAAAAGTGAGAAAAGTTGATATTTTCAGTATTAAAAAAAGAAAACGTAAATAAATTTAAAAATAAATGTCATAAAAAGGAAATGGCAGCCCAAGTTGACGCTAAATACATTTTATAAAATTGTTATTGAAAATAATTTTTAAATAACTCATTTATTTTAATCAAAAGCTTGCCTTCAAGACATTTTTTTTTAAACTTGACTTTCTTTTAATTTTTTATTTTATAAATGCTCAAAAATATTTAAAAAAAAATGTCACAATATTTTCAGTTGTCAAATGCTTAATTGCGTAAACTTAATTGAATATGTGTGAACACCCAAATCAGTCACACAATTTAAAACTTAATTGACTTCATTAACTTTTATGTCTGAACAAGGTATTAGGCCAAATCGTACGAAATCAAGAATAATAGAAAAGAAGATTAGGCCTTCAGCAAGTCATTTCAGCTGTCAAGATTCGAGTCACATGTAGACTTTTGCGATTAAATTGATCTAAATGTGACGCGTATGTAGAAAGCTGAATTTTGTAAACAGTAAAATATCTTTCTGAAGGCATACTCTTTATTATTTTTAAAACGAATTTGATAAAAAGAAAACTTAAAAACAAGTTTATCGATATCGAATGCCGCGAATTGCCCTGCTGCTTTAGAAACACTAGCGCACTCATATGACAGCATTTGTCTTTTTCTGAGTGATTGATAGACTTAATTGTGAATAACATCAAAAGTTGTTTAATGATTTTAATAAAATATGGCTCGTTGTTTTAAAAACTAATATTTTTTTTAATAAAAAAGCTAGATTTTTTTCTCCTTCCATTTTAAATAATTTTTTGAAAGTTAAAAATTTCTTATTTTTTTTTTAAATGGAATTCACATGTACACTTTGTATGCAAATTTGACGAAAATCAAAACTAGTTTAATGTATAGATTGATTGATATTAAAATTTGATGTGTGTGTATCCCAGCTTAACAGTCAAGGTATTTAAAAGACACACATACATACACACTATTGTATAAGAACGGTTAACTGGTTTCGTGTTTTTGTGTACAAATACTACGCACATGTACAGCTTAAGAATTTTCATTAAAAAACAAAACAAATTAATGAAAATCTAAAATTTCGGTTATTTTTGTTCCTTTTTTTGATTTTTCTCGTTCAATTGCAGGCCGATTTTTTTGATTTTTTTGCACAGGCTTTATGACTATTATTTCTAATAAAACTACAAACCACCTTCTTTTTCCGGTTTTTACGCAAAAAAAAAACGATAAAAAATTGGTACAAAAAAGAGGTAGTAGCACTTCAGAGTCCATAGCTCAGCCATTAATAAACCGATTGGGCTGAATTTCAATAGCAAACTGAAGACAGGAACTTCCCACAAATTTACATACTAAACTTTTGTTTAGGTCTTCTAGGGTCTTCAGAAAGTTGATTTCAACATCCACACGGACAGACGAACATCACTAATCGACTGCTACTTATCCACTATGTAGGGTGACGTACGTACGGTGTAGAAATTACACACGTAATGACAAATTTATATATGAAGAAAATATTAAAGGGCGCCTTTAAAGAATATTACCACCCAACTTTAATTACAGATAAACACTTCGCGCCAAAAGTATTTGTTTCAAATCATAAAAAAACTGTTTTCAGTAATTTTTAAAAAATATTTTATTTTCTTTATTTTTGAAAATTAAAAAAAAATCCTTAATATGCTAGAATATACATTTTAAAATTCTTTATAAAAATCATGTTCACTTTTCAACATGCTTTAAGGCTTTAAGATTTCGTTTAAGTAAATTAAAAAGAGAGTTTTAAGTTAAAAAAAAAAAAGAAAACTTATAAATTAAATGAAAATAAATCATTTTAAAATGAAAAGAAAATATATTGTGATTTTGAAGCTTCCAGCACATGATGTCAAATGGATATGGTGTTGCTACCATATCCATAAAGTTCTTTAAATTTAATTGTCAAACATCGCTAGATCAAAGGTTTTTTTGCAACAATTTAAATAAATAAAAGAAATTATTTTAAGAAAAAAAATTGTTGAATTTTTTTTGCTAAAAAAAACCTTTGCTGGCAAGGAGACAATTTTTTTGTTTAGTTTTTGAGATACATTTTCAATAATAAATAAAAGAGTGCAAAATTAAAATAAATAGTAAAGCTGTGTATGTGTGTGTGTGTATGTGTTAGATGTAGAATAAATAAACCTATAACTAGAAAATTTCTTTTAAAAGCAGTAGCAAATGCATTTAGTCAATCGTAATTAAGGGAAAATAGGAAAAAAACTTTTTTTTTTAGCTTGTGTAGTTTACCAGAAAGACAAAGGGCGATGTCGGGCTAAAAGCTCAAAAACACTAAGGGCAGGCTTGTCCATTTTAACAGCAGGGCATTCTAAATACACAAAAAGCAAGAAAAATCATTAAAAAAATTTACCAACATTTTTGTAGCACAAAATAAAAACACTTACTACACACTGAACAAGTCTGTTCGTCAGTGCCATCACCACAACCATCACGTCCCGAACACACTATGGCCGTTGAGCGACATCTGCCATTGCTACATCTGTGTGGGCAGTAGGCATTGCTATCGCTGTTTTTATTCATTAAACCACCGGCTGATAAAAGTTGTAAAAAGAAATTGGGCACTGAGCGTGAACCGCACAAATGCGGTGGCTCATCACTGCCATCGCGACATGATATAATGGCATTACAGTACTCATATTCGGGTAGGCATTCACCACTCTTGCAGCGGAAGGTGTGTGGAGGACAAGAGTTAGCATATTCATATGCGGATAATTTATTGCAGCCAATTTCATCTTCACCATGGGGGCACTGTTTGCGACCATCACATAAAGCTGCTCTAGAGACACAACGTCCACTTCTGCCACACTGGAAGGCTTGACGGGGACAAGTTTGATTAAGACGGGCATTAAAAGTGCATTCCTCGTCGGAGGCATCATTGCAATCTGAACGGCCATCGCAAACAAAGAACCAAGAAATACAAACACCACTGGAGCGGCACTAAAAAAGGAAAAGGTATATGATTTAATAAATACGGACCATTTCCCGGAAACTACTTGAATCTTTAGTGGATTAACGAAATTTTTAAATAAAAAAACAAGCTGTTTTATATTTCATCTTTTAAGCTCGCACTCTATAAAATTTATAAGGCCTATTCCTCGTCTCTTTAATTAACTATCAAAATAGCAGGTTGTGCATCTTCTGCTCTCTAGAATGCTATTGGAATGTCTAACTAAAATTGTCAAAAGACTCCTCTTTCTAACAGCACATGTAGCACAAGTGTAGCAATTAATAAATAACATGCACTTCCACGTTTTCCAGCAAAGGAAACTCTACCGATACATTTGGATGGAAGTTTTGCAGTCTAGATCCCTTCATTAAACTACAAAGTTGTTCTGAAGTTGTAGTAATGTAACTTAAAATTTAATCTTGTGATTGAATGCCGCCAACCAACCAAACCTACGTTTTCCAACCTTGACATTTTTAGTTAAAACACAAGACTTAAAACTACAGTTTGGGAAGCATTGTTTTGCCAACTTTAAATAAATACTAAAGGGCTGCACAAGCATACTTGAAAGCCACACATCACTACAAATATGTGTAAGATTTTATATTAAAAAGTGCTTGTAAACCTTTTCAAGTATGCTTGTGGAGACCTTTAGTAAATACGAATTAACCCTTGAATAATTTTTGGGTTTGACTTATTTGTGAGGTTAATGTTAAAATGAGCAGTAAAATTTTAAGAGGAATATTTTTGGGCAATATTTTAACCCTCTAACTGTTCAATTAGGCGTCAAAAAAGTCCCACTACTTGCAGAGCTAGAGCGTTAAAAAGTTCCACAAAAATATTTCTTGCAGTGTTTCACATAAATAAAAAATTTCCAAGATTACCTATGCCGATTCACTATCAAAATTTGAAAACAGGGGGAAATTTTAAGGCCACTTTTGAAATAGTTTGTGATATAAACCTTCAAAACCATAATCAGTTGTCAGAAACTTGTTTTTTTAAAAAGGTCTTTTTTATTGTAAAACCATAAGAAGTTCGGAAATCAATTGCTATAAAGTCATATAAAAACTTACTTGGAAAGTACCAGGAGCACAACCGCTTCTTTCAGCACTACATTGAGGTAAACTGGCGTCATTTTGCGCTTGATTAGAATAAGTATTGGCAGCACAATCACAAACTCCCCCAGCGTTACAAATCGTATGGGGATCAGCCAATTGGCATTGTTTGTTATTAGAACAAGAGAGACCCAGTGAGACGGCTTCCAAACTCAATTCAACACGTTTACGGATTTCTAATAACAAATTTCTTTAAATGCAGTTTAATATTTCTTAAAATAAATTTAGTTTCTTACCTGTAGCGGGTTTTGTGGCCAAAACACTTTCCATAATTGGTGCATCAATAGCAGGTACAGCTGTTACTTCATCTTCATCGTCATCTCCATCAGCATGGAAAGCTATGAAAGGCTTTAAGGTTGTTGATATGGGTGCAGATGGTTCCATTAGTGTAACACGACTGGCCAAATTCAGCATAGTTTGAGTGGTTAACTCATCAATACCTGTGGCTGTGGTACTTGTTTCAGTTTCAGTTTCTATTTCATTATTCTCCTCCAGTTTCAATTCATTAGTTGCAATTGTTGTAGTTTCTACCACCAAATTGTCAGCCTCAAATTGTTGAGGTTCATACTCCACTGAAGTATCGAATGGCAAGTCTAGAGGTGATAAGGTGGATTGCTGCTCTTTGCGTTCTTTATAGATATGAGGTTTCTCATCATCTCCCGAAGCTTCAGCAGCTTCCTCTTGCTCTTGTTGACTGGTTATGGGCAACTGTTGCACAGGCTGCATTTCTTGCATGTCAGGATAGAAAGTTATTAATTTATCTTCTGGATCTATAGGAGCTGCTGTAGCATCTTTTGTTGGCAATTGTTGTGCCGACATTACAGATTCTTCCGAGATGTTGGTATCTTCAGCTAACAGATCTGGTACATCGCTGTCATGCATATGCTCATTAAAATTAGTATTGCCTGCATATTCTGGCTGTAAAGTAATATCTTCCTTCATTAAATTATTAAGAATATCGCTTATGGATTCGCTTTCTTTAAATGCTTCATTCTCTGGTCTATTTAAGTCGATTATTTGATCTTCATTAAAGTAATTGTTTTCTGGTTGGTGCATGTCATAAACATTTTCCTCACTTTCGGTTTTTTCAACAATAGCCTGTTGGCCGGGAACAAAATCTTCATGTGCTGTTTCTATTGTATTTAAATTTTCTAGTTGTTGCTGATCAACAGTTTGTTCTACATCTTCTGCTTCATTAGTTTTTGAGGGCACATTTACTTGTTCCTCTTTAACAGTTTGTTTTTCATCTTCCCCTGCGTTTGTGGTTTCAAAAGCTTCCGTAACTGCTTGAATTTCTTCATTGGTGTTTATGGACTCTGCAGCGCTATTGTCAGCATCGATTACTTGTTTGATACGATTTGTTTCCAAATTTTGTTCTGTTTCTGTATTTGTGTCTAAAGTTTGTTGTTCTTGTATTTTTTGCTCACTTAACTCGGCTTCCTGTTGTTCTGTAGATTCATTATGATCCTCCAAAAGATTTAATGTTACTTCTTGATAATGATTGGTTTCGTTATTCTCGGAAACTGGCACCAAAATTTCTTTGTCTTCATTTTTTTGTAAAGGCAATGTTGTTGTTTCAATTACTTGCTCTTCCTCAAAAACCGCTGGGAACTTGTCATTTGCTATGGAATTATTGTCTTTCTGATGGTCATCATTAATATCTTCCTGTTCTTCAATAGTTTCACTATTTTGTATTGAAGTTTCTGATGTTGATTCTTGATTTTCTATGGAGTAAATGTCTTTATGATCTTGTTCATTTGGTTTTTCGTGCTCAATATCATTCGCAGTTTGATTTATATCGTCTAGCAAAGAGTATGACTCTTCTAGAACTTGTGGAGGCTTAGGTTCTTCTACAACATATTCCTCTTCTGTATGTTGAAGCTGTACTGGCAGTTCTTCTTCATTTAGATGATGTTGCGTTTCACTTTCTATTAAAGTTTCACTTGGTATTACTTCTTGTTGTTCTTTTTCTTTTGAAATATTTTCTTGTTCTTCAGCAGTTTCAGTTTTAACTTCGTCACTACTAACTTCCGTTAGAGTCAATTCTTCTGCCACTTTCTCTTCATCTAAAATGTTGGGTTTCTCTGCTTCTACTTCTGCTTCATCTTCTTCCTCATTTTCTTCTTCTTTAACTGGGTGTTGTTCACTATGACTGATATCTTCTATAATTTTGTCTGTTTCTATGGGTTGCTCGGTTGAATTTTCATTTTGTTTAGTTTCTTCGAAATATTCTGGTTCCATTTGATGTTCAATGTCTTCGCTATGGGCATCAGTGTGACTTTCTATTTCAGCTTGTTTTTGGTGTTCTTGTTGTTCTTCGCTATTGTTATCTGCCTCTATTTTCTCTTCACTATTGATTTCATCATTTAGCTGACTAACAAATTTATCATCTTCGTTGCTTGCGATATTCTCATTCTCCTCACTGACATCAGTGTTATCAACAGCACCAGCTATTGAATCAATTACCTGTTGTTGTTCTTGATTTTTGTCTAAATCAATTTCCTTGTTGCTGTTGTAGTCGTTGTTTTCATCTTCTAATACAGCGGGCTGTGTGGTAATAATTTCATTGTTTGCCAACATTACAGCAGCTTCAGTTATTTCTTCTGTAGTTGGTTCATTTTCATTTTCAACACTTTCATTTTCAGTTGAAATTTTATCGGTTTGATGATGATGAGAAATTCCATTCAATGATTCATTTAAACTTTCTTCTTGAGTGTTTTGTTGTTGTGATAGTTCTGGATGCTCATGTTGCTCTTGGTTGGATGCCATTATGTTGTAGATTTCATTATATTCAGGGACTTGCTTAATATTATCTTGTTCTTCAACAGATTGTGGCACAACGTGGACCTCATTGCTATGAGGTTCATTTGTTTCTTGCTCTTCATCTGGCTGTTGACTTTCAATTTCTTCATACTTTTCAGTAGTTTCTTGTTCAGGCTGTTGTTGGTCATCTTTTTCTGCCTCAGCCATAAGTTCTTGTTCTGTTTCCTCATAATGTTCTTGAGTGTCTTTGTTTTCTTGCAATGGTTCATGTACTTCATGTTCTTGTTCTAATTTTTCATCATTATTCGCTTCATAATTTCCTAAATCTTCCGTTACTTGTTCTGGCTGTGGTTCATGTATTTTTTCCAACTCTGGTTCATTTAATGTTTCATGATTTTGCTGTAGCTCCTGTTCTTTATGGTGAAACTCTTCTGCTATTTCTTCTTGATTTTCTTCATGAGTTTGTTGTGGTTCTATTTCGTGAGATTCATGGTTTATATGCTCGTGCTCCGGCATGGACTCATCAACTGTCTCCAATTCTTGTCCATGGTTTTCTTCATTCACTTGAGTTTCTTCCTGCACTTGGTCTGCCGCTTGTTCTGGCTCATGAACTTGTTCTTCTTCATGTTTTACTGGTTCCTTATTTAGTTGGCTTTCCTGACTGTCATTACTTAGCTGGTCGTCATGACTTTCCTGGCTGTCTTGGCTTTCCTGACTACCATGACTTTGTTGACTGTCAGAACTTTGCTGATTGTCATGAATTTCCTGGCTATCGTGATTGTCATGGCTTTCCTGGCTGTTTTGATTTTCCTGACTGTCATGATTTTCTTGATATTCTTCAGAGTTTTGGTCTTGTTCTATTTTGTGCTCATGTTTATGTTCTTGCTGCTGTTCCAACTTTTCATGTTCTTCTACATGTTGCTCTAGTTGTGGCTGCTCAACATTTTCATATTCATTTTTATGCTGCTCAGCAATTTGTTCTTTTTCTAATTCTTGCTCATGCTCATGCTCAGCTTCTGTCACAATTTCTTCTTCAGGCTTAGACGCTTGTTCTTCTGTATCATCTGAATGATACTCCTCTGGTTCGGCTGCCTGATTGTCAACTTTATGTACTATTGCTGCTTCTTCCTCTTGTTCCATTTCAAGCTGAGAATTTTCTGCTGATGCTTGTTCAACTTCTTGCTCGGATTGATCTTCCATCTCATGTTGAGCAGTTTCATAATCAAAATTCATAGTATTATCAATCACATCGCCATAATCTTCAACATGCTCGTCTTCTTTTATGAATGACTCTTCGACATGGTGATCGCTATCATGAGCCTCTGGCACTTGAGACTGTGTATGATCTTCTTCCTCTTCAATTTTATATGGATAATCATCAGTGACAGGAGCTAAATCAAGAGCATTAATATCTTCTGTAGGCTCTTGCTGGTGATGCTCTTCAACCGCGGCCGGAGTTAAAGGTGCTGACTGTATTTCTAAGGGAGTTTTTGCACTTGATGCCTCTTCTAACTCTTTATCAGCTTCCCAATGTAACTCTTCTACTGACACATTTGTGTTATCATCAGTAAGCTGTTGATTATTTTCCGGCTCTACTTTATGTTCTTCTATTAAGACTTCTGTTGAAACTTGTTGTTGCTGCTGCTGTTCGGTTTGTAGTTGTTGTTGTTGCTGTTGAGACGCCTCCATTTGTTTAATCGGCTCTGATGTTGTGGTAGTAGTGAAGGTAGCAGTAGGAGTTGAAGTATAAGTTGTTTCCTCAATGGCATTCTCTATACACAAACCAGCCTTAAGCTTGGCAGGAGCTGTGCATTGGCAACGACCAAAAAGATTAGGTATTAAGAAATCACAATGGGTGCGTTCATTAAACATTTGACAATGGGCGTGACTATAGCAAACAGAGCCAGGTGGAGCAGCTGCAACATAAATCAAAAAAAAAAAAGAAAAAGAAAAGATGACAATCAATAATAAATAAAAGGCAATCAGTAAGAGGAAGTATTGCTGAAATGATTAAAATGCATTTAAAAACTTCCTTTTTTACAAATCAATTTAATTAAAATTTCTTGAAGCCCTATTTGGTTGTAAGCATTAAATACTTTGGTTGCTTGAAAAGAAAATAAAAAAAAAAATAAACAAACAAACAAAATTCCCAAGCATCGTTCACATGTTGGGTTGTTACTATCCACACCTGATTTTTTTATTCCTGCATTTTATTTTGGTTTCTTTGTTTTGTTGTTGTTGTTTTTTAAAGAAAAATAAACTTTGGTTGACACACTTTTTTTTTGTTACTTTTGCTAAAGATTTTTGCCAAGTAGCAGCAAAAAGAAACCTGCACAGAGCCATCAATAACATGATCAAGCATGATGCATGACAATATATCGTAAAATGGTATGTCTGTGTGAGTGAGTGAGTTCGTATGGGCTTGCAATATCCATTCGCCGCTCAACCTGTTTCCAGTGGTTTACCAACTTAGCCAGTCAGTCTTTGCCACAAGTAGTTGTGGCATTTTGTGAGTATGTGTGTGTGTGTGTGTGTGTTATTACACTGGCAAATACATACCCGTAATTAAGTTTTTTTCTCAATAGCTTTTTGTTGTTGTAAATATTTCGCTATTTAGTTAGTAGAGCTGTTCCCGTTGCATTTTTCTGCAACCATAATGATGCTGTTGCTGGTGTACTGTCAGTGTGTTTGTGTGTTGTACCACAGACGCCAATATCTACCGTTTTGTAGTTGATGATGTTTCTTTAACAGCAACAACATTTTTGCTTTTTATTGTATCTTTGTTTTGGTCATGCAGCAGCATCACGATCACGATCATCATCATCATCATCATCATCATCATGGTTAGCCAAACATCATTATTATTATGATTATTATAATTATCATTGACCAGCCAAACATTGACTGAGGAAGTCAATGCCTTTAAGCAGACATTCAAGTGCCGTTTTTACTTGTGCGTCAAATGTCGCCGCTTCTCTCGCTGCTACAATTCTTCTTGTTAGTAAATTCAGCTTCACTCAATTTTAAACAAATAAACACCCGTAAAATATTTTTAAATTGTAGAAATTTGCCGCTTATTCGTCTGCTATGAATTTCTTGCTCTCTTTCAATTTCTTTATTATTTCCAATCAAATTGCTATGAATGCCAGCAACTACTTAACTTGTTGCAATTGTATTGATTTAATAGTTTAATAATGATGATAATGATGACGTTGCTCATCATTATGGCAATCACGTGAAATACATATAAAATGAAATAATAATAAGAAAACAGACTAACACACACACACACACAAAGTAACTACGCCGAGTGCAAAAGGAAACCTGTTTGTTTGCATTTGATGGCCAGTGGTTGTCACATGTAACATTCAATAAATTCAAGCGAAAATATGGAACGAATTTCATAGAAATACAATAAACGCATACAAACACACCTCATGTACACACACACACACACACTTACTAACAAAAATTATCATGGCCTAGCAAAACGGAAAACAAAATTCTACGCATATTTTTTTTTTTGCTAAAGCAAAAAATTTTTTTTAAACATTCAGGAAGACACCAAAAAAAAAGTAGCTACTACAACAACTACACTACTACTACAACTACTTTAGAAAAAGACCAGTTTCCTTTTTAAGTGGTAAATTGACTGACTAACTGATTGATTGATCTTGTTTGTCATTTTGTCATTGAAATTTACGCACTACAAAATGACATCATAAAGGCTTAACCCAATTTTTGGTTGTTGGCTTGCAAGCAGTTTATTTTCTTTTTCTTTTTTTTTTCTTAAATGTAACAGCAATAAAAATAAATATTTTTGATTTGATATAAGCGAACTAGTTAAAGGCCCTAGAGGAAAATGCTGTATTTAGTCACAGAGTCAAAGACCGTTATGTGCTTAGATTTTTTTCTAGGTAATAGACTAGACTAGGGAAGGCGTCATTTGCAAGTCTTTACATACTTCATGCGTAATGTTTTTTAAATGGTAATTGGTTCTTTTATAAAAATTTTATTTAATTTTTTTAAAATTAATTTTCTTATAAGAAATAAAAAAAAAAATAAATAAAAAAAGTAATTAATTTTCTTGTGTATTTTCATGGCAGAATTAACACGGTAAAGTATATAAAGCAGCTGTTTATTTTTTGCTTCCCATCGTTTTGTCTGCAAAGCTGTCAAAATCTGCTTACATTCTGTAAGCGCTATTGTTCTTGTGCTCAAAATACATAGAATGTGTGTGCATTGAATTTCCTCATTTTTATTTGACACATACGAAAGGTTGTTTTTGTAATTCAGTGTTTGTTGTACTAAAAGCCTTACCGTGCTAATTCTTCCATGTGTATTTCTTTCCTAAATTCTAGAGGTACCATGACGTATGTGAGCATTATTAAAATTCCGTTTGTTTTATTTGATTATAAATAAAATTCAAAATTCGAAAACAAAATTTGCTTCAATTCGTACCTACATAGATTTTAAATGGGCTTTGTGGTTTCAATGATATCTTAGCAGTAGTGACGAAAAAAAACCGTTTTTTAGGCAAAATTTTTTAATTTTTAGTTTTCAAAAAATTATTTAAAATATAAGAAAATAAAAAGCTACAGGTTTTTTTATGCAAGCATAAAACCTCGTAAGTTTCAAATAAAACAAAATACATTTTATTAGAATCGATAAACAACTTTTGATTTTATTGCCAATTAAGTGATGGTATCTCATTGCGTACAGCTGTATCTGACCTGACAGAAAACAAGCCCAAAAATCACTAGCGAACTCATATGGCAGCATTTGTTTCTAGCAAAACAGTGGCTTTTACATTAGCCTTAATTACGAGTGTCGTTGTCGTAGTCGAATTCACGACAAGTCCTTATATAATATACAACTGGCATTGCCAAATATCACTGTTTTCGTTAAAACAACGACACTCATAATTAGGCCTATTGACTTTATTTGGAATAAAATCAAAACTTGTTTTTACGATTTTAATAAAATATGGCTCTTTTTTTTAAACTAATGAGGTAAAATTTTTTTTTTTTTTAAATTAGTGGACTTTTTGTTTTCTTCTATTTTTAATAATTTTTTGAAAATTAAAAAAATTTTTTTTTAATTTTGCATAAAAAAAGTATTTTTTCGTTACAAATCTTGCAATATTTCTAAAACTAGTAAGCATATTTGAAAACTGCTTAGAAACGATTTGAAGCAAATTTTGTTACGGAATATCGAATTTTCTTTCTTAACAAATAAAACTAACAGTTTTTAACTAAAGCCCATTTATGTGGCGTCATCTCTTGAATTTAGAAAATAATAGTATAACTCGAAGACCACAGGAAATTTGAAAAAAAGTAGGTATGAAATCGAAGCTTCATAATATTTTGAAAACAGTTATCAGTTTTAATGATATAAAAGTTGATTTGAATTTTTCAGCTTGATTTATTAATTAAATGAATTAATGGCTGACTCTTGCTTGTCAACAATGAACATTTTTTTATCTGAGTTATTATCTATCTATCTTTTGTGTAAATAAAATTAACTTTCTGTTTGTTTGTTTTCCAACGAATTTGTTAGAAATTTGGTACATATAGCCTGTATACTGCCCACCTTTCGACGATTTTCACTCGCCACTGTTCAAAAAGTTGTGTGCCCGTACTTAATTTAAGCCTGAAATTATGCTTTGAAATATTTAATTACCACTTTAGTTGGCGTCTCTGCTAATAATATGGCAAAGACGTGAGCCTTTTTATAAAGTACACTGAAAAAAAAAATTATCAACCAATTAAAAAATTTAATTAAAAAATTTTTTAAATCATTTAAAATTTTTAATTGAATCAGTTAAATATTTAATTAATTTTATATATATTTCAATTTTATTAAATATATAATTGACTGAATTAAAAATTTAATTGATTTAACAAATTTTTTAATTAAAATTTTTAATTGGTTCTTAATTTTTTTCTGTGTAGTGAACGGCTGAATTTATTTGAATGGGTTTTTTAACGATTAAAATTCTATTTGTAAACGGTACATACACTTTCTATACTTTAAGGACACTGACTCACGTAATAAAGGACCGGACAGAGCCGGGTGAGACCGGGAAAAAGCTTCTTTACTTAAAATTTTCTTTATTCTTCTTTAAATAAACATCGAAAATAATAATTGTGGCTTTAGACAAAACGAGTTACAGGTAAAAAAATCAAATGAAATTTTTTTAAAAATTAAACAATTAAATTAAAAACGATTTTTGTCAAAACGAATTCCATCTTAAAAAAAAAAATAATTTTTCTCATTAACTTTTAATTATTTTAATTTCAAAAAGCGAACACACAAACATTTAGTAAAGCAAGTCTACAACGTGTTTCGTATTAAACAATTTGAAAACGCAAGAATACAACTCACTAATAGGCTTTTTTCTTTTAATCTTTCTTTCTAAAACACTAATTAGGAACGATGGAGAGCAAAAGAAAAAAAAATAAATTTGAAATAGAGTAATTTTAAGACAAAAATAGCTAATTATTCACAGTCCTCTTTCTGTACACTTTGTAAGTTTAAACATTTAAGTTGAATTGATTTGCCATTTGCAGCAATTTGTTGCATTTCTTGGGAATTTATATTCTTTGTACAATCAAACGCCCATAATTTGATGTTTTGCTACATATTAAGAAATGAAAATTGCACGCATGTTCCAAAGATTAAAAGCCAGCCAGCAAGCCAGCCAGGCTGTCAGTCAGGCAGTTAGCCAGCTAACATTAACAACAATACCAGTAACAGCCGCAGCTGTGACTGACTGTAATTCTATTTCTACTTATTTTCGCACACACTCGTACATGACTTGTACATGTGTAATTGCAAATAAAATAGAAATTCGCTTTAGGAGTAGTAGAGTTATAAGGTTTGCGAGTAACTTTTATAATCGAAATACTTAGTTTGGAATTTTCCATGGAATATGTTTGAATTTTTATTTTGTAAAACTCCTGGGAAGCTTAGCTGGCTATTATAGCAGTTTTAAGAAAAACTAGTTGCATTATATCAACATCGTGATCAACAATTGCAGCACCAGCAGCAGCAGCAACATTTCCAATATCTCATGACTGCACTTCTTGTCGACCGGTAAAGAGGAGGAGGTGAATTTGTAAACTATAGTAAGAATTGCTTTGTTAGCAAAAAAATAAAAAATTACAAATGAGCAAAGAAACTGCGAGGGTGGTGCCAAGAATAAATAAAACTATAGCTTTATGGGATACTTAATTTTTGATTCATACAAATCTGAGTAATAAGAGATTGTATATGAAATCTGTCACCGGGCTGATTTTTAAAGGTCCTGGTAGTTAGTGACTCAACACTTCCATGTCACCTTTCAGAAAAATAATATCACTTCCTAGGTATTTTTTTTGTCACACAGTGTAATTCAATATTTTCGAACCAATCACAAGGTTTCATTAGACTAATGATAACATTTCTTTGATTTAATGAAATATTTTATTAAATAAATGAAGTATGTCATTGAATTAATGAATATTTCATTGAATTAATAAAATATTTCCTTGAGTTAATAAAATACTTCATTGATTTAATAAAATATTTCATTGAATTAATTAATATTTTATCGAATTAATGAATTAATAAAATATTTCATTAAATAAATGAAGTATGTCATTGAATAATAAAATATTTCATTGAATTAATAAAATATTTCATTGAGTTAATAGAATACTTCATTGATTTAATGAAATATTTCATTGAATTAATTAATATTTCAACGAATTAATGAATTAATAAAATATTTCATTAAATTAATGAAATATTTCATTGAATTAATAAAATATTTCATTCAATTAATGAATTATTTAATTTTATTGATAAAATATTTTATTAGAGTTAACAAAATATTTCATTAAATTAATGAAACATTTCATTAGTGTAATAAAAAATTATCATTTGCTGTGAAAAAAATTTTTTTCATTGAATTGATGAACAAAAATTCTTTCATTGCATTAACTCTGAGGGTATTAAAGCAAATGTTATTTAGCAGAAATGACATTAAACTTTACGGCGAGCTGCTGACAGGCCATTATAGACTCAATTACCATATGAATAAAATTGCTGTGATCACGTGGTCGACTCGCGTTGTTGCTATTAAGAAGAACAACAAATATCGGAATACATACTGTGTTTGCTTAGCGGTGGGAAAAGGACACTGCCTAGGCAGTGTTATACTGGCCCCAGTAGACTTAGGTAAAATGAATGCCACAACAATTAGGAGATTCGTGAGAAGTTTTGAACTATTTTAGTTGAAAAATAAGTATCTGAGGTGTTTCTTGATGAGTGATAGTTCCCTTTGGAACGCACTACGCCATAGCATAATCAAATATTTTGCTTGTCTACAACCATTAAGTATTTCCTAAAATTTCAAAAATTGTGATACAAGTTAGAAACAGTTTTCTTTCTAAAGCGTCTATTAGACGATCATGATGAGAGGGAGTGAACACTGAGAAAACAACTTTGGCTGTGAGAACTAAATTTGTCTCTCATCAAGAATTCAGTTGTAACTGTCGAATTTTTTATTCGGGATAATAGAAAATCACTCTTACAGCTCTAAATATTTTTAGGAGAACTAAATTTTGGTCTATATTATGAAATTCTGGTTACCACAACTAAAAAATTTAATTATCGCAACTGAATTTTTGATTGAAAACTTATTTAGTTCTCACAACCAAAGTTGTTTTCTGTGTGAAAATAAAAAAAAAAATTTCAAAACCTTCATGCGCGGCATGGCAAACAGTAATTTTTCACTTTTACACGAGCATGATGACTGACATGCCGTGCATGATCGTGTAATAGGCGCATAGTGGGCTACTCTATCTAGTATGGCCCTCATTGTTATTCAGACAGTCGCATGATTCCTGTGAATGTAACTTGAACTTGCAAGACTTGGCAAATTGCAATTATAGGACGGCACTGAAATGAAAAATTTATTTTACCCAAAGACGCCAAATTAAAAAAAAAAAATATCACAGGTGGTGGGCTATTAAATAGAAAAAAGAAAATGTTAAATACATTTTCTTATCAAAATGCGTATTTTAGGAGTTTTCTTTGATTCAATACAAAATTTAAGATTCTTCCTTAAAAAAATTAAAAACAAATTAAGCAGGTGATAAAAAATGAATAAAATTTAAGTACGATTATTTGTGGTTCTCTGAAGTTTTTAAAAGTCTGCTGTGAGACCGCACACCGACTTTGCTTACAAAAAGTTTGTGTGTTAGAATAAACCTTATGGCACAAATAAAGGGTGTCCGAACAAGAACGCAAGATTTAAATTTGGCGCCATTCGAAGTGTCATTGTTTGGCAATTGAACAATTGTTATTGTTTGCTAGTAGAAGGTACGAGGTTAGTAAAAAATGACCATGGACAGCGAAGGGAGTTCGTTAATTGGGTTCGTTTTGCCGATAAAATCATCTTCAGTGACGAGGCCCATTTCCATCTTGATGGCTTCGTCAATAGGCAGAATTGTCGCATTTGGGGTGAGGAAAATCCTCGAGTGATTCACGAGAAGCAAATGCATCCTCAACGTGTCACTGTGTGGTGTGGTTTTTGGGCTGGAGGAATCATTCGACCTTTTTTTTTATGAAAATGCGGCAGGTCAATCACAAACAGTCAATGGTGTTCGGTATCGTGAAATGATAACCAGTTTTTTCTTGCCTAGAATTGAAGAAATGAATGTGGAGGGCTTGTGGTTTCAACAAGACGGCGCTACATGTCATACAGCCAGAGAAACAATTCAATTGCTGCATCAGTCATTTATTTAAAATTTAAATCTTGGGTTCTTGTTGGGACACCCTTTACAATTTAATTTTTTCAAATATATATTTACCAAATTCTATAACTTGGTGGGGTACTCCTCTCACCAGCCTCGCATTTATGATATTTTATGTTAGAGACTAAAGAGAGATGTAGGTCAAATCTCATAAAATGTTTAATAAAGAAAAAGAAAGAAAAAAATATGAACTGAAATTTTACCATAAAACAAATTTCTATAGATAGATTATTTCTCAAACAAAAGGCAAAAAAAAAAAAAATAATAATAATAAGAAGAAGAAAAAAGAAAAGAAAAACCAGTAAAAAGTGTAAAAATGCTCATGAAACAAAACATAAAACTTTTGCTTTTTTTGTTTTTTTTTGCTCTGTAGCCATTAGTTCATCAGTAATCAGTAATTATGATTAAAGAAACATAAAAATACATGAAAAATAACAAAATAAGTGAAGACTCCAGCAACACTACTAAACTGCTGACTGACTGACTTGTTGTCTGTTTGTTTGTTGTTGTTGTTATTGTTGTTGTTATTGTTCTCTACTAGAATTATTGTTATTATTATTTTTCTTGAAAGATTTTTATGATATTTTATTATGACTTGTGTCAATAAGTCAGTGAGTTAGACTGACTGACACAAGTTATTAAGTGAATAGTTAATGTTAGACTACCCGTTCAAACATATGCTCGGTATGTGTATCACTTTTCTTTTTATTTATTTTTTCAAGTGCAAGTGTATTAGTTTATATTATTAAGTAGTTTTTTTTTAACTCACTCACTTTATTCATTCATTTACTCATAAATGCACTTTCCAATGTGCCATGACTTAATGGCATACTTTTCCTTAAGCTTGTATTCATTCATATAGTCATATAAATATACAACAACAACAATAAAAAAATGTATTATTTTATTTTATTCATTTACCAGTTTGCTTGTACTTTACTGGGAATTTTCTTGTAATTTCAAAGCTACAAAAACAAAATTAATAAAAAAAAGATTTTCACACTGTTACTTTCATTAAAAACGCTTATGATTTTATTTTCTAATCTTGTCATTTTTATGCAGACTATTTTCTTTTTTGTATTTGTTTTTTTTTAACGAAATACTGGTTTACTTTAAGAACTTGTATTTTTTTTTGTGTAAAAAAAAAATAATTTATTTGCACTTTCAGTCACACCTTGAGCAACTTTTAAAGCAGGTTAATAAAACGGTTTATTAAGAAAGTAGCCAAAGCCTTTTTTTCTCTAAAACTAAACAAAAGGAAAATGTGACAAACATTTCGAAAGCAATACAAGAAAAAAAATAAACACTTGCCTCCGCTGAGCTACAGGAACAGAAAATGAATTCTTTAACAAGCTATTTAATGGCGAGACCTTTATTTTTTTTAAGAAAAAGTGTCTTTTTAGCCAAGTAAATTATTCTACATTAACGATACTCATCATAAGTATCGGTGTTTATGTCTGGCTCTATATCAAAAGGGGGCTTAAAATTTAACTCCTTATTTCAAATTTTCATTAAGAATCGTGCAAACACTACGAAAAATATATTTTGTGGAACCTTTTAAGCCTCTAACTCTTTTCCTAAATAGAAAAAAGACAATCAAGAAATTTAAGTTGAAAAGTTACAGAGTTTATATGAATCTTGCATTTTAGGTACTCGAAGTGTTCAGCAAACTTATGTTAAATACTGGGACAAAAATTTTTGTAGAACCTTTTAAGCCTCTAACTCTTCATTTAATTTGACTTATTTTACACTTAAGTTGAAGAGTTAGAAGCTTTTTATGAATCTTGAAATGATTAGCAAACTTATGTAAAACACTACGAAAAATATATTTTGTGGAACCTTTTAAGCCTCTAACTCTTTTCCTAAATAGAAAAAAGACAATCAAGAAATTTAAGTTGAAAAGTTACAGAGTTTATATGAATCTTGCATTTTAGGTACTCGAAGTGTTCAGCAAACTTATGTTAAATACTGGGACAAAAATTTTTGTAGAACCTTTTAAGCCTCTAACTCTTCATTTAATTTGACTTATTTTACACTTAAGTTGAAGAGTTAGAAGCTTTTTATGAATCTTGAAATGATTAGCAAACTTATGTAAAACACTACGAAAAATATATTTTGTGGAACCTCTTAACCCTCTAACTCTTCAATTAATGGAATTTTTTTTTCTTAAATAAAAAATAGACAATCAAGACTCTTAAATTGAAGAGTTAGTAGGTTTTTATGTTCTTTTTTCATTACGATTAAAATAGACCCATTAAATGAAGAGTTAGAGGGTTAAAATGTTCTACAAAACTATTCCTAGTGAAATTTTAATACATAAAAATCGACTGTACATGTGTTTGACATTGTACTCCTCCTAAACGGCTGTACCGATTTAATTGAATTTTTGTGTACACAAATCTGCCCGGCAGGTGGCGCTGTTGTCAGTATCTGGCTTATTTATCTACTACCTGTTTTTAACCGGCCTTGCACGGTCCTTTCTCTACGAGATCGCATATAAATACAAAAATTTTATATTTCCATGAAAACCCAAGTTATATTTTAATAAAAAGAAAAATTTGCCACGCCCATTACTGCCTCTACTTTTTACATTTTTCTTAAATTTTAGAATTTTTTTTATATATTCAGAACAACCCAATTAAAATAAATTACTTTTTATCCTTTTTTAATTATTTTTCAATATAAATAAAATTTGAAGGCAAAACAAACTGTCAACTAGTTCTACTATAAGTCTTTAAATCAGCAATGAAGTAAATTTAACGTATACGCTTAAACCTAAAATAGGTTTAAGGTTCAGAATCTTGTTACTTTTTTGAATTGTGCTGTGTAATAAGTGATAGTTAGATTTATTACACCCCATCCCGTCAATGTTCTTCCTCCTTAATTGAAGAAATCTTTTAAAATTTTAAATAAATTGTTTTCTAGATTTACTGTAAAATTTAGTCATTATTTTTTTTCTTAATTTGAAGGTTCATTCCCACTAATTCTTAAGCATTTAGTTTTTACTTTTACATTTTCACATTTTAAAGCAGTAGATTTAAATCACTTATTAGCAAACTAAACTGAACTTAAACCACTTTGTTTTAATTAAAAATAAAATAAAATATAAAAAAATAGATAAAACCAACTCATGCCAAACATTCAGGCTAACCAACAGCATTTAACTCGAGCAGGACCCATCTTTAACAGTTGCAAACACTAATTAAATTTTATTTTTCTGTGTCTAACAATAAACTTCTTTTATTTTCTTTTTTGTTGTTACTTAAAGTGAAAGGTTCCTTCTAAATATTTTCTTTTTTATTTCATTTTATTTTTTATTACCACTTTTTTAATGGTTATTTATTTTTGAAAAACATTAAAGGAGCTAAATAAAAAAGTAACTAAAACTTTTCCACATTTCCAAAATGATTGTAAAAATAATGTTTGACTCTTTTTCTTTTTAAAATACAAAAGCAATACAGACAGTGTCGTCGTATTGTATTCTATATGAACATGTTGTCTGGTGAAAGCCATTCATTCACGCAAAAGATTTTTACTGTTTTAAATGAGGTTTGAAAACAAAGTAAATCTCAGACAAAACAAAAAGCTAAGAAATGGTTTTTGAAAAGAAAACTAATTTTTTGTCCAGCAAAAGCATAAAAACCTTTCCAATAAATAAATACTTCACACACAAAGAAAAAAAAAAGGAGGAAGAAAAAGAAATGTTTTCAAAATTAGAAAAATTTAGCAAAAGAAAAAACATAAAAAAATCCACACACATAAATATTGACTTGGAAATATAAAATTCTTTAATTTTAAGGTTAACTATTTTTAACTAAATATTTTTCGTTAAAATTGAATAGATAATCGCACTACAGTCTTTTTAACACTATATTTAGGGATTTTTAAGAATGACGACAAAGAAAATTTTAGAGTTATTGCTATTTTTTTTTTATCATAGGCGACACTATATTTTTTCTTAATTTCAATTTTTTTAAATACCCATTTTTTGTTTGTTTTCGGTGCTTTTTAAAATCTAAAAGTTGAGTATGTGTCATTGTGAATATCCTCCCTAACAAACAAAAGATTTAGAACACATACTTGTAAACTTTTTTGCTTAAAAGTCTTGAAAAACAAACATTCACCTAAACGCTGCATGAAGAGAAACAAATGTAATTATCGCCCAATTTTTGACAAACGCATATTTTGCAAAACGCTTGTCGTTTTGAAAACACCAAATCATGTTCTGGAAACGTGTGTTTTGTTTACGGTTTTTTTTTTCAAGGAAACAATTGACAAAATCAAAGTAAATTTTTTAAGGTCGTATTTAAAAAAAAAAATCTCAAATTTATTTTCAATTTTAATTGCAATAAAAAGAAAATATGTTTAATTCGCAAGGTGCATTGTAGCGGGCCTCACTGCAGGTGGCCGATTATAAAGGTCGACTACCTTTACAATCGGCTTTCTTAGAAGTAGCAATTGATTTAGGTGGCAGACTAGCCGTTTTCTTTTTCTTCAGCTTCTTCTTTCTTTTTCTTTTCTTCTTCTTTTTCGTCTCCTAACTGTTCTTTCTTCTTCTTCTTCTTTATTTTTTTTGTTTTCTTCTTTATTTTTTTCTTTGTCTTCTTCTTTTTCTTCCTCTTAATCTTCTTCTCGTTCTTTTTTTCTTCCGCTTCTCCTTCCTCTTCTTGTTCCAATTCCCCTTTTCTTCTTCTCTCCCTCTTTATATTCTTCCTCTTTCTTTTCCTCTTATTTTTCTTCCTCCTCGTCTTCCTATTACTTTTCCTCTTCTTGTTCCAATTCCTCTTCTTGTTCCAATTCATCTTCTCTTCTTCTCTTCCTCTTTATCTTTTTATTCTTACTCTTCTTCGTCTTTTCTTCTTCTTCTTTCTCTTCCTCTTCCTGTTACTTTCCCTCTTCTTGTTCCTATTCCTCTTCTTCTCTTCCTCTGTATCTTATTCCTCTTTCTCTGTCTCTTCCTGTTACTTTTCCTCTTCTTGTTCTTATTCCTCTTCTCTTCCTCTTAATTTCTTCCTCTTCCTCTTCCTCTTTCTCTTCTTCTTCTTTTCTTATTCTTCTTCATATTTGTCTACCTGTTACTTTTCTTCTTATTGTTCCTATTCCCCTTCTTTATCTTCTTCCTCTTCCTTTTCTTCTTCGTCTTCCTGTTACTTTTCCTCTTCTTGTTACTATTCCTCTTCCTCTTACTCTTCTCTTCTTTTTTCTTTTCTTTGACTAATTACCTGCTTCTCTTTTCCTTTCGGCCTTCTATTTCTTTCTATTGTAATCCTTCTTAATTTTTCTCTGATACAGTTATCACAAAGAGACCAAATCGTATGAACCCAGTTGCCCTGTGCAACCTAATCTAACCTGAGAGAATACCTGAATGACTGTTGCCAGCTGCTGACAACTTTTCTATTTAAATATAAATTTTCTTTTGAAAGCATCTTCCACTTATTTTTCTCTCTCTGGAGACTCCACTGTATATATGAGTGACCATTGTTTGTTTCCTTTTTTTTTATAATTTTTTTAAAACCGTTACTAAGTAGCGTGCTTTAAATTCGCTATGGCCGGGCAATAAAATTTATACTTGCAGTTCATGTTGTGGCTGCTGTGAAATGAAAACATCAAGCAACATCATTTGAATCTGAAAACATGCAGCTTAATTGCATTGTTTTCAAATGGGAAGAATATTATACAAAAACTGACAACAACAACAACAAAAACAAATAAAATGTAAAATACACTTGGCATTTGTAAAGCTGAGAGTTTTTTTTTTGTTTATCAAACTGGAAACATCTAACAGAAGTAGACTCCTTATTTCTGTTGCTTCTAACATGTGAGAACAGTCACAAACAACTAATTATCATGGTAATTGGTTAATTTCCAAGAAAAAATTTTATTAAAAAAAATTAAAAGAAAAAGAAGTAAAAGAAAACATGGAATGATGAATGAAAAAAGAAAACGTCAACGTTTTATGCTACAAATGAATAGATTTGAAGGGGCATATTTATTTTACAACTTTTTGAACAAACAACACACTCACAACAGCTTAAATAAAGCCAACATGAGGAGGATATTTTTTGTATCTTGTGATTATAATCATCATCATGAGCCAAACAGCCTCAAGCAATTGAAAACATGAGCGCTATCAAGATCATCATAATCATACTGCATAACTACATATTTAAAGTATCTCAGAATCAATATCAATGAACACCTTTTTTTAATCACACCTTTAACAAACAAACCAACCGCCTGATCATACATCTGATGAGACTGCTTGCTTGTCTGCTTGCAGCTCTAGAGGTGGCTGGCTGGTTGCTTTTATTAAATTATTATTCAGTTTTTTCTTTATTTTTCTATATATTTTTTTTAAGTACAACTATAAAGCCTTTTCCTGGCAGACACTGTTCTGTGCTTGATTGTGTAAAAGATTGTTTGAGTTGATAATAGAGTTTCTTAGTGAAATATGCCAACCAAAGGAGATTTTTTTTTTGTAAAATAAAAAAAGCTAAGCAACTGCAGTCACTAACAATTCATTTGTAAGCGTCTGGTTTCATGGTTTCAAAATGATTACCAGCACTTTGCTACAATTTGGCGCCATTAATCAGTTAAACAAACAGTCTATCAATTTTATTAAGATTAATTTTCTTGTGCCTTTTTTTGTAACTCTTCATGGGTTTTTGTTTTTTTTTTTTTTCTTTTTTACTCATAGTAGATGCACAATTTGACAAGTTTGTTTGTTTGTTTAGTGCTATTTATGAATTAATAAAAACAAAATTAGCCCCTCTACTTTATAAAGTCTATAAATTAAATGGGAAGATTTAAAAAAATTTAATTAAGCTTATCTAGATCAAAATTTGAATAGAAATATTATAAACTAATTGCTTTTTACCCGGTCTCGCCCGGTCGTTTATTTTTTGAAAGGGATTTCTTAAAGGTTTTGAATTTGTATACATTAACAATTTAAATTAATTTATTGCTAGTAGACATGGTCACCTTCCTTTGAGTGTAAAATTACTAAAAAAAATTATTTCAATTACATAATCAGTTCTAAAGTAGATAAAAACCCTCCTTGATAATCCGTTGGAAAATAAGATTTTTATAATTCAAAGATTAATTTCTATTATTTTGTGTAAAATAGTCAAAGTCAGTCCAAAATTTTTTGAATTATAGAGACCGTATGTACTTAATTTCACAGAAGTCGGCTTAGAAATATAATTTAAGTAATTAAAAAATAATTTTAAAAAAAAAGTAGGCGTAAAAGTGGGCATGGTTAGTCCGAAATGACATAATATCCTTTTTTGAATCGGTTGAAAAATCAAATTGTAGTTACTAAAAAACCATCTAAATATTTTTAATCAAAAGTGAGCGTGAATACAAAGATTATTTGCAAAAAATTTCAGAAAAATCCTTTAAAAAACAAAGATTTATTTGTAAAGCAAAGAAACAAAGAAACAAACATACAAACAGAAAATAATTTGATTTATAAATTAACTTTTTGTTAGATGGAGGTACTTGTAACATTAAAAGCAAAAGAGAGCTGAGATGAATTCAGTTTTCATTGCAAATGAAATGAATGCAGTGTGAAAATATATAATTTATTTATTAACCAACCAAATTAAATTTATTTTTAGATCAATTGTAAAACCAAAAATTTTTCAAGGAAAAACGAAAACGCACTATTGCGAAGCTTAACAAAATTTAATCTAGTTAAATTTAAGTTTGAAGATTGAAGATTAATATTTTGTTAAACTTTTTGATTCGAAATAATTTTATTTTGTTTTTTTTTTATATTTTCTACTTACGTCCAAGACATGTGTGCTTGCGAAATTGTAGGAAACCTTCAACACAGCGGCAAGCACCATCCAAACAACTGCTATTGGCCACTTTCATGGTGCACTGTTCGCTAAGTGTACAATCACCACCCAGAAGTTGAGCTGTAAGAAAGAAAGCACAATACCAACAACAAAAAACATTAAGACATTAATTATGCGAAATAAATATTTAAACATCTAAACAAACAAACAAATAAACACATACACACTCTCAGACACACAGTCATAAAGACAATTATAAACACGGAAACCTGTCATAAAAGTGTTGAAAAAAATTACATTTCTTGTTTACATTTCTTTTTATCTACCATTTAAGCCATCCAGTATAAATTTACACCGAACAGAGATTTTAAAATATAACTTAACTAATTTTTTGTTAAGAAATTTATTACCAGCTGATTTTTATTTATTTTTTTTATTATTTTATTAGAAAACTTGCTTTGCATGTTAAAGTAAAAGTTATAGAAAAAAAAAAACAAAAACAAAAAAATTACTTACAAGATAAGCAGCTTGTTGTGTTGTATTGCACATAATATGGTGCACATTCACAATAACCCAGTGCTGAACATGAAGAACCCTTTATGAAATCTGTGCAATCCATATCGTGTTGACATTTCGAACCAAGTGTTGAACCTAACACATCTCTGCTGTGTAAAGTTATTATTAACACTATCTGTAAAAATAAACAAAACATAAACGAAACATGTTAAGCAAATAAACTCATTTTTTAATTTTTGCTTTAGAAAGCATTTTTTAGGCCTGTTTGTATGTATAAAGTGAAAAAATAAACAAATTCCAAGAAAAATTGTGGAAATCGAGGCATTTCACATAAAATAACTTTTTTTACTTTATTTAAATAAAAAAAATTTAATTCATTAAAAAGCTTATTTTTAAAAAATACTTAAGCAACAAAACTCATTTATTTTGTTTTGTGTTTTTTTTGTTTTGCTTGCTTTTGTTGTTAGAATTAATATAAAGTTTGCAGCTTAAGTCTTTTGTTATTTTTCCTACATTTTGTTGGTGTGTGTTTGAAATCACAATTGAGCCATAAGAATGGATGCAAGAAATGAGTTATAAATTAATAAAAATTAATAAAATTAAATTAATAAGACTTCAATAAAAATTAATAAGTTAATAAAAACTCAAAAAATTAAATTAAGAAAAATTAATAAGAATTATTAAATTAATAAAAATTAAAAAATTTAATTAATAAAAAAATAAAAAATCAATAAAAATTAATAAAAACTCAAAAAATTTAATAAATATAAATAATGAATTAATAAAAACCCAATAAAAATTAATAAATTAATAAAAACTCAAATTTTAATTAAAAAAAATTTTATAAATAAAAATCAATAAATTAATAAAAATTAATAAGTTAATAAAAACTCAAAAAATTTAATTAATAAAAATTAATAAATTAATAAAAATTTATAAATTAATAAAAATTTATAAATTAATAAAAATCCAATAACAATTAATAAAAACTAAAATTTTAAATTATAAAAATTTAATAGATAAAAATTAATAAATTAATAAAAACTCAAAAAATGTAATTAATAAAAATTAATAAAGTAATAAAAATTAATAAAACCTCAAAAAATTTAATTAATAAAAATTAATGAATCAATAAAAAGTCAATAAAAATTAATAAACTAATAAAATATCAAAAAATTTAATTAATAAAAATTTATTAGTAAGTTTTATTTGACCTTTTTCTTTTTAATTAAAATGGCTATTTTGTTAAGCTTGAGGTCTTATTTTTCAAAAATTTATTTTTATATCGATATTTCGCTCCAATTTTTGTAGCTTCTTCAGGATATAATTATAATTATAATTATAATTATATCCTGAAGAAGCTACAAAAATTGGAGCGAAATATCGATATAAAAATAAATTTTTGAAAAATAAGACCTCAAGCTTAACAAAATAGCCATTTTAATTAATAAAAATTAATAGAAACTTATAATAACTCAATAAAAATTAATAAGATCTTAAAAAATGTAATTAATAAAAATTAATAAACTAATAAAACCTCAAAAAATTTAATGAATAAAAATTAATAAATTAATAAAAACTCAATAAAAATGACTAAAAACTCAAGAAATTTAACTAAAAATTAATAAAAATTATTAAACTAATAAAAAGTTGAAAAAATTTTATTAATAAAATTTAATAAATTAATAAAAACCCAATAAAAATTAATAAATTAATAAAAAAAACTATAAATTAAAAAGAATTATAAATTAATAAAAATTAATAAATTAATAATAATTAATAAATTAATACAAACTCCAAAAATTTAATTAATAAAAATTGATAAATTAATAATAATTAATAAATTTTTTTTAAACTTAAGGACAAATTATCAATATGTATGTCTATATCCATATTTTGCTTCAACTTTTGTAGGAGGGCTTTCACACTTGGCAAGTGACTTGCGCAAGTCTCTTGAGCAACTCTTGTATTTGTAAATGATCGGGTTGAGGGGAAGGGAATTTTTAATTTTTAGTGCACACTTGCCCGTACTCAGCAATTCGTTTTGTTCTTTCATTTTGTGTGTGTGTGTGTGTCTTTAAGGGATTTATTTAGGTTTTTGATTTGTTTTATTTTGTTGTGAGTGAGGAAACAACATGGAAGAAATTAAAAACAATTGAGAATTTTAAGCAAAAGAAAACAAAAAAAGAAAAAGTAAATTTTTGTTAGGTGAACGGTTGGGTAAATTAAAAAAAAAATATTAAAATATTAAAAACCTACTTGCGCAAGTCACTTGTTAAGTGGGAAAGGGCTCTAGCTTCTGCACGATGTACTTATAAATTTAATTAATCAAAAGAAACTAATTTTTTACTGGTGTTAATTCACTAATTTATTTATTTATTTATTTCAGATTGACTCATCAATACATCTTTAAAAATAAATTGGTAAGTCCCTTTTAAATTATTTTCTAACAAAATTTAATTTAAGTTTTGTAATTATCGCTAATTTTTGATATTTATATTATTGTAAAATGAAATTGGTAGCAAATACCTTTAGTAACAAGCTTTGTATTTTATAAAAATATAGTAAATCACATAATCAAGTAATAATTCTGGGCATTTGGGATTGTAAATTAACGCGATTGTAAATTTTTCTTAGCAAGTGTAAAAAGCTTGTTTACTTGTGATAAATCAGAAAATTCTCAGCCGATTGATAAAAACAAATTTTTTGCTAACGAGTCGTTTAAGATTTCTCTCAGCACTATTAGCGTACGGAAACTTTATTTAGAAAAACAAAATGAAAGAATGTTTCTTATAAAAATTTTTTTCAACAAAGTTTTTTATTGAGATACATGAGCAGCCTCTTTGGACTGTCAACTATAGAAATCAGCTGGCTAAATGACTTTGTCAAAAGCACCAACTGGTTTAGGTCTTGGATATTAGCATTGTCATCTTAGTACTTTTAGCGCTTTTTTCTAGTGCTTTATTAAGTCCTATACGAGAAAATTTTTGGAGTCAGTAATTTATTTTAATACAAAATTAGTAGCTGTTTCCTCGGTGTTTTTGAATTCCAAAAGATCACATGCTAGTAAGAGCCATCTTTGTCAACTTCGAATTTAAAAAAGCACCGAAATAAAAAAAGAAAACACAAAGTTGACGACACTGGTAACAAGTTCTTTCGTCTCTCTTCTCTTCTCTTCACATTTAAATTAATTTTTTTGTGTTTTCTCATTTTACAAGTATCAGAAAGGAACAACGTCCACGGGAACACCCATCTTCTGCTGTAGGACAGCCTGTTCAACCTCACATCTCATTTAACAAAAATATTTTTGAAATATGTGCTCTTAAATTCTAATTTTAAAATTTAAATTTAATTTCCTAAAATCCTTTTCATTTTGTTGCTTTAGTTCTACTGTAACATAAACACTTGCTGTGCGTCAAAGCTACCCGCAGAAAAGCAAATTTTTTTTTTAAATTTATATAACAAGATAAAATATTTTCAGTTCAAGTGCTGCCTCAGCGCCTTTTAAGCTTTATTTTATTTTTGATTGCTTCTCTTAAAAAACTCCAATTTTTATTTGAGTAATTAATCTCAAATTTCAGTTAGTTAGTTTCGTTTGTTGCTGTTTATTTTTTTTTTAATCTTCTGCTAAATATTTTATTACCAACTATTTGGGGATGAGGCACTCGTATGCCCACTTGTTTGCTTCGGTGTCATAAAAAGTAAGGAAATCAAATGAAGAATATTTTTTTTTCAAATATTTAAAACAGTTTGATCATTCATTCTTTAAAAAAAATCAGCTGCTGCTGCTGCTGTTTGAGCTGATAGTTGTTTGTAAAATTAAACTTTCGTGTTTTCTCATTAGTTGCCATTTAATTCGCCTTAATTGCTCTTGTGTGTTGGTTGTGACGTTTTTTTCTGATACTTTTTTTTTGGTTTGTGTCTGTAAATTTCCTGTGTGTGTGTTTTTATGGGTTTTCTTCAATAACTAAAAAAAGCAATTGCTATTGCCGGTTTGATTTTATTTATTATTATTTTTTTTTTTAATCTTTTACTTCTTTTTATCGTCAGTAAAATTTAGAAAGATATTTTGTTGCTGTTGCTCTTTTTTATTAATATTGAATTGGTCTAATGTCTAGCAAATTCAATACATTTTTATGGATTTAGGTGCATTAAGTCATTAAAATTCTTTGTATAACTTAAATGTTAAGTTTGTGCTTAGCTTTTTGAAATGAAAACGTTGAAATGTTGAACATTTTGTTTGTCAGCCAGTCATCTCACTGGAAAGCAATAAAATTAATACAAACAAGCGACAAGCGAGTAAAAGTAGAATGTGACACACTTACAAAAAAATTATAAAAATCTCATCCGTATCGTTAATTTAAAAAGTATGTGATTTTCATGTTAGGCAAAGGAAATAAAAGCCTTTCTTCTCAAATTGCTTTTTAATAGCAAGAAAATTAAATTTACAAAAGCAGCACTGGAATTTTGATTTTATAAAGTAAAGTGAAGTGTAGTGAAATGCTCTCTTAAATAGTTCAAATTGATATTAATTGAGAGATTTCGTAATAATTTTTCTCTTAATCACACTTTACATTACTATTTTCAAAATGATTTAAATAATTTCCTCTGTTACTCGTTCTGTATATCGTTTCTGTTTTAAAGCTTTAGAGTTACAACTTTCTGATTCCGTTTGTAATTTCTACATCGTATATATATTCTCGATCCTTATGAAAAGCTGAGTCGATTTAGCGATATCCGTCTGCCTGTCTGTCCGTCAAGTCGTTGAAATCAACTTTCTGAAGTCTTTAGGCAACGTACAAAAAAGCATAGCATGCCAATCTGTCAGCTGTTTTTGTTAGATTCTTGCTATTGAAATTCATTCGAATCGGTTCACAAATAACGGAGCTATGAGTCGAAAACCTTCACTATCTTTATTTTTGACCATTTTTTGTTTGGGATTTTTGCATATTTTGTCTAAACAACGAAATTTACAAAAAAAAAAAACGTGCTCCGCAGTTTTGTTTGAAATGACAATTATAATATCTGTGCAAAAAATGACAGCAATAGGTCCACAAACGGCCAAGAAATATCAAAAATATAACCCAAATTTTAGATTTTCATTCATTTCTGCCTTGTTTTTTTTTTGCGTATTTCATATAAACTAAAAAAAAGTAGTACACAGTTTTTTATACATCATATTCATAGTATCTGGATCAAAATTCAGCTGAATCCGTCCCTAAATGGACGGAAGTCGCCAAAATCCCCTCAAACCAACAGCACTGGGGTATATGGAAATTTCAAAAAAAAAAAAATTTTAAATAATAAAAAATAACTTTTGAGTATTTGGGCGATAGATTACAAATCTAGATGACTTCCCCTTTAAAATGATATTTATTCGTCCGAAAGTTGCTAAAAATAAAAAGACAGATAGAAGAAGATGAGCCCATCACCAATTGCTACTCCTAACGAAGCCATATAGCATATCGTCCCTTATAGTCGACAGTTCAGTAAGGCCCTGCAAGCTTGTACCGCTTTTTTAAGGGAGGACATCAACAGTGTCCTCCTCCTACTCGTCTTCACAGCTTCTACAGTAGTCGTTTGATATGAAAACCCATTCTGCTAACATGGTGGGCAAAACTGCACCACATTCCTTAACTGGGCTCTCTGCAGCCTTAGTAAACCTCTGTAGCAATTGCCAGATCATCCTCGCCGTACTACAAGTCCGTTCATCCCATCTAGAGCGTAAAAACCAATAACAAACGAAGTTTTTTTTTCGTAATTAAAACAAAAATTTTTATTGCTTAACTTTGTATTGAAGCATTTATTTGTGAGATGCTGGCCAATATGTTGGTGAATGTATGCCAAAATTGGACCCGGCGTATGAATCATTTTAAACGTAGCCGCCGGCAAACTTTACATGAAATCATCTTTAAATATTGAATTATATAGATCGACTCAAACAAAGGTTTCCTTTATTTCTCTAAATTTTATGTGTTTTTTTAAATCAAATCTGCAAGTTCTTATAAAATCACCCAGTATGTGAACTTGGCTGTAAGTATTTAATTTAATTCAATAGATAAATATTTTTTTTTTAATATTTCCCACTTGAATTTATAAGCCAAATTGTAAAAAATTTATTTATTTTCGTATTAAAAATCTTTGGCTTAACGGCAGAACCTTTTAACTACATTTTTTACTGCACAATAGATCTTTAAAGGTCGCGGTGGTTTTGTTTTACTTCATTTCAATTGTGAATTCAAAATTAATTAAGTAAGATTTAAAAAATTATTTCAGAAATTATTTATGGGATTTAATAGCTGCTCAGCGACACTTGAAACACTTCAAACTCATTTAAAAATCTTTTGTTAGTTACATGGTTGTGCGGTTAAGCCAACCATATACACTCGAAAATAATAAATGGGGCCCACATAGAAAATTGAATGAAAAAAAAAAAAAAAACTATTGAGCTGAGCTCTATTTGTATTTATGTTTATGTTTATAAAACTAATTATAATTTAAAATGATTGAACTCATTTTTTAAAACGAAATTGCTGTTTTTTCACAAGCTGGTGAGAAGATTTTTGTGTTTGTTTTTTGATTGATATTTTAACCCAAATAAAAGTGCTAAAATTTAGGAAATGGTAACAACAAACACTCGCATAAACTTAATGCTTCTTATTAATGATTACACTATGCAACAAATATAACAATTTTTCAGACAATGAATAACCAACAAATTTTTTTCTGATGCACTATGGGCACTGAGCAGCCTAATTATCCTTTAAAGTGAAGTTTAGACCGGAACCTTTTTTCGCCTTCCTTTCTTTTTGTATTTTATTAACTAGTGCAGTTATAACATTTTGAGAAAAAGGAAGGTAGTCACGTCACTTAACTGTAAAAATCGTCAGAATTTTTCTTGAGAACTTTTTTTTTTTTTTTTTTTTTTTTTGTAAAATAGGTATGAGATTTTTTTTGGTTTCTCTGAACATTAAAAATTATAGCAATAATATCAGCAGTAGAAATTATTTTTAAATCACACTTTGTCAGCCTTGCACAGTATTATGGTTGTTGGTTTACGTGGCGGCCTAACGGCCTTCAATTCGTATCGCAAGCTCCATAAAGTATTATTATTTCTTAATTTTGTTAAAAACTGTTGTTGCAATTAAAAAAAATTTTTTTTTTTTCAAAATTGGATACTTTAGACCTTACTATTAATAAAATCAATAATTACCCATGGATTTTGATGTTTTCAGGGTCAATTTATTTCTACTATGTAAGGCTTTAAATTTAAATAATAAAACTGATAAGTATTGAAAGCTTTTTATTTTTTGTGAATTTAAAAAAATAAAAAACTTTATAACTTTTTTTAATATTTTTTTTAACATACTCGTATGTGTAATAATTGTATTTATTCAGTTCAATGCTTACTGAGTTTTTTGTTTGAATATTTGAATCTTTTTGGAACTATTGATAAATAATTCTTATTTAGTCAAATGCTTTTACAATATAAATGTTCTAATGTTTGACAAGAAATGTTTGGGAGTAATCTACTAAGGATTCAGAGTAGGGTCTGATGAAATGGTCCTTATAGATATACTATCCCCTTGTACTAAATAAATAATATCGTGAGGAAAACAATAAATTTCAAATAACCCAACACATAATAAAGATTAAGAAAAATAATATTTACACTAAAAACTGCTGTAAAACCAAATGAAATAAAAATAAGTTAGAATTTTTTTTTTAAATATTTCCTAACACAATCGAAAAAATCAAAATTCCATTAAAAAAAAAAAAAAAAAATTAAAAAAAAAACGTAGCCCCAAAATTCTAATGATTTTCTTAATAAAAAATAATAATTGTTCAGTTCTCTTTTTTCTGTTGCATAGTGTAACACAAGTATGGGTGTATAATTGGTTTGTTTGTTTTTTGCTGCTAAATTATTTTTTTTATAAAGTTTTGCTGCCTTATAAAATTAATTTCAAATTATTTACAAAAAAAAAAAAGTTTTATAAAGCGGCCGCTAACTGTAGTAGCCAGCCAGCTAGCGGCTAAGAGGTCATTAAACTTTTATTTAAAAAAAACATAAAAACTTTTTATATTGTGTGATTTTTTTCTTAATTAAAAAAGAAGAAGAACAAAACAACAACAAAACCACAAATATATATATTTTGTTTGTAAAAGTTGATCTTTTGCGGTACAATAGTCAAATTTTAATAACACAGCACCTGCTCAACGACCATATTATTGAACGGTACAACTTGTTAGGTAGTCTGAGAGTTTAAAAACAAGCCGAAACCAAAAAAAAAAAATATGTTTTACTAAAAAAAATTTATTCTTTTTTTTTTGGGCGGTTGACTTTTTTTATGCATCATGATCTTGACTATTCATTCGTTCTCATTTGCTTAGCTACAAACCATATTCGTTGTAACAAGCTGTATGTGTGTCTTTTGCTCTGTGTTGTTTGGTTTTTGTCAGACATTGTTATTAAAAGAAAAGTTCCCGTGCAAGAGAATGAAAAATTAAAATAACTATAGCATGAAATGGTTAATAAATTTAAATTAAAACAATAAGGCCTGCTACTTTGTTGTTAATTAGGGAATCTAAACTTAATCAAGTCACTTATAAACACGTGAATTAAGTAAAATTGGTGAAAATGTGAGAGAAAGATAAAATTTCTACTCAGCAAATACTCCTTTTAAAACAAAGTAACCTTTAAGCTGATTTACAAAATTACAAAAGTTTTTTTTTCTTTAATTCATAAAAAAGACTTAACTCTGAGTTGTGTCCCATTTCTATTACCAAAAAAACTGATCGTTTAACTTGCAGAATGAAATATTTACAAGAAGTACAAAATGCGGTTTGAAGAGAACAAGTTAATGAAATTTTTTATTTATTTTTTAAGAATTTTATTTCTTTCTGCTTCAAGTGGTTTGCAGAAATTATTGGTTCGTTTTGTAATAAAAATTTAGAAAACTAAAAATTTTGCATTATCAATCATTGGCTTTCTTATGAAATCACTCACGCACGCCCTCTCACTTCATTTAGCTAGAAAGTAAATGCTTGCTGGCATTGTGAATCCAACAAATAAAACAAAATTAAGTGATTTTTAAAGCATGAAACAAACAAATATTTTTACACACGTCTAGTCACGTAGCACTCTAAGGCCACATATACCTTAAAAATAAAAATTCTTAAGTTCGAAATCAAATAAAACAAAATTAAGTGCTTTTTAAATCATGAATCAAACAAGTAATTTTACACACGTAAGGATTCTAAAACCACATTTGCATTAAAAAATGAAAATTTCCGAATTCTAAATCAAATAAAACACAAGTAAGTGATTTTACAATTATAAATCAAACAAACAATTTGACACACGTCTACTCACGTAGCACTCTAAGACCACATTTGCATTAAAAAAGAAAAAATTGTCGACTTCAAAATCAAATAAAACACAAGTAAGTGCTTTTTAAATCGTGAGTCAAACACAAAATTTTACACACGTCTAGTCACGTAAGCCCTCTAAAGCCTCATGTGCATTAAAAAATCAAAGAAAACATAAGTAAGTGATTTTTCAATTATAAATCACTCACGTCTACTCGTTCACTTCATTGTTATGATTACTAACTAAATGATTATGTGACTGAACTAAAATTTTACTGACTTTAAGCACATGAGTGTGTTTTAAGAATGTTTTTTGTAAATCTTGTTTTTTTTTTTCACAAATGAATAGATAAAGAATTACGATTTTTAGTAACAATTTTGAATACTCGTAAACTAATTTATTTCATTAAAAAACAGTTGAAAAATTTTAACTTTTTGTTTGATAATTAATAATCAAATTTTAAATTTTGCAGCATCATAAGCAAAACGCCTTTGGCTGCTTTCGAAAAAAAAAAAAAAACAAAAAAAGCCAGTCATAATTTGTTTAACAATTAAATTATAGACAAAGCAATAAGAGAAAAGAAATTTTACACGAAACACTTCAAATTATTGCAATTCTTGCTTGTCACAACTGACACCAACAAAAAATAAAACAAAAAAATATATAAATTAAATGAGAATAAATAAATAAGCAAAAAAAAAAAACATCCAGTCAGACAGACACTTACCGCTAAGTAGAATTTAACCGTTAAACATGATGGTGTGGGTAGCAGCTTTTGTCGCATGTGTTTTAGTTTATTGTATGCCATGATGTTGCTGTTAGGATTTAGGGCAAAAAGCCAAAAAAAAAAAACAAACAAATTTATGCGCGCTTACACCAGGCACATACGAACACTCAGTCACTCACACTATCGTATACGTTTTTAATGCTTGTTTTTTTTTTTTTTTTTGTTTAAGCACGAAAAAAAATCAACTGAAAAGACAAGAAAAAAAGGAAAATAAAATAAATTTTTAGTTTAACAAGAATAATAATAAATTATTGCTTTTTTTATTTCACTTAAATTGTTTGTTTCATGTGAAAGATAAAATAAAAAAGCAAGATTATAATTATTATGAATATCATTATTAAGCAAAAAAAAAAAAAAAAAAAAAAAGTGTGTTGCAAAATTATGTTAAGAAGAAGAACAAAAAAATTTATTTTTTTAAAAGAAAATTTAAGATTAATTACACGAAATTTGTTTTTTTTTTGAGCTTAAGAAAACAAAAGACTTAAGACACACTAGATTTATGACGAACCAAAACTCAACGTTGCCAACTTTTGAATTTCAAAAAACACCAAAACCATAAAAAACGGCAATTTGTTGTAAAAAAAAAGGATTGATATTTTAACAAGCACAAATCCAAAACTTTATTTCTCTCAAATAATTAATTGTAATCATAATTAATATAATTTACAGGGTGAACACTTACGATGTAAATTGCAAAGAAAATAAAAACTTTTCAGAAAATTATTTTAATAATTTTTATTATAAATTTAATGAAACAATTTCATTAAAAATATTTCATAATTTCATTGTGAAAATGAAGAAGTTTCATTAGATTTCACAGTAACTACAAAACAAAAACTTAATCATTAAAATTCAAATGAATTTCATGGCTGAAGTGGTTAAGTGGAGAGTTAAAGCTTCTTAATTGCATATGTCTTAAGTTCGAATCCTGGCAGAATCAAAGAAAAATGGGAAAATAATTCAAACCAAAAATAAAATTTATCGAAATGCGAGTTGGCTGTGTGGTAAGTGGCGCCATTCTGTCAATACCACATTTCGTTCTGGTTCATATCCTCAATTTCTTGCCGCAAGAACTTCGTTATCATCTCGTGATAGCGAACACCATGCACTGTAACTAACGGGTGGGCCAAATGAGACCTAGTGAGCGTATTGTAGTCGTTGTTGGAGGTCTTGCGGTAGAAGCTGTTGCACAATTTGAACTTTTTATGGATACATCTTAAGATCCAGCCTTAAAATTCTCTGTAATGTTGTTCTGGGTATACGCAATTGGCCGAAAATGGCGACGAGTTTGAGACAGATGAATCATTTGCAACACTCTGCTTCACAGCTTCCAAGTTGTCTTCAGTACGAATATTTCGATGAACACCTCGTCCTGAATGGTCAGCAACTGAACCCAGTTCCTCAAAACGGCGAACTAATCATAGAAGATGTGGGCGCTGATCTTTCGTTAAAAAAAACAGCGATAATTTCGCTGCGTCAGAATAATTGATCGTTGAGAAGAATAATAAAAATCGATAATTTTAATGCGTTGTGGTGGACTGTACGTATTCATTTTAAATTTCCAAGAGTTCAATTATAATCTGCAAAAAGAAAAAATAAATTATGTTAAAAAATAAAAAAGTTATTTGTGTTTCACATCAGCTGGTCTTATTTGGGCCAACCTGTAGTTGATCGACCTCATTTTCAAAGAAGTAAAAGCCGCATCACTCTTTTTGTGTAGCCTCGGCTTTTCAACAATCACTCGTAAATTCTTATTTGCCCAAATGCAGCAATTCTGCTTGTCATTGACCAAACAAATCACCAAGGGCAAGAAATGTATTTTGATTTGAGCACTCATTTTCGTAAACTAAACCTTTTTAATAATCTTAACTCGCTGCTCAATTGTGTACCTGTCCAGGGTTGAATTTGTCAAGCACTAGAACCAAAAATGTCAAATTAAGTTGATATTAAAGTGTCACTCACAATTAACATTGTGCATTATGATTGGACAGTCCTTTATTATTGACAGCCTATTAATTCTAAAAAAATTAAAAATTTCATATGCCTGTTTTGTTTATTAGTATTGTGCCACTCATGACAAAAAAAAAGCACTGAAAGCAAAAAAAAGCCGCTAACTTGAATATTTTCTGTATAGAAAATGATAAAAAAAATCACTAAAAACAGAGCTAAAACTTTTTAATAGTCAGCTAACAATACTGCCAAAACTACATAAAGTGTTGAAATGG
The DNA here is from genome assembly GCA_947397855.1 of Thelaira solivaga. NCBI lineage: Eukaryota > Metazoa > Arthropoda > Insecta > Diptera > Tachinidae > Thelaira > Thelaira solivaga. The sequence continues at coordinate 61,886,672 of OX377613.1, forward strand.
ATGCAGTTTTCTTTCAACAACACAAAACCGGAAACCTGTCTAAAGTAAGCACCCAGTTAGTAATTGAACCCACGACTTCCGATTGATTGCAAGTTAGCTATCACGCTAGCTGAGGGGAAATATTTTAAAAGTTCTCGAAATATCGCAAAAACATTAGGCTTTAAGTTTACAGAAATTTTCTATTAAAAAAATTTCACTATGATTTTAGCATCCTAAAATTTATAGGTCAATTACGAGTAGTTTGATTAAAATTAATTATACAAAAAATTTTTTATTAATTTTTGCAAAGTTTCTCTTGTTTAATTAATTTTTCCCCCATGTAAAGAAAAACTCGTAAAAAAAATGCTCTTAAAAATGTTTAATTAAACTCTCTCTCTCTCTCTCTCCTCAATTTTTAACATAAAAAGTTAAATGATTTAAATGGGAAACACAGCAGGTGCATAATTTCTTTTTTTTTTTTTTTTCATTCTAAATAATTTTTCAAAACACCGTTAGTCCTGAGAAATGTTGAAAACGTTTTTATGAGCTTTAAGCAATTAAAAACCACCACAACAACAGCTTCCACAGCAGTCTCAGCATAAGCAAAAAAAAAAGTGCAATAATTTTGTTTTTTGTTTTTGCTTTTGTGGTGTAAATTGAATTTAATATCTTATTTAGTTAATCTCATAAAAATTAGCTTTTAAAACCAGACAAGTTGTTTTATTATTTTGGAAAACTTTATTTTAGTTTAATTTTTTTTCTTTAAATAAAAAACGACATAAACACTCTGCTGGCTGAGCACGTTTTCTTAGTTTTCTAAATTAAATTTTATGTTTACAAATTTACAGCTTTAATATTTATAGTCAAATGCTGTTGCAAATTTATTTATGTTTTATCAACAATTATCGTATTAAATGTACAAAATCATTAAATAAAATAAAAATTACATTTTCTACAGTTTATGTCGTTTAATATTTTACTGCACAGTGTTTTTTACTAACATAAAAAATACATTAAATTGATATACAAAAATAAAACATAAAAATGTATCCAAATGAACAAATTAAATAATTAAAAAAAAAACCGCAAAAATTTCTTTTTTAATTTGAAAAAGTGAAAGAAAAATAAAATTTTGTTATGAGTTGTGCAATATCTAGGACAAAGATTTGACCTAAATTTTGTGTTGAAGGGAAAGGAAGAGTAAATCAAATTTAAAGAGAAACTACAAAAAAGCATTTAATCCTTTTAATGAAAAAGCTGTATTTTCTTTTACATTAACAAATTCAAAACTTTCAAACTGATAAGTTTTAGCTAAAGAAATTTGCTGCAAGAAATGTGAAATTTGTAACCCTAAAAGATCACGGTCAAAGCAAATACAACGTTATGGACTAGTTCAGGGTTACATTTTTAGATAAAGCTCCAAGTCCGATTGCAGGTCACATATATTTTACACAGATGGCTTGAAAACAGTTGAAGGTATTGGAGAAGAGGTGTTCGATTGAAATCCTAAGAAAAGCTTACTTAGCAGTTGGGTCGAGAGAATTTAGTTTTTCAAGTCGACATACATTTTATCGAGTTATATCTAAGAAAAGCAGACTGACTGTGGTACCATGGAATTTTGGCAGGAGTATTCGCATTTATACCGACAGTCACAGTGTTGTTGGGGCCTTGGTGGGTGTGTATTTGAGATTTGATCTGGTCCGAAAATGGCGGGAAATTTGGTGCTCGCCCTCATTTGCGTACGTGAACATAGGACTACAATAGGGAACTGTAGGGCAGATAACCTGGCAAAAGAAGGTGAGCAAAACAACAACACGGCCTGCGGCATCCCTTTCTCGGTCTGCAAACAACAGACGGGATTCATGACTGGGTTTTACAGTATATTGAAATACTTGGCATCAGCTGAAGGGACCTCTGCAGGTTATATAATGAAGACGGAGAGACAGTATGTACTATGTCACTGTAATGGTAATTTGGACCCGTTTTCTTTACTTAGTACTTCACTACCTACAACTGTCTAAAATGGTAGACAAATCACTCAGGGAAATCATTGAATTCTTAGGGAGAGTAGAGTCACAATAGGTCTTTCTAGACGCAGTGACCAGGTGACTAGTTCCATCTACTGATTCTAATAACACCCTTTGCCATGTACGTCTTTTCTTTTACATCAAAAATTCAAAATTTTTGTCAAGACTCATGAGAACCAACCCGAAATCTCTCCACCCACCTTTTTTTAAAGCTCTCTCTCTCTCTTTCTTGATCTCACTCTTTCTCTCTCTCTTACTCCTTCTTTTTCTCTCCTTTCGTAATATTTTCTCTTCTATTAGAAAATTAAAGAATTTAAAAAATAAATTTCTTTAAACAACCTTGTCAACTTAGTGCTTTTATCACTGTTTTTAATGCTTTTTGAAATTATATAGGTAGAAAATTTGCGAGTGTGTGGTTTTTTAGTTTTAGTGCTTTTTTTTTTGTTAATTTTTTTTTACTCGCCAGTGGTTGTCCAAACAAAATTAGATAATAATACGGAGTAAGTAAAAGACGCATAGGATTTTTTTTTAATCTTTCCATGAAACTGATAGGCTGTGAATAAGATAAGGTAATTTTATTTAGAAAATGTGGGTGAGAAATTTTATTTTCATTCATACTTGCTTAAATTTTAGTGCTTTTTATTAATTGGTTTCGGTGCTTTTTAAAATTCTAAATTTGACCTTTAACTCTCTATTCATGCAAGTTTGCTCTTTTTGAATTTATTTCTACTCAAACTAAAACTAATCGCGTTATTGTAAAACAAAACTATCTTACAGTTATTTGTAATCCAGACTGATTCATTTACTACAACGCTCTACTAATTTTAAATCAAGCTGTGGCCATGCCTAAGCCCCAAACACTTAAATGTTTTTTCTTTTTTTTTTTATTATTTCATCTTCAAAAAAATGTGTTAAAGCTAATTATGACCAACTTTAAAACTCATTAATGAACAGAAGCAACCAGAAAGCTATAATTACCATATAAATTACAATTTGTCCCACTGTTCAATTTAAACACTAAACAAAAAGACCAAACAAAAAACACACTACGAATAATATTTATAACAAAAAAAAAAAAGAGAAAAAAGAAAATAAAATAATTGAGCCTACAGCAGAGGAAGTATTAAATAAACGCATTAATGCTTAAAGATTTCAGTAGCCACTTGTTAAAAAGGGTGTATCAAAATTCGTACAACAAAAGTTTTGCACAAGTAAAAAGGTTTAAGATTCCTAAAAATCGAAGCGACCATGTGAGCCTGATTTCAGTGTTTTTTTTTTTCTTGGCTGCCCACTCTACCCTGAGTCACTAATAAATTGAATTTGGAATTAAAAAATTAAATGTTTAACTGAAGCATTTACATGTTAATTGTTAATTGACTTAGTTAAGTTTTTACTTAAATTTGTTAAATGAACACAAGTAAAATTTTAATTGAATTAATTTAATTATGAATTCAATTAATTGAAGTAATTTAATTGTTAATTAAATCAATTAAAATTAAATAATTACAGGCAAAGAAAAATTTCATAAAAATTTTGTTTAGACCTGACCGGGGGTTGAACCGCCATATGTTTTCTATATGGTTAGCTTAAATTAGATGCAGTCACAAATCTAACCATACTATGTTTCCACCAGAATATGGTTACCGCAACCATGTTTTTTATTTGCGTGTGGGTTATTAATCAAATCGTGAATAAATTTCTTATTTAAATTATTTAAATTTTTTTTATTGAACTAATTAAATTTTATTTTTAATTGAATCAATTAAATTTTTAGTTAAATCAATTACATATTTAATGCAATAAATTAATAATTTTTATGGAACCAATAAAAATGTTAAATGAATCAATTAAATTGATAAAAAAAAATTTAACTTGATTAATGAAATGTTTAATTGAATTAATTACCTTGTTAATTAAATCAATTTCATGTTTAAGTAAATAAATTAATTTTTTTTATTAATATAATAAAATTGTTAATTAAATCAAATAAATTAATTTATTTAATTAAATTGTTAATTAAATCAATGACATGTTTAAAAAATCAATTAAATTTTTTTTATTAAAATAATTAAGTTGTTAATTAAATCGAATAAATTTCTTATAGAAGTTACTTAAATTTTTTTTATTGAAATAATTAAATTTTTTATTGAATCAATAAAAGTTTAAGTTAAATCAATGACATATTTAATGAAATGAATTAATACTTTTTTATAAATTAATTCAAATTTTAATTGAATCAATTAAATTAAAAAAAAAATTTAACTGAATCAATTAAATTTTTAATGAAAGTAATTTAACTAAAGCAATGAAAAGTTTAATTGAATTAATTAACTTGTTAATTAAACCAATGACATGGTTAAATAAATTAATCAAAATTTTTATTAAAATAATTAAATTGTTAATTAAATCAAGTAAACAAATTAATTGAATTAATTAAATTTTTAATTTAAACAAATAAAATTTTTAATTCTACTAATTATTGTTTTTTATGAGAATACTTAAATCTTTCTTTCAAGTAATTTAATTGATTTTTTAATTAAATAAACTAAATTTTTTTAATAAATCAATTACATGTTTAATAAAATTAATTTTATTTGTCATTAAATTTTTAATTAAGTTTGTTATATAAAATTTTAATTAAATAATTTTAATTAGGAAATCAATAAAGAATTTTGTTGAATCAATTAAAAATCAAAAAAAGCTAAAAATTTCAATTGCATTTTTTAAATTTGTAATTGAATCAAATAAATTTTTTGTATTAAATTTTTAATTGAGCCAATTAAATAGTTATGCTTGTATTCAAAGAAAATTAATGTAGACTAGAAATCGATATTGTGACAAATTTGTATGAGAAATTTTGTCATAATTTCTACTTGAAATCGTTATTAATCATTTTGATTACCAGCCTTAAATTGCATTTATTAAATTTAATTTTTATTTCATTTATTCAGTTAAAAATTTGTTTTATTAATTAACGAATCAATTCAATTTATTAATATGACAATTTAAAATGTTTAAATCTAAAGTATTGAATTTCTGATATAATTTTTTTGCTGTTTTATAAATTTTACTTCAAACCTAAAGCAATTTTTTTTAGTGAGATGATGAATTAGAGTTTTAAATTCTCATGTTAGTTTTGGCTTCCCCTTTATTGTATTTAATTTAAACAACAACTAAAAAAAAATTAAGAAAAAGCTGTTACACTAAAATCGATCAGCTAATGTTGGGAGGAGATGTAACATACAGTAACACACACACGCATCCATACACAGCTGTGTGCTCATGTGCACGTTACCTTTAAAACTATTCTTTTACACACGAGTATTCTCATTCTAATAAGAAAAAGAAGCGGTGCCGTACACAGCATATTAAAAAGTTAAGAAAAGTGGCAAAGAGCGGAAGATGGAGATGGACTGAGTGGAATGGATGGAGACGGGTTGGGACCAAAAAAGAAGTGCATGAATCAAAGTGAGTTTGTTAAACATTCAAAAACAACGGTGTTTATCTTACGCTTTATGAATGTGTAAAATAATAAATTTAAAAAAAAAAAAAAAAAAAAAAAAAAAAAAAAAAAACATTAACAATAACGAGAAGAAGAATAACAATAACAATAAGAGCAGCAGCAGTAGCAGACTTTATTCATGACTCTTGTAAAAGACTGTAAAAGTTGTCTTGAGGTTTTTTTTTATTTTTATCAATTTCTTCTTCTTACTTATTTTTGTATCTTCCTTTAGGAAAACTGGAAGTGTTTTTTTTTTCAATTTACATATTTTTTTGTTTGTTTTTTCAATTCAATTTGCTTAGAATTGTTGCTGGGTCTTTCGGTCGGTGGGTCGTCATCGTTGCCTTAATCTTTTCTTTAGAGTTTTTTAATGCTGGCAAAACTTGCCTTTTTTTAAAAAGTGGGAAAAGTTATTAGATTCTTCTTTGTGGCCTCTACATTTCTCTGAGGATTTCTAAAACTTTTTGAGCTTTACAGACTGGTTAGTTCAAAGTCTTGTTGGTCTTATGTAGATTCTCTTTTAAATCATTTTCAATTTCTAGGCTCAAAAGTTTATTTTTTTTAAATTCCTAGAAATTTTCTGAGACATTGGGAATTCAAATTACTTGTAGGAAACCCTTCTTTTTTGTGCTTATTTGTGTGTTGCACATTTTGACTTGATTTATAAAATGATGTGCATTTTTATTTTTTTTTTTTTTCAGTCATGTTATGACTTGTTATTGTCATAAAACTTTGTGCCTAAAAGCTTGTCTAGGGCAATGTTTCTGTTTCTTGTGTAAAAATATTATTACGGGTGTATAAATAGTTTTTGACTTGAAGAAAAATTTTAATTTTAAGCATTTTCATGATTGATTGACATTTATTTAAGTACGTCCTTGAAATGTATGAGCAAGAACGAATGATAGCACACACGCATGATATTAAAGCGTATGTATTTGGGTATGCAAGTGTATTTCAAAAGCTTTTGCAATTAAAAATAATAAATTTTTTTTGCAGAGCAGAAGTAAATTAGGAAGAAAAGAAGAAGGAATTTTTTTTTCAATCTATTAATAGCAGCCAGAATTCGATAATACAGTTCAAAATTTAATTTTCTGAAAAATATTTCAAGCTATAACACCGATTTTTTATTATCACAATTAAAAAATGTAACTGAAGTACCAAATTTAATCCTCCCAATCGAAATTATTTTCCAGGTGTAGCTGCTGCATACCTTTTTTGCCGCTTTCACTTTGAACTTCAGTGATCATTATCCATCAAAGTTCTTTAAGTTGCAGATCATTTAAAATAAAACTAACCAGTCTTAGCCATCATATGTTTTCTTTCTGTATCTACTAATGGCTTAACTTAGTTGGCAAAAGTAGTACCCGCACCGAGAAAACCACTTTGGTAGTAATAAAAATTTTTTTTTTAGTTGTGACAATAGAAATTAGGTTACATAACCAAAAAAAATTATTAAAAAACACAAAATTTTTTGCACTATTTTCAAAATTTGGTTGTGACAATTGAAATTAGGTTACATAACCAAAAAAATTATTTAAAAAAACTAAATATTTTGCACTATTTTCAAAATTTGGTTGTTTAAACTAAAAATTTTTAATTATCATGTTCGACCGGTAACAAATTCAATTTTCTTGACCAAAATTATTTACTGTGTGCCCACAGAAAATAACTTTGGTTGTGATAATTAAATTTTTTACCAATTCCAAAATCACTTGTGACAATCAAATTTTGTAGTTGTAGCAACCATAATTTGTTAATGCACTCCAAAATTAAGTTATTCTCTTAAACATATTGCAAACTATAACACCGACTTTCTATTGTCACAAATAAAAAAATTCGGTTGTCACAGCTGAATATTTAATTGGTTCTCACAAACAAAGCTGTTTTCTCAGTAAGCATTTACTAACAACTTATACATACAAATTACAACTTTGGTTGTGATAACTAAATTTGCTACTATTTAAAAAATCAGTTGTGGTAATCAAATTTTTTGGTTATAACAACCATAATACGATAATACAATTAAAAAAATTGCAATCTTTTAAAAATATTTCGAGCTGTGAAACCAAGTTTCTATTGTAAAAAAAAAAAAAACGATTATTAGAAAGAAATTGTTTTCTCTGTGAGCATTTACATACAGAACACAACTTTGGTTGTGATAACTAAATTCGCTACTAATTAAAAAATCAGTTGTAGTAATCAAATTTTTAAGTTTTAGCAACCGGAACACGATAATACAGTTCAAAAAATTGTGTTCTTCTAAAAACATTTCGAGCTGTGACACCAAGTTTCTATTGTCAGGATTACAAAAAAAAAACGATTATTACAACGAAATTTTTTAATTGATAACAAATTCAGTTCTCACAGCCGAAGTTATTTTCTCAGTGAGCGTTTAAATTAAAACTCATAAAATTCTTTAAGATTGGCTGTAAGCTATTTTCTATAGTCAGAGATTAAAAAAAAAATCGATTAGCAAGAGTGAGTTTAGTTGCTCTTTTCTCATATAAAACTCATGGAACTCTTTAGTTGTGATAATAGAAATTCATTGACGCAACCAAAATAAAAAAATTAAAAACAAAAAAAAAAAAATATTTTTACTTTATTAAGAGTGTAAATGATCGATGATCACAGCTAACAAAATTCTATTATCACTAATGCATTTTTTACTATTGGGAAATTCAATTCTTAAAGCCAATGAGGTAACCATGATTTTTAATTTAATTATTATTTTTTGATGCACTGTTGTATTAAACAAAAAACAATTTCCCAAAAAACCATTAAATAATCGTGAGTTCTAGAAAGCTTTGAAAGCAGCTAATAATTAAAAAAGGATTTATTTAAGCCTCCAAATCTCAAATTCTTAATATAGGCTTAAATCGGACATCCTTAAAAATACTATTTCCCATAAAAATTTAAATTAAATCAATTAAATTTTTTTTTATTTAAAAAAATTTTTTTGAGAAATATTTTTCTTTCAACCTTTTTTTTATAATGGATTTTTTTTTTTAATAAATTAATAAAATAATATCAATTACAAATGCTTTTTGTAATTTGAGTATTAAAATGTATTTTCTCTCAAATTTCAAAATAGTTTTTGCAAATAATTAAAATAAAAATAAATCATACAAATCCTTTGAGGGTTGCGGTCTTTAAATCTTTGCAAAGATTCTGCAATTTTTAAACTTTATTTTAATTCTTAGTTTTATCAGCTATTTTTTTTTTTAAATAATTTTGCAACACAGTTTTTAAGCTTAAGTTTTGTTATTAAATTTGTTTTGTTAAGTTTTTAATTTAATTAAAATTGTAAACCTTTTTATTACATTTTATAAAGGTGTTGTTGTGTCACCTCCAAATGGCCAGCCACTTTATTTTCTATTAATTTTTTTAAATTCAAATTTTTATTTATTTAACGCTTAAACTTAGTACTTCATGCAGCTGATCTCTTTTCCCTTGACATAATATTAACACTTGACAAGTTAAATTTAATTAATAATTTCAACCAAGTTTTAAGAAATATAATTTTCAATTTAAGAAAACAAAAAAAAAAAGAGTAAAGAAAATAAACCCCGCAAAGTAATGCAGACGTTTGGTATAATTTTCTGTTAAATTTTATTATAAATTTTTTTATTTTTTTGTTAAATAATTTTCTTTAAAATAAAACACGTCTGTACGAAGCGGTGGTCAGTAACTAACTGAAGAGATGCAGACCTACAACGGACTTAAGAACATCAGTTAAAAGCCACGGTCATGGTTACAAATACCAAATTGCCACAAAGTCAACAGCAGAAATTTTATAGCGGCGACAACAGTAAAAGCAGCAGTAGCAGCACCACAACACATACGCCACACAAAGCTTAAAGCAAAAGCATAACTAAGTAACAGCAGCTTAAAGTTAGTGACTACACAAAACTAAGACAAAAGCAATGAAGACGAACGTACAACAGAAACTGAGACCGACACCGATACCGATAGCGAGACCAAACCAAATTCAAACACAATCATAAATGTTGTTAACGAAGTTGTGCTTGTTGCTGTTTTTTTTTTTTTTTTTGTTCTTCTTTACAAAACAAACAAAATAAAGCATCGGTAACCACAAAAGGCAAAGAGTCAAATACACAAATACTTCCACTGTGAGCACACACCACTTACTTACTCTTCTTAGTTGGTTTGCTTTTCTGCAAAGCTCTCACAATTCCTAAGCAGAGATGAAAAATCCGCTGCAATTGCCCAAAAAAATTTTTAGCTTTTGCTAAAAAAAATTAGAGGTCAAAATTGCGGACTAAATATTATGAAAGGAAATTAATTTTTTTTTTTAATAAAATGGTTTGAAGAATTCAATCAAAGCAATAGTTCAGTAGTGCGATTCAGTAACTTTTATAACGAACATGCGTATCGCAAAAATAAGTTTAACGATATTTTATCGAATTCGATATTTTATTTTATTTTTTTATTTAACTAGGAAAATAGGTTGTGGAAAGGAGGATAGAGGGAGTAGTGTCTATGAATATTCGATTTGATTATTTCCAAATTGTAGGATTTAGGAAGTTTATTCCACATACGAACTGTACGGTTACAAAAAGAACTCTGTCTGTAATGCGTAATGCGATCCACTGGCCAATCGACCACAAATTGATGTGCTCTTGCTGAAAAACGAGTGGCTCGTCTGAATGAGCGGGCTTCGGGAACAAGATCCCTAATTTCATCAGAACACCTTCCGTTGTAGTAACGATAGAAAAGTGAAACACAACCAACATTGCGACGGTGTTTCAGTGAGTCAATAGAGCCGGCCACCCTACTGTCAAAAATAGACTTTGAAGCATCGGCCCATATATGTGAGTTGTATTCTATTCTCGGTCGAATATAAGCGGTGTAAATATGGAGGAGGTCAGATGTAGTGATATATCTCTTGCACCTCTTTAGGAAGCACAGACAGTTGGATGCTTCTTTAGCGATTTGAAAAATCTGATCAGTGCAACGGACTTCACACTGGATTCTCATGCCAAGAATATCAAGAGCTTCTGATGCTTCTATACCTACACCATCCATGAATACAGATTAGACAGCACCATTTGTCACTCGCTTTCAGTAACTTTCCACCAATAAAATTTGGTACAATAGAAATCGTTATTTGCAATGAATCGAATATTTTTGTCGGAAAGTTACTGAATGCCGAATTCGATAAAATATCGTTAAACTTGTTTTTTCGATACGAATGTTCGTAATAAAAGTTACTAAATCGCACTACAGGTCTTAAGTTTTTTTTAAAAGACCTCTCTCCCTATTTTTTGCAGCCCCACTATAAATATTTTTCAGGAATTTTTCCTTAAGAAAATTTTGTTTTTGTAAAAAAAATTCTCGCAGAATTTTTATTCATAATGGGGCTGTATATTTTAATTATTATTCTAAATTGCGTTTTGTGCCGCCCAAAAGTTCACTCTTCCAGTTTTAGACTTTATGTGAAGCCAATTACTTTGTTCAGTGAGAGCTTTCCTGTTTCTCTGAGAGTTAAAAAAAAGTCTTGTGCTACGAAATCAAAAGGCTGAATAACGATAAAACTGATTGCTTTATCTCGATGACTAAGACGACAGTCTCTGGTAAGTGATCCTGTTGGGAGTCTGAGGTCACTCTGATTGTGTACTAATGTCTTCTGGCATAAAGCCATTTCGTTTGTTTTAACTCTGGTCAGCCAGTCCCAATGTTTTGAGGAACCGGTTTTCTTTTTAATTTAGCTCGTAAAGATTCCAGAAGGAAGCGACTTAATTTAAATGAAAATATTGACAGACTTCGAATGCTATTATTTGGCCAAGCAGTATGAGTTCTCCTTGACAGTATGACTTTCATTTCTATGCAACCCTTGTAAGAGAAAATTGTTGCGGATCCCAAGTTCACTTAGAGAAATCAGATAATTCACCACTCCGGGTTATTTTAGTACAAACGAGCGTAACACTAGCTGAACAACCTGAGTGTTCGATATCGAGTATCAATCTGGGTTAGCAGGTTCGATTCTTGCTCAGACTCTGTGTGTTTTCCGCAGACACGCAAAAAAGCTTCACAGACTTGTTAAAAAAAATAAAAAAAAACTCTCAAACTTCACTTAAGTTTCTTTTAAAATTAACAGATAATTTTTTTTTGCTAATTGAAATTGTTAGATTTTCAAGCTTAAAGTTCTTCGAAAATTTAACAAGTTTTGGTACATTTTTTTTAAACAAAAATTTCTCAAGTACTATTTGTTTGCTTTAATTTCTCATACAAGGTAGTTAAAGCGAATGTACTTTCTAGTGAATTTAGTTAGTTAGATTGGCCGGCAACGTGTCTCACCAACAAACAAACAAATTCACTGCCAAAGTCGTACTTGAAAACAAAAACAAAAGGAAAAAAAAACGAACAGGCTACACAGCATTACTTCTGAATAAGTTAAGCATAAGTAATTGTAATTGTAGTTGCTACACAGTGACATACAAAATAAAAAAAAAAATAAAACAGAGTACGAGTGCTTGTATCATTGGCAGACATACCGACAGACAATCATACAAAAGCAAAAGGCAAAAGCTTGCAGACACACATGATGCCAGCCAGCCAGGCCAGGCCAGGCCAGTACGAGTACTTTATTGTATAAAAGCGTGTTTTATATTTATGTTTAAATAAATGACTTTTTAAACATCATTAAAGCAAAAACTGCCTCTAAACTTCATTATCATAATGTGTTAGCATATAATGATAATTTGGCTAATGATGATCACTTACACGAGTGGTACTCTTACACATAATCATCTCATTATTAAGTAGGCTACTAGGCAGAGTGTAGAAAATATAGACAGATAAATAGAAAAGCAGACAGACAGACATAAAGACTTTGGAACTCAATACTGATAATAATTTGTGGTTGCTGTTTAAGACCATAATCATCATCATTATCATCATGATAATGATGAGCATCATTATTGAAACTAAGTTGCATTTAAGTTTTTTTTGCAGCAGCAAGTGAGTGAGTATGAGTGTGCGTTAGTGCGTGTATGTGTGTGTACTCTATGTTTAAAATTTTTAGCATTTTTTTTTTTTTTTTTCACAAACTAAATATGGAAAATGTGTGTTTGTTGTTGTTGCTATAATTTTCTATTAATCTGTGATGATGAATTGTTGTCAACTGACAGCAGAGCAGTTTCTTTTGGTAGCAGCTTTTCCGTTTTATTAATTTCCTTAAATTATTATGGCGTTTAGAGTTGGATTTATTTATTTATTTCTATTTGGACATGAACGTTTTGCTTAAATCACAATTTATCTCTTTAAAAAAAAAGAAGAAAAACAAACAAAAAAGTGACAATAACAAAAATTGGTTCTAATGATAGTTTGCATTCAACAACTTTCTCCATCAATATTTTTTTTTTTTTTTTGTTTTCATAAGATTTAATTTTCTTCATTTCCTAAATAGTAAAGAAAATTTTTAAAATTACTTTTTCATTTATGGTTATGGATGGATGGCTTAACATTTAATAGAGAACAAGCTGTGTCATTGTTGTCCATTAACTCTTTTGGGGTTACGGTCACACAGAAAACAACTTCGCTTGTGAGCACTAAATTTTTTTTCCAAGCAAAAACTCTTTGGTGATAATCAAATTTTTTAGTTGTATCAACTAAAATTCCATAATGCAGTCCAAAGTTTAGTTCTGTTAAAAATATTTCGAGCTGTAAGACCGATTTTCTATAGTCAAGATTAAAAAAAATCGACTATGACAACTGAATGGTTGATTGGAAACAAATTTAGTTCTCACAACCGAAGTTGTTTTCTGTGTGTTGGATTAAAATTTGTTACGGCTTTTAATAGAAGCATTTCATGGGCATATGAAGTCCTATGAGACCTGCACAGTGTTAAATTTTGTTTGTGTTGTTGGCTAAGCAGCCACTTTACTACAAAAGTAAAATCAAAAGTAATGGGCGGCTAAATTGAGTTTATTTGCGTTTTAGTTCACACGAACGTTTTTACAATAGCTTTTAGCCAATGCGTTAGACATTGTTATAATGCAAAGCAGTTAATATGGATCGTATTAAGCTATAGAATTTAAAATACCTGACATGGACTTTCAACCTTTTTGTAAAACGATTCTATATGAGATAATTGGCCACTATTACTAGGCCGTTACTTCAAGGCTTTTCATAATTGTTACTACACTATCCATCCAATATACAGGACACCTCAGTCAAAATAATTTTTTTTTTTTTTTTTTTTTTTTTTTTTTTTTTTTTAGTTTCACAAATAGTTAAAGACTTTGACAAATATTTTATCTTTGAAGAGTTAAAATTTTTTTAAATATTTTTCTTAATGATTTCCCATATAAACATAGAGGTCAACCATGTAGGCTAAAGTAACTAAAGCAAACCAAACCAAATCGATTATTAAACTGAAATGCTAAAAATTTTTTAAAATCAAAAACCTTTCAAAGTACTTGCATCCACCATCTACTCTTTCTGAAAGTGTTTTAACATTTGCGAGAAATTTATTTATGATGCAAAACGGAAATTGCCAAAATCGAAATTTCAAAAAAAATTTTTAAATAATCCAAAGTAACTTCTGAGTATTTGAGTAATAGATTACAAAGTTAGACGACCTTCTCTTTAAAATGATATGTATCCCACTTCGTAATCTTCGTCCGTAAGCTGCGAAAAATCCCTCAGAGCAATAGCACATGGGTATATGGAGATTAAAAAAAAAATTAAAAATAATCCAAAGGAACTTCTGAGTATTTGGCAGTACGATACCAATCTAGACGACCTCCGCTAAACTACTACTAAGACGTATTTGATAAATATACCATTAATAGTGAAAAGATTTTTACAAATACTAAAAAGCTTCAGGTTTTACTCCTTTAATTTTTTTTTGTTTTTGATATTTTAGAAGGCTGTGGAAAGTGAAAAATATTAATATTTTGCTGACACAGTGAAGGGTATATAAGACTCGGCACAGCCGAATTTAATTTGTTTTTTATTTAAATAAAAATTGCATGTGTTTGAGGGTTAAGTAAACACAATTTTTGGCTCAACTTGAAGTCTCCAAAAACAGGCATTTAACCAAATTTTCAACACAACAAACAAGCGCTTGACCTGCTGTAAATATTTTTCTGCACAACACCAACAGTGAAATCCCCCACTGAGTTCTTCTTGCTTTTAATTAATTTCCACAATTTGCCTATAATTTTTTTTATATTTAATTTTGTTGTTGTTGTCATGTTGTATAACTTGTCTTTACTCGCGCCATTTAAAACACTAGACTGAGAATTATTAATGACTCAATACGAGTAATTATCATTTAACAGAAGCAATAACATTTTTTTAAATCACAATTCCTCCGGTCGCAATCTGACATTAACTCTGATATTCAAGATTATTAAAAAAATTTTTTTTTTTAATAACAAACAAATCCATGTTGCCTGTTTGTACAAGTCAAAATGTTTAAAAATTATTTGAAGAGAAAAGAATGTCCATTAAACTTAAGAGTGTCAGCAGGTAGTAGAGGCGGGCGAGTGTGTGTGTGTGTAAAAGCACACATTTTCAAATATTTGAAAATAAAAGAAAAATTGTAAGAAAAGCAAAATAAAAGAAAAAATATTTTAGTGTTAATCAAATAAGTAAACAGAATTTAATGTGATAATAAATACATGCTGACATAGAGACACAAGCACCCGCACACAACCAAACAGACACACACTCATGGACATGGTCATGGGCATTTATTTACCTACAAAATATATTCTATGCCCAGCAGTAGTTTTAAAAGGAAAATATAAGGCCAGTGTAAGAAGCGCATGATAACGCAAAAAAGAAAAAGCTTTTCAGCTGCTTTTAAAAGAGATGTGTTTGTCACATGACTTGTTACTTAAAAAAAAGGCATGTGTAAATGTAGGTGTAGACATTTTAAATTTGCTACAACATATTTTGCATTCAATATTCTGAAAGTGAGGAAGCACTTCTTGTAAAACTCCAATATAAAAATTAGCGTTCATGGTGCTGGACAAAAATTTTAGCTTCCCACACCATAATCCCTCCTCTCCCCTCTGCTATGCAAACGATCCAATTGATGCTCCTCTTTTCGAAGATCGTTAATATAATAACTAAGGCCATTAAAGCCTTCTAAATTAATGTTTTTCTGTGAAAATAAAAACGACACTGTGCCACTCCTTATTCCACTTTATGTGAGCGCATACTTTTCAGAAGCGTTTCCTTACTTTAATAACACTTTTGCAGGCTTTCAGTGAACATTCCAGTATTATAAATCACAAAATTCATACTGGCTGGGTAATAAAATCTGGGCTGCGGGATCAATTGTTGTGCATGCCAACCGGACCTTAACATCATTGCAAATCTAAATCAGTTCATTTATCTACTTGATGGCTTTTGGGCCGCCAGTCTAATTTTATAGACAAATTGTAGGTCTAAAAATTTTGCTTTTAGTTTTTGTCTGCTAATAAATTTGCTTTTCGTTTATTAATCCTTAAAAAAACGAAATTTCAATGGATATCGACTGCCTTAATTTGTAACCAGAACTGCAGGGCAATAGTCAATTATTGCAAATTGAAAGAAAAATCAACTGAATCGTAACACAAATTCTTTTCGTCTTGCATTCAGGCATTTGTGTTTGTTAAATATTAACAAAAAAAAAAGAAATACAAAAAGAAAACACAGGAAAATGATTGTAGGCGTTAGTTGGTGTGATGATCACAATGTCCATGTCTGAGCTTTAATAGCAATTTATCTCTCTTCTCTGTGTTGCTAAAGTTGAGGTCAGAAAACTTTATCTTCTTGTGTTTTTTTCTTTAAAATTCTGCTGCTGTTGATGTTTTTGTAGCTGTTGCTGTTACTCCAAGTTTTAGTTGTTCTTCATTATTTTTTCCACTTAAAATCCCAATGAAGGGCTAAGATTTTATTTGAAAATAATAAAACTTGCAAAAAATGGAAGAAAAAAAAAAGTGAAAAAGAAAACATGCAAAATCATAATTATGGTGATGCATGTTATGGCATTGTTGTTCATGGTGATGCATTGTGAGTAAACAAAACAAAACAAAACAAAACAAAAAAAAAAAGAAACCAGAAAGGCTCCATGTGCAGCAAAATAAACGCTTTTGAAATACAAATTACTCGTGTAAAAAGGGTTTTACAAAGCAAAAAAGGGCTGCTTAAGTATTTTTTGTTTAAATTTCAGGTTTTTTTTTCAATTTTTCCTTTCCCCTCTTTTTTTAATGCGAAAATTTTTAATATGAAGTGATATTTTTTTTTTTTCAAAATTAAATAAATTTTTTTTCGTATTGAAATGAAGGCCAGAGATCAAAACATGGCATTTGATGTCGAGCAACTTCAAACGAAATTTTAAAATTATTTCATACAAAAAAAAACTTTTTCAATCGTTTTCCTTCGCTATCGAAAGCAGCCATCTGACCCCAGAAAAGAGTGGGGGTTTTGGTTGACAGTGTATTTTGTTTAAAAAAAAAATAACAAAATAACCCAGATGCTAGCCTGATATGAAACCAATTATCTTACTCAGTGCAAGCTGGGTTATTAATCTGCAAATCGAAAAAGAATCTCCCACAAGTCTTGCCCTACAAGAGCTTTCGATCGTTCTAAAGTTTCTTTATGGAAATAATAAAAGTTGCAATGGCTGATTCTTCACTTTTTTTTTTTTTTTTGATGTCTAAGACCCCACCGGCCCGCAAACCATCTGAGTTTCCTCTTGTTTTTCCTTCTTTAAATAAGGTAAAAAGAATGCCAGTGCTGTGGGAGAACTGCTTCGCAATAGCGTAACAAAATGATGCGTTTCTTCTGAGTCATCAGTGATTCCCAATATTTTAAAAAATGCAAGTCGACCCAGGAATCAAGGGTCAAATTACAACACTCGATAGTGATCGAAATTTCACAACAATTTAAATTTAAAGCCGGAACTCGGCTGCAATTTCAAACACACCTTTTTGTCAATGTAACGTTTTAATGTCAAAATTATGCCCCCCGTAAAATTGGAAGCTTTTTTTTTTTTTAACAAAACTAACACTCAACTTAAAATAACGATGGATGTATTTGAGTTTTGTGTGTGTGTGTTTTTTTTTTCATAATTTTACTGAAAAATAAATAACGAGACATGAAATACAACCAGCAACCAACCAACAACCAAATATTGTTAGCATTCACTGTGTTTAACTGTGTTGTAAAAGGTTTCCCAATAAGAACTTGGTTTGCCAACAAGGCAATATTGGAATAACAGATGACAGTTTTAAGTTGACATTCCCAGTAATAAAATTGTTTAACAAATTTCTTACAATAAATTCAAATGCTTTAGAAAATCACATATAAAATATCTGTGCCAATAAAGGAAAATCGACTAATTCGATTTACATGTTGCTGTAATTCAGCGGTTTCTCACAAGGGAGTCTCGTAATGACTTCAAGGGAAGTTTTTAATTTCTGTTTTACATATTTAAAAAAAAAAATTACAAATTTCGTGACATATACCGCTCGCTAGTAATTCAGTTGGTAGAAGAATTACTTATATCTGGAGATCTTTTGCGATCAGCTTATCAACTGCATACTTCAAAGTTCACTATACAAGTAGTTGAATCGACAGATTTAGCTAAAGATGCTCATTTAAGTGCAGATGTTCAATATGTTACAGAAAATAATGTAAAAGAAGATATTTCGCAAACCTATTTTGGGCAAGGGCAACAGGATAATTGCCTTGGACTCTGTGCTGATGGTGAACAAATAATATCCGGACGCAAAGTCATTTAAAGAGGCCCAAATATTTAGAAATTACTTTGGATTATTTTTAAAATTTTTCTTAAATTTCCAGTTCTGTCGCTCTGAAGGATTTTAGCAACTGCCGGACAAACCATAGAATATTACAGGATAAGACAGATATAATTTTAAAGCGAAGGTCGTCTAGATTTGTAATCTACTGCCCAAATACTCAAAAATTACTTTGGATTATTTTTAAAATTTTTTTTAAATTTGCAGTTCTGTCGCTCTTAAGGATTTTACTAACTGCCGGACAAGCCATAGAAGATTACAGGATAGGACAGATATCATTTTAAAGGGAAGGTCGTCTAGATTTGTAATCTACCACCCAAATACTCAGAAATTACTTTGGATTATTTTTAAAATTTTTTTTAAAATTCCAGCTCTGTCGCTCTTAAGGACTTTAGTAACTGCCGGACAAGCCATAGAAGATTACAGGATAGGACAGATATCATTTTAAAGGGAAGGTCGTCTAGATTTGTAATCTACCACCCAAATACTCAGAAATTACTTTGGATTATTTTAAAAAAATTTTGAAATATCCATATATCCCAGTGCTATTGATCTGAGGAATTTTAGCGAATTCCGAACGAGCTACGGAAATTCACGGGATAAGAAAACGTGCTTATTTAGAAAGTTATGTGAAGATGTGGAAACTGAATATACATCACTCTTGTAAAGTACATTGGCTGTCTCGTTCAAAATTTATTCAAAGAGTGTTCCAACTTATTCAAGAAATTGCGATCTTTCTTGCTTGAAGTGCCAAAGGCTACACATCTTCCTTACGCAACGATAACTTTACTAAAATATATTTCTTATTATATCAAAGATATAGATTTTACAAAGCTTCCATGGATCCAGAATCCCTTTTTGGAATAACCAACTGAAGCATTTGAATTGACAATTTTCGATAAAGATTGAAACTGCGATACTTCATTACAACAGGAATTTGATAGTGAAACTTTAATTCAGTTTTAGCAGGAACGAAAAAAAGATTATTTTAATTTGTCGGTAGTGCTGTTACCACTCGTAACAGCATATTTACGCGAATCCGGATTTTCTGCTTTAGCACCCCTGATAACACCACGATTTAAGTAATTTTTTTCTAACAAACAAGCTCATCTATCACATTAAATTTTTTCCCATATCACCAAGGGCTATAATCACACTGCGATCTTTAAAGATCTATACATACATACACATTAAATTTTTATTAATTTTTCTTTAGTTTTATTCTACTCATTTCTCTAAAAACGTTAATTAACAATATTGACAACTCAGTGGTTTTAACAGTGTTTTAGTGCTTTTTAAAATTTTCAGCCACTTGTTCCGAACAAAATTTTATTTACGTTCCGAACAAAAACTTTTTTCTGAACAATTTTTTTTTATTGTAGATTCAAAAATCTTCTTTAGCAAGAGACCTAAAATAACGTACGTTCTGAACAAAAATTTTTGTCTGTACAATCTTCTTTAGCAAGAGACCTAAAATTACGTACGTTCCGAACAAAAATTTTTGTCTGTACAATTTTTTTTATTGTGGATTCAAAAATCTTCTTTAGCAAGAGACCCAAAATTATGTACGTTCCGAACAAAAATTTTTGTCTGTACAATCTTCTTTAGCAAGAGACCTAAAATTACGTACGTTCCGAACAAAAACTTTGGTCTGCACAATTTTTTATTGTGGATTCAAAAATCTTCTTTAGCAAGAGACACAAAATTACGTACGTTCCGAACAAAAATTTTTGTCTGTACAATTTTTTTTATTGTGGATTCAAAAATTTTCTTTAGCAAGAGACCTAAAATTACGTACGTTCCCAAGAAAAATTTTACTTAATTTGATCAGGACACGGCAAGTTTAGTTGGACAATTTTTTCTCAATTCTCTTTTAAAATTGTCGTTTTGTTTACACACAAAATTTTTGTTTCGGCAATTTTAGCATTCTTATTCAGTTATTCATTCTGCCTTCAAGTTAACTGTGTTCTTTTTTACATCTTTATAAAAAAAAAGAGAGAACAAACTTGCCTAGTACGAGCAAGTTTGTACCCCTTTCCATTCTTGCCCAACTAAAATTGCTGTGTGGACTTTCCGAACAAAAACTTTGGTCTGCACAATTTTTTTTAATGTGGTTTCAAGTATCTGCTTTAGCAAGAGACCTCAAAGTAGGTACGTTCCGAACAAAAATTTTTCTCAATGTGATTTCAAGTTTCTCTTATAAAGAGAGACCTCAAGAGTAGGTGAATTCAAACTTCCTTATGTTTTTGTTTTTTTTTTCTTTTAAAATACGATTTTTCTTTTTGGTTTGGTTTTGGTTTGGGTGCTTTTTGAAATGTTAACAATAAAATTTTAATAAAGGGAGTCCACATTTGTATGTGATGTAGTGAACGTGAACTCTTAACTCGACTCTTGCCAATGCAATCATCAGTTGATTGAGTTGTTTTTCTACAAAAATTTTCAAAAATAAAGTTCTTATTAAAAAACCCTAATAGAATATGTGACATTTATATTGTGTGTGTGTGTGTGTGTGTGTGTGTTTGTGCAAACAATGTATTTAATGTGTCACTTGTTGCAGCAACTAAAAATGTTGTTGTATAATATTTTTATTTAATAATAAGTAGGTACCTGTACATACTCTTGTTATTCTTTTACTTCATGTTAATGTTGTTGTTCTAGACAAGTGGATATTTAACAAAGGAACCGTTAGTTATTGCCAAAACAAAAGATGCAGTTGTTGCTGTTTGTTTCTTTTGTTTTATTATTGAAAAAAAAAAAAACAAATTCGAAAATATTTTTTTAAGAATAATTTTGTGCTACAACAAAAAATAGCCCCGCAAAATTGAAAAAAAATTATTTACGATAAGGGGATTTAGGAGGGAATTCATTAATGATTTATATCACAGTGAAAGGGAACAAAATTCAAGGGAAATGATATTTATAATAGGGGTGAGTGTGATTTTTTAAATTATGACACCAAACATACATCAAATATGATGGTGACACTTTTGTAAAAGGACTTTTTTTATCCTGTGTATTCTAATTAAGAAATTAAAACAATAAGCAGCTCATGATCACTCTGAGGAATTTTTTACAATTATTTTTGGCTTGTGTAAAAAATTGCTGACATTAAAAAAATATTAATTAAAAATTTCATTCGAAACACAGAATTTAATTTTTTTTTTTTTGTGTGTGAAAATTAAAATTATTTTTTTTTATAATTTTTTTAAGCTTTCGAATGCAGTTTAAATGTGTATCTTACAGTTCATGGCATTTGATTAATAATCATAAAAGACTGTTTATGTATTTAACAAAAAATCAAAAAAAAAAAAAAAGGAGTTTCAAACAAAACACCACAAAAATCTTGTAAATTCTTTTTTATTATAATTGCAACCATTATTTTTATGTTGACCCATTTGCAAAGTAAACCAAAAACTAAAGGAACAACAAAAAATTAAAAAAAGAAAAAAATAAAAAAAAAGATTTATGTTCCATATTATATTACGAGCAAACTTACAACTTCCAACAAACACTCCTCTGTGAGGCTAAACATTAAAAAGGAAAAATTATTGTTGATCATAATCGCAAGGAGAAATTGTAACTTTCTCTTAAATGTAATCAAAACCGTACAGCAGAATAAGAATTTTCAAAAAAAAAAAAAAAAAAAAAAAAAAAAAAAAAAAAAAAAAAAAAAAAACACGCAACAAACAAACAAAATTACACAGGATGCTAAAAAATAAATTTAATTCGTAACTTAAGCAAAAGAAAAAAAAGCGAAATAAAAATACGATTCCACACACACACACACACCCACCTTTACTTCAACTAAATGTTAAAAGCCAGAACACAAAATTAAAAAATAAAAATAAAAATGTTTAAACATAAAAAGGTTTTTAAACAGAACATTTTACTACTCACTCCCAGGCACATACCAGAAAGGCAGCACATCACGTTGCCTGAATACTGAATGGATATGAGATGATGGTCATATAAAGTGCACCACCACCACCACACAAACAGAAAGGTTAGTTTGATACCTTCCATTACCCAAACAAGCACACCAACTCACTTCACTACCAAAAACTAATACTCACTCGTAGCCCAAACCTTTTTTTTTTATGGGTACATGTTCAACCCAAGGAAACACATGTAGTTTTTATTTCGTATTCCAATTTGGTTTGTTTTTATTTTTCGTATAGTTGATTGACCTATGGGCAGATCTAACCCAATTTAAAAGAAGGCTGTAAAAGCCATCTCGTTTAAGTAGCGAAAGGCGAAATTAAAAATTTTTATTTCAACACGAAAAAAACAACTGCTGCGTTTTTTTTTTGTTTGGTTTTTAATAATATTTTTGGGGAGTTGAAAGATTTTTTATTTTCAGCTTGAGCTGTAGTTGTTGTTTTTTTTTTTTGTTCTCTTTTAATTTAGTCCCGTAAAATGAAATGTGCAATTTTAACTTACTTGTGTCGTTTTAAATTTAACTTTTTTTTTTGATAAATTTCGTTTGTCTGATTTTTATTAAGGGGAATTCATTTTTCACACAGTTCACACATGCAATTTTTAAGGCAGCAATTCTTTGCTCACACCGCATAAGAACAATCTCGGTGTTAAGTTAAATTAAATAGGGAGCCCAAAGCAGAAAATCAACGAGGCCTCTGGCATAGTCTCTTTGTGATACCGATCTAAGGTGAAGAAGTAAGAAAAAGCTAAGGATAGTGGTGGCGGTAGAAAAAGTGAAGACAACAAAAGAAAGAAACCTTCGAAATATAAACCAAAAAAATTGTCTTGATCACTATCTAGGTAGAACACTGCGATGTACACTGATGAATGTAAGTTGGGATGGCGTGTGAGCTCTGGTGTCTATTGCAGGGAACTCAACATGTGACTGTGATTCCGCCTCTCTGATAATTCTCGCTTTTTTAGGCGAAAATACTAAGCGTCAGGGGAGCAGTAGTTAAAGAGTTCTCTCAAGTGCTCTAGTTGACTAACGAAAGAATACGTTATCGAAACTAGGACGTCAGGCTGACATATCCTTGCTATAGATTAATTCACATAGCGGTTTCATTTTCTTACAGTCAGTTCTAACATTTAGGCTTCTATATCAGTGATGTTTTCTATGGCGCTTAGTGGCATTAGAAGCGACATTCGTGAATACTACTGAAGGAAGGTTAGATTATGTTAAGAAGGCGCACCGAATAAAGAAAAAAAAAAACAGAGGAAGGCTCACTTAGGGCTTCTGACGTGATGAAAGAGAAAGCAGAGAGATAGCAGAGGAAAGAAAAGAAGCAGAAAGAAAGCCTTTTAGCATGCCGGCCCCTATGGTCCACAGTGCAGTGAAACTCTGCAGGTAGCTCTCCCCTAAATAAAGCTTGCGCTGGTCCGTCAGAACAGGGCAGAGGCAAAGAAGGTGTTCCACAGTCACCTTCTCTTCCTCATCTTGACAAATTCTATAGTAGTCATTTCCCTTGCATGGATACCAAAACTACAGTGGCCTGGGCTCTCTGGAGTTCCAGTAATTTCCTACTGCGATTACTGTCCAGCACAGGCCAGATCATTCTCGCTGTATTTCACGTCCGTTCGTCTCTTCATTTGGACAGTGCCTTACGCAAAAACATACTCTAGATCTGCTTTTTGCCGAGAGAGGGCTCTCGCAGAGCGTGTTGGTATTCTGCTTTCGCTGTCTCGAACCTTCCCTTGTCAAGTTAGCCGCCATACAGTTACCCATGCTGCTCCCATGTTCATGCAGTCAACTGAATGTTTGGCATTTTCAGACCAGATCGGATGTCGTATAGACACCCATTAAAAACTTAACTCAGATGGCAGGGTCTCAAGGTGTACAAGGTGGCTAATCAAATACGATCTCGCTATGATGGTAAACGCTCTACTCAGCTGTTGAGTAGTAATAAGAAAGACATTTCCAATGTGGTGGCTGTGATAACTGACTCTAACCTTCAAAGTAAACTGTAGCAGCTGCCTAGCATCGAAGAGTAAGGAGACAGTCCTTCAACTTCTCAAACTCTTAGCGTGAAGGTTTACCAGTGTAAAATAGATATCCAATCTTGAATTTGACAGGAAAGAAAGGTTTCGTTGCTTACAAATTTGTAAGAATCAGCCAATGCAGGTTTTGTGGTTTACATGTCGAATCTCAGAACAGAAACTCTTGTCTGTAAGGGTAAGACTTCTAGTAGACTTCTTATTGACCACCAGAAATGAAGAAAAGCACTTGCTGAACAAAGTAACTGGCTTTATTCTAGGCCTAGATCTGTAACAGTACATATGGCCTAAGGACAATAATAATAATTGACAACAAGTACACCCCTAATGCACATGTTTCTTTGGCTAAGATTTTGTGTTACTTTGTCAGCTCTTTTTAACTTGGCTAAATGCCTCTTGCATTTGACTTTGATACAAGGTCACTAACAATAACAACAATAACAATAAAATAAGATGAAACACAAAAATATGGCGAAAGTCACCACATATCTGCAGGCATAGCGTCAAGAGTATTACAACAACAATTCTGAAAAAATACTCATGAAATGAAACAAACGAAACATGGGGCGATGCAATTTTTTTGCTGCTTATGTCGCTGATTTAAACTTGTTCACTTCAATAAAAGATTTCAAAATTTATTACATTTAATTTTCCAAAAAAAGAAAAAAAAACTTCTTTATCATGAGAATATTTTTTTATTATTTCTTTTTATCAACTTAATTCAATTGCTGCAGCTGCACAATTTTTTTTTTTTTAAGAAAAATTATATTTAGGAACAGACTCAGGCAGGGGTGAATGGCTGGCCTGGGTTGGGTTGGATTGGCTGTTTGATGGTTTGTTTGTTTGGTCTCCTTTTTGTTGCTTCTTAAAATGCAAAATTATTTTGTGGCATTCAAGTTTGTTTGCCTACGTTAATGCGAGTAATGAATGAATGAATGAATGTGGTCTTAATTTATTATTGGGAAAATTTTGTTATTGTTATTGTCATCTTTATTAGCATACATACAAACATACACAAATACCACAATGAATGTACGTAATTATTACTTCATGTCCGGTCCATTCATCCACACAATTTTTCACTGTAAAGAAAATATTTACATTTAGAATTTAAATGAAGACAAAATTTCATTTTCTTTTTGTCTCACATACAAGTCAACACGAATGAATGAATGAATATCCATCCATTCGTTTAAACCAAAATCATTTTATCTACTTTTTGTCTACGAGAGCATAATTTCTTTCTTTAATTTTCTTCTTTTTTTTTTAAATTTTACTCGTACTTTTCGAAATGTGTGACTCCATTTCATCTTCTTATTTGCACTTTCATTTCAGTTAAATAAAAAAAAAAAAACAGAAAAAAGCCATAATGAAATTAACGAAAGTTTGAACTTTGGCTTAAACAAATGAGTGAGCAAATAAATGAATAAATGGAATGCCTGCCACTATAGACACCAGCCAGAGTGAGTGCAGCAGCAGCCAACTAATGCATATTTTAACCAGTAAATTAATATGCAGCATGTACGAGTATGTGTATTTCAAACTAGAGTGCTGGAATGCATTCGAATGTAGTAGAATCAGAGGCGTTTTTTCTAAAAAAAAAAATCTCTTTCTTCAT
Source organism: Thelaira solivaga (assembly GCA_947397855.1). Taxonomy (NCBI): domain Eukaryota; kingdom Metazoa; phylum Arthropoda; class Insecta; order Diptera; family Tachinidae; genus Thelaira; species Thelaira solivaga. The sequence goes on from OX377613.1 coordinate 61,912,553, forward strand.
CTTTACCTTTAAAAAAAAGTCACTCGAAAATATTAAACGAAAATTTATTTTTGTGATAAAATTTGTTTTCTAAACGAAATTTTCGAATACCTCAAAATAGTATGACAATCAAATCTGCGATTGTACAAAATTTATACACTCGCAATAAAATCAAAATAACAATGCAAGTAGCACGTTGGGTCCAAATTAAAAAAAGTGTTAAAAATATAGAACTACTAGAGGGACTTAAATGAAATGAATTGCCATTCAAAGTAGGGGACTCAAACTTTTACACGATTATATTTTGAGGCCCTCTGTGCCAATTCAGGCTGGCTTAAAATCTCGCTAAAGTAGGTAACCACAGTTTTGAACAACAATTGATTCCATCTAAATACGTCCAGTAAAAGTTCCATATTTATTACCACTTTCTTTTAATTTAGACCCAACGTGCAGAGTTACACAATAGCTTTTTGGGACAACAATAGCTATTTAGTTTCTTTTATTATATTTTGGCAAAAATATTTTTTTTTTTGGCGAACAAACACTACTTTTTTGTGGCTATAAAAAAAATTCTTTTTGCAACAAAAACAATTTGCAAAACAGTATAATCCGTTTTTGTGACAAGAATATTTAAAAAAAAATATCTTTTGAAACAAAAATTAGCAAACAAAAGGTAAAGTTTTTAAAAAAAAAATATTTTTTTTTGCAACTACTTTTTGTGACAGACACTTTTTTAACAAAAGTTACTTTTTATAATAGAAGTTAATGAAAAAAAATTTAATTTTTGTGACAATTATTTTTTTAAACAAAAATTAGTTTAAAAAAAATGACAAAAATTATTTTAAAAAATTTATTTTTCATAGAAATTAATATAAAAAAAAATATTATTTTTGTGACAATTACTTCATATGACAATAGTTAATTAAACCACTACTTTTAGTAAAAAAAATTATTCATTATCATAAAAATTATTTTAAAAAAATTTTTTTTGACATAAAAATTTTTGGTGACAAAAAATGCTTTTTTATGACAGAAATTATTTTTAAAAATAAGTAATTCGCAATCAATTTTGTAACAAAAATTGTTAAAAAAATGTGTGTTTGGGGCAAAAACTTCTATAAAAACGACATTTTGCAACTACTATTCGTGACAAAATTTTAAAAAGAACATTTTACTTTTTTGGACAAAAAATATTTTAAAAATTGTGATAATTATTTCTTATAACAAAAGTTAGTAAAACAAGGGTTTTTTGTGACAATAATTTTTTAAAAATATTTTTTTTTTTTGCTATAAAAACGTGAACCAAAAACCACATTTCGGGACAAAAAATTCGACTTTTTGACAAAAATTATTTTTAAAAAAAAGTAATTCACAACCATTTTTGTAATAAAATTTTAAAAATAAAATACTTTTTGTGGTAAAAACTTACATGAAAAGCATATTTTTTGTGGGAAAAATTAGCAAAGAAAAATTTATTTTTTGGGACAAAAATTTACAAAATGAATTCAAAACTTAGTAATAAAAACAATAATTTTAAAATAAAATACTTTTTGTGGTAAAAACTTGCATAGAAACCATATTTTGTGGCAGAAATTAGCAAAGAAAAATTTATTTTTTGGGACAAAAATTAAAAAATTATTTTTTTTTACAAAAATTAGTAATGCTTTTATTCAAAGAAAATTAAAGTAGACTTGAAATCGATATTTTTACAAATTTGTACAAAAAATTTATCATAATTTGTACATTAAGTCGTTATTAGTAATTTTGAATACCACTCTTAATCATTGCAACGAAAAATTAATAATAAAAAATTACATTTTATGCAAAACTAAATTTTGTGACAAAAATTATTAGAAAAAAAAGCAGTTTTTGTGACGAAAATTAGAAAAATTAAAATTAACTTTTGTCACAAAAATTATTTATAAAAAATCACTTTTTGTGACAAAAATTAATAATAAAAACTACATTTTATGGAAAAATAAGTTTCGTGACAAAACAAAATAAACTTTTATTAAAAAAAATTTCTAATGATAAAATTACTTTTTATAAGCAAAATTATAAAAAAAAAAACAAATTTTGTGACAAAAACTAGAAAAAGGAAAACTACTTTTTGTCATAAAAATTTAAAAAAAGAATATAATGACACACATTTTATAACAAACACTTCCATTTGTAACAAAAATTAAGAAAAAAATATTTCTTTTGTGACAAAAGTTTAGAACTTTATTTTGTGACAAAAATTTTGTTTCTTTAAAAAAAGCTTTTGTTCTAAATTTTTGTCACAAAAGAAATTGTTTATTTCAAAATAAATTTTTAGTTCTAAAATTGTGTCACAAAAGAAATTTTTTTGTTCTAAAATTGTGTCACAAATGAAATTTTTTTGTTTTAAATTTTTTATAAAATTTGATATAATATTTGTGTCATAAAAAGTCTTTTTTTTATAATTTTTATGACAAATTTTTTGTCATAAAATAAAATTTTTGTTACAATAGAAACTTTTTGTTCCAAATTTCTTAAAAATAATTTTTGTGTCAAAATTCTTTTTTAACATAATTATAATTTAACTAATATTTGTCACAAAAAATGATGAAAATATGTTATTTTCACAGATATTACTTATTTTACAAAAATTGTTTTCTGTAAAAAAAAATGTGCAACAGAAAGTGAATATTTTTGAAATTTCTTCTGAGTTTCAGATAAAATTTTATTTTTTTTTATTTGTTTCTGTTGTGACTGCCCAAAATGCGTTAAAAAAAATATTTCTCTAAAGCTTATTTTTTAATGCAGCAAATATCCTTCTGGAAGATAGGTTTTTATGTGGACTTTTTAAGCCTGAACAGTTAAAAAATAACTGCATACAAATACCCTGGAATTAAGCTCTGTGAAGTCCTTAACTGACCAGTTAGGTACTTACATATGATAGGGGTAGCTTAAGCTGGTTTATTGTATTTATTGTATTTATCATTGAATTGTTAGCTAATACGACAGTTACCAGGACATAAACAGCAACTCAATTATTTTGTTTAAGATTTTAAATAATTTTTGAATATTAATTTGCTTGGAATAGTCTTTGATTTCAGATCGATATGTTGTTGTAAAAGTGTCGCCCCCCCCCCCCCCAGAAAACATTTTATGAATCTATTATTTTCCTCTAACAATTGTGATCTCTTAATATGTTTAGCAGCTTTCAAATTGTAAAAAAAAAATATAATTTTTTAGTTACTTGTATCAGAAGTTTTATCATGCCATTTGATCTGCGCCACACCACTTTATATGTACTCGTAGTTGGCAACAGAATTTTTTAAAAATAAATAACAAAAACTGAAACTAAAACTAAAACAATACAAGAAGTGAGTTGGTAACGCCTCTGCAAAAGACAAAGATAAATGTTTATTATTATTAACTATTCCAACATATCTATGTACTTGATGATCATCATAATCATGATGATCATGATAATACAAAAACCAACAAACAAAAAGCGTACCGGCACGTGTAGCAAATTTATAATCACTCCTATTTCATGCATGGCACAAAATTTTACTCCTCAATTGAAAGTACTTGTACTTGTATTTGTGTATGTGTGTGTGTTGGGGTCTCAATACGAATATTAAACTCAATACAATGCAATACAATGTGATCTTTAAAGATATTTTTAGCATGTGATAAAATAAAAATATTTTTCTGCTTTCTTTTCTGCATTCCATTTCTATTGTTTTTTTTTTTTTTTATTATTTTTCTTCTACATATTTTCCAAAAAAAAAAATATCTCTTGTTACACCTTTAGGTACATATTTTCTTTAAAAATAAAATTAAAAAGTGGAATGAATCTAAACAATCGAATGCATCCTCAATTCATTCTTTAGGAAGCCTTAATTGAATTTAAAAATCCCAGTTCAATTCAGTTGTGCGGGTATTTGCTGTTTATTAAAATTACGAGTACATTTTTTATTTGATTAATTTAAATGTTTGTTAATGTACTTTTCCTGTTTGTTGTTTAAAATGTTGAAATTACAACAAACAACAACAACCAGAAAACCTGCAAAATAAAGTTAAATTGTAAGCAGGCAAGTCGGCATTTATCACAAACACTTAGAATAACATCTTCAGCGCCATTATCCAACCACTTGCAAAAATTTTCATCAATTTTTTTTTATTGAAATAAATAAAATAATTGCTTTAGCTTTTGCTTTTTTATTAAAAAAATAATCATCATCATCATCATCATCATCATTATAATAATAAACAATTTAAAACTTAAGCAGTTTGTTGGTTTGGTTGGTTCCTTCACTTTACATTATCGCCCCCTTCTTTTTTTTTGTTTTGCTAAAAATTCGCTTTAAATTTGTGGGATAAGATTTTCAAATTTATTTTGAAAATTAAATAAAATTAATTTAAAAATGTGTTTCAAGTCGCTTAAAGTGCAAAAAACACTCAAGGAAGTCACTAATTTTAGAATTTGTGATCCTTAACTACAGCGATTTGCTTTAATATCTAATAAATTTCAATTTAAATATTCAATTAGCATCGAAATTAATGTTTAAAATCTTCAAAAATATTTTCTTTATATTAAAGCGACATCATTCTCCTCTTGAGTACATAGAAAACTGTAGGCCACCGACCACTCGACCGCAGTACGACGAGGAAGTTAAAATGAAAACATTTAGCACTTAAAATTTTGTCAGGAAAATAATTTTTTTTACTGAAAGTTTCACCAATTGAAAAAAAAATTTGTTTGGATATAAAAAAGCTACCAAATGGATTTCACTGGACTTGTGTGACAAGGTACCAGCTAAATTAATTTTTTCTATTTCTCTAAAAAATATTAAATTTTAGCTACAAAATTCAATTCATTTAATACTTTTTTCGTTCAAAGTAAATTTAATTTGAATATTTTGTCTTTTTAAAAAAAAATTTTAAATTGGTGTACAGGCAAAATATAAAATTAAACCAAAACTGCTGAGAGTTTTTTAAAAAAAATTAATTTTCTTTCTGTAGAAGAGAGATGTCAATTGTCTCGAATATGTTTTTGTCACTGGTCATTGCAATAAAGAAAATAACAGCTGTAAAAAAATATTGTCAGGGCAAAAATTTTCTAAGGAAAAAAATAGGTTTTTGTCACATAAAATTGCAAAGAGAAAAAGCTTTCTAATAAAATTTTTGTCCGGCCAAAATTTGCTTTGGAAAGAAAGAATGAATCTACTTTCAAGTTTTTGTCACTGGTCATTGTACGGAAAAAATATATGATTCACATTAAATTGCAAGGAGAAAAAAACTGCCCAAAAAAATTTTTTTGTCTGGACAAAAATTATCTAAGGAAAAAATTTGTCACATAAAATTGCAAGCAGAAAAGAAGAAAAATTTTTTCCGGACAAAAATTTTCTCTGGAAAGAATAGGTGAATCCACCTTCAAGTTTTGCTCATTGGCTATTGCGAAAAGAAAAAAAGGTCGTTTTATTAATGGCTTTTTGCCAAAGGTTATTTCGAAGAACAAAACGACCGTCTAACTACGTACAAAAATATATGTACGAGTATTGTCCACACAAAAATTTTTTCCAAAAAAATTTTATATTTAGCACAGACTATTTCGAGGAGATAAAAATCACTATAAAAATTATTGTCCGGTCAAAAACTTTTTTTTTTCGGAAAGAATGAGTTTTTAGCACATACTATTATGAGGAGCTAAAAAACCCTATAAAAATTATTTTCCGTAAAAAAATTTTTTCCGGAAAGAATGGGCGAATGGGATTTTAATACAGGCTATTTCGAGAAGATAAAAATATTATAAAAAATTTTGTCCGGACAAAGATTTTGTCATAGACTATACCGAAAAGAAACAAAAACCGTCTAACTACCTAGAAAAATATTTTTTGGAAAAAAAGGGGTTTTTAACACATACGATTTTGAGGTTTTAAAAAATTCTCTAAAAATAATTTCCCGTTTAAAGATTTTTTCCGGAAAGAATGGGGTTTTTAATACAGGCTATTTCGAGGAGATGAAAAAAAAACTATAAAGTATTTGGTCCGGACAAAGATTTTGTCAGGCTATACCGAAAAGAAAAAAAAACCCTCTAACTACCTAGAAAAATATTGTCTGGACAAAAATTTTTTCTGAAAAGAATTGGTTTTTAGCACAGAATGTTTTGAGGAGATAAGAATCACTATAAAAAATATTGTCCGAACAAAAAAATTTTTCCGGAAAGAATATTGTCCGGACAAATATTTTCTCTAAAAAGAATAGTTGAATCCAGGTTGCTGTCATTGGTCTTCGTGGATAGAAAAGAAATCAGAAATAGGTTTCTATTAGAAACCAAGAGCCAGAATTCTAGTGGCTAAACCTGCTGTCTTTTATGTGTTTAAAGCTTAAACTCAAATTGCTCACATATTAAATGAATCTAAAAAAATTTCACACAGTTTATGGAAACATTAAAAAACTCTTTTTTTATAGGGCAATTTATTTAAAAAAAGAAACAAGAGGAGGAAGTAAGTAATTTCGTTAAAAAAGACAAAAAACATTTTCTTGAATTTGCAAATCGTCTAGAGAAAAAATAATAAAATTTTTTTTTCAAGATAAATTAACTTTTGATTAAAACAGGTTTCAAAGAATTCTGAAATAAATTAATTTTTATATTAAATTTTATTTAGAGAATTTAGAAAAAGAAAAGTATAATTCTATCACGCTACGGCAGCATTTTTCTTAATTTATTTACAAAGACTCAATTAAACTGTACCCTTGTAAATAAAAAGAGTGGATTAACGAAACGTTACTGTAACAAAGACACAACTGATTTCGGAATGAATGAAAGCGTTATCATAAATTTGTCATCAATCATGGTATAACGATTTGTGCCCTAGTATATTTGAAACAAGTCACTGAATATTTGACCCATGAATTTTCCTAGAGATGAACAAACACACAAAAAACAGGGAATTGGTAAATTCAGTGACAATGATTAGCGAGAAAGTTATAACCGATGGCCATTTCTTTTTTTTTTTTTTTTTTTGCCCCGTGTACTGGCAAACGCATTAATTTTATTTTAGCTGCTGTGTTTTAATGATCATATTGAATGCAGTAAATGTTGTGTGTTGCGAGTGCGTGCATGCGTTCTTGCGTGCGTGCCTGCCTGTCATTTTCATACAATTTGTACGCATCTTTTAAATTTCTTCTGTTGCTGCTGCTTGTTGCTTTCTGCTGTCTTTACTGATGTTTTTTTTTTTAGCTTTTGTTTAAAAATTGATGACTTTTAAAGCATTTCCCGTTTGAGTTTGCGAGTGTTGCTTTTATAAATATTTAATTCATTTCATTTCATTATTTAAACTATTTTGTTAAATTTTCTTTGCATTTTTGTGAGTTTTATTTGATTTTTATCTGTTGACCCATACGTGTTGATGTGTTGTTGTGTTGTCTTGTTTGTGGTCTGTTATTGTCTGGCACTCTTCATACATTATTATTCTTGTTGTTGGTATTACGTATGTAGACATGAACATATCGTCATATAAATGCCTAAAAGCCCTAAGTTACATTTTAGCAAAACAATTTTACAGTAAAATAAAAATTTTTTCAAAAATTTCTTTCAGTTTATTTAAGTTATTTTTAATAGTAAAAGTGAACAATTTAACAGCAGCCTGTAAATGAAAAGTCGAATTTAAATTTTTATAAAACATATGACGATATGAATACTCACACTCATTGTAAATGATGGTTACATGTGTACTTTTGCGCGTTTTCACTTTTTATTAATTCACATCAAATTTAATTTATGAGTTTGCTTAACAAAACTGAACTAGGAATGATAACAACTACACAACAACAACAACAAATAACGCTGCTACTATTACAACTCCAACAACTGCTAGCTTTATTAAGCTTTAAGAGTGAAAAGCATTTTTGGAATGTATCCATGAAACATAAAAATGTAGCAGCTTGTCATTGAAATAAAATATTTTTTTTTTGTTGTTGTTTTGTTTGTATTGAAAGTGAATTTCGTGGATGATTAAAATTCAAATTTTGTTTTTCATTCAATTGCTGTAACAATTTGTTTATAAGCTTTAAAATTAAATTAAAAATAGAAATAAAATCGTCACTATTAGCTGACAGATATGTAACATTCACATGGAGAAATTTGGTGTTAGAAAAAAATTAAAGGGTGGTTTTCTTTCGGACCGCTTAAGTTTTATTAAATTATTTGAAGTCATAAAATTTAACAAAATTTAAACTTTATTCGTGCTGAGTTCCAATTTATGTTGGTGGGCAATTTGCGTTATTTTATAAAGTTTAAAAAAAATTGTTTACTCACTATAATAAGTACTAAGAGGTAAAGCATATTAGACGCTATTCTGAATCATCAATGGACTACTGCTAAGTCTTGTTAAACTCCTGCCCAAAAATTTAAATACCTATTTCGTTATACCAATCGACCAAATAAGAATTTTAGTTAATAGACAAAAAAAAGTTTCAAAAAATAACTAGACTTGGGAGTAATCCACTGATGATTCATAGTAGTGTCTGCCTACCTGTCTAGATCCTAGGTGTTTTCTACAGATAAGCCAAGAAACTTCGGAGACTTGTGTTGTTTAAACAAACAATTTATTTGCTTCTTTTGAACTTGAAGAAAAAAATGTCAGAAGAAGCAATTGTCCATCCATATTATCAAAAACTTTTTTTGCTGTTGAAATTCATGCTACAGTTTTTTTTTTTTATTTACTTTCATTTGACAAACATTTGTGTATAAATCTATTACACTGAGAAAACAACTTGTGTTGTGAGAACTAAATTTGTTTCCAAAAAAAAAAAAATTTGAGTTGAGCAGGTCGAACTTTTTTAATCGTGACAATAGAAAATCGGTCTAACAGCTTGAAATATTTTTAACAGAACAAAATTTTGAACTGTAGTATCGAATTCTGAATATTAAATTACTTCTACAGAATTTTTGATTAAAAACAAATTTAGTTTTTACAATCGAAGTTGTTTTGAAAAAAATACGATGCAATAGATATCGTATGCGGTGATTTGATAGCATCTATCGAATGCTATGAAAAGAACTCATTAGATTCTTGAAATTTTTACAGAAAACTATTTAGAAGCAGATTTCGTAAAGAAACAAAACGAGACTTTTGTATTCGTTTCGTTTTGTAGTTTTTCAGAGTAGAAAACAAATGCAAATAAAAAGCACTACCAACATTTACTCTGATTTATTTTGTAAATATTTGTATTGTGTTCCTTTAAACGTAGGCAGCCAGAAAAAACGAATGCATGAAAATAAAAACAAGCTAAATTCAAAAGAGTCGAAACACTTATACATACATATGCATAAGCACGACTGTCTGGTTTCTTGTGTGAGCACCCAACATAACGCACATGTTTATCATAATTCTTGCTAGTAAACAAGCAACAAATGATTCATTCAAAAAATACGTTTCGGCTTTTGTTTTGTGCTCAAATGTACGATTTGATACTTAACAAGAAGACGACTGTAAGTATTATTTGTGACTTTAATCGTTTTGTATATTATTTTATATAGGGTCCGCCATCGAAGGTTTTTTTTTTTTAAACTAGTACTTATTTCGTAAATGGTAATGTCTGATTTGACAGATAATTAGTTTTATCCTTCCGCTGAAAGAATATGGTTGTGTTTTCGCTTCGCTAAGTGGGCCTGTGATCGACTTACAGAAGATGCCGATTTTGACAAAAAAAATCATCTTTTCAGGTGAAGCTCATTTTGATCTTGGCGGGTATGTAAACAAGCAAAATTGTGGCATTTGGGGCACAGAAAACCCGCACGCATACATTGAAAATCCGACGCACCCAAAACGAGTCACTGTTTGGTGCGGATTTTGGTCCAGAAGCATAATTGGGCCATTTTTCTTCGAAAATGAGCAAGGAGTGGCCGTTAGTCAATGGCGATCGCTTTCGGTCCATGTTGAACGAATTTTTGTTCACAAAAATTTAAGAGGAGGATATTGGCAACATTTGGTTTCAACAAGACGGCGCTACGTGCCACACAGCCGAAGCTACACTCGATGTTTTTATAGCATTTAAAAAAAAAAAAAAGTTATTTGGCGGACCCTATACAAAACGATTTATAAATTTTGAAAGATTTCTGACTTTGTAGCAAACGCTTATGAAATGTTTCGTTTCGTTTCGTTTCGTTTCGTTTCGAACTCTAGTTAAAAGCGAGACCTAAGTAAGAACTGTAAGCATCTTTACAGCATAGTATGTGTACCCTTCCCACAAAAATTGTCTAATTATACATTAAACAAATCCTTTGAACTTAAGAAACAACTCACGTATAAATATTTTGCCATACAAAAATTTGAATAAAATTTAATAAAGATTATAATAAACAATCAATTATTTAATGTTAATAAAGTTGAATATTCACACAACAACACGAATACACACACACACACACACACATAGATAAAACTTTCACGCATGCGTAGCGTTTGCAAATAAAACGTTTTTGGAATTTTATAAATATTTTAGTATGTCGTTACAATAGAAATTGAAAGCCATACGAAACAATAAAATCAAAGCAAAATACAACAGAATTAGTTTATTAATACAAATTCAATGATAAGGCTAAACCAGGGGCCACATTACAGCACTAGATATCGATCGAAATTTCAGCATAATTTAAATGGAAGTTTTGATGGATATGGAGTGACTTAGCCCCAGGCTACATAAAATCTTAATTGAAACATTTTGTTTTGAAAAGCCAAAATAAAAAGTATTTTTCAAATACAAAAAAAAAAAATCCTGTGGCAATAAATTCAAAAATATGAAAATTAATTTTTTTAATAGTCACAAAAATGTAGGCTTTTATTAAAAGCTGACTTTTGTTCATAAGAATTTTATAAATTTAATGTCGTTTTTAAAAAGATACCGACTTTAGTGTGACTCTTTAAATTTATTTTTAACAAAATTTTGCTTTTGTAACAAAATTTCTTGCTGGTATGGTGAACAGTGACTTTTCTTTGTACCCTCATGGTTTTGGCTTGGCTTACGGCTAGTCAAAAGGCTTTTCTTTTTCTCCCAGTTAAGTCGCATAGCGGCTTGCTAATGGAATGCCACCCAACAAACAAAAATTGTGTAGAAAATTTTCAAAAAAAAAAAATTTTTTTTTGTTTTCTGCTACTTAACAAGGAATTACACTTGCCACAGCTGTATAGTAAAACACAATGCAGGAGAGAAGTTCATTTAAAGTGGCAGCATTAGTTTAAGCCGGAGATGATTTATAGTGCGTTCTCTTATTTTGACAATAAACAAAAGAAAAGAGGTGAAGTTTATGACCACGCAAGTTGTTAGTAGTAAAATGTTGTAAAAAAATTTATTTTTTTTTGGTTTTTCTTTAAGTCAAAGATGCTGTTAGTTTATTATTATTATTTTGTTGTTGTTGTCGAGGACTTCCTACAGCTCAATGGCTGAATGGTTGCTTAACTGGCAATTGCTAGATGCCACAATTGAATGTTTCCAGTTACCAATTGTAACTGCAATTCTACTGTTTATAACTATTTTTTATAGGTTTTCTTGTTCTTTTGCTATAGCGAAATGCTTAACATGAAAAAGCTGTTGGCAATGTGGAACTTAAAAAAGAAAACTATTTTTAAAAACTTTCCCAATAACAAGAATTTGCCAAAAAAAAGAAATCCTTTTTTTAATGAGGCTGCATAAAAAATCAATAAAACAAAAAATCCTAAAATATCGAAACAAATTTAATGGTTAAAAAAATTCTCCAGCTACAAAATTTATTGCCCTAAGATTTCATTAAAGTCCTACGTTAGATTTAAAAAAAAAATTAGAGAAGAAGGCAGAAAAATCGATACAGTAAACGCTCGTAAATTAGAACCACTTTATTCCTTAGATAGTTTTAATTTTCGAAAAGTTTTAATTTCCAATTTGTTTTTAACAAAAAACAATTTAAAATTGGATCTTTAGCAAACTCTTCCAATAGCTTTATCATGATGGCTAATGACATACAAACATTGCCCTGCAGATGAGTGGGTAGTGTACTAACCTATCAGTCTGGGGATCCTACCTAGACCTGGGTGTTTTTTTAAAGACAAGCCAAGAAGCTTCGCAAATTCACTCACCAATGAACACAAAAGCTCACTGCCAATGAAAATTATATAAGTAACCCGGTCTCGCCCGGTCCTTTTGTGTATGTGTGGAAATTAATATTTAGACTAAGGAAATTATATAAAGGGTGTTTTTTATAGACGTATAGAACTTTAAATTGCAATAAAACAACGATGAATTATTCGATTGACAGGAATTTTATTTATCCGAAAGATAATCTTGTGGCATTACATTTTAAATATGATTTCTGGCATATGACCGCCACGGCTGGCTCAGATGTAGTCCAATCTGGACGTCCAATTTTCAATGACTTTTTCCAACATTTGTGGCCATATATCGGCAATAACACGGCGAATGTTGTCTTCCAAATGATCAAGCGTTTGTGGCTTATCCGCATAGACCAATGACTTTACATAGCCCGACAAAAGGTAGTCTAGCGGTGTTAAATCACAAGATCTTGGAGGCCAATTCACAGGTCCAAACGTGAAATTAGGCGGTCACCAAACGTGTCTTTCAATAAATCGATTGTGGCACGAGCTGTGTGACATGCTGCGCCGTCTTGTTGGAACCACAGCTCCTGGACATCATGGTTGTTCAATTCAGGAATGAAAAACTCTATACCGATCACCATTGACTGTAACGTTCTGGCCATCATCGTTTTTGAAGAAGTACGGACCAATGATTCCACCAGCCCATAAAGCGCACCAAACAGTCAGTTTTTCTGGATGTAACGGTGTTTCGATATACACTTGAGGATTAGCTTCACTCCAAATGCGGCAGTTTTGTTTGTTGACGTAGCCATTCAACCAGAAGTGCGCTTCATCGCTAAACAAAATTCGCTTATGAAAATCGGGAACAACGGAAATCTCGTTTTCGAAATAAAATTGCACTATTTGCAAGCGTTGTTCAGGCGTGAGTCTATTCATGATGGATTGCCAAACCAAACTGAGAATAAATCACTTGACAGCTGTTAAATCGGTCGCCATCTTGAACAGTAATGCCATCTTAAAGTTCTATACGTCTATAAAAAACACCCTTTATATAAAAATTCAGAACAATCTCTTTAAAATCTGGTTTGTGATTAACTGTTTATACCCGGCTTCGCGTGATCAATACAGCATAAACGGCTAGTGCGATTTGAATTACCTGTTTTGTATGCATTTGGATGTCACCATGGATGGCTGCGTGGCTGATTTGTGCATCTAGACCATCCAGGGCCCCATTTAAACGTACCCAAAAGTTCCCTTCTATTCCTGCTCACTAGCTGAACAGAGCGTTTACCATCATAGGAGGCCATAATTGACGCGTGACCTTACACGTTTGTAGACTTCGCCATCTGGTATCTGCCCTTTCCCGGTAGTAATCAAAAATACCACTCCTAATACTATTAAGCGATATCGGGACTGTCACATGCTAGAGTCAGCCTTAGCCAATTCAATGAAATGGGAGGCCAAATCACTGCACGCATAAGCGAACAACTTCAATCGAAATTTTCAAATTATTTTATACAAAAAGACTAAAATTTCTTTTGTTTTCATTCGATATCCAGTGCAACGACTTGGGTTCAGCATATGGCTTCTGATAAATTCTGTATTTTTTTCTTTTTTTTTAGGAGCAGCACTCAGGGAATGGCCCCTACTCATGCAATGCATTGTGATGGAACTAGGAAAATAGGTTGTGGGAAGAAGGATAGAGGGAGTAGTGTCTATGAACATTCGATTTGAATATTTCCAAATTGTAGGATTTAGGAAGTTTATTCCACATACGAACTGTACAGCTAAAAAAAGAACTCTGTCTGTAATGCGTAGTGCGATCCACTGGCCAATCGACCACAAAGGGATGTGCTCTTGCTGAAAAACGGGAACAAGATCCCTAATTTCATTAGAACACATTCCGTTGTAGCAATACAGGCCACTTTAAGCGATGGCTATTTTTTTTTTTTTTAATTCCTGCTCCAATAGTGGGTATCTGCTATTCCATATAAACCTACAATGTCCTTTGTTAGTCGTGTTATTTAAAATTTGTTTAAATTCAAATACAAATAAAAACAATTTTAAAAGAAAAAGAAAAGAAAATTTTAAGCAAAATGAAATGAGAAATATTCAAGAACAAAATAAATATAAAAAAATATGCTGCACCATTCATGCCAGTGTAAGAAAAACAATTGGCATCAACACGCTAACAAAACCAAAAATTAAAAGAAGTTTTAAACAAAAAAAAAAAACAGCGAAGAAGAAGAAAATATAGTGAAACATGCAAAGTCCACATTTACTGGATAAAGTTGCTAAAGTTGGTTAAATGACTTGACTGCATTCATGTGACATTAACTGTCATTGAAACAAATGAAGCTAAAGTAGAAAGAGAAAATGCATTCTTTTCCATTTATCCCAATGCGAGTACATTCACTCGTATTAAAAGGAAACACATACCAAAACTTCCAAGCATGTAATTTTCTCAATTTTAAGTTTAAACAATAAAAGCACACACATGAAATTATTTATTATTACATTCCATCTAGTCCAGGGAAAACACAATTGTTGTGGTACAATTTAAAAAAAAAATCTTGTACCAATTGATACTAAATTTGCAAGAGAGTCCTTTTAGTGGATTTTCCAAATTTCTCATCCGCTTCAAATATTTTTTTTTAATTCCAAAACTTTTGTAAACGCTCACGCAGCCTTAGAAGGAAATAAAACACAGGCGATCTTTAGATTAGTAGAAATTAAATCTTATTCAACTAGCGAATTTGTCTTAGAAGCTTGCTGTTTCTTTTTCCCTGTAACTTTAATAACTAAACAAGTTATACAGAGTAAACTATACTTCGGTTGTGAGAACCGAATTTAATATTTTTCAAAAATTCCGTTGTAATAATCAAAAGTCGGCAACACAACCAAAAATATTATTAAGAGTACCAACTTTGGTTATTAATTTCTGTTTCGAAAATTCCGTTGTGATAATCGAAATTCGGTGATGCAAGCAAAAATATTATCAAGACCACCAAATTTCTTATTATCAAAGTTCGATTGTAAAAATTGAATTTGTTAGCAGTCAAAATTTCAGTTATGAAAAATGAAATTGTTGTATATCTAAAAATCTGTTGTGATAACCGAAATTCGGTAATGCAAACAAACATATTATTAAAAGTAACAAAATTTTAATTGTATAATCGAATTTGGGTCATGTGTGCCCACAGAAAACAATTTTGGTTAAGAGAACCAAGTTTTCTAACTAAAAAAAAATCTGTTGTGATAATCGAAATGCGGTGATGCAAAACTAAAAATGTTATCAAGAGCCCAAAATTCTTTATTATCAAAAATCAATTGTAAAAATTAAAATTTTTTGCCAGTCAAAAATTCGCACCGAAATTGTTATGTTTCAAAAATTCTGTTGGGATAACCAAAACTTATTTAGAGTAACAAAATTTGAACAACTTCAACAACAACTATAAAAAATTCAGTTTTTTTAATAGAATTTTGGTTGTAACAACAAAAAAAAACCACAATTTATTTTTTTGTTTAATATTTTTGGGTGTATCCCTGAATTTTGAGGAAGGCGCTTACATTTTGTGATGCTCACAATTAAAGTGTATTTGTTTGCCTTTAGAAAGTGCTACGCCCTTGCCTAATTTGGTACGTTTACTTCATAATACGAGTAAAAGTACAATTTTTCTTAATGCCATTTGGTACGTTTTTAGTTTTGCAACCCAGATCAAAATAATTAAAAAAAAAAAATAAAGAATTGTTAAAATGTTTGTTAGAAAAGTCTTTAAGTCATTTGGCACAAATGGAGGTACAAAGACTCTAGACCAACCAAACAACCAATAAAAAAAAATATGACTTAAAAAGTATAGAGAAAGAGACAAAGAGAGGCGAGGCAAAAAATACAAAAATTAAGCCGCAATAACATGACATGGCATATGATGTCAATACCGATAAGTGGCTCACAAACACCAACTGTTGCTGTGGCTGCAACATTCTTAATAAATACTTTTGTGCCTCTGTGCTGCTATATTATGTAGCTGTAACTGAGTGTGTGTATGTTTAGAATCTATTTAATCTAGGGAAAATAAAGGAGGAGGCAACTTATTAAAATGAGGCTAAATAAATATTTGAAAAAAAAAAAAATATTTTTTTTCTTAACGCTTGATGTCACTGATGTTGTTCTTTTATTATTATTTTTTTCTTTGTAGGTATTTGTTTATCAATATATTGTAACTATTTTTGTATGTTATGAGTAAAATTAATTATGTATTTGGGTTGTAAAATTCGTAAGTTTTTGTTATTTTAATTTGCTTTGTCTTAAAGAACAAAGTTTGCTACTGAATTATCTAAACAAAATTTATAAAAAAAAAAATAACGAACGATATTTACAACTACTAAGATTAAAATAAAATAATTTATAAAGGTCGCTATGTGGAAACTTTATGGTTAAAAAATTCGTTGCAGATACCTCCCAGTTGTGTGTATATTTTTTCTCATCAACTTAATTTATTTTATGTGGAAATATTAAAAGAAAAATATTTTAAATGCTCTGCTTTTCAAAATAATATATTAAAAATATAATATATTAAAAAAAACTTCAAATGACTCTCCTGTAAAATCAGGTCTTTTGAAGTAAATGAGCGTTACGCAGGTATTTGTATGGGAGCCTTAAAAAACATCAGCTAAAATGTGCCCCCAAATTAATTATTTGGGTATAGCTTGGACCTGTCTAAGGCTTTTTTTTTTCTAAGAAAGTCAAACAGCTTTTTTATTGAAAATCGAACTTAAAAATTTTACTTAAAAAAAAATTATATTTTGCAGCAATTTTACTTTTTTCTTTTATTCTTTAGAAATTTTTAAATTTAGAGTTAATTTTTTTTTTACAACACTGTGTAATTCAGTTATAGGGAAAGCAGAAAATGTTACTTTACATGCATAACCAGAGCAAAGAACTTCATGCAAATGCATGTTTGTTGTCGTTACTCTGAGACCCACCTAAAGTTAATAGGCCATAATCATAGTCACAAAAAAGTAGGCTTTTATTAAGAGCTGACTTTTGTTCGTAACAATTATATTAATTTAAAGTCATTTTTAAAAAGACACCGACCTTAGTGTGTCTATGATTATATCCCAATATCTTTGTAAATCACAATATTTCCAGTAAAATGGCATTAATATGCACTTTGCCTTAAATGCATGTTTTTGCATATTTTGCTATAAACGTCTGTTTTTTGTCATATTTTTTAATAAAAAATTTTGCTTTCTTCTTAATTTTTTTGTTTAGAAATATCTTTCTGTTCCAGGCCAGTGGATCAAAAATTAGAAATGGTAGCAAATGACTAAAAAAAATTAAAAAATTAAATTGCTTAATATTTTCATGTTGTTTTTTACAAAAATACATCAATACTGTCATAATTCAAGAAGCATGAGATATTTAAAGCTTACAATTTTGCTGACAGTCTTGTTTAAAAAAAAATATTGAATATTTTATGTTGTAAAGAAGAGCTTTAAAAAAATTTTTTTTTAATTTTTACAGAATATAAATAGATTATTGAGTCGATAGTTTATGCAGCTAGCGCTCCTCATTTACATTTAGTCTTAGAATTTATTCTAATGATTAAATAAATTATAAATATATAAATAAATAGATCAAATTTAGCCCAATTCTAAATACTGCCAGGGAAATAACTGTTTTTCCCAAAAATAGAATTCCCCTATTCTAAAGAGTCATATATTCGAAGTCAGCTTTACTTGGTTTTTTTTTTTTTTTTTTTTTTTTTTTTTTTTTTTTTTTTGAACTGGAAATTGGAAGAAAACTCCGAGGGAATTCTTATTTAGAATTGGGCTGATTGAGATTAATTTATTATTTAAAAAAAAAAAAAAAACTTCATATTTGAGTTTTGACACTATTGAATTAATGAGCGATAAATTTAATTTTGAGATTTATTTCAGTTTATTTTTATGTTTTCCCTAACACACATTTTCATTTGTCGTTTAGGGGCCATAGTGGCATCCTACATAAAGTTAGTTTAAAAAACACAGACCTACAACGATTTTGTTAAAGCGAAAACTAAAACTAATTTAAAGTATACTCCATACCCTGCTTTAAATTGTATACCTAGTGTTGTGCTCGAGATATACCGTTAAATAGAAAAAAGAGAGGTTTACGCCGTATAATTTGCAATAATTGGAGAACCAGCTTTCTTATAATTTGCAAAAACAAACAAAAATTGGGAACAAAATAACCTAAAAATTATGTTTGAAAAAATTTTTTTCTAGTCTTATAGATATTCACAAAGTTTTGTAAAAAAAAATTTTTTTTTTAAATTAAAAATTTTTTTTTCTTAAAAAATTCATTAAAAATATAAAATGAGTAAAATCTTAAAGTTTGTCTTAAATGCTGATACCTGCTGTATATCATCAAAATCTACACCCAAAGAAAAAATATGGTTGAGGCAACCAAATTCTGGTGGAAACATAGTATGGTTAGATTTATGATTACATCTAACCATATAAATATATTTTTAAATCAAACATATTAGAAATACCTTTCAACTGCAGATGTTGCGGTTCAACCCCCGGTCAGGACTAAATTTTTTTTTAATTTTTTTTTTTTTAATGCATACACATTTTAAATAAATATTTTTTAAAAAAAATTTAATTTAAATTTTTTGTATAAATAAAACTTTTTTTATTCTATTGATTTTTCTTTTCTACGAATTTGTATTTATTTATTACATAATACAGAGGGTTTGAATTAATTTTGTTTTAATTTCATTTGACTCTACCAGGATTCAAACTTTGGATTAATAAGTTAAGAAGCATTAACTCTCTACTCAACCACTTCAGCCGCAAAGTTCAGTTGAGTTTGAACGATTAAGTTTTTGTTTTACACTCAATTTATTTATATGGTTGAGGAAGAGACAAAATAGTAAACCATATTTTTCTCATTATTATGTTTGCTATAAACATATTTATGGTTTCAAGTAAAATTTTATCAAAAATTATATGATAATTATATGGTTGATATAAGACGCTGAACATAATAATAAAAATAACTAGAAATATGTTTATCGTGATCATAATAATGTTTAGATGCTTCAAATTAATAATAATATTTTTGTGAAGAACACACTATGTTTGCGGTGACCATATTCAACCATCTTTTATGGGTTTTAAATTTATTCATAATTTTGTGGTAGCAATTTTCTTATCCAGTTTTTTTTATTTTATTTTAAACTACCAAAAAATTTAAGGCAAGTGGCTGAGACTTATTTTAAGTATTTAGGGACAAGCAATCTTTAAGCCTTAAGGAAATGTATTCACATTTTTTTTAGTGAGGTAAAAGGTACCTATTATTTTGATCTTATTTATTTATTTGTTATGCAGTTCCCAAATTACAGTTTTCATTATCTTATTTTAATCACTCCTTTCAGCTGAAATAGCATAATATTAATTAAAATATAAAATACTTGCCGAGCTGGGAGTTTTTAAACAGTAAGCAATAAAAATTAGTTTTTTTGACAGATAAACAGATGTTGGCTTAAATATAAATAAAAAGATTTATTTATTTCTCTACTGCTAAATGTTGCAACAACATCTAACTAACGCAACTATCCGGTCATTGTAGACGTACCTATTGCTTAAAAATATTCTATTTCTTTTATTAGTCTTAGCCAAAAGCTAGTGAAATAAAGTAAAAAAAATTCATGAGTTTATAAAAATGTACTAAAAAATGGCTTTAGGCATGCAAAAAGATCGTTCTAAATTGAAAAAGGCAACAACAACAAAACACACATGGAATTCAAGACGAATTTTCCGATTGTATTGTCTGTGTGATACTTACTAACTGGCGCTTTAATAATAAAAGGAAAAACTACACAAGATCATAACAACAGACAGACAGACAGACAGCCAGTTAGATAGACAGTCATTTAGGCATACGAGTACATACGTCGTAATTAAGTCGCTAGTTGGCCAAAAAGAAAACAGCACAAGTTTAAATACACATGCCACTTAATGGTGGCATTAACATGTTTGTTTGTCTGCTTGTTTTGCCTGTATGAATCTGTCTCTTAAATGAAAATGAATGAGATTTGACTGGTGTTGCTAGTTTAGGCTGCACAGTAAAAAGTTTTTTAAGTGCCTTTAAGGCGCTAGCACTTAGAATGTCTGACTGCTCTGACTTGGCTCACTTTCCAACTAAAGGAACGCCCCAAAAAGTGCACAAATTTTATTTCTTTCTTTTTAAATCACATTCATTTTTCTCATTAACAATTTGCAGAAGCTGAAACTTTACTGATGGTGAAAACTTGCCTACAAATTCTTTGTATGAGTATGTGTATCTTTATATTTTGTTTAACTTAAAAGATGTTTGTTTGAGATAGAAATGATTAGAAGTAGAGATAGATGGCCCAAAAAAAGGTGACTTTTCTTTTTTTTATTATAATTCTTTTAGCTTAAAGAGTAGCTGAAATGGTTTAAAATAATGTTAAGTTACATTTGCCCTTAAATATCGTAGTAATTTTAAAAAATCATTTAAAATTAAATAATTTAAAAATTAAACAAAAGAACCTGTTTTCAATCAGTTCAATGAACCAATAAAATTCCTGCTCAAAAAATTAAAAAAAAAGAGGGAAGAGTTTGCCAGAGCTGTGGTATTTCTTTCTCTCTCTCTCTCCATCTATCTCTCTCTCTCCATTTATCTTTCTCTTACTATCTCTCTCTCTCCATTTATCTTTCTCTCTCTCTCTATCTGCCTATATCTCTCTCCATCTCTCTCTCTCTCCATCTATCTCTCTTACTCACTCTCCATCTATCTCTCTTTCTCTCTCTCTATCTGCCTATCTCTCTTTCTATCTCTCTCTCTCTCTCTCTCTATACCTACAAAAACATTAGCTCTAAAATATCTTAGAACATACTTCAAATGGTTCCAAGAAAAATAGAGAAGAAAGTAAGTCAGTTAGTTATTTCTCTGTTTACAAAATTCAGCTGTCTAGATACACGTCACATCTAAAGTTATTTATAAGGGTATTTCTATGCGATTAAATTGATAGCAAAAATTCTTTCTATTGTTTTTTGGTCTAGATGTTACGTGCATCTAGACAGCTGAATTTTGTAAACAGAGAAATAACTTGCTGCAGTTGTAATCTCGTTTTCTATTATTATTGATCTGTTAGGAATTTCTTGGGTGCCCTGTAGATTGATGGGCAGCGTGCTAACCTATTAATCTGATGGTCTCAGATTCGATTCCTACCCAGGTTTGTTAACTTAATTTTTAATATTAAATACTAATAATAATAATCTTCTTTCTTTTGGCTACCTCTCTTCTCTTTTCGCTTTTTAATTGCTTACACTTTTGCTTTCTCTCTTTGAAGTCGATCGATCGAGCTGAAGTGGTCTTGTCCTCTTGTGTATCGCAAGGCGACCACTTCAGCTCTCCCTTCTTCTTACCTAAAAAATTATAATTACCGGCAGCTGAGTTTCTATATACAGAAAAAAAATTTCGGTTGTAAGAACTAAATTTCTTTCTACTCAAAACTTCAGTTGTGATAAACAAATTTTTATTTTAGTTTCTAGCAACCACAATTCGATGACGCAGTTCCAAATTTAGTTTTCTTAAAAATATTTCGAGCTGTAAGACCGTTTTTCTATGGCCACGATGGAAAAATTCGTCTATCACACACTGAATTTTTGATTGATAAGAAATTTAGTTCTCACAACGATGAAGCATAATTTTATTTATTTTAACAGAAATTTTATTTCTTTTTTGCTTTTTTTCTTAGAAAACTTTTATTTACAATTGAATTACACTGAGCCAATAATCGCGTTGCAATATCAGCAACGTATGTGGTCATTTTGACACTATCCCGTTGTCTTTTTTATTGACAACGAATGTTTTAAATTTTTTAACAATCGTGTACAAATCGACAACGGTTGGTTGTCAACTTAAAAGAAAGGCTATGGTTTTACTTTTTTTACAACGTAAGTTGTCAACTTGTTAACAACAAGATTATTAACAATCGTTGTCAAATTGACAGCGCATGTTGTCATATCAACAACCGTATGGTATGACTTCGGCACCATTAAGGTGTCAATTTGACACCATTCGTTGTCAACTCTTTTAACACTATGCAGGCAATAATGCGTTGTTAATTAAAATGACACCATGCGTTGTCAAACTGATACAATAATGACACCGTTTTTGTTCATTTTGACAATCAAACAAAAATATTTTGTTTTATAAATAGAATTACCCTAGACATCTCAGTTTTCAGTTTTTCATTTTCATCTTTACAATTTGAACCTCCCTACTGTTCATTATTTTATTACTTTGCATCATTGAAATAAGCTAAAGATTTTATGATCGATTTATGTTTCTCTTCATCTATATTTGCCAAGCTAATGGCAACAGGAAACTAGAGAAAATTTTTTAAGTTTTGCAGCGATTAGGATATACTAACGTTTTCATGACCTGCATTAAGCAAAATTTATGACAGCACAATAACAAAAATAGAAAAACCGTTACTTACACATAAAAAAAGCAATCGTGGCTGGCTTACCACCAACCAGCTTGTAATTAAATATAAATATTTTTTTGTTTCTTTTTTTTTTTTTTTTTTTTTAATTACAGAATTTTTTATTATTAATTATTTTGTATCCCCAAGATTTCAAGAAAATTTTCTTTTGAATCTTAAAAAGAAAAACGTTTATTAACTTTTGCACAAATTTTAGTTTTCAAATAGAAAATTTTTTTACTTTTTTTTAAGAAATTAACTTTTTAATTTAATTGCAGCCTAAAAATCTTTATGGAATAAAAGCCCAAAAAATTTTAATTGGCAGTAAACCATAAAGGCAGTAAAGTCGTTAGTTAGTTAGCTGAAAGCTTTTTAAAGAAACAAAGTATTGACACAAATTATGAATGTAAACAGAGCTGTAAAATAAAACGCTTTAATTCGAATTTTGTTTTTTTGCGGATAGTGCGAAAAAATTTTTTATCATTTTTTCAAAAAAAGCAAAGGGGGTAGTTCATGGTAATTTTTGGCGAAAAAAATTTTTTTCCCACTATTCGGAAAAACAAAATTTCGCATTAAAGTCAATACGTTTATCTATTTAACGCAATAGAAATCAAATCCGTATCTTGAAAACTGAGCAAGTTATGATCGGAAAGGTAACCTGTTCTACTACTGATTCTGCCTGGCCACTTTTTAGTAGAGCTGGTTACCTTTTTAGTCATAACTTGCTAAGTTTTTAATATAACGACTTGATTCCTTTTGCGTTTTATAGATACACGATTGGCTTTAATTCGAATTTTGTTTTTTTGCCGATAGTGCGAAAAAAAATTTTTATCATTTTTTCAAAAAAAGCAAAGGGGGTAGTTCATGGTAATTTTTGGCGAAAAAAATTTTTTTCCCACTATTCGGAAAAACAAAATTTCGCATTAAAGTCAATACGTTTATCTATTTAACGCAATAGAAATCAAATCCGTATCTTGAAAACTGAGCAAGTTATGATCGGAAAGGTAACCTGTTCTACTACTGATTCTGCCTGGCCACTTTTTAGTAGAGCTGGTTACCTTTTTAGTCATAACTTGCTAAGTTTTTAATATAACGACTTGATTCCTTTTGCGTTTTATAGATACACGATTGGCTTTAATTCGAATTTAGTTTTTTTG
Organism: Thelaira solivaga; assembly: GCA_947397855.1. Classification (NCBI taxonomy): domain Eukaryota; kingdom Metazoa; phylum Arthropoda; class Insecta; order Diptera; family Tachinidae; genus Thelaira; species Thelaira solivaga. The sequence goes on from OX377613.1 coordinate 61,936,265, forward strand.
CCGATAGTGCGAAAAAAAATTGTTATCATTTTTTCAAAAAAAGCAAAGGGGGTAGTTCATGGTAATTTTTGGCGAAAAAAATTTTTTTCCCACTATTCGGAAAAACAAAATTTCGCATTAAAGTCAATACGTTTATCTATTTAACGCAATAGAAATCAAATCCGTATCTTGAAAACTGAGCAAGTTATGATCGGAAAGGTAACCTGTTCTACTACTGATTCTGCCTGGCCACTTTTTAGTAGAGCTGGTTACCTTTTTAGTCATAACTTGCTAAGTTTTTAATATAACGACTTGATTCCTTTTGCGTTTTATAGATACACGATTGGCTTTAATTCGAATTTTGTTTTTTTGCCGATAGTGCGAAAAAAAATTGTTATCATTTTTTCAAAAAAAGCAAAGGGGGTAGTTCATGGTAATTTTTGGCGAAAAAAATTTTTTTCCCACTATTCGGAAAAACAAAATTTCGCATTAAAGTCATTACGTTTATTTATTTAACGCAATAGAAATCAAATCCGTATCTTGAAAACTGAGCAAGTTATGATCGGAAAGGTAACCTGTTCTACTACTGATTCTGCCTGGCCACTTTTTAGTAGAGCTGGTTACCTTTTTAGTCATAACTTGCTAAGTTTTTAATATAACGACTTGATTCCTTTTGCGTTTTATAGATACACGATTGGCTTTAATTCGAATTTTGTTTTTTTGCCGATAGTGCGAAAAAAAATTGTTATCATTTTTTCAAAAAAAGCAAAGGGGGTAGTTCATGGTAATTTTTGGCGAAAAAAATTTTTTTCCCACTATTTGGAAAAACAAAATTTCGCATTAAAGTCAATACGTTTATCTATTTAACGCAATAGAAATCAAATCCGTATCTTGAAAACTGAGCAAGTTATGATCGGAAAGGTAACCTGTTCTACTACTGATTCTGCCTGGCCACTTTTTAGTAGAGCTGGTTACCTTTTTAGTCATAACTTGCTAAGTTTTTAATATAACGACTTGATTCCTTTTGAGTTTTATAGATACACGATTGGCTTTAATTCGAATTTTGTTTTTTTGCCGATAGTGCGAAAAAAAATTGTTATCATTTTTTCAAAAAAAGCAAAGGGGGTAGTTCATGGTAATTTTTGGCGAAAAATATTTTTTTCCCACTATTCGGAAAAACAAAATTTCGCATTAAAGTCATTACGTTTATTTATTTAACGCAATAGAAATCAAATCCGTATCTTGAAAACTGAGCAAGTTATGATCGGAAAGGTAACCTGTTCTACTACTGATTCTGCCTGGCCACTTTTTAGTAGAGCTGGTTACCTTTTTAGTCATAACTTGCTAAGTTTTTAATATAACGACTTGATTCCTTTTGCGTTTTATAGATACACGATTGGCTTTAATTCGAATTTTGTTTTTTTGCCGATAGTGCGAAAAAAAATTTTTATCATTTTTTCAAAAAAAGCAAAGGGGGTAGTTCATGGTAATTTTTGGCGAAAAAAATTTTTTTCCCACTATTCGGAAAAACAAAATTTCGCATTAAAGTCAATACGTTTATCTATTTAACGCAATAGAAATCAAATCCGTATCTTGAAAACTGAGCAAGTTATGATCGGAAAGGTAACCTGTTCTACTACTGATTCTGCCTGGCCACTTTTTAGTAGAGCTGGTTACCTTTTTAGTCATAACTTGCTAAGTTTTTAATATAACGACTTGATTCCTTTTGCGTTTTATAGATACACGATTGGCTTTAATTCGAATTTTGTTTTTTTGCCGATAGTGCGAAAAAAATTTTTTATCATTTTTTCAAAAAAAGCAAAGGGGGTAGTTCATGGTAATTTTTGGCGAAAAAAATTTTTTTCCCACTATTTGGAAAAACAAAATTTCGCATTAAAGTCATTACGTTTATTTATTTAACGCAATAGAAATCAAATCCGTATCTTGAAAACTGAGCAAGTTATTATCGGAAAGGTAACCTGTTCTACTACTGATTCTGCCTGGCCACTTTTTAGTAGAGCTGGTTACCTTTTTAGTCATAACTTGCTAAGTTTTTAATATAACGACTTGATTCCTTTTGCGTTTTATAGATACACGATTGGCTTTAATTCGAATTTTGTTTTTTTGCCGATAGTGCGAAAAAAAATTGTTATCATTTTTTCAAAAAAAGCAAAGGGGGTAGTTCATGGTAATTTTTGGCGAAAAATATTTTTTTCCCACTATTCGGAAAAACAAAATTTCGCATTAAAGTCATTACGTTTATTTATTTAACGCAATAGAAATCAAATCCGTATCTTGAAAACTGAGCAAGTTATGATCGGAAAGGTAACCTGTTCTACTACTGATTCTGCCTGGCCACTTTTTAGTAGAGCTGGTTACCTTTTTAGTCATAACTTGCTAAGTTTTTAATATAACGACTTGATTCCTTTTGCGTTTTATAGATACACGATTGGCTTTAATTCGAATTTTGTTTTTTTGCCGATAGTGCGAAAAAAAATTTTTATCATTTTTTCAAAAAAAGCAAAGGGGGTAGTTCATGGTAATTTTTGGCGAAAAAAATTTTTTTCCCACTATTCGGAAAAACAAAATTTCGCATTAAAGTCAATACGTTTATCTATTTAACGCAATAGAAATCAAATCCGTATCTTGAAAACTGAGCAAGTTATGATCGGAAAGGTAACCTGTTCTACTACTGATTCTGCCTGGCCACTTTTTAGTAGAGCTGGTTACCTTTTTAGTCATAACTTGTTAAGTTTTTAATATAACGACTTGATTCCTTTTGCGTTTTATAGATACACGATTGGCTTTAATTCGAATTTTGTTTTTTTGCCGATAGTGCGAAAAAAAATTTTTATCATTTTTTCAAAAAAAGCAAAGGGGGTAGTTCATGGTAATTTTTGGCGAAAAAAATTTTTTTCCCACTATTCGGAAAAACAAAATTTCGCATTAAAGTCAATACGTTTATCTATTTAACGCAATAGAAATCAAATCCGTATCTTGAAAACTGAGCAAGTTATGATCGGAAAGGTAACCTGTTCTACTACTGATTCTGCCTGGCCACTTTTTAGTAGAGCTGGTTACCTTTTTAGTCATAACTTGCTAAGTTTTTAATATAACGACTTGATTCCTTTTGCGTTTTATAGATACACGATTGGCTTTAATTCGAATTTTGTTTTTTTGCCGATAGTGCGAAAAAAAATTGTTATCATTTTTTCAAAAAAAGCAAAGGGGGTAGTTCATGGTAATTTTTGGCGAAAAATATTTTTTTCCCACTATTCGGAAAAACAAAATTTCGCATTAAAGTCATTACGTTTATTTATTTAACGCAATAGAAATCAAATCCGTATCTTGAAAACTGAGCAAGTTATGATCGGAAAGGTAACCTGTTCTACTACTGATTCTGCCTGGCCACTTTTTAGTAGAGCTGGTTACCTTTTTAGTCATAACTTGCTAAGTTTTTAATATAACGACTTGATTCCTTTTGCGTTTTATAGATACACGATTGGCTTTAATTCGAATTTTGTTTTTTTGCCGATAGTGCGAAAAAAAATTGTTATCATTTTTTCAAAAAAAGCAAAGGGGGTAGTTCATGGTAATTTTTGGCGAAAAATATTTTTTTCCCACTATTCGGAAAAACAAAATTTCGCATTAAAGTCATTACGTTTATTTATTTAACGCAATAGAAATCAAATCCGTATCTTGAAAACTGAGCAAGTTATGATCGGAAAGGCAACCTGTTCTACTACTGATTCTGCCTGGCCACTTTTTAGTAGAGCTGGTTACCTTTTTAGTCATAACTTGCTAAGTTTTTAATATAACGACTTGATTCCTTTTGCGTTTTATAGATACACGATTGGCTTTAATTGGAATTTTGTTTTTTTGCCGATAGTGCGAAAAAAAATTTTTATAATTTTTTCAAAAAAAACAAAGGGGGTAGTTCATGGTAATTTTTGGCAAAAAAATTTTTTTCCCACTATTTGGAAAAACAAAATTTCGCATTAAAGTCAATACGTTTATCTATTTAACGCAATAGAAATCAAATCCGTATCTTCAAAACTGAGCAAGTTATGATCGGAAAGGTAACCTGTTCTACTACTGATTCTGCCTGGCCACTTTTTAGTAGAGCTGGTTACCTTTTTAGTCATAACTTGCTAAGTTTTTAATATAACGACTTGATTCCTTTTGCGTTTTATAGATACACGATTGGCTTTAATTCGAATTTTGTTTTTTTGCCGATAGTGCGAAAAAAAATTTTTATAATTTTTTCAAAAAAAACAAAGGTAATTTTTGGCGAAAAAAATTTTTTTCCCACTATTCGGAAAAACAAAATTCCGCATTAAAGTCAATACGTTTATCTATTTAACGCAATAGAAATCAAATCCGTATCTTGAAAACTGAGCAAGTTATGATCGGAAAGGTAACCTGTTCTACTACTGATTCTGCCTGGCCACTTTTTAGTAGAGCTGGTTACCTTTTTAGTCATAACTTGCTAAGTTTTTAATATAACGACTTGATTCCTTTAGCGTTTTATAGATACACGATTGGCTTTAATTCGAATTTTGTTTTTTTGCCGATAGTGCGAAAAAAAATTTTTATCATTTTTTCAAAAAAAGCAAAGGGGGTAGGTAGTTCATGGTAATTTTTGGCAAAAAAATTTGTTTTCCCACTATTCGGAAAAACAAAATTTCGCATTAAAGTCAATACGTTTATCTATTTAACGCAATAGAAATCAAATCCGTATCTTGAAAACTGAGCAAGTTATGATCGGAAAGGTAACCTGTTCTACTACTGATTCTGCCTGGCCACTTTTTAGTAGAGCTGGTTACCTTTTTAGTCATAACTTGCTAAGTTTTTAATATAACGACTTGATTCCTTTTGCGTTTTATAGATACACGATTGGCTTTAATTCGAATTTTGTTTGTTTGCCGATAGTGCGGCAAAAAAACAAAAAGCAAAGGGGGTAGTTCATGGTAATTTTTGGCGAAAAAAAATTTTTTCCCACTATTCGGAAAAACAAAATTTCGCATTAAAGTCAATACGTTTATCTATTTAACGCAATAGAAATCAAATCCGTATCTTGAAAACTGAGCAAGTTATGATCGGAAAGGTAACCTGTTCTACTACTGATTCTGCCTGGCCACTTTTTAGTAGAGCTGGTTACCTTTTTAGTCATAACTTGCTAAGTTTTTAATATAACGACTTGATTCCTTTTGCGTTTTATAGATACACGATTGGCTTTAATTCGAATTTTGTTTGTTTGCCGATAGTGCGGCAAAAAAACAAAAAGCAAAGGGGGTAGTTCATGGTAATTTTTGGCGAAAAAAATTTTTTTCCCACTATTCGGAAAAACAAAATTTCGCAATTAAAGTCAATACGTTTATCTATTTAACGCAATAGAAATCAAATCCGTATCTTGAAAACTGAGCAAGTTATGATCGGAAAGGTAACCTGTTCTACTACTGATTCTGCCTGGCCACTTTTTAGTAGAGCTGGTTACCTTTTTAGTCATAACTTGCTAAGTTTTTAATATAACGACTTGATTCCTTTTGCGTTTTATAGATACACGATTGGCTTTAATTCGAATTTTGTTTTTTTGCCGATAGTGCGAAAAAAAATTTTTATCATTTTTTCAAAAAAAGCAAAGGGGGTAGTTCATGGTAATTTTTGGCAAAAAAATTTTTTTCCCACTATTCGGAAATACAAAATTTCGCATTAAAGTCAATACGTTTATCTATTTAACGCAATAGAAATCAAATCCGTATCTTGAAAACTGAGCAAGTTATGATCGGAAAGGTTACCTGTTCTACTACTGATTCTGCCTGGCCACTTTTTAGTAGAGCTGGTTACCTTTTTAGTCATAACTTGCTAAGTTTTTAATATAACGACTTGATTCCTTTTGCGTTTTATAGATACACGATTGGCTTTAATTCGAATTTTGTTTGTTTGCCGATAGTGCGGCAAAAAAACAAAAAGCAAAGGGGGTAGTTCATGGTAATTTTTGGCGAAAAAAATTTTTTTCCCACTATTCGGAAAAACAAAATTTCGCATTAAAGTCAATACGTTTATCTATTTAACGCAATAGAAATCAAATCCGTATCTTGAAAACTGAGCAAGTTATGATCGGAAAGGTAACCTGTTCTACTACTGATTCTGCCTGGCCACTTTTTAGTAGAGCTGGTTACCTTTTTAGTCATAACTTGCTAAGTTTTTAATATAACGACTTGATTCCTTTTGCGTTTTATAGATACACGATTGGCTTTAATTCGAATTTTGTTTTTTTGCCGATAGTGCGAACAAAAATTTTTATCATTTTTTCAAAAAAAGCAAAGGGGGTAGTTCATGGTAATTTTTGGCAAAAAAATTTTTTTCCCACTATTCGGAAAAACAAAATTTCGCATTAAAGTCAATACGTTTATCTATTTAACGCAATAGAAATCAAATCCGTATCTTGAAAACTGAGCAAGTTATGATCGGAAAGGTAACCTGTTCTACTACTGATTCTGCCTGGCCACTTTTTAGTAGAGCTGGTTACCTTTTTAGTCATAACTTGTTAAGTTTTTAATATAACGACTTGATTCCTTTTGCGTTTTATAGATACACGATTGGCTTTAATTCGAATTTTGTTTTTTTGCCGATAGTACGAAAAAAAATTTTTATCATTTTTTCAAAAAAAGCAAAGGGGGTAGTTCATGGTAATTTTTGGCGAAAAAAATTTTTTTCCCACTATTCGGAAAAATAAAATTTCGCATTAAAGTCAATACGTTTATCTATTTAACGCAATAGAAATCAAATCCGTATCTTGAAAACTGAGCAAGTTATGATCGGAAAGGTAACCTGTTCTACTACTGATTCTGCCTGGCCACTTTTTAGTAGAGCTGGTTACCTTTTTAGTCATAACTTGCTAAGTTTTTAATATAACGACTTGATTCCTTTTGCGTTTTATAGATACACGATTGGCTTTAATTCGAATTTTGTTTTTTTGCCGATAGTGCGAAAAAAAATTTTTATCATTTTTTCAAAAAAAGCAAAGGGGGTAGTTCATTATAATTTTTGGCAAAAAAATTTTTTTCCCACTATTCGGAAATACAAAATTTCGCATTAAAGTCAATACGTTTATCTATTTAACGCAATAGAAATCAAATCCGTATCTTGAAAACTGAGCAAGTTATGATCGGAAATGTAACCTGTTCTACTACTGATTCTGCCTGGCCACTTTTTAGTAGAGCTGGTTACCTTTTTGGTCATAACTTACTAAGTTTTCAATATATCGACTTGATTCCTTTTGCGTTGGATAGATACACGATTGGCTTTAATTCGAATTTTGTTTTTTTGCCGATAGTGCGAAAAAAAATTTTTATAATTTTTTCAAAAAAAGCAAAGGGGGTAGTTCATGGTAATTTTTGGCGAAAAAAATTTTTTTCCCACTATTCGGAAAAACAAAATTTCGCATTAAAGTCAATACGTTTATCTATTTAACGCAATTGAAATCAAATCCGTATCTTGAAAACTGAGCAAGTTATGATCGGAAAGGTAACCTGTTCTACTACTGATTCTGCCTGGCCACTTTTTAGTAGAGCTGGTTACCTTTTTAGTCATAACTTGCTAAGTTTTTAATATAACGACTTGATTCCTTTTGCGTTTTATAGATACACGATTGGCTTTAATTCGAACTTTGTTTTTTTGCCGATAGTGCGAAAAAAAATTTTTATCATTTTTTCAAAAAAAGCAAAGGGGGTAGTTCATGGTAATTTTTGGCGAAAAAAATTTTTTTCCCACTATTCGGAAAAACAAAATTTCGCATTAAAGTCAATACGTTTATCTATTTAACGCAATAGAAATCAAATCCGTATCTTGAAAACTGAGCAAGTTATGATCGGAAAGGTAACCTGTTCTACTACTGATTCTGCCTGGCCACTTTTTAGTAGAGCTGGTTACCTTTTTAGTCATAACTTGCTAAGTTTTTAATATAACGACTTGATTCCTTTTGCGTTTTATAGATACACGATTGGCTTTAATTCGAATTTTGTTTTTTTGCCGATAGTGCGAAAAAAAATTTTTATAATTTTTTCAAAAAAAGCAAAGGGGGTAGTTCATGGTAATTTTTGGCGAAAAAAATTTTTTTCCCACTATTCGGAAAAACAAAATTTCGCATTAAAGTCAATACGTTTATCTATTTAACGCAATAGAAATCAAATCCGTATCTTGAAAACTGAGCAAGTTATGATCGGAAAGGTAACCTGTTCTACTACTGATTCTGCCTGGCCACTTTTTAGTAGAGCTGGTTACCTTTTTAGTCATAACTTGCTAAGTTTTTAATATAACGACTTGATTCCTTTTGCGTTTTATAGATACACGATTGGCTTTAATTCGAATTTTGTTTTTTTGCCGATAGTGCGAAAAAAAATTTTTATCATTTTTTCAAAAAAAGCAAAGGGGGTAGTTCATGGTAATTTTTGGCGAAAAAAATTTTTTTCCCACTATTCGGAAAAACAAAATTTCGCATTAAAGTCAATACGTTTATCTATTTAACGCAATAGAAATCAAATCCGTATCTTGAAAACTGAGCAAGTTATGATCGGAAAGGTAACCTGTTCTACTACTGATTCTGCCTGGCCACTTTTTAGTAGAGCTGGTTACCTTTTTAGTCATAACTTGCTAAGTTTTTAATATAACGACTTGATTCCTTTTGCGTTTTATAGATACACGATTGGCTTTAATTCGAATTTTGTTTTTTTGCCGATAGTGCGAAAAAAATTTTTATCATTTTTTCAAAAAAAGCAAAGGGGGTAGTTCATGGTAATTTTTGGCAAAAAAATTTGTTTTCCCACTATTCGGAAAAACAAAATTTCGCATTAAAGTCAATACGTTTATCTATTTAACGCAATAGAAATCAAATCCGTATCTTGAAAACTGAGCAAGTTATGATCGGAAAGGTAACCTGTTCTACTACTGATTCTGCCTGGCCACTTTTTAGTAGAGCTGGTTACCTTTTTAGTCATAACTTGCTAAGTTTTTAATATAACGACTTGATTCCTTTTGCGTTTTATAGATACACGATTGGCTTTAATTCGAATTTTGTTTTTTTGCCGATAGTGCGAAAAAAAATTTTTATAATTTTTTCAAAAAAAGCAAAGGGGGTAGTTCATGGTAATTTTTGGCGAAAAAAATTTTTTTCCCACTATTCGGAAAAACAAAATTTCGCATTAAAGTCAATACGTTTATCTATTTAACGCAATTGAAATCAAATCCGTATCTTGAAAACTGAGCAAGTTATGATCGGAAAGGTAACCTGTTCTACTACTGATTCTGCCTGGCCACTTTTTAGTAGAGCTGGTTACCTTTTTAGTCATAACTTGCTAAGTTTTTAATATAACGACTTGATTCCTTTTGCGTTTTATAGATACACGATTGGCTTTAATTCGAATTTTGTTTTTTTGCCGATAGTGCGAAAAAAAAATTTTATCATTTTTTCAAAAAAAGCAAAGGGGGTAGTTCATGGTAATTTTTGGCGAAAAAAATTTTTTTCCCACTATTCGGAAAAACAAAATTTCGCATTAAAGTCAATACGTTTATCTATTTAACGCAATAGAAATCAAATCCGTATCTTGAAAACTGAGCAAGTTATGATCGGAAAGGTAACCTGTTCTACTACTGATTCTGCCTGGCCACTTTTTAGTAGAGCTGGTTACCTTTTTAGTCATAACTTGTTAAGTTTTTAATATAACGACTTGATTCCTTTTGCGTTTTATAGATACACGATTGGCTTTAATTCGAATTTTGTTTTTTTGCCGATAGTGCGAAAAAAAATTTTTATCATTTTTTCAAAAAAAGCAAAGGGGGTAGTTCATGGTAATTTTTGGCGAAAAAAATTTTTTTCCCACTATTCGGAAAAACAAAATTTCGCATTAAAGTCAATACGTTTATCTATTTAACGCAATAGAAATCAAATCCGTATCTTGAAAACTGAGCAAGTTATGATCGGAAAGGTAACCTGTTCTACTACTGATTCTGCCTGGCCACTTTTTAGTAGAGCTGGTTACCTTTTTAGTCATAACTTGCTAAGTTTTTAATATAACGACTTGATTCCTTTTGCGTTTTATAGATACACGATTGGCTTTAATTCGAATTTTGTTTTTTTGCCGATAGTGCGAAAAAAAATTTTTATCATTTTTTCAAAAAAAGCAAAGGGGGTAGTTCATTATAATTTTTGGCAAAAAAATTTTTTTCCCACTATTCGGAAATACAAAATTTCGCATTAAAGTCAATACGTTTATCTATTTAACGCAATAGAAATCAAATCCGTATCTTGAAAACTGAGCAAGTTATGATCGGAAATGTAACCTGTTCTACTACTGATTCTGCCTGGCCACTTTTTAGTAGAGCTGGTTACCTTTTTGGTCATAACTTACTAAGTTTTCAATATATCGACTTGATTCCTTTTGCGTTGGATAGATACACGATTGGCTTTAATTCGAATTTTGTTTTTTTGCCGATAGTGCGAAAAAAAATTTTTATAATTTTTTCAAAAAAAGCAAAGGGGGTAGTTCATGGTAATTTTTGGCGAAAAAAATTTTTTTCCCACTATTCGGAAAAACAAAATTTCGCATTAAAGTCAATACGTTTATCTATTTAACGCAATTGAAATCAAATCCGTATCTTGAAAACTGAGCAAGTTATGATCGGAAAGGTAACCTGTTCTACTACTGATTCTGCCTGGCCACTTTTTAGTAGAGCTGGTTACCTTTTTAGTCATAACTTGCTAAGTTTTTAATATAACGACTTGATTCCTTTTGCGTTTTATAGATACACGATTGGCTTTAATTCGAATTTTGTTTTTTTGCCGATAGTGCGAAAAAAAATTTTTATCATTTTTTCAAAAAAAGCAAAGGGGGTAGTTCATGGTAATTTTTGGCGAAAAAAATTTTTTTCCCACTATTCGGAAAAACAAAATTTCGCATTAAAGTCAATACGTTTATCTATTTAACGCAATAGAAATCAAATCCGTATCTTGAAAACTGAGCAAGTTATGATCGGAAAGGTAACCTGTTCTACTACTGATTCTGCCTGGCCACTTTTTAGTAGAGCTGGTTACCTTTTTAGTCATAACTTGCTAAGTTTTTAATATAACGACTTGATTCCTTTTGCGTTTTATAGATACACGATTGGCTTTAATTCGAATTTTGTTTTTTTGCCGATAGTGCGAAAAAAAATTTTTATAATTTTTTCAAAAAAAGCAAAGGGGGTAGTTCATGGTAATTTTTGGCGAAAAAAATTTTTTTCCCACTATTCGGAAAAACAAAATTTCGCATTAAAGTCAATACGTTTATCTATTTAACGCAATAGAAATCAAATCCGTATCTTGAAAACTGAGCAAGTTATGATCGGAAAGGTAACCTGTTCTACTACTGATTCTGCCTGGCCACTTTTTAGTAGAGCTGGTTACCTTTTTAGTCATAACTTGCTAAGTTTTTAATATAACGACTTGATTCCTTTTGCGTTTTATAGATACACGATTGGCTTTAATTCGAATTTTGTTTTTTTGCCGATAGTGCGAAAAAAAATTTTTATCATTTTTTCAAAAAAAGCAAAGGGGGTAGTTCATTATAATTTTTGGCAAAAAAATTTTTTTCCCACTATTCGGAAATACAAAATTTCGCATTAAAGTCAATACGTTTATCTATTTAACGCAATAGAAATCAAATCCGTATCTTGAAAACTGAGCAAGTTATGATCGGAAATGTAACCTGTTCTACTACTGATTCTGCCTGGCCACTTTTTAGTAGAGCTGGTTACCTTTTTGGTCATAACTTACTAAGTTTTCAATATATCGACTTGATTCCTTTTGCGTTGGATAGATACACGATTGGCTTTAATTCGAATTTTGTTTTTTTGCCGATAGTGCGAAAAAAAATTTTTATAATTTTTTCAAAAAAAGCAAAGGGGGTAGTTCATGGTAATTTTTGGCGAAAAAAATTTTTTTCCCACTATTCGGAAAAACAAAATTTCGCATTAAAGTCAATACGTTTATCTATTTAACGCAATTGAAATCAAATCCGTATCTTGAAAACTGAGCAAGTTATGATCGGAAAGGTAACCTGTTCTACTACTGATTCTGCCTGGCCACTTTTTAGTAGAGCTGGTTACCTTTTTAGTCATAACTTGCTAAGTTTTTAATATAACGACTTGATTCCTTTTGCGTTTTATAGATACACGATTGGCTTTAATTCGAATTTTGTTTTTTTGCCGATAGTGCGAAAAAAAATTTTTATCATTTTTTCAAAAAAAGCAAAGGGGGTAGTTCATGGTAATTTTTGGCGAAAAAAATTTTTTTCCCACTATTCGGAAAAACAAAATTTCGCATTAAAGTCAATACGTTTATCTATTTAACGCAATAGAAATCAAATCCGTATCTTGAAAACTGAGCAAGTTATGATCGGAAAGGTAACCTGTTCTACTACTGATTCTGCCTGGCCACTTTTTAGTAGAGCTGGTTACCTTTTTAGTCATAACTTGCTAAGTTTTTAATATAACGACTTGATTCCTTTTGCGTTTTATAGATACACGATTGGCTTTAATTCGAATTTTGTTTTTTTGCCGATAGTGCGAAAAAAAATTTTTATCATTTTTTCAAAAAAAGCAAAGGGGGTAGTTCATTATAATTTTTGGCAAAAAAATTTTTTTCCCACTATTCGGAAATACAAAATTTCGCATTAAAGTCAATACGTTTATCTATTTAACGCAATAGAAATCAAATCCGTATCTTGAAAACTGAGCAAGTTATGATCGGAAATGTAACCTGTTCTACTACTGATTCTGCCTGGCCACTTTTTAGTAGAGCTGGTTACCTTTTTGGTCATAACTTACTAAGTTTTCAATATATCGACTTGATTCCTTTTGCGTTGGATAGATACACGATTGGCTTTAATTCGAATTTTGTTTTTTTGCCGATAGTGCGAAAAAAAATTTTTATAATTTTTTCAAAAAAAGCAAAGGGGGTAGTTCATGGTAATTTTTGGCGAAAAAAATTTTTTTCCCACTATTCGGAAAAACAAAATTTCGCATTAAAGTCAATACGTTTATCTATTTAACGCAATTGAAATCAAATCCGTATCTTGAAAACTGAGCAAGTTATGATCGGAAAGGTAACCTGTTCTACTACTGATTCTGCCTGGCCACTTTTTAGTAGAGCTGGTTACCTTTTTAGTCATAACTTGCTAAGTTTTTAATATAACGACTTGATTCCTTTTGCGTTTTATAGATACACGATTGGCTTTAATTCGAATTTTGTTTTTTTGCCGATAGTGCGAAAAAAAATTTTTATCATTTTTTCAAAAAAAGCAAAGGGGGTAGTTCATGGTAATTTTTGGCGAAAAAAATTTTTTTCCCACTATTCGGAAAAACAAAATTTCGCATTAAAGTCAATACGTTTATCTATTTAACGCAATAGAAATCAAATCCGTATCTTGAAAACTGAGCAAGTTATGATCGGAAAGGTAACCTGTTCTACTACTGATTCTGCCTGGCCACTTTTTAGTAGAGCTGGTTACCTTTTTAGTCATAACTTGCTAAGTTTTTAATATAACGACTTGATTCCTTTTGCGTTTTATAGATACACGATTGGCTTTAATTCGAATTTTGTTTTTTTGCCGATAGTGCGAAAAAAAATTTTTATCATTTTTTCAAAAAAAGCAAAGGGGGTAGTTCATTATAATTTTTGGCAAAAAAATTTTTTTCCCACTATTCGGAAATACAAAATTTCGCATTAAAGTCAATACGTTTATCTATTTAACGCAATAGAAATCAAATCCGTATCTTGAAAACTGAGCAAGTTATGATCGGAAATGTAACCTGTTCTACTACTGATTCTGCCTGGCCACTTTTTAGTAGAGCTGGTTACCTTTTTGGTCATAACTTACTAAGTTTTCAATATATCGACTTGATTCCTTTTGCGTTGGATAGATACACGATTGGCTTTAATTCGAATTTTGTTTTTTTGCCGATAGTGCGAAAAAAAATTTTTATAATTTTTTCAAAAAAAGCAAAGGGGGTAGTTCATGGTAATTTTTGGCGAAAAAAATTTTTTTCCCACTATTCGGAAAAACAAAATTTCGCATTAAAGTCAATACGTTTATCTATTTAACGCAATTGAAATCAAATCCGTATCTTGAAAACTGAGCAAGTTATGATCGGAAAGGTAACCTGTTCTACTACTGATTCTGCCTGGCCACTTTTTAGTAGAGCTGGTTACCTTTTTAGTCATAACTTGCTAAGTTTTTAATATAACGACTTGATTCCTTTTGCGTTTTATAGATACACGATTGGCTTTAATTCGAATTTTGTTTTTTTGCCGATAGTGCGAAAAAAAATTTTTATCATTTTTTCAAAAAAAGCAAAGGGGGTAGTTCATGGTAATTTTTGGCGAAAAAAATTTTTTTCCCACTATTCGGAAAAACAAAATTTCGCATTAAAGTCAATACGTTTATCTATTTAACGCAATAGAAATCAAATCCGTATCTTGAAAACTGAGCAAGTTATGATCGGAAAGGTAACCTGTTCTACTACTGATTCTGCCTGGCCACTTTTTAGTAGAGCTGGTTACCTTTTTAGTCATAACTTGCTAAGTTTTTAATATAACGACTTGATTCCTTTTGCGTTTTATAGATACACGATTGGCTTTAATTCGAATTTTGTTTTTTTGCCGATAGTGCGAAAAAAAATTTTTATCATTTTTTCAAAAAAAGCAAAGGGGGTAGTTCATGGTAATTTTTGGCGAAAAAAATTTTTTTCCCACTATTCGGAAAAACAAAATTTCGCATTAAAGTCAATACGTTTATCTATTTAACGCAATAGAAATCAAATCCGTATCTTGAAAACTGAGCAAGTTATGATCGGAAAGGTAACCTGTTCTACTACTGATTCTGCCTGGCCACTTTTTAGTAGAGCTGGTTACCTTTTTAGTCATAACTTGCTAAGTTTTTAATATAACGACTTGATTCCTTTTGCGTTTTATAGATACACGATTGGCTTTAATTCGAATTTTGTTTTTTTGCCGATAGTGCGAAAAAAAATTTTTATCATTTTTTCAAAAAAAGCAAAGGGGGTAGTTCATGGTAATTTTTGGCGAAAAAAATTTTTTTCCCACTATTCGGAAAAACAAAATTTCGCATTAAAGTCAATACGTTTATCTATTTAACGCAATAGAAATCAAATCCGTATCTTGAAAACTGAGCAAGTTATGATCGGAAAGGTAACCTGTTCTACTACTGATTCTGCCTGGCCACTTTTTAGTAGAGCTGGTTACCTTTTTAGTCATAACTTGCTAAGTTTTTAATATAACGACTTGATTCCTTTTGCGTTTTATAGATACACGATTGGCTTTAATTCGAATTTTATTTTTTTGCCGATAGTGCGAAAAAAAATTTTTATCATTTTTTCAAAAAAAGCAAAGGGGGTAGTTCATGGTAATTTTTGGCGAAAAAAATTTTTTTCCCACTATTCGGAAAAACAAAATTTCGCATTAAAGTCAATACGTTTATCTATTTAACGCAATAGAAATCAAATCCGTATCTTGAAAACTGAGCAAGTTATGACCGGAAAGGTAACCTGTTCTACTACTGATTCTGCCTGGCCACTTTTTAGTAGAGCTGGTTACCTTTTTAGTCATAACTTGCTAAGTTTTTAATATAACGACTTGATTCTTTTTGCGTTTTATAGATACACGATTGGCTTTAATTCGTATTTTGTTTTTTTGCCGATAGTGCGAACAAAAATTTTTATCATTTTTTCAAAAAAAGCAAAGGGGGTAGTTCATGGTAATTTTTGGCAAAAAAATTTGTTTTCCCACTATTCGGAAAAACAAAATTTCGCATTAAAGTCAATACGTTTATCTATTTAACGCAATAGAAATCAAATCCGTATCTTGAAAACTGAGCAAGTTATGATCGGAAAGGTAACCTGTTCTACTACTGATTCTGCCTGGCCACTTTTTAGTAGAGCTGGTTACCTTTTTAGTCATAACTTGTTAAGTTTTTAATATAACGACTTGATTCCTTTTGCGTTTTATAGATACACGATTGGCTTTAATTCGAATTTTGTTTTTTTGCCGATAGTGCGAAAAAAAATTTTTATCATTTTTTCAAAAAAAGCAAAGGGGGTAGTTCATGGTAATTTTTGGCGAAAAAAATTTTTTTCCCACTATTCGGAAAAATAAAATTTCGCATTAAAGTCAATACGTTTATCTATTTAACGCAATAGAAATCAAATCCGTATCTTGAAAACTGAGCAAGTTATGATCGGAAAGGTAACCTGTTCTACTACTGATTCTGCCTGGCCACTTTTTAGTAGAGCTGGTTACCTTTTTAGTCATAACTTGCTAAGTTTTTAATATAACGACTTGATTCCTTTTGCGTTTTATAGATACACGATTGGCTTTAATTCGAATTTTGTTTTTTTGCCGATAGTGCGAAAAAAAATTTTTATCATTTTTTCAAAAAAAGCAAAGGGGGTAGTTCATGGTAATTTTTGGCAAAAAAATTTTTTTCCCACTATTCGGAAATACAAAATTTCGCATTAAAGTCAATACGTTTATCTATTTAACGCAATAGAAATCAAATCCGTATCTTGAAAACTGAGCAAGTTATGATCGGAAAGGTAACCTGTTCTACTACTGATTCTGCCTGGCCACTTTTTAGTAGAGCTGGTTACCTTTTTAGTCATAACTTGCTAAGTTTTTAATATAACGACTTGATTCCTTTTGCGTTTTATAGATACACGATTGGCTTTAATTCGAATTTTGTTTTTTTGCCGATAGTGCGAAAAAAAATTTTTATCATTTTTTCAAAAAAAGCAAAGGGGGTAGTTCATGGTAATTTTTGGCGAAAAAAATTTTTTTCCCACTATTCGGAAAAACAAAATTTCGCATTAAAGTCAATACGTTTATCTATTTAACGCAATTGAAATCAAATCCGTATCTTGAAAACTGAGCAAGTTATGATCGGAAAGGTAACCTGTTCTACTACTGATTCTGCCTGGCCACTTTTTAGTAGAGCTGGTTACCTTTTTGGTCATAACAGACAACATTCGCCTTGTTATTGTCGATATACGGCCACAAATGTTGGAAAAAGTCATTGAAAATTGGACGTCCAGATTGGACTACATCCGAGCCAGCCGTGGCGGTCATATGCCAGAAATCATATTTAAAATGTAATGCCACGAGATTATCCTTCGGATAAATAAAATTCATGTCAATCGAATAATCCATCATTGTTTTATTGCAATTTAAAGTTATATACGTCTATAAAAAACACCCTTTACAACAAAAAAAAAAAAAAAAAAAAAACAATTGTTGGGCAGCTAACTTCATTAAAAAACCCGCTGACATGAGAATTTTTGACAGATAAAAAACGCTTGCTGCACCAATTTAGGTAGGACTGTAATTTACAATAATAACAAATTAATAGATTTTAAATAAAAAAGAAAAAAAACTTTCACTTAAAAAATTTTTAATTAAAAGTAATTTCTTTAGCAATTTTAATGGCCGTCACAACAAATATAATTGTGTGAAATTTTACTAATTATCATTAACAAAAAAAGAAACACAGAGACAATTTGTTCCTTCATATCTTAGGCCTAAATAGTTTAAATGCTATTTAAATAGTAAAAAAAAATAATATTTTTTCTTTTTTGTTATAACAAGTGGAGAAAGATTAAAGAAGATAATTTTGTATTTAACTAATTTAAACTACTTACACGTTTGCGAACTTTATAATTAAAAAAAATATATCTAGTTATTTTTTTTTTTTTTTTGAAAGCACGTAAATTTTTGGTATGCAAAGTTTAACCTTTTCTTTTCTTCTTTTTAATTATATAAATTGAAACCAGCTAATACAATAATAATTTTTTAACACACAAATTATGAAAATCTAACCGAATAAATATTACAAATCAAACTTAAAGCTTCTATTTCGTTAAAACAAAATATATAAAAAAAATTGAAAGTGGTTTTTAATGTTTTTGTTTTAAATTACTTTTAATTTAAAGTGTAAATAATAAAATTTTTTTAATCGTTTTTTTTTTTTTTTTGATCGAAAATTAAATGTATGAGACTTTAACTCTGAATCTCTCACTGCAAGAGAGAACCCAGTATAGTGAACTTAAAAGTTACTTTGGGTCGTGTAGTGAAAAAAAAAGTAAAAAATATTTAAAAATCTTTAAATAAATTTGTAAAATAGAAAATGTTTTTTTTTTCTTTGAATTTTTTTTAATGAAATTTATTTCCATATTAATTTTATTACATCTGTGTCATTTTTTATATAAATTAAGAGTGAAAGGTAGTTTGTGTTTATTATTTAATTCAATTGTTATGAAATCATAAAATTTTATTTTCTATTTAAAAGAAAGCAATTACATAAATTTACGCCAATTAAATTTTAGTTACAATTAAAATTCAAGTACGCACAAGTGCTTCGTAATTTTTATTCAATGTGAATTGTTTTAATGCATGTAACTCGTACGTTTTAAGAAAAAAAAAAAACAACAACAACAAATGACAAGTTTTAACTAATAGTCGATGCAAACAAAAATAAATGACGGATACAATTTGTTAAAATATAAACACATTTTGACAGAGACAGAAACAAGTAGGACGGTAGGAAATTGTTTAAATTTTCTTGGCTTTAAATCAAGAAAACATTTGCACAAAAAGAAAAATATTGCCGTTATTAGTTAGCGTTAATGTTAGTAAGACCGTGTCTATATCTTAATAAAATTACCACTGACTCACTTTTTTTAAAAACTGAACTTACACCATTTTCAAAAATAACGGCTCATATATTTGACCATATTTTTTTTCTTATTTTTTTTTTTTTTAATATTTTGGTTTTTTTTCTTTTGAATGGCTTAATGTGTTTTAATAAAATTTTCAAATTGTGGTAGCCAGAGTGGAAAATGGACTACATTTTTGTTAATACGCTCTAATGTTAAAAAAGTTATAAAAGTTCTTCTAATTTTAAATAATTTTTAATTAAAAGGAATGTGTCACATTAAGTTAAAGAAACTTGAACGGAAAATGTAAAATATATGGCCAAAAGAATAAGCAGAAGGTAGATTTTTGGGAAATCATTTTTATTTTTTGTTAAAAATTTTTGCATTAGACTTTTATCATGTTGTAGAGTAAGACATAAGCTACGAGCCATATGTCACTTTTGCTATTATATGCCACACAGCTTAATAAAAGTTTGAGCGATTTAAAAAAAAATCGAGTGATTGTTAGCCTATTTCTTGCTGTATCACCTAGAGAAATACATACTTTTTTTTTTGAAGAACAGACTTTCCAGAGCTGGAAAACTGTGTACCAACCTAAGTGCAAATAATTGCATTCGATGGTAATTTCTATGAAATTTTTTTCATAAAAAAAAAATTTTAATTTGAATGTGACTTTTATTGTTTGTTTTTATAAAATTTAAAAAAAAAATTGGTTTTTCTTATTTATATTGAAAATAAAAACAAATTTTTCTTTTTATTTTATTCACATAAAGTGAAAAGGGTATATGTTCGTCTGTCCGTGGAAACATTGAAATCAACTTTCTGAAGTCCTTATAAGACCTATAGAATAGTTTAGTATGTCAATTTGTTGGAAGTTCTTGCGCGCAGGTTGCTATTTAAATTCAGACTGAGCGGTCCATAAATGGCTAAGCTACAAGCTCTGACATGCAATTACCGCTATTTTTTACCATTATTTTAAGTGCCTTTTTGCGTATTTTATCTAAAATACAACAAGGACAAAAAATGAGAGCAATCGATCCACAAATGACTGAGAAAAATCAAAAAAACAGCCGAAATTTTAGAGTTTCATTAATTTCTGCTGTGCATGAGCGTAATGTTTGTGCACATAAACACGAAACCAACAATCGATCGGTCTTATGCAAACTTGTGTATGCGAACTACAAATCTGATAGCAAAAGAGAATTTTTTAGGTATTTTAATTTCTTTCTTTGAAATTAAAAAATGCAAACATTTTCAATTAAATTAAGACAAATTTATTTTTTTTAATAATTTAAAAATTAAGTACCTAAAGACATTTTATTGCTTAAAAAAATTATTCCTGAATGGATTTTTTCATTAATTTTCTTAATTTGAATTTCTTTATTAATTGTTTATTTTGGTATTAACAAAAAAAAATAGGTATTCAAAGAAAATTATTTATTTTAATTTAATTTTTTTTTTCTTAATATTTATGAAGAATATGGAAAGTAAAAAATATGAATATTCGAATACTACAGTATTTTGTTAGTGTAAAATTAGATAGGGAATGTCAAAATGAAGAAAGAGAGAAAGAGCATAATAATATTATTTCGTAAACAAACAAAGCAAAATAAAAAAAATTTAGTCTAATAAAAGAAAATTTTAAACAAAAAACACATGTTGACTTGCTGCCGCCACTTGATATAATTACACTTGTTTTCATATAAATTGTTTATATATATTTTTGGCATTTCATGAGACACATAAAAAGAATTTTTTGACAGGTCTAACAAATTTTTGTCAATAAATATAAAAAAATTTCAAAATGAAATCGAAAGTTACAAACAAAAATATAAAAAAAAGATATAAATTAAACATTGTGTAAAAATAATTTATTTTGAAAGTAAATTCAAATGAGAGGAAGGTGCGTGAAATGTTTAATAAACAGAAATACCGAAAACCCTTTCCTGCATTCAAAATATCTAAGTGTAACGGCTGCACTCCAAGAAATATCATTAAAATTTTAGTATCTAAATAAAAAACTAAAGTAATAATAATAAAAATACTGAAACAGGTAACTCTCTTTATAATAAATAAATTAAAACGGTCGCGAAAATGTTGTCCAACTTTTTTGTTTTTATTTGTCTTCTTTTTAGGCATAATGATTTTGTTTTTAACTACAACGTCAGGTAGTTTTATAGATGTGATCGTCATATTGTGTTGGCATTAAACCATTTCATACGATTTAATTCAGTTTTGCTTGTTTTTTTTCTTTTTTTCCTCCTATTGAATATCAGCCTGTTTAGCATAATAATCGTGCTTTGAAAGTTTTTGTTTCATTGTTTTTATTTGGGCAGTTTTTTGTTTAAGATGATAGACAAATACCGACCAAAATACAGCCAAAGAATTGATTACAAAAAAGTGTTTGTGACTTTGAACAAGTTGTGTGTAGCGATCAATAAAACTCTGCCCACAACTTGACTTTCACATTCACATGCATACATATCGATCATGTAGACCTGCAATTTTAGGAAGTTTTATAAAACACAATAAAACAAAAGAATAGATTTAAAACTATAATTTACAAAAAAAAAAAAAAAGCTTAACATAATTTATTAAAAAAAAAATTTAAGATGTTCAGGGTGGTCATAACATCCAATCTGGTCAATATAACCAATAATGAAAATGATATGACACCAAACGAAACAGTATACACAATCAGTTGGAAAACTCACTTGAATTATATGACAGCAGCGATTAAGCCAACAAGCTCATATGCAACTCCCCTAATATTGCATTCCTACTTAAATCTAACTCTGTTACATGCTGTGTAGCATGCGAATATGTGCAATAAATGTGCATAGATTGACCAAAAACGCATTTATTTGTTTTTTAATTTTCTTTCTTTTTGTTTTATGCATTTTTGGGATAAAAAAAAATCACCCACCATTAAAAAAAAAAAGTAACAACAACTAGCTTGCCTACCAGGCAACCTAACGACCACCAGCTTAACCAGCCAGAAGCACTTCTGCCATTGTGTGCCTCTGCACAACATCAACATTACAGACCACTGTTAGATCTTAAATGGAACGATTGCATTATTATGTGCGAAAGCATCTATCATGTGGTAAGCGAAATGAAATATTGAACTTATTGCCAGGTAGTATACGTGAGTGTATGAGTTGCGCGTTGGTAGTTGCAGCCACTGCCAGTCGCCAAACTGAAAATTTTAATGCTAATCAAAATACCACCTACATACTTGTAATATTTGTTGCAGTAAAGTTAAATTATTGTACGACCTCAAGTACTTTTCGTAAAGCCAAAAATACAAGCAAACATATACTCGTATTCCGGTTGACATTCATTTGAAAATATTTGATAGATTCTAGCAATTTTCGGTTAGAATTGAAAGCCAAAAAAAGAATTTAAAAAATGAAAAATAAACCGTCGGAAACTGCCTGACTGTTTGTGGCACCAATAAACAAAATTGTTATTGTCATTATAAATATGTCAGCTTTTATGATCATACAATTTACAAGTTTGCATGCTTTTCTTTACAAATAAACGTACAAACTTATATCGATGCACTCTAGCACACATAATTAATGAAAATTTATTTGTTAAGAAACAAAATTAATGTCTCAATTATGTACTACACACATGCATATATTTTTTGTTTTTTTTTTAATTATAGCTTTTTTCCTTAAAATAAGTTCAGTTACAACTAATTATTATCTTTATAATTTTTCTAAAAAAATCAATAAAAATATACTTTCTGTACTATTATCATAATTACTATGATCGCACCGCGACCTTTAAGATCTATTTTGCAGCACTTTCTTTAAATATAAGGCAAAAAAAAGTTTTTATACACTTTGATCAATTAAAACAAAAAAAAAAAAAAAAAAAAAAAAAAAAAAACAGAACGAAGAAATATTTGGAGTAATTTTTAATTAAAATTAAGTGCTTCCAATGCTATACCTCATTACCAACAGCATATCCAGAGCCAAATCACCGCATTCCATATCGAGCAACTCGACTTATTTTAATAGTTTCCACTAAAAAAACTTAGAACCAAATTCAGTTATCACTTTTTTTACATACATAAACAGACAATCTTAAGAGAAAACAAATATAACGTGAATGGAAATCTCCCTTCAAGATTTTTTCCTTTATAAAATCTTAACTACACGATTATTGTATATTAAAATCTAAAATTACCAAGAGAAAGAGAAAAAATCTGGAAGATACAACCCTTTTTATCTAATTGTATACAAAAAACAAATTACAAGCCACCAGGATATCTTTTTCTATTTTCTCATTCTATGCACAAATTAAAGCTTAGATTTTTTAGATAAAATAATAATTGGCAATTTTCATTTTTAAAAACAGTACTTGTGCATTGCTTTAGTACACGCATAAGATTTTATAAGAAACGGCTATTTTCACACAAAAGATTTGTCGGGTAAAACTAAACTCAACACTCGCATAGAAAATAGTGTAAACAACAAAACATCTGTTATTTCTCCAGAGTTTATTTATGTAACGGCGTCAATTCTTCAATTAATTTCAGTGATGCCTTACTATATTTTTAGGGACAAAATTGTTTTAAATCAAAACTCTTTTAAACTTAGTTTTTAAAATAATTACATACATATTTTAAGAGTTTTATTATTATTATTATAAATTAGCTTTATAATTAAATTCCACTATTATTATTAATGACTGCTGAATGATTTGCTATTTTAAAAGATATTTCAATTTAACCATTTTTACTTTTTTTTTTAATGCAAATTTAATTGTTTATCACATTGAGGGTAAAAACCAATTTCTCGTCTAGTTTTAAAAATATACATACATACATATTTATATGTTAATATTATTGATACGTCACCTCAATAAAAAAAAATTGTGGTGAATAACTAAATTTATTTATTTATTGTTATCGTTCTTTCGCCTTATTTTATTTTTTGGATTATTTTCTTTTATATACATTTTCGCCCAACAAATTTTAAATAATAAGGTTTTTTCTCTAACTAAAATAAAAAAAGTTGCAAGGTGCTATTCAGTATTCTTTCGTATCTCTTTGGGAGTGGTTGTACTTGTAATTTTGTGGATTATTTTATTTGAGTGCAAAAAATTTTTAATTAAGGTGAGTGAGTTATTATCAAAAACTAAAAAAAATTCGGCATAAAATTTCCAATACATACATATGTTTATATGTAAAATTGGTTTCTTAATTATATTAACCGCTTTTACCAGTCTAATTAAGGTTCTTATTTGTGATTTTTTATGCAATTTTTGACATAAAAGATAAAAATGCAAAGTAAAGTTGCCAGACTAAAACCTTTTATCCAGTAAAAATTGGGATATTGTGGGCCAAATAATTGGTTTATTCCTTGGCTTTAAAACTAAAATTGAGCAGTAAGTTAGGATATACAATCGGAGATTTAATTCCTAATTCTAACTAAAAGCAGGCTTTCAAAAATCTAAATGTAACTACTTGTAACTTATAATAATTGAGTTTACACTTATAACTCCAATTTTGTAATTTTTCTTAAACAAAAAGTTTTCATTCTACAATGAGCTGAAATAAACAATCTGTTGATAATAACTCCTGAAAAATAGTCATTATTAAATTTTTTATTTCTAAATATAAAATAAATTCTTATTTTTAATTTTTTTTATAACTCTAATCCAGTATTTGTAAAGGTATTTCGTCTCCACTTTAGAGCTTCGATCTGCATATGAGAACATTTTCTGTTTAAATTAGTGAAAGCCCAAAAAAAAAAATATCTGGTGACATAGATCAAGTTCACAAGATAAAATCAAGTTTGACAAAGTTCGTATGTAATAAATTAATAAGCTGTCCAGTTGAATACACTTTAATAAATGTACTCTGTTATTAAATAAGAATTTATTAAAAACAAACTTGAAAAAGATACAAAGGTTATATTTCAGTGAACATGAAATGAAAAAATATGCACATATTTTATTTGTTACTTATAAAGTAGCATGCATAGCTTTTAAAATTTTATATAAAGGTATAGTACATACAAATTAATTTTTTTCTTATTTAGGCTACTTGCTAAGTATGTACTTTGAATAAATTTTTTTTTTATTATTTATTTCATTATATGTGGCTTAAGAAAATCTTAGCACAAAACTACATTTAAGCTATTTTCTTAAACTGTTAACAGTAATATCATTGATATTTTCTGAAGTTTTACTTAGTATTTGCTAATTATTTAACTGCATGTACACGTTACTTAAACGTCTTGCAATAGTAGTAATATATAAAATTGACATGTGCATTTTTGCAAATTAAATATATACATATGCATATAGATTTGTTTATATATGTACATATTTACAAGTCAATGATGTACATTCATATATTAATATGAATAATATTTTTTGTATATTAATTCGTTTGTTTGAATTTCAGCTCATAATCAAAATGGTTTCTATAATTGCGGTTTATTTTTCCCGTTATTAATTTGAGTTTCATAAATCTAGTGGTTTTTCCTTAACTTTTGTTTAATTCTACCTTGAAATGGTGTAGTAGAACTTTAAAAAATTTAGGCGTTTTTAGGGAATTTTTAATCTATTGAATACTATGGCAGCACTATTTGTTTTTTCTTTTTTTTAGTTTAATTTTCTTTCCTCTATTATTATTATTTATTTTATTATTGTGCTGCTTTGCAACCGGCCTTTGTTAATTATTAGTGGCTAGATTTCATAATATAAAATTGTGTTTTTATTAAAACAACTGTTTGTATATATTACTATTGATCTTGTACTAAATTTGCAATACATACATATTATTTGTTTTGTGAAATCTTATCAATTATAATTGTGTTATCTGTATAAGATTTGTATCATCGTAAGACTGGAATTTTAAGTAGAATTTCGTGAAAGTTGTAATTTTATTGTGTTCATTTCTAGGTTGCATAAGCTTCATTAATCGGTAGAATTTTTGTTTAAATTTTTATGCTTAAAAGTTATTCTCAAATCAGTCTTGTTTTCTATTTTAAGTCAAAAACTTGAACAATTATTTTTAATAACAAAGTTCCGAATAGAAATGTTCTCATTACGTTTAGCAACAAGCTGTTTAAATGCCGTGGCAGTCCCAACTCTTTTGAGAAATAACACAATTAATAGAACAATAATTTATGCGGGGGTAAGCTTGTTTTTTTAATATTTTAATTGTTAACGAAAAGTTAAACTTAAACTTGAAATTGCCAAAGGTGCGATTAAAAAAAAGGTATTTTTTTATCAATCATTTAAATTCAGTTTTGTGAAATGTTATCGATTAAATACTTATGCGTGCATATTGTTTTATTTATGCGCTTTTGTATTGATGCATGTATGTGTGTTCTGTGTATGCTTTTTCTTAATTATCAAAAGTCTGGTTTTGTAGAATAATTCTTGATATTCGAATTTCCCATCCATTCATGCGATTAATACGTAAACTTTATAATGGGTACAAAGTCCAACTTCCAAAAATGTATTCCCTTGAAAAGTTAACTTTAGTTATTATAAATATTTTTGTTTGCACTTTTGATATATAGCCGAGTTAAAACAATTAAAAAAAATTTTTTTTTGAAATCATTAAAATCAGTCTTGTGTAGCAAACGAATGATGATGCTATTGATGCATTGCTCTTAGCTGACGTTAGAATTTGGATTTGGTTTTGGAGACTCTGAGTTGGATATCGAATAATTTATAGAAATTTTAATATTTTTTATAAACATAACAATTGCATAACAATTAATATATAAAAATAAAAATTAAGACCAGAATAGCTTCTTTTAAACTGGAAACGTGTGAATATTAAAAGAAACTATTTTTTTTAATGAATAAAGCAATGAAGTACATACTTTTTCCATGACTTCATTATGTAAAAATTAAATAATAAGAAATATTCCTCTGCATCTGAGTTATCCCTGTGTTAATTATATTTTTGCTAAACTTATTTTAGTTTGTTTTCTAGACCATTAATTAAACAGCATCTATTAATTGTTTTCAGATGGCAACCAAAATTAAAACTGGTCCTGTTGTTGACATTTTGGGAGATGAAATGACCCGAATCATTTGGTCTTCTATCAAGGATAAATTGATTTTGCCTTTTTTGGACATTGAATTGCACACATACGATTTAGGCATGGAACATCGGGACAAAACCGATGATCAAGTAACAATTGATTGTGCCGAAGCCATAAAAAAATATAACGTTGGTATCAAATGTGCCACAATAACTCCAGATGAAAAGCGTGTTGAAGAATTTAAATTGAAAAAAATGTGGAAGAGTCCTAATGGTACTATTCGCAACATTCTGGGTGGTACGGTATTTCGGGAAGCTATTACCTGTAAAAACATTCCTCGTTTAGTTACTACCTGGAAGAAACCTATTGTTATTGGCCGTCATGCTCATGCTGATCAATATAAGGCAACTGATTTTGTTGTTCCGGGTGCAGGTACCTTGACAATGACTTTTGTTCCTGCTGATGGTGGTGCTAAAATTGAACACGAAGTTCATCAATATAAAGGTGCTGGCGTTGCCATGGGTATGTTTAACACTGATGCCTCTATCGTTGACTTTGCTCATGCCTCCTTCAAATATGCTCTTTCCCTTAAAATGCCTTTGTATTTGAGCACTAAAAATACCATTCTAAAGAAATATGATGGCCGCTTCAAGGACATTTTTGAAGAAATCTACGAAAAAGAGTACAAAAAGGATTTTGAAAGTGCTGGTATTTGGTACGAACATCGCTTAATCGATGATATGGTTGCCTACGCTATGAAATCTGAAGGTGGTTTTGTGTGGGCCTGTAAAAATTATGATGGTGATGTACAATCTGATTCCGTTGCTCAAGGCTACGGCTCCTTGGGTCTTATGACTTCGGTGTTAGTGTGCCCTGATGGCAAGACTGTAGAATCTGAAGCTGCTCACGGTACTGTTACCCGACATTATCGCAAGTATCAAAAAGGCGAGGAAACATCAACTAACCCTATTGCCTCCATTTTCGCCTGGACTCGTGGTTTATTGCATCGCGCCAAAATCGATAACAACGCTGAGCTTAAAAAGTTTGCCGAAACCTTGGAAAAAGTCTGCATCGACACCATAGAATCTGGTTTCATGACTAGAGATTTGGCAGCTTGCATTAAGGGTTTGGACAATGTGAAACGTAACGATTATATGGAAACATTTGAGTTTATGGATAAATTGGCTGAAAATTTGAAGAAGGCTTTGGCTTGACTACTCAACCAATTGCATACTAAGGCACATCTCTAGATTATGTCAAGTATATTTATACATATTTTTAAAATATGTTTTGCATTTTGGTTTTACTTTTATAAAACAACACATTGACGTTTATGAAACGTTAATATAATAAACTATTATTTGTATTTTTTTTATGATAAAGGGCTTTATTCTGAGTTACTTCCAATGTCCGATCTAGACTGGGTATTGAATGTCGAATGTTAAATATGTTGTCCATCGAGAAAATATATATTGAACCAGGTCCTTAAAGCTTGCTATAAAAAATGTTGCAAATTAATGTTAAAAAACCCCTATATAAATAAATTTTGTCAAAAATACTAGAGGGAAATGGGCCAGCATCAAAAAATAAACAAAAAAATAAAATCTTATTTGCATTTTCTTTGAAAATTTTGCAAGCTATGTATTATCTAAGTGCATAGTGCGTATTCCGTAATGTTTTGATTTGTTGCAATATTTCAAAACCGCTAATTGTTTTTTCTTATTTTTTAACAAAAGTATTTTTTTTTGTTCTTTTATTGGCTTTTTTATTTCAAGGTTAACGAATTAATATGTATTTAGACAGCAAAAAGCCGACATCCATTTAATTGGCCAATAACAACTACCCCTTAGTTTATAGTTATTTGCTTTATATTTCTCATAATAAAAGGTCTTTAACCCAAGTGTTAATGCATAAAAAGTGTTGATTTTGTTTAACGTCCTCCCGCTTATTGAAAAAAAATGAAACTACATAAAAGAATGACCAAAGGGTGGATGGAAACTATTGCTTTTATTTGACGAGTTTAAACAACAATAATGCGACCACACAAAGCACATATTGACTGACTGACTACTATACGTTACCCAATAACGATGTACGTACATAGTGTGTATGTATGTATGTACATTAAAAAGACATTTTTGAGGTTTCTTAGCTATTTTATTAGTTATTTTTGAATTTTTTAAATGCTACAAATGTTGGCTTTATTTAATTTTATGTTTAAATTGCTTGCAGTCAAAACGTATCTAACGGGTAGACAACATGTTAAGTTTTAAAAGTGAAAAATTCTTGAAAAATATTTCAATATAAATTATCCCACCACACTACATATGTACCTAAACTACATACATATATTTACATACTGCATAAGTGTTCTTTTTTTGTTTTATTAATTGTTTTCGTTTCTATTTGGTACGAACGGATATGAATTCGCAATCCTTTGAAGGACTCGGAATTATTGTCGTTCGAAATTTTGATGTAATTAAAATTGTAACGGTTATTTTGTGTTTTCTAAACTCTTTCGTAACGACATATCCCACAAATACATATCGTGATTTGGATATTTGTAATCATTGGAATGGTCGTCGTCATTTTTTGGAGCTGGGCGAACGTGGCGATTTACATGCCCGTAATGTTACCACTTCAGCATTTCGTGTATGAAATCAAATAAAATTTTTTGATTATAAAACAAACAAAAAATAAAATTAATTATGGTATTGATTTTATAGACCACCCTTTATACACCCTCGTCTTCAAATGGAAATTCGTTGAAAAATCGTTCGAATTTGGATTATTGGTACCAGTGTAACCTTGAATTGGTGACGTGTGCAGAATGTGTTATACGTATAACTTTTACCTATGCCAATTTCTCTAAAAATTGTGAACGTATGAGTAGCACAGTATTGGGAAAATCCTCAATGTGTCCCTGTGAGCATATGCAATTTTCAGAACCTCCCTACGATAGTGCAGTATCAGGAAAGGAGTTTTGTGGTGATGGAAAAGTATTTCGCAGTAAAACACGTTCATTGTTATTAAAATTTTTCTATCGCGCCACAAACAGTCATGTTTTCTCGTTGCAATATTTTTCTGAACGTAAGTAAATTTTTAAATATTATAAATTGAATTTAAAAACAGAACAATTACAAATTTTACAGATTAAAAAGATTAAAAGAAGTGATATTACGAATGTTAGATAAAGGGCCAACAAAATAATGCTATCGCGATTTCCTATATTTTTTTTATAAAATTTGCATATTTTTTGTATGCGAAATAAACAAAATTTAATTTGCTCCCTGTGTTATTCAGTTTAAAAAATAAATTCTAAAATGATAGTAAATTATATTAAATTAAAGGCCGTTCAGCTAAATTCGAACGAAAATTTGTTTTTGTTTTCAATACAATTATGTGAATGAAGCTTCCATTCGCATTTAGCTGAACAGGCACTAAATAAAATTTGTAAAGTGAAGCTTGTGAAACTGATAATTTTAATTTATGTACTGTTTCCATAAATCATGCAATCAGTCGTCTAGAAATATTTTAAGTACTTTTCGTATAAAATTTCTAGACGAGCTAATTGCTTGTGTTATGGAAACACCACATTACAAAAAAATATATTTACTACTTGTGTATGTATGTATGTTTGCTATTAATTCAAAATTAATCTTTAGGTAATGTAAAAATTGTTAGCGGCTCCCCACATCAATATTCAAACAAAAATGTTTCACCACAAATTATATCGACACCATATTTTCCCATGACCTACCCACGTGACTATGGCACTGAACAAATTTTAACCTGTGAAGCTGATAACTGTAAAGTTCGTTTAGATTTTACGGATTTTCAATTGGGATTAACCTCAACATTAGAAATCTTTGACTCGAATGGTCAAATGGTAGATTCATATAATGGAGAACATTTTCGTCCACCGATTATAATCAGTACGGGAAAGTCATTGTTGTTACAATTTCGCGGCAATGGAGTCACAGGTTGTGGTTTTCGGGCCGAGGTTACATTTGTGTCACCGAGAAAAAAGGATGTTGAACGTCTAATGCCTTATACAGGTACTTACTTATATTCTTTCCAATTACTTCTTTCTCAATGGTATTTATTACAGATTGCGGTGGCCTAGTTTCTGGTCCTGGTGGTGCTATTACTATGATGAATATGATTGAGAATAACACTGATGTGAGGTTTTTTGATTGTATTTGGATTATTAAACCCGGAAATAATTACATGATGATGAAGACTCATATATCATTAAGAATTGAAGAATTTCATGGCATGGCTTCTCCTTCAGATCTCACCATAAGACAAGGTACTACATCTGATTCTGTGGAGATTGAAAATGTAGTGTGGCCTAATAATGGTGTAAGCAAAGAGACTCATGTTGTGCCTGTACTCACTGGGTATTATATACGTCTGAGAGGAGTCTTCGGCATGTCTTCTAAGCTGGCCATAGTATATAGTGTTTTCAACTATTTAAGTAAGTTTTTAAAAAATCCTTGTAATTTAAATCCAATTCCTAGTTTTTTTTTTTCATTTTATTGTTAAGATTGTTATATTGGTTCGGAGTTTTTATGTGGCAACAATCATTGCATTTCTATACGTTTGCATTGTGACGGCTTTGATCATTGTGGTGATGGCAGTGATGAACCAGATTCCTGTGAAGATGATTGGGCCAATTTGCAAAATGATCGCAGATGGTACTCTCACAAGCCCAACTATTATTTTCCCAAAATAGAACAATATCCTGATCTAAAAACAGCCACTGGCATTTTTATTATTTCCACTTTGGGAATTTTTGCGGTTTTATCTGCTTGGATGGTAATTCTGTATCGCATGGGAGTGAGAGCTCGCCATCAGAGAGAATTACAAAATCATTTACAAACCATAAGTGAACTATTGGGTCAGTGTTGTGTTCAACTACATTTAAAAATATTTTTTTAATTTGTTTTTTATTGTTTGTTATTTTACAAATAGATCGCCAAGAAGAAATTACTTCTCCCGATGAGCCTCCCAGCTATGAGGCTCCACCTGATTATGAAGAAGTTATTAAAATTGGTATGGATCATGAAATGCGTGAGCCACGTGAAGGACATCGTAAGCACCACAGACGACATCGAGATTGCAGTCGTGCTTCCAGTAATGCAACAGTTTCCTCCACTGTGCCCATACATAATTGCAGCGATAGACCCTCAACTTCAGCGGCAGCAGCCTCAACATTGGCAGCCGAAAATATTACACCACCCACGGTCATTTTAAGCGAAGTAGAGGGTAATAATGTATGCCAAGAATTAAGCCAGCATGTCATTAGAGCTACTCAAAATTGTGGTAAGTTTATACTCGTAGTGTTAATGTGAGACTGCTACATTAATTTTTTCCAGTTAAATACTTATCAACGTCTTCCCGCTAACTATGAATATTTTTTTTTAATTAAAAAATTTAAGACACTTAATTTTTTATTTATTTATGTATTATATCGTTTCCTTTATTATATGACTTGCAAACTTTTAAAATTTATCTTCATGTGCATTGAACGTTTAATGTTTGTTTTCGTTTCTCAAAAGGTTAGAATTTTTTTTTTTTTTTTTTTTTTTTGAGAAGCAAAAACGTTTACTATGTGTACGACATCTCATTAAAAATAATTTTAATATAAACATTTTTTAACATAAAAAAGAATCCCGTTTGCAGGTATTACAGACACGTCTCAAACACCAGAGACAACGTCAGCGAAATTTAAATGTCGCTGCAAATGCAAAGCGGAGGAAAATAAACTCAAACTTATAGCACCATCCACCATTTTAGAAAATTTAAATCAAACCGTTAGTCTGTAAGTATTTAATAATATTTTTAATAAATTAATTCGCTCGTATATAAGTGCATAGCATGAAGGCCAATCTATAGATTCTTATACTTTTGCCTTGCATAGGATGGTAACAAATACTAAAGAGCTGCCTAGCTTCAACTGCTTACTTATGTATGTACATACATTTGTATGTATTACATGTATTTCCGCGCAGTATTTTCCGCAGCCCTTTAATAAACACCAATAACTTTTTATAAAACAATTGTATTTAATAAAAAATTAATATTTCAGATTAAATACCAATACAACTTCTCAATTGGAAGAGTACAGCCATGATTTTTGTGATGATACCTTAAATATTTCCTTTTCTTTAGGAATGCCTCAAGCAAACTTAAGTTCAATGAATAATAATAACAATAATATTGAAAATGGTAAGCTGTGTTTCAATTAAATACTTTCGAAATGTTATTAAAAAAATCTTTAAAATTTACAGCATCTTCCAGACCAAGTTCAGTAAACTGCACCGAACATACGTATTTAAAGAAATCCTGGATTGTAATGAATAGTGGGGGTCAAACCTACAAGGTACAGCGATTACGACCAACTTTTTCATCACCAGAATCTTTTCAGCATGATTGGTCATTTTTTGGTGACTCGCAAAATTATGGCTCCATTCTGCCACACGAACAAAGTTTCATTTTAAGTAACAATACTAGTAATTTTATATCAGATCTGTCGAGAGATCCTTCATCGGATAGTATTGAAAGTCAAAACTCGAAAACAAGGCTGAAAATTACTACACACAGTACAAGTAGATGCACCAACAATAACATAACAAATGAAAGTGACATTACACTATACGAGGAGGATACTTGCAATTTGCCATCTACATCAACTACTGGTGTGCAAAAATCAGGTCGTGGCACTCAACTGTTGTTAATGTCAGAGTTGGAAAGCGATGATGGTGGTGAACAGAATATTTCTTGTTTTAGTGCCGTCAATAATCCTTTCAAAGTTAATCCAAAAATAAAATACACAGCTGTTATCCGCAATAACGTACGGAGGAGACATGCTCGTAGTAGATCCTTTTCAAATAGAGTCAATGAACGTTCTATTAATACAATGCGACGTAGTTCATCAGCCGATTTATTATTAAATTTGAGACCAGTTAGTGATATTTTGTATAGTGATAATAGAAAAGCTAATTTGTATTTAATTTAATTAACAACAAACATTATTTAAAAATTTGTAATTACAACAAATTATAATTATTAAAATACAGTAATAAAGTACTAAAACTATTTTAACAAAAAATTCAGTATTTTCATTAAAACGAAGTCCTAACAACATAACAGGCTCAGATTCAATTTTAGGATTTCTTTTTTTTTAACAAAAGCTTATTTTATATTTGTTTGCTTGAGCTGAATTTGGCAAACATACGAGTATAACTTTAATTTTTTGAGAAAAAACGAATTTTCATAATTTGAGTTATTATTTTTGAAAATGGTACAAGTCCTCATTTTTTCAAAAAAATAAGTTAGCGGTAATTTTAGCAAGACACCATCTTATACAAAAATTACGGCTAACTCATTTTTTTAAGAACTGGCTTATACCACTTTCGAAATACATACACACTCGATAGTAAAACAAATGATAAATATATAATTATAAAATGCACGCTAACCCTTGATTAAATTTATCTACAATAAATAATAAACCACAAATATTTTTAGATTATAAATATGTATATCTGCATACATATTATACGATTTTTTATTGACTTTATTTTAGCAAAATTTTTTAAATGATTTAAATAATTATACTCATACACAAATACTCGTACATAGTTGTTAGCTTAGGGACCAAAAGCCAAAAAACCATACAAAAAAATTATTTTTTTTTTATAAATTAAACAACTAAAAATTGGAACTGTTTTTATTAAAAACTGCAACATATGAATTAAAAATATTGAGCTAAATTTATTTATGAATTACATTTTTCATCCAAACAATAGAGTTTTCAATCAGTTTGCATGCCTTTACGTTTTTATTCATTTTTAATACATTTTAATGAAAACCGTTAGATTTAATAAATGCCTTTGTATAGTTTAAGTTGGCCCTCGTTGACTAACTTAGATACGTAGATGTTTAAATTAATATACATATGTATGTGCGTGCGTGCATTCTTTATTAGTTAATTCAAATGAATAGAAAAATAAATACATAAAACAATATTTACCGAAAGTTTGAAAATGTTCTCGAGTTATAATACAATATCTGTGTTAAAGCAAATTAAACAACAAACAATTGTGACCCCTCAATGATCATGCAAATTTTAAAAAACTTTCTTTGAAAAGATCATTTGAAATATCTCACTAAAACTTTTAACGACTTCTTTTCTAAAGTCGAAAAAAAGCCTATGCATATGCAAAACCCAGACACATTAATTAAAAGCAATGTTAATTTCCAAGCCCTTTTAAAAGGACGGAAAGCTGCGTTTTTAAAAAGATTACAGTTTAAAAAGGAACGTGTGGGCCTTACATTTGCAAACAATCTGATGTTCGCTAAATGTGAAAATTACTGTAAAACTCATATGTAAAAACTGTATACCATTTTGGAAATAAAATTCTGTAGAACTAAGAATTAAAACGAATGTGAAGGAGAGTAAAAAAAAATGAGTCAGTGGTAATTTTAGGTATATAATATGATGTCTATATTTTACCAAAATTACCGATTTCAAAAATAACAACTCAAATATTATTACTCTCTTCTTTAAGCCTAAAGTGCAAAACACTCCCTTTATAAATATATAAAAAATGAATAAATATTGAAATTATTTCTAAAACAGTACATAACCATCAATCAACAGTAACATTAACTCACCTTTGAGTTCAAATTTTGTACAGCAACAAACTGAGTGCTTATTTTAGCTAACTTCTTTTTTCATTGTCAACCAGCTTAAATAATATTTAATATGGGTGGTCAAGTGGTTTTTTTTAATAAACTGCACAGCACGGCACTCAATGCATAATCGTATTTGTATGTGTGTATGTATTTTCGGGATTATTAAGCTTTAACATGCAATATAGTTTATGCCTAAATTTTGTTAAATATTTTTTTTCATTCTATTTCTTTTATTTAATTATTATTTTTTTTTTTTTTTTGTAATATTGTGGTGGTTATTGGAGAGAATTTAATTACTTAATCACATTTATTAAATATTGCCTTTAAGTGTACTACCATCTTTCTTTTTTAATTTGTGTATTTTGTGGAAATGCTGCTTATGCTATTAGATTTTTATTTTTTATTGTTGCTGGTGTTGTTTTAAGGTCTCATTTAATAAATTTTTGCCAGAATTTTCCAAAGGAACCACTATATTACGTAAACTATCAATACTACTACGTAAACGAGCCGTTTGAAATTTAGCTGGCATTTTAGGGGAGCTGGTAACGGAAAACGCTTTAAATTCCTGCAAATAAATTGTTTAAAAAACATTGAAGGAAGGAAAAAAACAAACCAAAATAATAGGAATATTTAATAGTTACATATTTTTTATAGCAGTAATTAAAACTGTTTTTTTTTTATTTCCTATAAAATAAATCAAATTTAATATTAAAACAAAGAAAGAAAAATTATTCAAACTAAAAATATTATTTAACATATATGTAAAATAAAATAAAAATGAAATTCATAAAAAAAAATTGTTCACTTCACAATATATAACAGTAGTTTTATTCTATACATATTTGTATGTATGTATATAGAAGACATTGTTATATTTTATCCTTGTGTTCGTACTAAACTGTTGCACTTTTTATAATGCAACAATTTAGTGAGTACCAACAAAGCATCAAAACCATACGATAAATAAGAAAATGTAGTGTTCTTCAAGGTCGATGTTTTTACTCGGAAACTGTCAAGTTATTCTTTCTCATTTTTAATATCATGGCTTAAATTCATAATAATTTATATTCAAATTGTAAGCCAGATATAAAAATCAATAGCTAGTTTTTTAATCTTATAAAATTTAATAATTATGATTTTCAAAAGGAAGTTCTAATCTTGTTAACTGAACAACATAAAAAAGTATCTTAGTGTGTATAACTATGTGGATATTATGTATCTATGTATATAAAAAGGGAAAAAAGTGTTAGGGGATTCGAGAGATAAACACAACAATAATTATCATTAAATTACTAACATAATGATATAAAAATATTCTACAGTAATTCAATGAAAAAATAATAAAAAAATTTTATTTGGATTAAAAATACGTAAAACAATTTTAAATCAATTTTATCCGATACATTTATCTATGTAGGTATGATGGAAATAATTTGATTAAAAGACAAACGTTTTAGTACTTTCTTTAAACATGTTAAAATTTATAATTAACATTTTTCATACATTTGTTTGCTAAATTCTTCATTTTTCATTTTAAATTGTTTTATTTTTGTAAGGCTAAATTTCAATCGTTTGTTTTTAAATCACTGCTTTTGCTTTCCATCACATACATAACTATTTAAAACTAAATTTTTTAGTCAAATTAAAATTGTTAACTGTATTTAACGTGCCCATACTTTTGAGTACTCGTGAAAGTAAAATGTTATCGAATAATAATAATAGTTATGAGATGCAGATGAAATCTTGTTACAGAAATGTGTGTTTAATAATAATACATAAAATAAAGGTTGAAAAATTTGCGGTAAATATTAAATTTATTTATT
Organism: Thelaira solivaga; assembly: GCA_947397855.1. Lineage (NCBI taxonomy): Eukaryota > Metazoa > Arthropoda > Insecta > Diptera > Tachinidae > Thelaira > Thelaira solivaga. The sequence continues at coordinate 61,973,562 of OX377613.1, forward strand.
TTTTAACTTAAGGTACCTGATGACCTGATGGCGAATTCGATTCACTGCCGGTTGCCGACATATATGATTGAAAAGTGGCCGTTTGTTGCGCCTCACGGTTGCCTCGCGTTGAGACTTTTTCTTGTAAGGTGTTCAAGGTTTTTGAAAGCCATGGCTGCCAACTATTTCGATTTGATTGCATTTCTGTTATAGTAGTACTTAATTGATGATTTAAGTCCTGATTTTTGCATTCGGCTTCAACTTGTGCCAATTTTGCCTGTGCTAATTCTAATTCCAACTCCCGTATCCGATGTTGTGCTGTATGTAAAGGATCAAGGGGTCCTAAAGGTGCCTCGTTTACATTTTTGTTACTATTTAATAAAAAAACTTTATCATTGGTAGATTTTTTCACAATGTTTGTCTGGTTAACTGGTGCAAAAAGTTGGGAGCAATTTGAACACTCGGATACAGAATTCTGTTGAGAAAAATTTTTATTTAAATTTATCTGTTAATTTTTCTATTTTCAATCTGATTCTTTACCATTACTGATTCCAAAGTCCCATTCAAAGTTATCATGTCTTGCTCCAATCGTTGTATTATTTGCTTATAATCCTGAATAATACCTGTGTGTTTATTTTCCTTTTCAATGGCACGTTCTTTAGCTTCTGTTAATTGTTGCTGTAAATCATTAATTTCTGTCTGTAGTCTACGCCTTTCGGCACCAAAACGATTTTCATAAATTTGATTTTCTTTCTCCAAACGCTCTTTGTCTTGTTTCTTCAACATAAATTCATCTTCATATTGTTTCAACTTTTTAATTTTACGATCACAAGCCATTTTCATAATGCGTCTAGCTTTATTAAAACTGCGACATTTTTTAGGTAATGTAACTCGAAAATATTTTAGTATGCCCTCAAAATCTAACAGACGCAAATCATGTTCACATATCGATAAAAGTGTGAGAGCAACCTGAAATAGAAGGGGAATGCCATCCAAAAGAAATACGTCAAGAACATGAAATACAAAAAATAAGGGAAAACGAGCTGTAAAAAGTGTTAACAGCCATTGCGAGGCATACATGTGAGTTTCAATGCCACAATTTAAAAAATGCTCATAAAGTTTTGGTAAATGATCTTTGATAAGACGATCCAGTTGATAAAGGCGCAGATATAAAACTTCAAAGCCTTGTTTGTACAAATCACGTAAGCCGTAATCATACATAAGCGATACTAAAACACAAAAAGCATCTTCTTCAGGCATCTGAAAAAAATATATTGAATTAAATGAACAATCGATTGCAGCTACACAAGATAAAAAGAAAACAAACTCACGTGAAGCAATAAACTAGCTGCTATAAAACTTAAACCTTGACAGTAGCCAACTTCGCTGTCATATACAGCATAAGCTTTAGATACTTTAAAAAGGGCATCTTGGCCTAAAGAAATTTTAATAATCAATAAAATTGTACCAAAATCTCCATGCCGAGTAGTAGCTTTTACCTGATCCACCAATTTCTTTAAAGCATTTATGTGCTGGAAATGTACGATGTATATCACGCTGTATAACATTTTCACAATTAGTTTCCTAAAATTGCAAGATTATTCTTTATTATCTATCTGATACAATATGATTTAAAGGTTGATTTATATAAATAAAGAAATTGCAAAGGCAGAATTTTTCTGAAGAAGAAATTTGTACAGTTAAATATTTCAAACTTACTCTGGTTATTAAGTTTTTATACATATCAAGCATTTCGGTTTTATTATCTACTCTAGCCAACTTTTTCCAAATCATTTCACGCAATGCCTCCGGTACACCCAAACGAACCAAGTTTGCTAGATTTTTAGGTCTTTTTTCACCATCCCATTCTTTAAGGACAGGATCCCATTCATCTAAAATGTCTTGTGAGCAATCTTTCGAAACTTCCCCCGTTCCACTTAATAAGGGTTCATCACCATCCGATAAATCTTCTGGATCGGTCAGGCATTCATCTTCAATCGATACGATTGATGCTGAGCGTACGATGCGTGACAGATTGTTAATTCCAAATTTAATTAAATATGATGAAGATACAGATTGTTGAGGCGGCTCGGTTATCTCTTCTGAAGGGTCAATTGAACTGACTTTCCAGCTAAATTCATCTGTAGTTCGTTTTAAATGCAAATAGAATCGCAATGTCATGGGACGTTTTGAAATAAAATGATCCATTATGCGCAATTCACCAGCGGACTGAATTGTAACAGGAGTTTCCATGACAAACCTAACGGGTTCTTGTATTCCGCGAATGACAATGTCGACAGCAACTGTTAGAAATGTCTTTGAAGTTTCTACATTTAATTGTTCAAACGCTTTTTCACTGGCCTTCCACTCCGCTCGAATATGATAGGGATTTAAGCATAATGGTGCGGCAGTAGTTAGTGCATCAGCATTTGCTGTTGCAGTAATGCTACTACCATTTCCGTTCGCACATGTCCCTATAGCTACTGGCGGTTGCATATAGCCCATACTTATCATATCAATCAATTGCATATCCGCCTGTCTTACTAATTTTCCTGGACTCAATAAAACTCCAAAGCAACGTTCAATTAATAAGGGCTGTAAAACAGTTGAGGGTGTTTGCTTAACTGTTATATAAACTTCTTTATCTGTGTTTGCTCGTAACTTAAAACAGTGGCGATCACGTGGCACTGGTGTATATGAATTCTTCGTCACTTTTTCTCTTATTTCCAAAGAAACCAAAAACTCGTAGCCTGCAGTATTAAGCGGATTTCCACTTACATCCGATGTAATTGAATTTATCATATTACTCTCCACTGTCGAGATAAGACTGCAAGTAATGCTTGGTGGATAAGTCCGGAAAGCTTTTTGAAAACAAGCTGCAAATAAATACAATAAAAAAAAATAACTTATTTCGTTTCTATCTTTGTATTATTTTATTACTGTACCACTTACCGCTAACTTGATTTACAGCCTCTGGTATATGACACCGGAATACATGACATTGAAAGAGAGAATCTCCATGCAACCATGTAAAAGCAAAACAGCCATGTTCGACTGTTTCTATCGGTCCTCGAAAATATAAAATTATACTCTGTATTTCATAGGTAGCAATAATTGAATTTGTATCAGCATCATGCAATACAACAAGACCATCAGAACAACTTGGTATGCTGATAGAGATTTTTAAACCATTCGAAGATGTTTCATTATTTAATTCACTCATTATACGATACACATCCAGTTCTGATTTTGGAGCATTTATATTCGCTGCACCCAAATACGTAACACCGGAAAATATGGTACATCCCTGATCTATTTCGGAAACTGCAAAGAGAATGAAATTATTTTTAATTAAATAAAAAATTTTAACAAATGCGCTCACGCAAACACACACATATGTTAATTTGTTTAATCAATTCATTAAACAATTTTATTTAAACGTATTACTGTAGACAATTTACAATATAATTTTGCCTCTCACTTCCCAAACGACATTCGACAACAATTACTATCAAGTTCCCTTTACTACCTGATACATTTTCTAGTACTATCACAATCATAACTGGCATAAATTCAAGCACTATCCCATCAAGAAGAAAGAGGTTAAATCAATTCTCTACGATTTAAAATTTATACTCACTTTCTTCATCTGTGTCATTTTTCTCTGGCTTCATTATGTCTTGCTTTTCATCGACATCAATACCATCTGCTGTAGCCCTACTCGCCATGACCTGCATATTTCCTGCATTTCCATCTATACAATCATAAAACACTGATTGCCCAACACGATTCAATTCTGAATTAGATTCATCACTTTTAGGTGTTGGAGTATTCCTGGCATTGTTTACAGGTAAACGTGATATATTTTGACTTTTCATTGCTACTACATCAGATTTATCTTGAGGTACTAATAGAGCTGGACTTGTTGTACCCATTAAGGGCAATGTTAGTGATTTACTCTTATGACTTGCATTACCTACAATCAACATTAAAATAATAAATATGTAAATTTTATTATAGTTGTAAAGGTCAATTTTTGTATAACAAGAATATTTATTGTGTTTCGTGAGTGGTGACTGGTTACTTGTTTATTATGTTATTTTGTTATTTAAACACAAATTAAAGATGGGCGTGTAATTTATTTATCGTTATTAAATTATTGTTACCATAGTACCAAATTGTTTATGCCTCAATGCTATTGAAAATTTTAAACATGTAAGACGCATAAATATTTTAATTCGGCTAATGAGCCGAACCTACTATGTATATTACTTTGAATAAATGAATTAAATAAACATAAAAAATTTCCAGTTTTTTTTCAAAAAAAATTTTAAATTTAATCTAAGGCAAACAAGAAAATAAAAATAATTTAAATTCAAATTAAAATAAGTGAATTTGCTGCCCAATTTATGAATTCTAATAGTAGTGATATAAACAAATGTTTAAATAACTTGCAGATTTTTTTAGAGGAACCAAACATTTTGAGAGAAAGCCCGAATTGTGTAAAACCAATTTTTTTAAATCAAACGTTTTCGGAAATCGTACGAAAACTCACCACGTTTCGCATTCATATTAAACGAAAGTGCTACTTTGGTATATATATTTAGTGCTTGAAATGGAAGCGAAAGAAAGTTATCTATATCATGGAACGAGAATTAAGAGTTATAAAAACATAAAAATTTATATTGATATGGACATTCAAGAGATTTTAATACCTGCTTGTAATTTTTTGTTACTAAGATAAATTTTAAAAAAATTATATAGTATACTAAATTTTGATAACTCACATAATTTAAAATAAATAGATACACAACACAGTTACATATTGGAATTCTTTAAAACGTTTTCTTAAGTATTTCAAATCCTATAGCATATAAGTACCGCTGCATGTTATATCAAGTACAAAAATATATGTATCTACTTATGTAGATTTTTATAATTAACTTTGTAGTATGTATGGTGGTTTATTGTATGAATTTAAAACTGTCCATCTGCCAACTACCTATATTTAGCCTAAAGTTGTTCATATTCTTTACAATTATAGAGAAAATATATCATAATTTCAGTAAATCCTTCAAGTTCTAAAATCTAAAAAAACTTCTTTTATTTTTTATTATATATAATGACCTAAAAAGATAACTAACGATAAAGAATTCTGTAAGTTTTGTAGCACATATTTATTTTAAAACTAAGGTGACTCAAGAAATGAACTAGTAAAAATCAGTAACATTTACAAAATCCAAAAAATACTCCATACATATACTTAGTATGTGTATGTACATAAATTGTTTGATATGTTAAGTAAAAAATTTACCTTCTCCCGATTTATCAGATTCCATTTCTTTTAGTGCATCAGTCATAGCATTTTGTATATCCGAAATATTACAATTATTAGCAATATCCAATGATGGTTGTATGTCAAGTGGTGTAATCAAATTACTATCGGTAACAATTTCATACTCTCCACTTGTGGTTAAAGAAGATTCCGAGGACTTTGTACTTAAATTATCATCCATGTTTATATGTTTTGATGGTAACAATAAGTAATTATCTTCAAATGGGTGAAGTTTTTCTTATCACAATAATCTGTCCTTTCGTCACTTTAATGAACTATTCAATTGTGAAAAATTATGAAGTATGTATTTAATTTACATATTTTAATAGTGTGCAATTGTCTCACAACAATATATACATATTCGTATGTATGTACATAATTGAAAGTAATGAGAAATTTAAATAAATGGTATATCCCTTTTCCAATTTTTTTGGTAAATCGATGACGAATCGCTCGCCTTGCTATTGTTTAATTTTTTTTTCACTACTATGGTGTCAATTTATAGAAAATGTACATATAAACATAAATATACTCGCATATGTGTGTATTTACATACTATGTAAACGGTATGTGACAATTACCTCCTCAGGGGGCTTGCGAAATTTTCAATATTACGTATAGAGATTTTCATTTAATTATTAACTTTTAATGCATTGGGTTACTTCATAATTTGCCAAAATTATTTAAATTCTTTTCTTAGGCTTTAAGATTTTGTTTATAAATAGTTAAATTTTTGTTATTGTATAATTTTTATCGTAGAGAGAGGAACGCATTCTTTATGTGCCCGAATCTTTTTTCAATCAACTAATTCTAATTGTACTACGCGTTTGTTTTTTTGACGTTCTTCTTTTAATTTTGTTTATGACGCAACAACCACTGTTAGTACACATTTTCGGAAATATGGCACCTTTATATTTGTTTAGCTGTCAAAAAATCTAGCACGCCGCGTAATTTTTGACAACCATATGAAAAAAAGGTTATATTAAAGTATTTTATTAGTAAATTTCTTCCTAAGTCAATTGTTAATATTTAATTGTTAAATTATAATATATTAATTAAAAATGTGGCCACGATTTGGTGTTAAAGTTGGTAACAGTACTCTTTGCATAGCGCATGTAAAACCGTCTGATACAAAGCCAGATGTTATAGCCAACAAGCAAGGAGATCGTGTATCACAAGCCTGTTTATTGTGGGATGGCCTGGAGGAAATTGAATGTGGACTGACTGCTAAACAAAAAATGTCCTCAAAACCTAAACAAGCAGTATCGAATAGTTTTCAACTTCTAAAGGCCCCAGAAGACTTATCGAAGGAATTATTGAGAAAAGCATGTCAGACAATACCGTGCGACTATGATTCGGAGAAACATAAATTTTTATTAAAAGCTGTGCAGCCCACAAATGATGAAGATATTGAAGTTGTAAAAGAGATATCTGCGTTTGAGGTTCAAGTCAAACTTTTTGAATCAGAATTAGAACTAGCTAGACAATATTATAGTGATGCTGGACAAAAACCTATTGTTGTTCTGTCCATACCCAGCTTTTATCCTTCAAAGTCATGGGCACTACTTTCCCAAGCAGCCGAAAAAGCTGGCTTCCATGTTGCTCAAGTAGTAGACGAACCAACTGCCGCCGTTTTGGCTTATGGTATTGGTGAAGAAGTTTCCAACGATGATGCCAAACATGTATTAACAGTAAAATGTGGTGGACTCTTTTCACATTTTGCTTTGTATGAAGTAAAACATGGCCTATACACAAAACTCGAATGTTTTGGTCCCTTTCCTATAGGTGGACACCAGTTCACAGAAGAACTTGTTAAATTTATTTGTGAAGAATTCCAAAGGAAATATAAACTGGATCCACAAGAAAGTCGTCGTTCTTTAGCTAAAATTCGTACTGCTGCTGCTAACTGCAAACATATTCTTTCAACGTTACCTTCCACACAACTGTATATTGATTCCTTAATGGATGGAGTAGATTTTAATAATCAAATGAGCCGTGCCAGATTTGAAAGTCTTATACAGCCAGTTATAAATGCATTCATGCAAATTCTAAATGAATGTGTAGAGAAGGCACTCAAGCATAATCCGCAAATGAAAAAACTTGACAATATTGTTTTATTAGGCGCCACGACCCAAATACCCAAGCTACAATTAGCAATTACTAACAAATATCCGGATGTTGAAATAAATAGTTCTATATCAGCTGATGAAGTCGTAGCAGTAGGTTGTGCTCGACAGACTCTTTACCTTGAAGACTGTGAAACTCAAGTTTTGGAATCATCTGAAGAATGCGAATGCGTAGCCGAGGAAGTTACTATATGGCATGGTTCCCCAAATGATGACGAAAATGCACAAAAACTTTTAAATCCTGGAGATGTTTTGCCCAAAACGGTTATTTTAAACATTAAACTCAAAGGCTCTTCGGTGAACTCTGAAGTGTTTCAACTGCGTTTTGGTTCAAAAATTAGTGAAGTACATATCAAGAAGGCTGCTAGTAGTATACCTGAGGAAGGCTTTGTACGTCTCGAAGCTGAAATAAAAAAGGCGGAGAACAGCGTGCCCCTTGTACGACTAAGATGCATATGATTTAATTAATCATATTTAAAAAAAAGTCAAAAATTGAAGAAAAAATCACGCCTTGGAAATATTTTCTAGAAATTTTTTTATTGAACAAATTACAAACTCCTTGAAATGCAATGGAAAACTTCTTTTCTGTAATTAACAAATAAAATAAACTTCTGTATTTGAAAGTTATTTGGTTCTAATTATGTGCTATAATTTAGAAGTTGTGAATTAATAATATTCACATAATTAAAATTCCATTTTTTCATCATTCATTTGGACAACTTTTGATTTTAAACTGCTTTCCATTTTACGTAGAAACTCTTCAAAGACCACTACTCCCTTAAACATACTCGTCTTTTTATAATCCTTAATACGCAATTTTTCATCAAATTCCTCTTTATTTTTGGTTTTTTCATCAAATGCATTTATTTCTTGTAATAATTGAGCAATATTTGGTACCGTAGTTGGATTAAATTTACCAACGGCATTTGGATTAAAAGGTACACAGACTTTTCCAGTAGCTGGATGAATGCAAAAAGGAGCTTTTAGTAAATGATTAAAACCTTTAGTAACATTTATATCTAATCGAGGATATAAACAACCTAATTGTATTTCCTCAATAATATTTTTTAATTTACGCGACCATACTGTGGCAGTAGAATTGCATCGCATCGAGTATGCATAGCGTTTAAAGGATTCCCACACATCTCGAGCCGGAGCACCATCTTGAACATTATTTAGTAAAAATTGTTCAGCGTCTTTACGGGCCGAATCATCACCAATTAACTGACATAGCTTTTCTATTCCCTTTGGTGAACAAAACAAATTTTGATCGCTCAAAATAACCTCTTCAAATAGTGGTTCAATAATTTTAAATGCTCTCTTAATGCTATGGTGCATCTTTTCTCCTATGTAGACCCTTCCAACATTTATCCCATCAATTACAACATGAGTTAGAACCTGGAAGTATTCAGCGACAGCTGATCGTCCAACTGTATCTAAATGTCGAGCATCGTAATCACACACCCAACAGTGAACACCACGTCGTCCGGAAAATACCCATAGTATATGTTCCCACCCAAAATCCTCACGTAATGCTGTATCTAATACACGAACAGCAACAACCATAAATTTCCAACACTTTTGACACACATCTGCGCCACTACAGCAATTGCGTACATCATCATAATCGGTCATATCAATATCAAATACCAATTCACGCTGTACTGGAACCATTGCTGCAGCTGAAATGCGATTATTTTTAGGTCTAAAAATACAAACAAGTAAAAACAACAGTTTTATATACTTCCTCTAAACACCTTTTTATTTTTTTATTCAAGAAAAATTTACCTTGTGTTCATAACCGCTCCAATATCAATTTTGAATGGACACCTCGAGCATAATTCTCTTTCCAAATCAGTTTGTGTTTCAAAGCATAAATAACGAATATATATGTCATCATGTAAAGTGAAAGAAATCTCACGATTAGCAAATATACCTTCCTCGGCTAGAAAATATTAGGAAAAAAGTATTTTATAGACTATGTATGAAAATGTAAACAACTAAAATTAGCTAAAAATAACAATATATTCGTACATACATATGTATATATTGAAGGGCTGAACAAGCACATTTGGAAACCACTCATTCTCTACAAACATGTGTAATATTTTAAAATAAAAAGGACTTGTAAGCTATTGCAAGTATGCTTGTACATTGCTCTAGTATGTACATATCTATGGGTTCTTTCCTACTCACATGAACCATATGAAAGCCATCTATAAAATGGTTTATGAGGAAATAGACGTTTATAGTATACGGGCAACATATCAGGTAGAAATTCAGAATCGTATACCACATCGCTTGCTGTTGTTGGTTTCTGTTCATATTGCTGGTTTAAGTGTATTTTCTCATTAGTAGTTTCTGCTTCCATTTTCGACATTCTAAGAACACAATCATTTTAATTATTGTGAAAATATTAAATAATAATATAAAAAATACGTGCAACTGACAATGTCTTGTACTTATAATTAGTAAATGTAACTTTAAACATTTTTTTTTAATTTGATACTAGTACACACAATTTGACAATTTATAAATTTGCTTTCAATAAAACATACAGGTTTAAATTAAATTTGTTTTTATTAAATTATTTGGTTTTATCGTTTTTTTGTTATTTTTTTAATTTATTTTATTTATTAATAAAACATTGAAGAATGACAAAAATATAATATATGTTATATGTATTATGTATGTTTGTATATTAAAAACCTGATACACGATTTCTATCGAGGACTCCTTTTATAGAGTCCTATTTTCTTTACTTGGTTTTCATAGTTATCAGTTAAAATCAATTAAGCATACTAAAAAAAAAAATAAAGTATGTTAAGAAAAATTTATTTTTAGGGTTACGCTTTTTTCCTATTTGTATTAATGTTCATAATTACATACTTTACTAAACATGGTCACCATGCTTATGGTAGGATGTGTTTTTTCTTCATATGAAAACATTCCTATGTCGACACAAAATACATATGAAACTTGTGCTTTTTAAAATGATTTTCTCTAAGCCTATAATATTAATGATTATACGAAGTTTTCACGCAACTGTCAGGCGGATATCTTGCATTTTGAGTTGTTGCCACAGGTCTTCTGCTTGCTTAGCTGGAGTCGTGCTATAGAGCGTAACTGAAGCAATATGATTGTTTGGCATTACTTCAAAAATAATATCCTGATAACCATAGCAGAAAGTAGAACCAAATGGGTTTGCAGTATTTGTGGATGAAGCTCTGTGAAGAACAACAGGTCTTTCTGTCGGGGCCATGACAGCGCTGATATCATTCCATTTAGAATATGCATTTATTGTTACCACCTTGGTGGCGGTGTCCCCGTAGGAAACACGAGACCCACCTTCGATGAGAGAACGCTCCGGCTGCAATTGAAACTGAAATTCGCATCTATGATACATGTTAAAATTAAAGTGTCCCGGATAATTGGTGTGTAATATAAATTTTTTGCAGGTTTGAGTACGGGCGTCGAATAAAACGTCAATGCCCAAAGTAAAATAGTTAAAAAATATATCACTACGTTTACTTTGAGCTTGACGATTGATGTTGGAGGAATGTATTTTCATTTTATCTTCACTTTTAAAAAATATTCGATTCGGTGCGCCCAGTTGAGTGGTTACATCTTGGCAACTGTCACCAAATAATAGTTCTTTTGAAAAACATTGCCTACGTGGTTCGAGAGAGCGACCGGAGCCTTCGGTGAAGAGTTTCAATTTCAAACCCTTAGTACTGCCTAAAACTGTACGTAATACTGTGACTGATTCCAAGTATATCTGACGGTGGTAGCATGACAATGGCAATGGTGGAGTTTTGTTCTCCGCAACATTACTACCAGCATATAAAGACATTTTTGAGACAACAGGTGATGCTCCACTCAAGAATACCAAAGAACCCAAGCCATGGGCATAACCAGCATGCAATTTACTATCTACTGGAAAGTAGAAACTAAGACCCCGAAAATGTAAAGCAAATAATTGCTTCGCAGCATCATAAACACCAGGATGTGTAGCACCAAATGAATGCTCGATTTGTTCTATCGAAGGCAATACCTCGGGCGAATTGAAATATACACCACCGTACTTTAGTTTTACCAATTTCATATTACAAACTTCTATTATTTTCAAGCGTTGATTAATTGGATCGAAAATCAATCTTAGACCATCTTGGGGTAAATTAATTATGATATCCACACCAAGCGGATTAGAGTCCGAGTACAGAACTTGAACCCCTTTAATAATCCCGACTTGAGATTGTATTATTGCAATTGCCTGGGAAAAGTGCATTCCTAAAACAAATTCCCATGCATCACATCCCAAAGAGATTTCAGGCACTATTTCCAAATCCAACATAGCAAAAACGACTAAAACAACATATAACAGCAGATTATTAATGATCTTGCATCGATATATGTACTTAACATTTACAATTAAAAAATAAATACCTTATCCAGAAAACAAACACAAAACGAAAACTAAAACAAATTGTTGGCAGACAGTGGCAGTGTTATTAGATTTTTTTCTATAACTTAATCAATCTTCTTCGATTTTGCAAGGTCTTCAAATGTTATTCTTTTGTTGATTGACCCTGATACTACGAGCAAATTTTATTAATTTTTGTTGCTTTTATTTTTATTGTGTTTGCTTTCTTTGTTACGTTCCTCTTCTTTTTTTATCTGAAACGTAATTATTATTTAATGACTTTTCTCACAAACTTTTTTCATATTAGTGTGTAATTACCATTTAATTGAAGAGCAATTAATATTTTCTTAATATAATTTTTGTGTTTATGCGACTTTCATAACTATTATTTAAAATTCTTTCTATAATAGAACGAAAAATTTGTTTATGTCGACTTAAATTTTTATTTTTTCTCTACTTCGTTTCAAATAAAGACTCACAGCAACAAAAGTTCCCTCACTCACTCTTTGAGTGAAAAGATGAAAATGTCATTATGTATTTAATATCAACTCTACAATTAAGACCAATGTTAATATGACATTCGAACAATGCAAAAAACCTTGTTTTGTAGCCATTTTAATAATAAAACAATGAAATTAATTTTTCATTTGCTTTTTACAAGTATTTTTAATTACCTATATCATTCCAATGGATAAATATTTATTGTTAAAATTAATATATAACAATGTGTGAATTGTGAGTCCAAAAAATTCGCGCGAATAACAATACGCAAAGTCAGTGATGTCAAGACAACATTTTTACACTTATATCTACGGTTTTTCCATTCAAATCAAAACATTCCGTCTTGTCATTAATTACTCATTACTTCTTCATACAAATATGTTAATTTTATTTTTATTTCAATTTCGATATAAGTTTAGCTTATAAGGCCAATCATTTCTTTAAAAAAGTTATGTATTACTAATTCTAAAAAAATGTTTTTTATGAAATCAACACTGGCCCTACTAATCCTTATTTTTACCAGTGGGGACAACATATTATTTTAAAAACGCTAGCAAAATGTGTAAAATTTATAGAAGTTATAATTTTTGTATGGAACATTTATTAAAAGAATGTCATAACTCAAAATATGTGATTTGTTGTGCCTAAGAACCAATAACTAGTCTTGAGTCCTCTTCCTTTCTGAAAACAATGCTATAAATTTTTATTTTTCTTATTTCTTTAAAATCTGCATTTTAAAGTAATGACGGGTCTCGTCGTAAATAACATGTACATTTATGAGGTACTTTGTGCTTTATATCAGAGGTTGAATGCCTTCGGCAGTGACAAGACTATTACATTCTACACAAGAGAATTTCGAATCTGTTGATATATTAGCAGCCAAACAATAATAGCAATATATATGCTCACATCCCATATAATGAGGTAATGTTGGACGTTCCCCACAATATGTACAAGTCGTTGAAGATGAGAGTATTGGTTTTCTTTGGCCATTGTCTTCTTTTATTCCATTTTTAATACATAAAAGAGTCATTCCCATACGCCGTAACTTTCGAAAATTTAAAATAGGTAACACCAGACCTAAAATTTCCTTCAAATAACAGTCATTATTTAAGATATATTTATTTTTTTCAAAGCTACTAACCATAAAACCTCCCCACAATAATTCCCTCGTTAAGTACTTATAGCCAATGTCCCTCCGTTGATCATGTCGAAGACTAATATAATCTAGACCTAAAATAAAATCAATCAAAGTAGGTTTTCTTCCAGTTTTTAAAAACCGGAAAAAATTTAACACAGATAAAAAAAGAGCCGCATTCACCCCATATTCGATAGTTTTATTTAGCCACGGAAGTCTTCTATTTAATCTGTGCTCTTCCAAGCTCTTTATGTAGCTGGGTACAACAGTTAAGCAAAAATGTAACATAAGTCTAGAGAGTGTTAAGCGTTCCGAATCATAAGACAATACTAATAATTGTTGACCAAAAGTGGAATAACGTTTACCCACTGAACCAAGCCATATAATTGTTTGAATCAATAAGTCAATCTCAGGCTGGACTTTTGTGAAAAATACTGGCTAGAAAGAAAACAATAAGTAGCAACTAAGTCAAAAAAATCTATTTTAGCATACCGATAACGCCTGTAAATTTTCCAAAAGATTGTCCCTTATCAACCTTGTTATGTCTTTGTTCAAATTATTGGCATCAATCTGCAGTTTATAGTTAAAGAGAAAATCCTTTCCTATATTTTAGGTTTGTTTAAAATTACCTGATTTACTCTGGGAACATATTGATTCTTCGTTTTTAATTTAGATTGCATATTGTAGACAACAAAATTACATCAAAGTGCACTATGCCCCAAGATTTGTAAACAAAGATAGATTGTAAACAGACAAACAAGCCGGCGGAAAAAGTCGGCGGCGGCGCTTTAGCACTCAAATATCATGACTGGATAAAATATTCCAAATTTAATGATTACGATAATTTTTATTTACAATTTATTCATTATTAATTCGATAATTATCAAAACGGTTAATTGTATGCAAAAAATGTATCTTTAAAAATATAAAATTTAAACTGCTCAGCATATAATTGATTGAAAACGCTTTGTCCACAAAAATTACTGCGGCGACTTTTGTCCGACTTTGAGCCTAATGACTTGTATCTCGTATTATGATTTTCCCCCCAATTAACTTTTGGAAAAAAAAAACAAAAATAGAAAAAAATAAATAACAAATCTATCAAAATGAGTTCTCCTTCATTAAAAACAAATCATGATGCAACCAACAACAAACAGCGCAAATCGACAAAAATGAATTCAACGACGAAATCAACAAACTTGGATACTAGAGCAGAACTAGCAGATTTGATTAAGAAAAAAGCTGAAACTTCCGTAAGTTCAAAAAATAATCAATTTAATACTAAAATTACTTACAAAGAAATCTTTACAATATGTAGGAACAGTTGGCAAATCTAGAAAGACAGATTTATGCTTTTGAAGGCTCTTATCTTGAGGACACCCAATTGTGTGGTAATATCATACGCGGTTGGGAAAGGTATTTGACATCAAATAAAGCCACTAACTCCAAAGCTGATAAGCGCAACCGGAAGTTTAAAGAAGCTGAAAGATTATTTTCTAAATCGTCCATTACGTCTATGGCAATTTGTAATCGTAAGTAAATCCTTTAAGCCACATAATGCAGAAGAATTGTTTCAAAACTTAATTTTTTAATTTCTCAGCTGAAAGAGCAAGTGAATCTGATTCTGTTACAAATGAAGACTCTAGTGACAATCAGATTGTTTTAAGCCAAAACACAACAACTGCCCATGATGGCGCCACAACTATTAAAAGTTCAGGCAAAGACGAGAAGCCTGACCAGGCGGTAACACCACAGAGAGAAAATAACAAAGAGCTTATCACAGCTAGTGGAAATACGTCAACGAAAAGTAAACTTTCTTCGTCAAGTGTAACGGCAAAAAAAGGTGGTCACGTTAACAAAAAAATAAGGCATCGATGATTTAGGGGTCGGCCGCGGCATCATTCAGCTTATTAGAGATCCGCGACCAAACTAACAAAAGTTGCAACAAATTTTTCAGTTTCATCTAATGTTTTTCATATGCAGTATTTTATTATTTGCTCTTAACTTTATGTGTAACAGTTGGAAATAAAATTACAATGTAAACAACTAATTTAATTATAAATCGAAACTATAATACTAGAAAGTAAATAACCGTAGCAATAACTAACAAAGTAACAATCATACCTCCAAACAAAATATATTTATCTTCCACGAATCGCCTTTCAATTAATTTCATGGTATGATTTGACAAACCTAACGTACTTCCAATAGTCAAAAGACGCTTTTGTGCACCCTTTAACGTACCCCGCTGATTTACCAAACTACTAAGTATATTACCACCAGTAGATATCATATCATCAACACCTTGGTGAGCATTGCCCAGTTGGGTATTATGCTGCAGAGCATAATCGATTTCTAAACATGTTTCAGTATTGTTAGGAGCAAAACGATGACTCAAAAGTTGTTCTCGTTCGAACAATTCCTGTTGTTTCCTTTGTCTTTTTTCTCTAAACATTTGTAGACTGCTCTGCAGATGTCGCAAGTCGTATTTTATCTGATCTATCCGCATTTTTGCGCTTTGTCTTTGTGATGCAGGCACTTTGTAAAGTAAAACATCTAGACGATCGCAATTCCTATACCATTTGAAAAATTAATAATATGCATCTCTGCCGATGTTGATACTTTTACTCACGTATTAACTTGTGTTATTTTCTTTTGTATTTCATTTTCCACATCATAATTGTCAGGTTGTCCTGTAGTCTGTACTAATTTCTGAAAGTTTTGTTCAATTTCCTGTAATATGCGATTAGTTTGATGGTATAAGGTATCCATATTCTGTTGTTTTACTACTGAATATTTATAAAATTCCAAGCTAATTTATTTGTATTCCAAAATCATAAGAAAATATACAATTATGACGTGTGTCATTTATTAAAATTATCTACTGAGAGTTGCCAAGTTTACACATACAATTTAAAAAAAAATTTGTAATCTAGAATCGCTTAAATTTACAAAAAAATTATCTATCCGATTATTAGCCGTCGATTAATTTTTCGCCGTTCTCTTTTCGGTAACTTTGACTTCCGAATGGATGCCATTTGTCCAATCGTCGTCTGTCGTTAAATATTTCGTGTCTGCAAGAAAATTTTTTAATTTTTCACTAAAAATAAATTTTTTAATATTGCACCACCGAGCAACTATTGCACGGAGTGATCTGATAGCAGCTCCTTTTTATATAAAGGGATTAGTAACAGAACTACAGAATAAATAAGAAAAAACTGACGTCATAAATATAGTGCTGAACGAATTGGTTCGCTAACCATAAAAAAGAAAATCGCAATTTATAACCTAAGACTATTTATTGTGATATTGAATCCTATTGATTATAATTATTGAGAAATAAATATTCTTTGGGTAAAATTTGTAAACATGGCTCAGTAAAAATGTCTAAGGTAAAATTGTATAAAGTTAAACCTCCATGTGGAGAAATAGTTCGTTTCATTAAATCTTCGAAACCGAAGACGGCAGTTGGTAGTGGGATTTTCAAGGATTTGTGTAAATTTTATCATTGTCAGTTGAAGACTTTTCAGTCGTTTTCTCAATCTTCCTACTTTTATAAGTGTAACAAAAATGGACAGCAACAAAAAACAGAATTTTTCGGGGGCCAATTCGAAAACTTCATCCCAAACAACTGATTCTAATCGTCAAAAATCATCGTCTTCAGGTAAGGAAAATAAATAGGTAAATATTTTATGTACAAAAAAATCATCTATATTACAGTTTGTTTTTGCAAAACTAGCGGCAATCAAAGATACAGTTTTAACAGATATATTTATATGTATACAAGAATGCGTAGGTATGAGACAAACTTCGACTATTGACACGTTAGGCCGATAAACGGGAACAGTTATAAATCCAAAGCAACATATGTATTAATATTTTGCTTGAAAAAATTTCAGGAATTAAATATTGATAAAGTATCAATAGTCTTAAAAACGTTTTGCCTTTATTGCTTTTTATCTTATATTTTATTTTTTTAAATAAAAACCCAAAGTATACGAGTGCAGCACAAATATGTGATAAAATAAACAACATAAATATGTATGCATATATGATACGATTTTTTTTATTTCTTTAAAGATATACAAACAAACAAATATTGGCCAAGAAATTCTCGCCGCCGTGAAATTCCATCAACTTCGGCACGTAACAATAACGGTAAACAACACTTATCAACTAAAGTACGTCCTAATGTGGACAAAAGGCCACGTGCTCGGGGCAATAACAATAACAGTCAGAATGCTGGCGGCTCATATTGTACCACTACGGAAGATTACATTGCTACCAGCTCCGGATTAGGACCTGGAGACCCAACGTTCTACGGGTCTCTTTTTGAACCTGAAGAAGGACGTTTTGCGCATACTGATTATGAGATTAATTCCGTTTATGCCCCTGGAAGCAAGAAACAGAATTTAAATCATTTATTAAATTTCTACTATAAACCACGCAAAGTAGACTATTACGATGGTGAGGGAGGGAATAATGGAAGTGGCAGTAGTGGAAGTACCCACCGTCACGTAAAAAAGCAGAAATATAATAAAGAACAATTTTTACAAGCAAAGTACGTAAACAAATAATAATTATGATGTAGTAAAATTGTATTTATTTTAAAGTCTCTTTGGTATAAAATAAATAAATAAAGTTAATATTTTAAATATTTTTTCCCATTTTTAGCTTTCAGTTTGTTATAAAAGCATCAGCCAAACGAAAAACTGTTTACTCTCCTGATACTTTAATCGATTGGTTTTTAATTGAACAGATTAATATTCAGACACCTGATGAGCCGCAATGTCCAATTTGCTTATATCCTCCAGTTGCGGCTAAAGTTACGCGTTGTGGTCACGTATACTGCTGGACTTGCGTTTTGCACTATCTCTCCTTAAGTGACAAAACCTGGAGAAAGTGTCCAATTTGCTACGATGCCATCCATGTTGGGGATCTGAAGAGTGTTTCCATTGTGCAACAACAAGGATTTAAAGTTAATTCGCATATCACCTTTAGATTAATGCGTCGTAAAAAGGGTTCTTTATTTATAGAAAAATATGACAACAATAAAGACGATGATGTTATGGAAAAATATCCATACTTCAACAGTCCCACAGAAGAAAAACTATTCTCCAAGTTCATATTAGCCAAACGTAATGATGTGGCTGATATTTTAGCTCGGGAGGAAAAGGAACTTCTATTGGATGTTGATAAATCTTGTCCTGAATATATATTCATCCAACAAGCTCTAGAGTTACTAAAAGAAAGAGCAGATAAATTGGGCGATATGGAACAAAAATATGATGAAAAATACAAAATCGAAGAAAATACAGAACCGCAACAACAACAACAAAAACAAATTATTACTGACAATACAGAAATTATTACAGTTAAGGAAGCTGACAACTTATCAAATGATATATCATCAATAATCAATCATACAACTAAATTTGAAGAAGACGCATGTGAATCGTCATCCAATATTGACATTCAGTTATCTGTTAAAAAATTACCAAATAAATTTTATTATTTCTATCAATCTGATGATGGTCAGAACATTTATTTGCATCCATTAAATGTTAAAATGTTACAAGCTTGTTATGGTAGCCTTGCAGATGCTCCGTCTGCCATTCAAGCGCGAATTATCCAAATAGAACAACATTCTATGAATGAAGATCATCGTCGTAAATTTACATGCTTAGGACATTTACCTTTGACATGTCAGTTTGCTATAGTTGAAATTGAGTTGCAACCTCCTTATGTCACTGAAGACATAATATATGCATTTAAGGATGATATACTGTTTCGTAAAAAGGAACGCCAACGAAGAGCTACAGAAGAACGCAAACGTGAAAAATATATAAATGCAATAAACGACCGACAAATGGGAAAAATTATAGCCAGCACTGCAAATATAAATATAACATCACCAGATGAATTTCCAACGGTAAGCTAAATTTACAAAATTGTATTAATTGATATTTCTAACGAGGTTGTTTTTTTTTTTTTTCTTATTTAAGTGCGGTTTTGAGGAATCCTTAGTTTCAAGTGATTTGGATCTAACTGATAATTTCCCTTCAACTTCTAGAGCTTGTCGCATTAAAACTGTTAGTACAAGTAGTGCCGGTAGTTGCAGTTATTCTGCTATTGCCATGCACTGCAAACAAGAGCACACCCCCTGGTCGACTCTTAATGCAGCCCAAATAACAAAATCATCATTAGCAGCCACACATACAATTGATGATCAAATAGTAGGTGACGAACAAGAATCTTCCACTTTAAGTGCTACACATACTAAATTAGGAGACGTGTTGGCACAGGCTTTATCACAAAAAAAACAGAAATCTGTAACAAAAGCGGAAGAAACAACTAATACTAAATCGGGCAAGAATGGCAGTAATAAAAAATCAAAAAAATCTAAAAAAATGCTTCCTCTTTATTCTACTGGAATGAACTTTAATGGCAATTAAATCTAAATTTTATTTCATTTCTGTTTTCACAACTTGAGTTGTAACAAATATTTTTGTTTCTTTTTATTTTAAATGTATTATTATAATTGTATTTTAAAATTGGTTTAACAAATCAAGTTAACTAAAATCTATTCTTAATTCAGATGATTTGTGAAATTAATAAAAAATATTAGATTTATAAAATAAATAACAGAACATGCATAGTCATTTTGAAATTTAATCTGATTGAAAAACTGTTGGTAAAATTATGGCTTCTATTATGAGTTACATACTTTCGATATTCGATACAGTTCAATGATAATTTTCAAACATGTTTATTTTTTTTTTTTTTTGGAAGAGCAATTATTATATTACGTTTCTTATATGTACTAAATTATAATAATTATAATTCAGCTTTGGTTTCTTAATAGATATGAAATTTTTACTTTTGTTTGCATGTGTGAATACTTGTTTTATTGCTAGTGTATAGTTTCATTCATACAAATGCATCTCATATTCAGCGTGCTTAGTTCTACATGTACGTCTACTGTTTGTGTAAATATTGTCATTTTCTGAACCAATAAATTTTAGTACTAAGAAAATTTAGAATATTTCAAAAATTTATAAGATGCCCGTACTAATATATGAATTGGATTGCTTACCATCATAACAATATACATTCTATCTTTTATGAGTCTTGTACACAATATAATAAATGTAATTAATTACAAGTCACAAATTTTCGAGCAGCCATTTATTTATTTTTAAGTTCATACTTTCCATTATCGTTATCATCATCGTTGTCATCTGGCGAACGTGCTGTATCATTTCTGCGTAACGTTGAAGGAATATCAGCCACACGTTGATGGTAACTGTGTCTGCCATTAGGTGAATGTTCCATATGAATGTTTACTTCTGGACCGGTAACATTTAATTCTCTTGATGCTACTCTATCATCGGGAACCTCGTCAGTTTCTTCATCATCAAAGTCAATGTAGTCTCCATTTTCTGAACCGCTTGGACTAATAGGGGGACTCAAAGCTTGTATAAGTTTTCCTTTAGACTCATTCCATAAATGATTAAGTCGTTCACTACCGAATAGTAATAGGAACGCATCAATAAACTCTCGTGACTTTTCTTCCCATTTAGTTATTATATCATCTTTGACTTTAGTCAATTCACGGCGACCACGATCTTTTAGTTCATCCATTTTGTTTTGAAAACGGAATTTTTTTTCGGAAAGAAATGAAACGTTCAAATCTTTTGCCGAATAACCACGAGCCAAGTTACGACGTACATACACATCATAATCTTTTACAATCCGCGCCACAATATCTGAGGTAGAGACGTCTAAAGAGTTGAAAATAAATGATATGGAAATAATTTTATTTAATTTAATTTAAAAGATTTTTTGTACCTATGAGTAGTGCAAAATTTTACAAATAAATCATTATTTCACATGAAATTGAAGTTTAATTAGGACTCGACCAATAATAATATTTACACGATAAGACAATAAACAAAGAAATTTTTATTCTCCTAATTCTGATTACACATTTTGTAGATAGATGAAAAATAATCCCTTACCTTCAGTACGTTCAGTAGTAACAAACATTCCTTTTTCCTTTAACCAAGCGTAAATATCAACTCCACCAACATTATATGGAAGCTCATCGTGGGCAACGAAATCTATTTTGTTGGCAATAATGAATTCATCAGTAAGAACCCAAGGAGCATCTGGCATAACCTACAGGTATTTCGTATTTCCATCAATTGGATTAAAAACAAAATTATTAACTACCTCATCAACATAACGACAATGACGGACAGCTTCATAGCGTTCATAATCAGTCATCACTGTGCGACCCTTCATTTCGTATGTGAGCTCATCATTACAAATACCCACAATCAAGTAAATATTAGGAAACATATTTTTAGCCTAAAATTTTATTGGTTTTTGGTGATGAAAAATTTTAAATTCATATTTGAATGGAACTATTATAACAATAAGAAACAAAACGCGGAACAAGTATCATATCAAGATTTTTTACCTGCATCAATTGTCTAGCATGACCTTGGTGAAATAAATCATAAATACCATCAGCATAAATACGTACTCTTCTTTTTGTTTGGCCACTGCGAGCCATTTCATAAGTTATCTTAAAGTCATAATCACAGCATTCACGTTCACGTACAGCTTCTTCATCGGTTGAAATTAATGCTGGCTTACAAATTTTCTAAAAGGCGCAAAATGAATATAATATAATATTATGAAGCAATTATTTTTATTATAATAATACTATTTATTACGTATTCGTTAAAATTCATATGCAGTGGCAACATTTTCACTTCAGCCATAATTAATTTAAATTTTGATTTAAATTGTATGCAATATCTGTAGCTTCTAGAATTAAAAAATAACCAACTTTAATTTATTTATAGAAAATTTTATAAAATAATGTACGTACATATAAAACTCAGATTCTGTGACTATTTTTATTTTTTCTGTTTTTTTTTTAATTAAAATGACAACTTTTTTCTTTAGATGACTTGCGCCAACTTGGTTTATTCAACTATGATTACTATTTTTATTTTGTTCTTGAATCTCGATAACAAGTACAATGTGATTCGCTCAAAGAGGCTTGGATAAATGGCAATGTTTTGTATTTTGCTTGTATATTTTATTTGTGCAACAACAAAAACAGCCACTCACACATAAAACTGAAAAATCATTCTCCATGTTTATTTAAATTAAAAGAAATTAGTCAAATCAAGTAACGAACTGCAATACATTTGAACACACACAATTGAAATTAATTGATATCAAACACTTCTTACAAATAATAATTTTAGGTATGTTAGTAACGTACGCTCTAGGGACTCAAATTTATATCTTCTTCGAATTTAAAGGTGGTATATAGGGCTGGTGCTGTCATTTGTAACTGGAAAAAGTTATAAAAAGTTGAGGGATATGAAATTAAGAAATTGTAAGTTAAACCAGTAAATGGATTGATACTTACAACTGAATTTAAATAATTTTTTTAAGACAGAAATATTAAAAGTTTATTAATTCCATATAAATGAAAACTAAGCTAAAATTCTAAAACGCCATTTCATGTACTTACTACTACTATAATTTTTTTATAGATAGTAAGTATGTATTAAGGATAAAAATTTGTTTTGGGTGATTACAAATAAATAAAGTTCTAAACACTGTAGTATTATTTCTCTTATATATTACTTTTTTAATAATACTTTCTTTAAACGAATAATTACTGTTATTAATTTCGAAAAATCTGGTTTTAATGTAAAGAAAGTAAAAACATTGGCCCATTAATTTCGGCATCTTTTTAAAAACTACATATTTTAAATCCATAAATTCTAATCAACAAAAGTGAGCTCTTAACAAAAATGTACTCTTTTTGTAGCTATGATTAAAGTCCTTTTCAGTGTTATTCAAACAATTTAGATGAACTCGAGGGAATATATATTTTTACGCATTTCGCATAATTTAAACGAATTATTTGTATCGATATGGCGCCACATTAAAATCGCATGTAAATTCTGGCTTACTTGTTAAATACTTATGTACGTATTTATGTAAATCTGCATGTTGGTGCATGCCTAAATCACCTAATTAATTTTCTTCTTTCCTCCACACTATATCTGCACCGCTATATATGTAGTATTTATACAACAATAAAATTTCACATAAGCCATCTATACTATAATGGCGTGATGATGCTTATATTTATTTTAAAATACAAATAAACTACGTCATTTTTTGTCTTGGGTTTTATTTATAAATGTAGTATTCTTTTTTTTTTAATTTGTTTACTGCGAATTGAATATACAATATGTATGTACCATGTATGCACATTTTTGCAACTATATATTATTTAAATAAATAAAACAATATTGTGTTGATTAAAATAATTTTATTGTAGCCTAAGCCAAGATAAAAAAATTTAAACAAAATATACTAAAACTTGCACAATAAAAATGCTTAATGATTTCTTAGACAAGTTAATTTGAAAAAAGCATACGAGTACAAGCCCATTTTACGAAACATAGAAAAAAAATATTTTCAAACTTACCGTTATTTCGGAATGGCAACTACTATTCAGGCTGGGACTTGAATGCAAATATACTATTTTAGCAAATTTTTTAATTTGTATGTAATGTTGCGTAAATTTTTTTTATCTGTGTTTTTAATTATTTTCGTGTAATGCAATAAAATCAATTAGCATTACAAATTTTACCCAAAACAAGTACACTTCATCATATACATGTATTTTTCATTGTATATTTATGTAATTTATATACTTACATAATTCAAACAAATCTTCTCAATATCCTCTTAAGTATCTCACTAATGTAAGCTCATTCTTACAAGAAATAAAGAAAAAATATGTACATTATTTTGCTTAAATAAAATAAAATTTAATTTGTCTTTTTTATTCAATTTCAAAGCAAATTCAAAATTCATTACAGAAGAAATTGATTGTTATTAAAAGTTTTTCATCTCTTACTCGGATTGGAATACATACATATACTTTTTTCTAAATATTATTTATTGTATAAATTATAGCCATTTTGTTTTCATACTTATATGCATGTTCGATGTCACACATACATAATTTACTAAAGGACAAAAATTTCTTTTTGAAAACTATTTATCGAACTATATTAAAATAAAAGAAAATATCATAAATAGACAATAAAAATTAGTTTTAAAAATAGTAAAATAGTTTATTAAAATTAAATCAATTGTAAATTAAACACAAATTTTCTATATAAATTAATAAAAAGCATTCTAAAATAAGGACTATTTTCTACTCCTAAAACAGTATTTAAAAAATTAACAAATTATGCTAATTCCCTAAAAAAAAATTTTAAATAGTAAATAAAAAATTTAACAAAATATTCATCTTTGTTTGTGCTTATTCCAAAATTGTGTTATTTTTTTATAATTTATAGTTTTCTTATTGATATTCTCATGCGCTATTTATTCAGTACAATATCTTTGTAAGCATTAATAAATCTAAGTGGTCAGAAGCTGAACTTAAAAAAAATTAAGTCGTAGATCTTATATTTGCATTCAAACTCATAATAATAAAAAAATAAAAGGCCATAGCAACCAAATGCGTAAAAGAAAATTGCCTACTAACACTGATTCTGAGGAGCATGATGGAGAACAAATAGAGGTGTGTATTAACAAACGTGTTTTAAGACCTCATAAATTTCGTTGTTTCTTAACTTCAGCTTCTGGCCACTTAGGCTTATTTGGATCCCTGTAGTCCCTTATAAATACTGCACCCCCCAAAACTAAAATCTATAACTCTTTTTCCTTTGTGATTTGCTGTTTTTCTCTTGATTTTTTATGATTTCATCTTTAACTAACGGTAAACTCAAGCGAAATTTAAGTAATCTACCTAAAAAAGTTTTGAAGGGATATCTCCCGTTGTATAATGTTTTGAATTCTTATAATCAAAAATAGATTTAAGTAAAAAAAAAATATTTTTTAATTGAAAACAAAATATGTATTGGTGTTTGGTTTATAGTAGGTGGTATTCCATCTTATACACATGAAAATGGTTATTTTAGTTTGTATGTAAAATACATTATTTTGCTGTTAATGTAAATTTTTATACATACAAATGCTTTTTATATTCATCTTTTATATTCAGTGTGCTTAGTTGTGTAGTGTTTGTGTAAATATTTTAATTTTCTGAACAAATAAATTTTAGTACTAAGAAAATTTAGAATATTTCAAAAATCTATAATTTATCAATTGGATTGCTTACCATTATAATAACATACATAATTTTGTATTGATTTCTTTTAACATTCTTGTACAGAATACAATAAATGTAATTAATTACAAGTCACAAATTTTCGAGCAGCCATATAGTAGAACAAATTAAACATTTATTTATTCTTTCGCTCAAACTCTGCATCATAATTATCATCATCATCATCATCATCATCTGGCGAATGTGTATCATTTCTGTATAACGTTGTAGGACTATCAGCCATACGTTGGTGGTAAGTTCGTCTGCCACGAGGTGAATGTTCCATATGAATGTTTACTTCTGGACCGTTATCACTTGATCCTCTTGATGCCACTCCATCATCGTCGAGAGCCTCGTCAGTTTCTTCATCGTCAAAGTCAATATAATCTCCACTTACTGAACCGCTTGGACTACCAGGGGGACTCAAAGCTTGTATAAGTTTTCCTTTAGACTCATTCCATAAATGATTAAGTCTTTCACGACCGAATAGTAATAGAAATGCATCAATAAACTCTCGTGACTTTTCTTCCCATTTAGTTATTAAATCACCCTTGACTTTAGTCAATTCACGACGGCCACGGTCTTTTAGTTCAACCATTTTGTTTTGCAAACGAAATTTCTTTTCGGAAAGAAATGAAACGTTCAAATCTTTTGCCGAATAACCACGAGCCAAGTTACGACGTACATACAGATCATAATCTTTTACAATCCGAGCAACAATATCTGAGGTAGAAACGTCTAAAAGTAATAAAAATAAATGATGTTTAAAAAAATGTTTTTGTATAAGTTGTGTAAAATTATACAAATAAACCAAAATTGATGTTTGATCAGAGATTCGAAGTAGTTTTAATAATTTTTAATCCATCCATTAACCAATAATGATATTTTATCGATAAGAAATTTTAATTTTCCTATTTTTGATTACACATTTTGTTGAACAACATTTACCTTCAGTACGTTCAGTAGCAACAAACATTCCTTTTTCCTTTAACCAAGCGTATATATCAACACCATCAATATTATATGGAAAGTCATCATGAGCAACAAAGTCTATTTTGTTGGCAACAACAAATTCATTGGTAATAACCCACGGAGCGTCTGGTATAACCTAAAGGTATTTGCTGTTTATACACATTTCTTTCACTATAATTAAAAAGAAAATAATAATTACCTCATCAACATAACGACAATGACGAACAGCTTCATAGCGTTCATAATCATTCATTACTGTGCGCCCCTTCATTTCATGTGTAAGCTCATCATTGCAAATACCCACAATCAAGTAAATATTGGGAAAAATATTTTTAGCCTAAAATTTTATTGATTTTTGTTAGTGAAAGAAATACTTTAATGTGATTAAATTCATATTTGAAACGAACGAGTATAAAAATGTGAAAAAGGCAAAGAGCAGAGATGATAGCAAGATTTTCTTATGATACAAAACCTGTACATGAGCAAATCTTTTTTAATTGATATATATTAAGAAACGTATTTTTTTTACCTGCATCAATTGTCTAGCATGGCCTTGGTGAAATAGATCATAAATACCATCGGCATAAACACGTACTCTTCTTTTTGTTTGACCAATGCGAGCCATTTCATAAGTTATCTTATAATCATAGTCACACCGTTCACGCTCTCGTACAGCTTCTTCATCAGTAAAAAATAATGCTGGCTTACAAATTGTCTAAAAGGCACATATAAAATAAAATAAAAAAGTATGTAGTACATTCTATTTACATAAGTATTTATAACAAGTTCCTTCAAAAATAAAATTTTAAACTTGAAATAAACATTTTTAAATAAAAATCATGTTTTTAAAAATTTAATTAAGCTCACCGTTATGTCAGTATTAGAACTCTTCAGGCTGGGACTTGAATGAATGTTTTTTGGCATAGCATATTTTTTTTTAGCTGGACTAGTGGTGGTATTTGTATCCAAGGTTAAAATAGCAATAGCGCCCTCCCCATCATCTGGTGCATTTTGTGAAATTGTATGTGTATAGTCTTTATTAGCAGGAGACCTATCCTCTCTTAACAGTTCATCCGTTAAAGAAGCTGGTGATGCTGGGGGCAACATTGATTTGGATTGTTCTTTGGCAATATCAAGATTTGGCGATTGTAACAAACTTGTGTTAGGAGACGAAAATGAGTTTAACGCTGTTTCATAAGCTCTTTTTCGTGTTGAATTTGTTGTTATTGTTGCAGTTTTAGTAGTATTAGAATCACTTATTAACGTCGGTGTTGCATGTGTCGTTATCGTATTGTTGCCGAGTATAGAGGATGATGCCATTGCAGATTTAAATTATGATTTTAAATAATAATGCAGAATAAAAAATAAAAATTTTTTATATTGTCGGATTCCTTTAAGCACAATATTATTTTATGTACTTTTTCAATAGAAATCTATATTTATTCTGAATTTTTATTTATTTTCAACCAGAGTATAAGTATATTGTATGTAATAGATTTATGCATTGACTAGAATGACCTGCAATTGCAAAATAAAATTAATTGGCATTACAAATTGTTTTATGAAGAGGTGTAAACAAATATACAATATGTGTATTGGTGCTAATATAGAAGAACCGCTTAAGTCGAGTTTAATCAAAGTTGATTTGCGGTTTTAAAAGATTTTAAAACAAAAATTAGAGCAAATTTATTACCACAATCTAATAATAATAATTTCGTTTGTTATTTGCTTATGATAACATTGTTTTGTGTGTTTACAAAAATTAGTTTAAAAACAAAACGACATTTATTTCTGAATGTACATATGATGCATTTATATTTAAGTATGTTGACGATAATCAAAATAAAAAATAGTGCTGTTTAGTTGCCAAGCAATTATTTAAAACTTAAGACATTGATTAAAGCATTTTCAAGAAAACTTATGTATTGCCTTTTTTATTTTTCGTTAATCACACGTATGTAAATACAAGTACTTACATAGGCAAATAAGCATTATGAGAGAACCCAGCAAACACGATGATTTTATTAAAATTTTTCTTGCTAGTCTTCTTACCCTGCACTTTACTTATATTTACTTATAAATAAATATATATATATATATATATATATATTATATTATTTCCCCTCCGTTCCCTGTTTTAATTATAATAAAGTAGAGTAAATTTCTTTTATAAAGGTGTATTTAAAAATAAGCTACAAGCTCTCATTTATAACTGTATTAGGAAAAAACAGAGAAGTCTCTCTATATTTTTGTTGTCACGCCACCTTCTTGTTTGATGGTTTTTTCTTTTTCAATTAGATTTGAAAAATTTATGCATCAATAAAAATAATAATATTTGCGCTTTTGAATTGATATCAACATTTTGTAAATTACCTTTGTATGTATGTATATAAATACAAACATATATTTAATTTATTTAATATAAGATTAGATTATGGTAGTTCATAATATATGTATTTGAGAAAAATGCAAAATATTTAAATGAATCATTTAAAGAAATTTCAATGAATTTTCAATTCATGGTATATGTATATGGAATTTGTCTAGTCTGGTAAAGAGCATATAAGATTCCACACAGCACAACACAGTTACACACTTTCACAAAATTTTAGATATGTATGAAAAAGCTACGCAAAACATTTCGAGCATCACACATCACTATAAATATATGTGAGCTTATAGCCACTCAAGCAGGGCTCCAATATGTTCATACATACATATGTATGTTTCCTCTGTTCCGATTTTGTCTCTAAAAAAATATAAACAATATGGTATATATACATATGATACCTATTAATAATTGATATTTTTAAAGAAATTGAATTTTGATAACCTTGTGGCTTTTGTTTTTGCCATTCATTCTGCTAATAAAGATTTCTCTAGCATTGTACATATTAGAATTTTTGATAATTAATTTTTTAAAAAATCTAACGAATTCAAATTGACACCAGATTTCAACCAAGTAAAAAATTAAATGCAATTAATTTGAAAATATTAAAATTTTTTTGAAGGCATTATTACTTTTTTGTTGCTCCACTATTAAAATATGTTTTTAAACAGAATTGTTAGATATTGAAAGTAGGTTTTATAAGTATGATTTGAATTTGGAATAATCCATGACAAAGAAAAATAGTAATCTTTTCTAAATAATTTAACAATACTCAAAATACAATACATTCCACAGTAAATAAAGTTCAAATAGATATATGCATAAGCATATGTATAGGAATTTTAAATCATGACTTTTTGGTATTTATAATGGTTCATGTTTTCGGATAAAATCTCTCTTTGTCACATTAGTTATAATTAACACATAACTACATATATGTAAAATATTGACCTACATTCAAAACTGAAGAGAAAAAATGTCAACCATAGATACTTGTGCTTGGTAGAAATAGACGATCCGTAGCATTCCAACACGATCATCCACCTTGACTTTGGCAACTAATGAAAGCAAATGTATGTCAAAGATGTGCATATGTACGTATTGAGACCTTTTTATTAAACAATGTATGATGCATTTTATTTTTTAAGAAATATGTGCATATATGTGTGTACATGCAAATATATATGTATATATATAATGAAAAGCAAAAATAGTGGCCACGTAGCTTATTAAAAAAAATTTAAATACATACATGCATCTATATACATACACACTTATTTACGTATGTAAATAAACAAATATAACACCTCATCTTAAGAAACAATGTATTTTTAGTAAACTTTTTTTTTGCGAAATGGAAAATAATTAATATA
The DNA here is from genome assembly GCA_947397855.1 of Thelaira solivaga. Lineage (NCBI taxonomy): Eukaryota > Metazoa > Arthropoda > Insecta > Diptera > Tachinidae > Thelaira > Thelaira solivaga. The sequence goes on from OX377613.1 coordinate 62,004,027, forward strand.
GTCTAAAATTTTACCACACGTTACACAATCATTTGCTCATAGTTTATGTTCCCACTTTAAATCATAATAATATATATGTACGTATGATTGTACATTTATTCATTTTTTGTTATATTTTATTGGTACATAGTCGTGCACCAATATTTTCCTGTTAAAAATCGATACTAGGTATTTTATTAGATATCAACTCACTTAACTAAATATGTTGTATTAACACAAATTTCTATTTTCACATTATTTGGTAAAATAATATATATTTTTTATAAGTCGAGCAATTTTGCAATTGAAATATTAACACGGAATTAAGAAGAACTTTTTTAATGTTTCTCCACAAGCTCAAAAATTTTTCACAACTGAGAAGAAATGTATATTTTCTTGAAATGTAGCCAGTCTTGCCAGACAGCAATTTTGATACGAACATATAACAAAAAGTGTGTACCCAGTCCAAAAATGTTCTTTCTTCATTTAAAATATGCTTGCGTGTAAATAAATCGGATATATTTATTAAAGTGGTGAAATAAAAAGCTTAAAATATATAACTATATTGATAAAAATATAATCAAATTTAACTATTATATATACATTGAAAAAGTGTCAAGTCTGGTAACTAAGTCTGGAGTAATTGGTATCGCAAAAGTAATCAATGTATTCTAATATCGAGTCCCCTTTTACATACTGGATAATATGTAAAAGGGCACATAACATTTATGAATATTCGGTGATTTAAGAGAATAAAAATATAACAATAATAAAAGAATCTTTTTTACAATAAGTATAAAGCGTATTAACTTCCTTAAAAAGTGTGTAAGACGTTGTGGAAAACTGTTATTTAATAAAGTGCAAGATATTTAAAAAAAACTAATAATATTAATAATATAAAATATTGTTTAAAATATACCGACTAGGTATGAACTAAAGGGCTGCATAAGCATACTTGAGAGCCACTCAATACTACAAACATGTGTAATATTTTATAATAAAAAATGCTTGTAAGTCCTTTCAAGTATGCTTGTGTATGAACTTTTTTTTTTTTTACTTGAAGAATTTAAACATGTGATATACCAAATTATTATAATAGACCTTAATTTTTTTCTATAATCTGAAATTTTTTTTGTTGACAAAATTAACAAATGAAGAGCTGCAGACCGTTAACCCACAAAAGTTCATCAATACGTTATTTTTAATATATATGTATGTATATAGTGAAAAAAATATTATAAGCCTTCTAAGCATTTTTAATAATTAAAAGACAATAATTTGCATTTTAACATACATTTTTATTTTGTATGAGGAATTTCTTTTCAATTTCTATTATAAAAGTATGTGTGTGTGTTACCTATTTCCATTGTATTTCTGATGATTGGTTTATTACATATAAAATATCAACATATTTGAAATAATAAATTTACTAATTGACATTAAAAATATAATTAAACAATATCATGTCTCACATTATATTAAATTAAAACTAAAAATTAAGGAAACAGAAATCTTTGGTTGAAAATTTCACTTAAACTAAAGCTACCTTGGCATATACGAAGTACAAAATTAATTATTTCGATTACATACATATTTCAAGTACAATATATTTTTAGTATTAAATTAACATTAAAAAAACGTTAAATGTTGTATATAATTTGAATAACCTTTTTTTTATTGCAAGTTGCCTTTTTACTTAATCGGATACAGCTTACATATTATTTTTGGTTTTCTTTTATTTTAAAGTATTTGCATTTATAATTTAAAATTACTTTGGTTTTTATTTGATAAAAATAAGTATTTGTGTTGCACTGCTTTGGTTTTAAGGGGATTTTGTTTAATTTTTTTCTTTCTTTCTTTTAATTACTACAAATATGGGCAAGAATTTGAAGGTTTGTTCTTGGAGGGCAAGTATCTTAAGGATTTATTTTGTCTTTAATCATTAAAACTTAAACCTAAACTGAAAAAATGAGTATTTCAAATAGAGATTCTATAGTTTGTTAATTGATAAGTTTTGCTTTTAACATTGTGATGAAATGCCCTGCGTTATAGAGTTTTCTAAAACGATATGGCATTCATCTAACGGTTCCAATATTTGTATAAGAAATGTTAAAAGATTTCTACGTCTAAGAAAACTTTCCTCTTCATACATCTCCTGTGTGACTTTGCACATGGCCATAGGACGTATCATACGAGTAAGTAAATGTTCTCTGTATAAATTAAATTTTAATTCGTAATAACAAGTTTTAACACAATTTTTGCTTGTTTTATTACCTTAAACTTAAACAAATAAGCAACTGGAATTTTCCATCTTTTCCTAAAGTATTGCCGACTTTAGTGATTTCTTCCATTAGGTGGACATAATAACGCCATATTGCACATAATTCTCTTCTCTGCAGACTGTTTGCACTACTTGAATTTACCGGTGAATCAGCAATAGAACCGGAGTCATCCAGCTGTTGATGATCTTGTAACAGATATTGCTCAAAAGTTTCTTTTATTTTTGCTGTTTAATATAATTAAAATTACAATTATTTATTTTGTTAATTGCACAACGTAACAACTTACTAAAATAATCCCATATATAAAGATTTCGGCCAAAGAAACGACTCGAACGAAAACCACAAAGGAATACAGTTTCTAAGCATTTTACTAAACCATCATCGCCACACAAAAGGTTTGTAAAAGTACCAACATCACGGTCACGACTGGGTTTGTAGTGCCACTTAACAATTATATTAACACAATTTCCCAATTTATGTTGAATTTCTGAAGGAGGTGGTAAGTCTTGACAACGTTGCACACTAGGACTACGTGTTCGGGGTGGTGTAGGACAGGCTGGTACCAATTCAGCATTTTTTATGTTTGTAGAAACCCGTTGCCCAACTAACAAGCGTTCCGTAGAATCATCATCTACCCCTTTACCTAGCCAACGTCCACAGGGAAATCTATACAAAAACAATTTTAACAAGTTATGCAATATCATAAGAACTAAGTGAAAAGTAACATTTTACTTATAAGTATGTCCGGTAACTTCATTACGCATTACTACATGTTCAATAAGCCATTTATTGGAGGCTCCACTATTGTCATGGCCAATACGCATTGTCGTTATTAAGCCCAGATTTTTATACTAAAATAAAAATAATGGTTTACATACGAAATTATAAATACTAGTCATAAATGTACATGAAATATAAACTCCAAAGAGCCCTTAGGTACGGGTACTTTTTGCGTTTCATTTGAAGTGCCAGAAACGATAATCCATACATTACTGGAAGTATTATAAGAGCCATATTTTTTTGATGGGAAAATAACTATACGATAGGGAAGCTCTGCAAAAATTTCACTACAATTATATTATGAACTTTTGTATAAAACTATGAAAACTTACTTGTGGTTGGATACGTATTGGTGAAGGAATAATAATCAACAGTATTTAATGTTAATAAATGATATAAAAATTGCTCTTTTTCTTCTTCACATCTTAAAAATGCCGAACGTTTATAAAGGGAACGCAATAGTGCATCGTCTGACAGTAGGGTGCGAAAATGTCTTGAAAGTAATTTTTTTTCAAGTGATAAACGCACCCATGCTCTAGTATAGCCAATGTGAGTTTTAATGTCAGCCATTGCCATAACATTTCTATAAATATAAGTAATGTACACATAGGCACAATTAATTACTAATGAATACTACTTCAGTCATTTGAACATTACTTTATGAACAGCAGTCATAAATTAAATACATAATCAAATTTTGCATGTTAATTATTTGCTTGTAAAAATAGTATAAAGAAAAACTTCTTACTTGACATCAAATTCTAGCGATTCTGGGAGAGGGCAAAGTTGTTCCAAACCCACAAATTTATTACGATCTCTAGATCTACTGCGATTGGGACTAGGGGGATTATCAAAATCAGTTTGAAAAGTAGACAAATCTTAAAAGGAAAAAAAGAACAAAAAAAAAAAACATGCAAAATTAATTTGATTAAGATCGTGTGGTAATTTTTATTCTTACAATCCATGCGTTTACGCATAACATTCCAAGCTAATGCTGGAGCCGCTATCGCATAACTACTGGTCACACCCACTTTATTGCTGGACTTTGGCGAACCACCAGTAGCATATAAATTTGGACTATTGGTTGTACTGCAATTGGAACAACGTGCTTCTTGCAATTCCACATACGCTTGCAAATGGGTCCATAAAGCAGATTTGCCCTGCTTCGTCTGTAAACCGTGCGACCAAATTTTCTCCAATAAATCACAAAGTGAAGCTATTAGAGTATTTTCTTCGATGCCATCATTTTTATTTAAACCTAACGCAACAGCTTCAGTGCCCATTTTTTCTAATAACATGCGCTTTGTTTTACTTTTAATATCCTGAAAATTATAATAAACGTTTATAATAAATTTAATTATTAGACTTAATTAACAGAGATTTAGTGGCAATAAGGTAATTTTCTCTATTGTGTCAAAAGTAATTTTGCAAACTTATGCCAAAAAAAAGCTTTCTGCGCGTAAAAGAATACTTATTAAACTATATATTATAATTTTTTGTTAACTATATATTTATACCTTTAGCAATCTTTCCACAAATGTCCAGTTGGCTTGAGCAATCAACGCTGGACTTAATTCGGTGTTAGTTAAATTAGCTGATAATCTATTCAATGCGATGTTTGTTGAAGGTTTCTGATCAAAATTTATTTCCTTGGCTCTCCACTTATTACCATTTTTAACACGTCTCAAGCTATTGCCTCTGTTTAAAAAGGATCAACAGGAAGAGAGAGAAAGAGAGAAGAAAAAAAAAAAAATGGTTTTGTTGTGTGGCACCTTGCATATGCTACTTTACATAATGTTGTATTTTATACGATATAAAGCAATCAATATAACAATTAAATTACTTAATTAAATAAATAAATCAAACATAATTGGATATATCTCTGCTAAAAACAATTTGTTATTGTAAAATTATTATTCTCAGAAATTATGGAAATATGTTTGGTGCAGATAATTCACACGAATCCAACTTTTTAATAAATACTAATTTGGTGTAAATTTTTTAATTTAAGAAGAGAGAGGACTGATTAAATTTTCTTAAATCTAATTTTAATTCATTCTGATAACCCTTTTCGACAACTTTAGTGTAGTTCTAATAGTCAGTGCAAATTTGCATTATTAATAAATTAGGAATATTAAAAAAAATTTATTCCTATTATATATTACTATATAGTCAGATTTACAGTTTTATGTATATTTTTGGAAAATTCTCATGTTGAAACGTAATGTGGTATCTAAAATACTGTTAATTATGTCGCCAAGGTTAATTTGAAACATGTGTAAGTTCATTAGATGGCCATACAAAAATAATAGAAACAAGATTCCGCCTTCGGCAAGATATTTCTATATTCACCAAATTCAAATGTCCAGGTACACGTCACATTTTAACCGAGAACAATATAAATAATTTTTGCTCTTAATTTGAGTTTAAAAAGTAAACCAAGTGACATTGAGACACTAGCTGAATGCTTCATGATTGAGGCCCCTCCTGTCAAAAATTAAGAGACATCAATGTGTTAAAGAGAGATCAATAGCTGAAAAAACTTTTGCGTTTCGCCCTAGCAGACTTCTTGATATCTACCACATGAAATAACTTTTGACAAGAGGGGCCTCAAAAGCAATAACAAAATGTATGAACTTTTTGTACTATTGTTATTTTTGTATTCTTGCAGTTACCTTAAATGTAACGTGTATCTAGCCGTGTATCTTTCCTATTATTCTTGATATAAATACATGTAACACATGTATGAAATTAAACCCGATTCAAGCGGTATATATAAATAAAATTCAGTCTGATCAGTCATAATGAAATAAAATTTTGCTAAATTAAACTACATACATATTTACAAATAAAACATGCTTTAAATAAGTTTTTTTCTTCTAATATCTAAACATATCTAAGCACACATTTTTCTAAGTTAATAATTCTTTCTTAATATTCTTTTAAATATAACAAATAAAAGTTTTCTTTTTCTCATTTAAAAGTGCTTTATAAATTTATTTCTATATTTTTTTAACCAAACAAAATATACATATGTATATATATATATATATATTTATACATATTTTTGCAAACCCATTAGCGGGGGAAGACAAAAAAAATTAATAATATATTCAAAAACAATAGACAACATTAATATTTCATTTAAATATAAAAAAAATATTAACTCATTATCATGTAACATAAATAAAATACATTTGTAAATAAAATTAAAAGTAATATCAAAACGTATGTAGAGAAAAAATATTCAAATACAAAAATATGTAGATAGATACAAGTCCATAAATACTATCTGAATAATATTCGATACGATTAATATCTTGTTTTGTTTTAAACAATAAATTATGCCGTTTTTACTTGTTTCAATTAAAAAAAAATAAATAAAAACTATTTGCTATATGAAAAAAAGCATTAGTAACGTCTAATTTGAGTATAAATCTTTGTGAAGTACAAGAGAAAAAAAATTTTTTTAATCTACCTCGATGCACATTCTTGGTTTAAAACGGCCTTCTCAAGAATTGGGAAGCTGCGAAAGTAAGCTGCACGATTCGATAATATTTCACTGGGTGGCGTTACTTCAATATCCACACAGTTAAGACGTTTTTCAAAAACTTGTTGAGATTCTTGACTAACAACGCATGGCTCGTAGCTGGTGGCGCATATCATATTTTCGCCATGACGTTTTCTGAAAAACAAACAAAATAGTTATAAAAAAAATTTAATATCCTTAAAGCAATTTTTGTTTATAGTTATTCGGAAAATAGCATTTTTATTTATAGTATTCAAAAATTAGTACCGAAGCCAGAGAGATGATACATATAATAAATTGGAGATTGATTATTGGCCTCAAATTAACAGAATCAGAGTGAAATGATAAGTTTCCTGAAGAGCACCAACGAAACTCGTACAAAATTTTATAATATTTACTTTTAATGAAATGTCAATTTTTATTTTCTCAATGAATTTAAAAATTTATGTGTGGAATTTGTTGGTAATGCTTTCTGGTTTTAATTATGTTTTTTATTTAGAGAAATGCAGATATTTTTTGAAAAATTTCAAACATTTGCGATCTTCACATGTTTTTAAACATATTAAAATGAAAATAAATAAATAAATATTTTTTAAGCTTTTTATATATTTTAATTATTATTAAATTAATTTCCAATATTTCGACACGCCTTCGTATGTCTTTCTCAAGGAAAATAATTTTATAATGAAATGAAAAAATAATGTTTCAATGTAATTTTAAACAAATAATATAAAATATCTACATAATGTAGTTACCTTAAAAGTTTGATTCTTTGATCAAAAAGTTTTAAATTAGACTCCGGCTCTCTGTCCCATACGGAAAGTATTTTATTGTCCACTAAAGTAGCAAACATTTGAGATTCTAAAAATTGTGACAAAAATGATCGATGATGCTCTGGCTGATCAGATAAAAATGATGATTTATCAAAATTTTGTAGAGTTTCACGATTACTCAGCCATTCGTCTCTATCTTGATTTGGGTAAATAACAAAAAATTCGTAGGCAAAAAACATGTGTACGAAACGATTTAAGAAAATCTCTCGCAAAGCATTATTAATTCGCAGATCCTGGTAGTACTGTTCTTCAGGTGTTAGCTTTGGTGTTGATTTAATATCTCGATTTCTAGTTCTAGTCGGTGACATACCACAAGTGGAGATGGCAGCTGTAGCATCAACACAGTCACCACCTGCAACAGGGGACGAAGCACGAACTCCTTTACGTCTTAAAAAGTCTGCGATACGTGGTACATGATCAATTTTTGAAGGATGAGCCACCAAAGGCTGATAATGTAAATTACTGTGAACACTACCATCAGGAGATGATCCCAAAGTATATACCGTCTCTTGCAATTGCTGAAAACGTTCTTTGCTGCGCCGTGCAGCTTGTAAACCACTTGGCAAGGTACAACTTGTAATCATAACATCATGATCTCGTGCAGTATAGCCATTTCTTAGATTAGGTTCATGTAAACGATCTCGTTCGATTTCAAATTTATCTAGTACTGAAATTATTTCGGCCATAAAATCAATTTTATGTGGAAAAACTGGAAGTTCTTCGGGTAATTGTATAATTTTTTTATCAATATCCACAAAACAAAGAGTAGCTTCTGAGCCAATTTTATTGGCGGCTTCACAATCTGCATGCAAGCCCATAACAAAAGGAACAGGAGCATCTAAAAAATGATGTAAAGCTGCTGGCAATATAGGTGCATATACGTGGGGCCACACAAATGGAAAAAGTATGGATGTGATACATTCTCCAACTATCATTAACTTTTGGTAGTCTTTTAAAAAATGTAATTAAAATTAAATTTGATTTGTTCTAACTACTTATGTAAATTATTATATTAAACTAATAATAGTAACAACATACCATTTGAACGTAATAGTACTTGATTTTCTAATAACACACAAGTCAGCAACTGTATCACACATTCAACACCCAAATAAGTGAATAGCAAACGCAGTGGAAAATCTAATAATGGTAGTTCGATGCGTGTATCTGGTCTCTGCAAGGTTAAAGCTATAGCTGGCAAATGTGCTTCGGATGGTGGTAAATAAATTCTTATAGATTTACCAGGCTGAGGTAGCATTACTTCATAAAGTATATTATAAACGTAAGATTCGAGACTAATGCCTGGACCAGGCTGCCGTGGAAGACATCTGAACATTAATTATAAATTTTATAAATGAATGACAATTTTTTTCTACAAAATTTTTTTTAATTTACATGCAAAATGTACAATTGGCTGGTACGTTATATAGTTATTTATACGATTTTGTTATTCTTACCTGAATAGATTTGTTAAAAATATTTCGGCTGCATATGCATAAGGTATTTGACATACCAATGTTATGCTTTTGGCAACATAGAGTTTATCCTTGGTGATGTCGTAGTAACTTTGTGCCGATTGCGGTGCTTGACCTGCCACTTTAAAATGGCGAGGTAAAGAACGACTAACTGGGCTATCCTTAATGCGTGTTAAAGAATGTGTTTGTTGGCCATTGGAGAGTTCTGTTATAAACATGGACTACATATGTATGTAACGATATATAATAAAGAAAATATTATTACTCAAATTAAATTAAAATAAATGTTGTAATTAAATTTGTATCACCTGTAGTGTATGCATGGCACTGCAAATGTTACGATTACGTATTTCTTCATAAAATACCAAACTAAAACCGTAACACCGTTTGCCATCTTCTCTGGTAGTAGCAAATGAGTGAAATTTTGGTTCAATATTATGTTTTTGGGTGCGAAATCTTAAGCCTTGTGGCAATGATAACTACAAAAAAGAAAACAAAATTAACGTTACTATGAGTATTACATACATATGTACATAGCACTTTTGAAATTAGATATATTTTACAATGGATATATTTTTACAAAATTATACAATTTCTTAATGGCTCATCATTATTTGAAAGCTAAATTAAAAATTATATGTGGAATAGATGGTATATACATTACAATATTTGACAAATTAACAGTAGCGGAATTCACGCTTTGAAGTGATTTTAAAATTACATAATGCTAGACACCATTTACACAGGGAAAGTTTACTTTGCAAAGTCTTGAGTTTATAGGAGATAGGGGTGAAGAGAACGGGAGGCAGTACAGACTTTCTTGTACTCGCAAATTCGTTTTGTTCTTTGTTCGTAGTTTATATAACTAAAGTTAGCTGCAACTTTTTATTTGAAAACAAAACAAAATTTTAGAAACAAAACTTTCCCTGTATAAACACCAAAGAAAGTTTAAAAGAGAATTCAACAAAATTTGTCAAAGTAAACTTTCCCTGTGTAAATGGTGTCCTATTTAGCAAATTTTAGCTACGTTTTATCTCAAGATAAAAGTTGGCATCATTTAGCGATAGCTATTGTACACAATTGTAGAACGTATTTACATTGGGTTTTCATATTGTAGTTCTGCAGTGTTGTAGCAAATAGGAAGATAGTGTATTTTGTTGTAGTGTTAAAAAATACTTACATTTATTTTATTTTTACATTTGTATTTACACTCGATACAAGGGACTTTACACTAAAGCGTGAACTCCGCTAGTACTTTTTGTTACATACTCGTAGATATGTACTCATATAATAAATATATTAAATTAAATTTTTATTAGCAAATTTATTTAGTCACGCAATAAATAAATATTGATACATAGTATGTGCATGCATATGACAGTACCTAAGCAACAAGTAAATAAATTTTATATAAATTTATTGATGTACATTCATACACACATAAACCCATGCTTAAATTAAAAACGGGCATACATATTTATGAACAGTAGTTACTGAATATCGTTTAAAAGCGGGCATTAATTGGGCGTGGCTGATCTGAAAATATATGGCTACCTTCCTTGGAGTAATTCAGACAAATTCTTTGCTAAACAAACAGAAAATTAATTTTTTTTTACATCTATAAAACTTCGATACATCTGCAGTTAGTAATACGAATATATTTGTATGTATGTATTTATATGACATGAAAATATTTGCTGTTGTATTCAGAAATAGTTTGATATAGGTGCGAGCTTACTTGGTATTCTTTTTTGCGTTGGAAAGGGGTACATCCAAAGCCTTACTACAATACTCATGTACGATAACTCATCTATCGTAGCAGATTCAACTCTTTGAAACAGCGTATTAAAAATGAACGATTCAGTTACAATATTTTAGCATGCTGAGCAATAAAGACTGCATCACATAAAAGCAAAGCACACGGTCGGTTGTACTCAGAGAAGTGAATCATTCGTATAAATTTCTTGACGAAAACAATATTCTTATTCTAATTTCAACAATTTTAAATTCACAAAATAAATAACCTTTTGGGAAATTAAGTCAAAAATGTATTTTTATTCTATTTTATATTGTATAAAATATATCTAATAAATAATATTTTTCATATGTGCAAAGAAGTTCACAGTGTTTGCTTATATTACTTAAAAATAAAATTTCACTCTCTATACAAGTGTGTTTGACTATACGTACATATATCCATACCCATACCCACATAGTAAGTGTATTTAGTGTATATAGTTTCTAATCCATATAAAGGCAAGACTATCAACGAACCAATTTATAAGAAACAGTCTTATGGGAGAATAATTTATTGTTATTTATATTTTAATTGAACTCAATTGAACGTCTTGAAATTGTAAATGAATTTTAATAGTACTTATCAAGGCATATTGATGATTATGAGCATTGAATGTATGTATGTGTATACAAATGTAAATTTGTATGGATGTATACATATGTTCATATGGTGCTTTAAAAAAACATTTTTTAATAAGAAAGAAAACAATGATCGCCTTTCTTTAAAACTTGAGCAAAAAATACTGCATTTAATTAAAATACCACATGATTCTTTATATTAATTTTATATACACACGCATACAATATTTTTTTTTTTTTGCTTTTATTTTGTAGTTTAAATATGAATATTACTTACCATGCAAATTCCATGAGAATCAAACGGATTCCATGAAACATTTTCAGGATAATGGGCAAGAGGTTTACTTTTATAAGCACGATCTAAAGGAGAACAATGCAAATTGTCACCTAAAAATAGAAAAATACATTATAAAAGGCAATGAAATTATTTTATAAAGGGCAATTAAATTAAAATATTTTCAACATTCGTTTAAATATGTGTATTAGTTTAATTATTGGTCATCAATTGACAATAATAATAGTTTAGTCATAAAAATGTAATGAGTGATTATCAAAAAATCGAGCAATTCACGTTAATCTGAGCTTTTTATCAAAAATATATATACTCGTATGTATGTACATATTGCATCTTCAGTTTTTAACATACCGGCAAAACGATCTGGCTCTAACCCAGTATCCAAATCTAATCCACAAATCACAAAATAGTCAGCAAATCGTGAAAATTGTGGATCACAATCGCGTTTTAATTGCCGCAGTTCTGCTGAGCCTTGATCGCCACCAGGTGGAGATGTGGGCGAAGTCGATGACAAGGAACTTGGCGACGTTGGATTGCCAGAATCATTAGTAAAACTTTGGTTAGGCATTGATAAACTAGTCATATCAATAGAATGCTGCAGTGGAGTTAACTGACCATTATTACACCCACTACCACTGTTAATACTTTTAAGCTTTCGCATTACGACGAAAGGCATATTACTGCTAACAGACACATTGTTGAGTTTATCTCCGATAGAGTTATTTGTTTGGGTTGCTACTACTATTTCATGTCGATGTATTTGATTTTTTGGTAACCTCGCCTGATTATCAGTTGTTGACGTGGATGCTGATGTTGTTGTTAAGCTTCTAATAGTATCATTTAATGTTAAACTTTTAGAAATTCCTTTGTCTACATGATCCGTAGACATGTTTTATTTAACATGGAATTCTTCTTTGTCAATTTAGCTACGACCCACACCGACGTATAAATGTGCACTATATTTTTTTTGTTTAGGGGAGGGGGCTGCACTAGCTTCAAGGACACAAAGATTTTCCCCTTTTTCGAAAAAAATTCACAGTTTTGCCTATATTTTCCAAATAAAACATTTACAACTATTGCATAAAAATATTATAATCCAACAATTATTTAAATATTATACTTTTTTTTGTCTTTTGTTTAAGCTTGCTTTTACAACTTTCGTTTTCCTTTTTGTATTTAGAAAATTACTGCACTATTTTTCGAGGACTTTTAAGCAATTTCATTTCTTATGCTTTAAAATTAATATTCACTTCAAATTCTCACAGATGTTAAAATATTATTGCTCGTTTCTAAATATTTATATTTTTTGAGTGATTTTAATCATTGTTATTAAGAAAATTTTTATTTTTCCTTTGCACCTAATTGATTAGAAATAACGTTGTGTTTTAGAGGAACATAAATATATCATAAGTGCATGGTTGCAAAAATATGTACCAGGTGCCAAACGTATGAGCTGAAATTTTGTCGAAATTTTAGTTCACATTAAGTTATTAAAAAAATATTATATATGGAAACAACTTCAGATCCTTGTTCTTCCATTACAAATTGGTAAAAATAAAACAATTATTTATATATTTGATCTTAAGTTTAATAAATTTACTTAAAATCGCAGATTTTTTAGTACAAGCGAAAGGTAGGTTTTTTTCTTTTGCAGTTAATATCACTGGCACATAATGCCGAAAAAGCACATTAAAGATGGCGTTATTTGCGAGATTGAAAAAGTTGTGCTGAATTGTTCTCCGTATTTGTGTATAATAATTAAAAAATATTTAACTTATAGTAAAATTTTATGAAAACTATTTACTTATAGATATATTTATAGTATTATTTATCTGTTAGGTATAAAGTGGTCACAAAAAGAAAGTTAATCTGATATTACCCCCACCAATAGAATAAAGAAAACTCGAGAAAGAGAAGAACGCTTAATAAAATTCTGCAATCATGGCTGGTGGCAATACGCCACGCGTGATACAAGTCACGAATATTGCACCACAAGCTACAAAAGATCAGATGCAAGCATTATTTGGCAATATTGGAAAAATCGAGGAAATACGTTTGTATCCGACAGTGCGGGATGTCTCTTGTCCAGTGCAGTCTCGCATATGTTATGTGAAATATGTTGATAGTACTTGTGTTCCAGTAGCACAACATTTGACAAACACGGTATTCATAGATCGAGCATTAATAGTTATACCGGTTTTGTCGATACCTGAAGAATACCGAGCATTAGAAATGTCAAAGAATGGGACGATAGTGCCAGGATTGCAAAAGCCGGATTCTAAATTACCACCAGAAGTGGTTAATCGAATCGAAGGCCAGTCACCGCAACAAGTAAGTGGATGTAAAGCATTATTGTATAGAATTAAAAACTTAAATATTGGTTTGTTCTCTTTCTCAGGTTATAAAAACGTATGATCCGAAATTGATGGAAAACAACTTGCCGGAATATCCAGCACTACCATCTTTTTATGATGCCCGGAAAATTGAGGAAATCAGACGTACAATAATAGTGTGCGATGTTAAGAATGAGTGGCGCCTGGATGATCTTATGGAATGCTTTCAACGTGCTGGTGAGGTGAAATATGCTCGGTGGGCTGAGAAGGATAACAAAACGTATTGTATGATTGAATTTTGTGATCAGCCGAGCATCATTAATGCGTTGAGGATGCATGGTCAAGATTTTAAGGGAGGATACTTAAGTGTGTACCATTCAACGGATGCAATTACAAAGCCGGAAGCGAAATCAAATGAAGCTGCTCAAAAGGAAATTGAGGAAGCGATGACAATTGTTAAAGAGGCGCAAAATATGATATCTGCTGCAATAGATCCGGTAATTGGTATGTTGGCTAAAGATAAAAGACGTCGTTCTCGTTCTAGATCACGTTCAAGAGACCGACGCACAAGTCGCTCTCGCTCTCATCGTTCAAGATCACGGAAACGATCTCGGTCACGCACACGTAGGCGCACTCGCAGCAAGTCGAAACGGCGTTCACGCTCTAGGTCTCGCAGCACCAGATCTCGGAAGCGTTCTCGTTCCCGTAAGCGTTCCCATTCACGACGCAAAAGCAGGACTCGCTCTAGATCTAAACGTCGTTCTCGTTCTCGTGAACGTCGCAGCAAACGTTCTCGATCCCGTCATCGGCGTAGTTCCTCTAGAGTGCGCCGGTCACGATCACGCACAAAGCGTTCCCGTTCTCGTGACCGTAAACGTTCTCATCGCACACGTGAAGAAAAACGACCTGTACGATCTTCACGCTCACATAGCAAACGTCGCTCCATATCGCCTTCGCCAGCAACTGTACGTTCTCGTTCCAGTCGCAGCAAAGATATTGGACCACCCATTATAAAATCGACCAATAACTCTTCCTCATCTAAAAACCGTTCACGTACGCCAGCTGATCGTAAACTTAAAACAATCTCTGAAGATATCGATGTCAAAAGCACAAGGTCTAGCGTTGATTCAAAGTCTCGCAAATCAGTCAGTGTTGAAAAATCGGACAACATGGATATTTCGAACTCACCATGATAAAAATAAATGACTTGGAAAAATAGATTATACATACATGATTATTTGTATTTTAAAGTTTCTGCTTTCTTTCAAAAAACTATAATTCATGAAGCTTGAAAAATTTAGATTACATCCCTCTTTTATGTAGGTTTATTTGTAAATTTGCTTATATTCCCACATCATTTTATGTACTTTCTGCGGCATAAGCATTTTTGTTTTATTTGTCTTAAGTAAACATTTTCGTAATTAACAATACAATTTATTTCTTATATAGACATGTAATTATAAAACCAAGAGAATTAAATTTTAATTTTATTCCTTGCATAAATTATAGGTTTTGCTTCCATATTTTGATTGTAAGATTTGAAATGAAGATTATTGCAAACTATTTCATGCTCTTTGGGATATTAAATAATATTAAATTAATTCATGTCAATCGTAGCTAAATAACATAATTTAAAACCTAGTAGTTGATTGCCGATCATTTCCAGATGGGCTGCACCAAGTCTAAGTGATTATATGCTAAGGCGAATATACTACCTAGAGGCAAGATGGAATTTTCAAATTGAAAACATGTTAAGTTGGTGATAAATTGTTTTAAAAAATATGGCACAGCCTAAAGCGGGTGATACACACATCAAATTATCCATTTGTGTGCATGCCTAAAAAAATTAAAGTGTTTTGGTTTTCGTCGAATTCACAACGTATACATGTGACATTAAAAAAATGCACTCGAATGCATGATGTTGAAATTTGGTGTGTGTATCCACCGTTTTATGCCCAAAAAAGTGCTGTACATAAACATGGTATAATAAGTGCAGCCAAGTTGTTTTGTGTTTACAAAAGACTGTAAATAGTTGTAAAAAAAAAGAGACGACTTTTTTCATTCTATTCATTTTATCTAAATGAGCAAGACGTGTCTACGGATAGGCAGAACTTTCGTTTTTTTTAATTAATTATTACAAAGTGCAGCATTATACTAGTAAATAAATAAATTATTATTGATATTTTCAAATTATATCTGCAGTGCTTTAAATAAATGCGTAGCTTCCCCTATATTTTGATAATTGCTGATAAAAAGTAGAACCTTGTTTAAAATTTTCTTTGGAAGAATTAAGAAAAATTCAAGGAAAAAATCGATGTGGAATAAAATCGTAAAAGACGGAGAATAAAGAAATAAAACAATCAAAACAAAAAAAGAAAAAAAATTACGTCCCAGTACGTAAAAGGTGGTAAAAAAATTGGGTGGAGATTTTTTTTATGGTTGATTGGAAGATTTTAAATTTTAATAAATTATAGTGTTGAGTAACTAAATATATAGCAAACAAGAACATGGCTGATGTAGAGTCTTCAAGTGCTGTTCAACAGCCACCTTCGTCCACTACTAGTGGTCATATTATTCCATTATTAGCAGCAGCCGAAATTTTAAATGATAATAATGCAGTATTGCAGCAGCAACAACAACAATCTGTAGCTCAATCGGCTACCATATCCTTAGCCACAGGTACGTCATCTGGCGTTGCCTCTGCATTAATGAGCTCTTCTTCAGCTTCTACGTCTGCGAGTCTGACGCAACCAAACCAATCGTCGAATGATAATAATGGTTCTACTGCTAATTCTCCCAACAACACAAACATAGGTACTACCACAGCAACAACAACTGCTGATGCTAATGAACCGCAAGCAAAGAAGCAAAAGCTTGAGCATCCATCGACATCGTCGTCATTGACAGTGCAATCAGCTGCTTATGAAAAACTTGAAAGTCGTTTAGGTGGTATATTGTGTTGTGCGGTGTGTTTGGATTTACCCAAGACCGCCATGTATCAGGTGAGTTAAGTTGATGAATTTAAGTAGTTTGATTGGAGAGATATGTGAAAATTTAAAAAGGGAGTAATATATAGAGCAAATTGCGGCGTTCGTTATTGTAGGTATTGGAATTTCGATTGCTTTCGATTGCCGTAATTTGGCCTCAGTTTATAATTTTTCCCAAATGTCTACGATTTCAGTGATATACAATTTTTAAAATATGGTGTTGAAATATATAGATTAAAAATAGCTACCATATCCTGTTTCATAAATGTTTGTTAGCAAAGAGAGAAACGACAGTTATTTGGTAATCTTCAAGTAATCAAGAAGAGGTTTTCGTAAGATTGATAATACAATTTTAAAATTATCAACTAAAGTTTTGATTTTCTTAAATAATTTAAATTACTATTTAACGTAGATAAAAAAAAAAAATAATGCGTCATTAATTTTATGTTTAAAATTTAGTTTTTTTAAATCAAACAATTTTATATATGTACATACATTTGTATATATGTGGGATAAAAATGTATTGTTAATTTTGTTTTATGATTATTGTAGGTTGTTTTGTTTGTCTGTTTCTTGCGACGTAGTTGTTATTCCATGCCGTAGTGTCTAGTTTATATACAAGTGGCAATAAGTCGGATTTTTTTTAGTGTCTGCTCTTTCATTATTCTACGAAAAATGTAATATGTAATTTACAACCCTTAATGATTAACAACAAAAAAATGCGCATTTTGTTTTTGTTAGTTATTTAAACATTTTCGTAAATATATGCATATACTATATATATATAGTTGTGTATGCACATATATAGTACTATGTAATATATATAGATAGATACATATGTGAACAATAAGTACTTGTCAGTTTGATTTTAATTTCAATACAAATACAAAACATCAAGTACACTTGGAATTCCTGAGCAGTTTTAACAAAGAATAGATTTGTGCCTAGTACATATTATGTATGTATTGATGTGTATATGTGTAGTACCATCACACATTCATATCTCGTTCATTTTCAACAAAACTGTCATAACTCAAAAATGTGTATTAAAATGTATTTTCATAGGTATTGAGGAGGGTTTGTAAATTGAAAAAATTTAATGCTTTTTCCAAACAAAAAAGCGATTTGTTTGTTTTAATGCATATTTAATTAAAATGATTTTAAAATCTATTTTCATACTTAGCAGATATTTATACATATATGTATATATATAAATATATAAATAGGTAATTAGATATGTATATTACAATGAGGAAAGAACACATAATTAAATAGGTACCTACTTAGAACTAAGAATATTTTTTTATCACTGTTATTATTATCAAATTTTACAGTTATAAAAAAAGTGTTTGAATAAAATAAATTCTGTTTCTAAAGACCATTCTTAAAACAAAAATAACAATTTTTGATTCAAGATGTCATTTTTAATCTTATGAATGGAGAGAAAATATGTACATATATACATACATACATATGTAAGTTACATTGTTTTTAAATAATTACCTGCTTTGTTCACACATACATTTGAGATGCTTATGTATATTCGTATATAAATCCATACACACATTTTTATGCATACCATATTTTGCGTATATAAATATGTACATAAATGCGCACATACATATGTATGAGTATTTGCCTGTATTTAAATTTATTTTAAATAATCTATGTATGTACCTAGGTAACTAAATTAAAATGAAAACAAACATATAACACAGCTACCAATCAATTCATAAATTATTGGGCCTTACTAGTAAGTATTTATATATTTATATTTTGGTATATAAGTATATACATATATATGTATACATAGGCAAGCAGCTAGATATGTACCTACCTATATTGTTTAATTTTTGTTTAACATTAAACGCGTTTGTTTTTATTTAGGTATAGTTACGTTTTCGTTACATATTTCATGATTCAACAATATTTTATTTATTAAAATATGAGTAAAGAAATAGTGTAGGTAACTATTCCAGATGTTAATTTTTACTGTTTTTATATAAGAAGATACCTATCTAGGTACATAGGTATCAAAGAATATTTATTTTTGACCTTACAGTAGGTACCTATTTAATGCTAGGAATAAGCTATTTATAAACAATTATACACATAAGTATATAATTATTTACATATACCGTGGTATAAGCCCGTATGTAGTTATTACGTATATGCCTTTAACTAAATTTTCCTTGGTGTGCATCTTTCTGCATATGTTTTTATACATACACACATACCTATTATGTGTATAGATAACTATGAGTGTGGTTTTTAGTTTTTGTTTTGTTCTTACCATATTCGTTAGTTTTGTTTTGAGGAATATTTGCTTTTCTTTCTATGTTTATTATGAACTTTATTATGTGCACATTTTCTGGTTTTGTTGCTATATGTGCATATACTATGTATATATGAATTAATATGAAACAGTGCTGCCACTGATAGATACAATACTCAATTTTAGGAATGTCATAAGCATAAAAATACCTTAAATTTATGCCTATTATTTTAGTATTATATACCAATAAGTATTAATCAATTGGCCGTTTTTTTATAGGTATTGCGATTTCTTCATAGGTTTAGTTGAAACTCTGACGTATTCTATAGTTTTCATCCAAGGTTTAATTTGGTCTTCATTGCATTGAGATAAAGCTAAACAACTAAACACTAATGAAAATAAATAGACCAGGACCACACACAGCAAGTTTAGTTGGGCAATTCTTTCTCAATTCTCTTTTCAAACTGCCACTGTGTCTACACACAGCAATTTTGTTTCGGCAATTTTAGCATTCTTATTCAGTCATTCATTCAGCCTCAAGCTACCTGTCTTCTTTTTTTACATTTTTATAAAAGATACGAAGAGAGAACAAAAACGAACTGCCGAGTACGAGCAAGCTTGTACCCCTTTCCATTCCTCTTTCCTCTCTCTCCAAAAAAAACAGGAATTGCCCAACTAAACTTACCGTGTGTGGTCCTGGTGTTATATACATAAAATCGTGCAAATATAGAGATATGTATGTTCAATAAGAGAGTAACATATTGTTTTTGCAAAGTTATTTTGTACATACATATGTAGGTAGCATTAAGCTTTTGAAAGAAATAGGTACATATCTGATATATTTTATTTGTAGATACCTAGTTAGGTATTAAATTAAAAAGAAATCATCTGCTCCTTTAACTTTTATAAGTTACTTTTGCCAGGAGAATATTATGTGTGTATTTCACTTCGGTTTAAGCGCGCTGCCTAAGTGCATACCTACAATAAAAAAAACCAAACTCTAATGAACCTAAATCCATGCATAAACAATGCAAATCTATATAATTTAATATGTACATATATACTACATACAGTACCGGTAAGAACAAAAGTACTGACTTTACTTATTTTATTTACTACCGTACTAAATTCCTTTCTAGATATTTCTGATGTTTTTGGATTCTACTGTGATGTAAAGTAATATGAAGCTTGTCTAAAGGAGTTAATTTTATTTCCTAAAGTTAATGATTCCTTTCATATGAAACATCTATCGCTAAAAATAGCAACGGACAATGTCTGGCTACTTTTAACACATTTTTTAAAAATTTAAAAATTTTATTTAAATTTTTTTTTTTTAAATAACAGAAGGGAGAGTGCATAGAGCAAAGAAGAATTATTTTCCAAAGAATGATTTTAAAAGGCAAAAGTTATGCAGAAATAGGCAATTGTTCAATTTCTAAAATAAAAATGAAACTCGTGTAGCGGGCTCAAAGTCGTCCCTCTTTAAACCAGCTGTGATCGCTTCAGCTGAACGTTTCTAAATGGAGGAAAATTTTATGGACGAATGAGAGTAAAGTTGTTTTGCATGGTAGCAAAGTGGTTCTCCTTCTTCTAAAAAGACTACAAATCACAAGAGTTTACAGCATAATAGTATAGGCATGTTTTTCACATTATGAAGTGGTACCAATAAACCCCCAATGGGTCAAACCTTTATTGATATTGTCTTATTCAGAAGAAAATTTGCTTCCACTTTGGATCATCCAACAGGACAATGACTCGAAGAATACTCAGAAAAAGGCTAGTCAATTGACAGTTTTTAGCTAATGATATTAAAGTCATAGACTAGCCTGCGGAGTCGATAGACCGTAACCCAGTATAAAATCTTTAAGATGAAGTTAGGAAATTAGTGTGTGAACTAAAACCAATTAAAAACGAATAACTTTGGGCCATGTGAAAGGATACCGAAAACAGGATATGAAGCTCTAACACCCAGCTGAAGCGCTACACTGCCGTTATTGCCATCAAACGCCATATGACAATATATTGGCATAAATAATCAATTTTTGTGTAGAAAACTAAACTTTATTCAGTTTAAAATGTTTTGTCAAAAATAGTACAATATTTTTTACCGGAAAAATTTTGACTGTTACCCATATTTAGTAAACTATTTCCATAAAAACCAATACATTTGACAATTTTTTTTTTGCATAGCATAGACATTTCTTGCACCTACTTCTATTAATGTCGGAAGATTGTATCGACAAGTAAACAAAGGTAAATTAAATAAAAAAGACAGGCCTTGATTTCAGTGCTAATTTTTAATAGCAGCTGTACATATATATGTACATAGGTATATATCTAAAATAATACACAAGTAGAATAATATATGCATTTATGTGCTTGGTATGTTATTTACTAATAGTATTTATATTTTTTATAATATTAAATACCTACCTATAATTATCGGTTCCTATATGCAGGCATACACGGATACGTATGCATGGATGAATGTGTGCATGTATACAAACACGTACTATATACTTATATTGTTAGCGCACGCGTATTACATCTTATTTGTAGCAAAACAATCATTGCATAAAAGTATCTAAAAGTGAATATCATAACATTTTCATCATATTTATCTGCGTCACATATGCATACTAATGTACATACATACATATTATGTAGCACAGGGTACCTTATGTAGTGTAAATGATGCTCTTCATAGGATTGGTTTATCTACAGCATACAACAAACACAGAAAAAAATAAACTTCACAAACATACATACATATGTACATACATTGTATGTATATAAATAATTTTGTTGATATGCTTGTGGGGGAGATATACATATAATCAAAACAACGGCACGTAAATAAGGTCAGCTGTTTTTGGTAAAAATATCTTGTATTGTTATAAAATTCTTTAAAATTCAACTGATATTCAATGGCAGCTGTCATTCAGGGACTCAACTATTCAAAATTGTCAAAAATTAGTTTATTGATTAAATGAACTCGCACACTATTTATTTAATCAAAGTTAATTAGTTTTAAATACCTAGGAAAAATTTTTCAAGTTAGATACATACTTATATGTAGGTATAATACACTGAGTTTTTTTTAAGTTAGATATATAAAACACTTTTGTACCACATAGATATACATACATTTTAAGAAAATAGTTTTTTGTGAAATAAAAATATGTGTAGAGAATTGAAATTAAGGATTGGACAGGCATAGTAGGTATCTATTGTAATTTCATTGTGATGCTAATGAACAGATATTTTTAACATCTATTTATGAGCTTTGTTCAGTTGTTCTCTTTATTTATAGTAAATACGAACCTGATGTTTATTTTTTTTTGTTTATTTCTTATAAATAATGAAAGTTTCTAGTTCTTTTAGTTTTGTTATGAATTTTCTAAATAGAGAGGCAGGTTCTTTTTACTAGTTTTGAAACCCGTAGATAAAAATTGAAACTTGTTTTTCTTGTTCATTTGCTGTAGTTTTTTTTTCAAGCATTTGTTTACATTTTTTTACAGTAAAACAGATACGGTACATGCACGAGTATGTATTCGTTGTATCTTGTGTATCAGCTGTGTTTATATGCACAAATTTATATAAAAATATATGTATCTACACATCAGTCACACCAAATTTGATAGGTTATTTTTGTTTTCATAAACATACATATGTATGTATATTTGCCAGTTCATAAAGTGTTTTATAGAGTATCTATTTCATATGTATAAAGGTATGTATGTTCGTGGACGTGTAAGCATGTATGCTTTTGCTAACGTACGTTTGTATTATATTATTCCTTTCATAATCTATGGCATTTATTTATATTTATTTTCTTTAAAATACTATTAAAGTTTAAAATCAAGCAAAAAGTTTTTCAACTTCCAAAAGTTACAACTTTTCAAAAGCAGTTTTTCTAATACCGTGAAAAATTAAAACTAAGCATCACTCAATTGTACCAAAAAAAAAAAAAGATTACAGTTTTTACCTATAGAACAACTAAAGGGCTTCACAAAACTTGAAAGCCAGTCATCCCTACAAATATGTGTTATATTTCATAGTAAAAAGTGATTTTAAGACATTTCCAGTATGCTAGTTTAGCTAAATGCGAACAAAAGCGTCGGTGGCATAGTTGTATTGTTTACCACTTTAATTAATTAATTAATCTTTTAGACTTAAGTTAATAATAAATAAATTAATATAAAAAAATAACATGATATATGGTAGATATACCTAATTACTAAGCTAAAGTGTCGATCTTCGTCGTCGTATATATGAAATTTAAAAATTTTATACATTTAATACAATTTACATACATATTTCAATAAATAAAAATTTTGATGACATACCTATATACATATGTACCTGCTAGGTATTTCGGGGAAGAGCAATGCCATGTAAAAACGTTTGCTAAACTTAATTTCGAAAAAGGCCCTTTTGATCTAATATACTAAGCTACCCATAAATTGTATCTATTTTAAATGAAATTTAATTAAACTTGATTTTATTTTCAAATAGATACAAGAAAATATGTTCATTTTTAAACGTTTTATTACATACTTTAAACAAATGTATAGAAATATGTAGGTAGGTATACATATTATAAATAAATATTTATAAAATAGGTATTTGTTATTACGTTGTTATTTTGTTGTTATATGTGCATACATATGTATGTATGTATACAGCTACATGTATTTCTAAATATTTAATTCAATGCATTCAGTGTTTTAGAGGCGGCTAAATGACCGTGACAATCACATATAACATAATGTAGGTTTTATTTTATATTTCTCTAGTATATAGGTCCACACATATCGTCATGTTTTCAAAAAGTCCTAAGTTACATGTAAACAATTTTAGATGAGAAACTTAGTAATATGAAAAATTAGCCAAACTTTTTGAATTATTTTTAGTTTAAGACCGTTATTTTTAAAGGTAGGAGTGCAAATTTTCCGAGAATATATAAATTGGTTTTTTGTAATTTAGGGCTTTTTGAAAACATGACGAACACAAAAATATTTTATATATATACATATACATATACAGTAGGCAGTAGCTGCAAGTGTTTGCGTAAGTGTGGTTACAATAGAAAAATATAATTTTTTTTTTTCGGAAAGCTGCGCAATTTTCCAAATATAATGGTGCACACACATTTGCTTTAGCACTGAATAAGTTTAAAATTGTAATCCACGTCATTGAATTCTAGGTCAGAGCCAGCGCGACCTGAAGCAACATCTATTGATAAAAATTTTAGTTTTTTTTACTTATTATCAAGAGCGGCAATTTTCTTTTGAAAATTGTTTTTTTTTTAATTTATTGAAATTTTTATTACATACATACGTTAATATTTATAGTATTTCGTTTTGTGTATATGATTTTGTTGAAATAAAATTAAACAAAAAAAGTATCTAAATTTTATTTTATAGTAACTGTTTATTAATTTTATTTCATAAAATTAGTAATACAAAAAAAATCTTTTGTGAAAGTAAATTCAAATACCTCAATCACATTTTATAAAAAGTGCACTAAAATTTTAACAGTGAAAACATTTTTAAAATCCTTTTACAATTCTTGTAATTTTTAGAAAGTTTTTTGTTAGAATTTATTCTTATGCAATTACATATGTTAAAATTATTTAAAAAATAAAGGAAAATAAAGAGAAATGTAAAAATCAAATGTAAATAACAGGAGCATAAATTAAATTTTAAAAACTTACGCTCAAACATTTAGCAAAACTAACTATAATAAAAGTAGAAAAAATAACTAATTTAACTATACATATGTATAATAAATAATTAAATGTAGTAAAAATATATTGAAACACATAGACTAATTTCCTTATTTTAATTGTTTATAATTATAAGAATTTATAAATTATTTTTTTTTAGTTGTAATGCAGTTCAAGAAATTGAATATATGATTAATTAATTAGTTTTATAAGTGTATTTAATGAGTATTTACAAAAAAATATATTTAAATTGATTAATATTTTTTTTTAAATAAAGTTCTTAATGCAATTTAATAAAAAAAAAAAAACAAAAATTATTTGTGTCTGTTTCTTTTTCTTTTCACTTAAAAATTGTTTAAGACATTCTACGTGATCCATTCATTCCTTTGAAAGACTCGAAAACCTGAAAATCCCCATTTATTCCTTATTCATCAACACGAACCACATACATATACATATTCCAATTGTAATTTACATTTTGTAATTCATAGAAAAAACTAATTCAAAAAATTTTTTTCTTTTCTTTCACTTGCAGGTTATGAAAAAAACAAGACTCATTTAAACTTATATTTATAAAAATTTAAATTATTGTTTACACCTATAACATATTTAATAATTTTTATTTTTTTACTTTTATTTTTTCAGTGTCAAATGGGTCATTTAATGTGTGCTGCTTGTTTTACTCATTTATTAGCTGATGGACGGTAAAAATATTTAATTATCTTGTGTGTTGTTTTTGTAACCCAAACGATCAAATTGTTTAAGAATTTTTTTTTATGAAAAGCACTAATTTTTTTTAGTAATTTTCATACAAAATTTCAAGACGATTTCATGAGCTGGGTTACAACGACAGCACATTAATTAAAAAATAATAATTTTTATGCTTTAGATTGAATATTATTTTTATAACGAAATTTTTGTTTTTAAATTAATGCCAACATTTTTTGTTATGTTTACTTTCAGCTTACGTGATCAAATTGCTACTTGTCCCAACTGTCGTGTTGAAATTTCTAAAAGCACTGCTTCTCGCAATTTGGCTGTAGAAAAAGCTGCTTCCGAACTGCCTAGCGAATGTCAGGTAAGATCGTTGGATTTGAAGTACATATTTGGTTAAAATAAAAAAATAACATTTAATCATTTAAATCTTTTCTTTTTTTCCATCGTTTATAGTTTTGTAGCAAAGAATTTCCCTATAAATCTTTAGATCGTCATGAACAGCATGAGTGCCAAGAACGTCCCACTAAATGTAAATATTCAAGAATTGGCTGTCAATGGCGCGGGCCAAATCATGAAAGTAAGTTCTTTATACAAATACATACTTCCGGGCTCCGGTTCTATAAAATGATTTTAAAAAGAAAGTTTAAAAGCCTAACTAGGAATGCACATTATGTTTTAAGCTAAAAATATATTACGTTTTAGAAATTATTTTCTTTTTTGAAAAGCAAGCATATTTTTAAACGGTCATGTAAATACAAATACGGTCAAAGAAACGATTATGTTTAATAAGGGCTGATTAAACCCTTGTATTATAAACGAAAGAGCCCCCATTTCGGAAAAAATTTAAATGTTAGCATTGGAAAACTAATATGAAAACATTTCTTACTTCTTGTTTTTAATAAATTCATGTACGTTTTTATATTATTAATTTTTATATATGCTAAAAATTATCCCTTAAAAAATTCAATTTATTATTATAAAATTTGTTAATTCTTTACAGCAACTGAACATGAACGTAGTTGTTTGCACCCTACCAAATCTGGCTATGAAGTAATGGCAGCTTTAGAAGCTCATGATGCTAAAATAAAAGAAGAAAAGAAAATGTTTAATACCCTCATTGATCTTTTGAGCTACGAAAAAATTATATTTAATGGTTTGTTTTAATATAATTATTATAAAATAAAAATCGACTTTTATTCATATAAAATTATTATTATTGCAGATTTGCAAATGAAACCTTATCGCACTGATGAGTATGTTCACAAACTTTTTTATGAAACAGCAAGATTTTCAGCATTTAATCATCAATGGGTTGTCAAGGCTAGAATAAATAATAGTCAAAGAGATCCTCATCAATCAAATGAAAGAACTATTACTTATCAGGTAGATAATATTAAAAAAAAATGTTATCAATTTATAAAATTAACTTATTTTTTAATTTGATTTAAGCTTATTTTAAAAACAAAAACAAGTACACCCATGAGTATACATTTCTTTGCTCTAAAAGGACCGTTTTCTGACATGAAAGTTGGTACACAAATATATAAACATGATTTTACAGAGCAGGTGAGTAAAAAACCCGAATGCACAAAATTACAAGTTAATTATTGAAATATTTAATGAATGATGATTATATTTCAGAGTACCGAAAGTGACTATTACACTTTACCCTTACCCGATAGCAATGAGTGCAATCGTTTGTTGTCTAACAAAGGCATTAGCTTCCGGTAAGTATTAAGTTTTTATATGAATTTTGGTATTCGACCAAACGTTTAAACGGGTTTAATACAAATCTGAGGCCATTCATTCGAAATCAAATGCGACGATTTGGGCCCTGAAAAAATTGGTCGAACTTTTAACATTTTGTTTTTACTAGTGAACTAATTCATTTACATTTTAACATACATTTTATCTTTTGTTTACAGCCTTTTGATGTTTATGCTTAACAAATAAATTTTAAAATAATTATTATTAGATTAGTTTAATTTTACTATAATTAAGGATTCTCTTTTAATTTTATTTTTACATTATTTTTTTTTTTTTTGTTAATCTATTATTGAGTTTTTTAACTCGATGAAATTAAAATAATAAAAAAAGCAACAAACGGCACTAGCTATTTACATATAAAAACTAACTTTTCGCTATTTTTTGTTGCCAGCTAAATAATTATGAGCCTCAAACAGTTGTGTAACGATATCGTGTAATCATATTTCAGAAATTTGTTTTATTTTTGTGTTTTTGTCTATAACCCACAAAGCAATTTAGTAATAAATGATTGATTTAAATATCAAATTAAATTTAAACTCTCTTTAATAAGACCCGTTTTTGTAAAACTTAAAAAAATAAAACTATAGTTAATCATGCCAACCAATAATGAATATTCAAAAGGTTTTTTCCCTGTGAAAATTATGGTTTTTGGGAGAAAAATCTCTAAATCGTTAAAAAATGGAGAAAATACTAAATTGTTTTTCAAAAACGGCTACTAGATTCTATTCCAGTTTATTTCTTTTTTCCTTAAATGTGTATCTTAAAAAAAGATACCTAAATTCGTATGTAACCCAAACTAATTAAAATTTTTAACCTTAAGGTTACAAATTTTGATACATATAACCTATCACATAATTTTTAGATTTATCATCTTTTTTTCACTTTATATGAATAAAATGTGTTAATTTTTTTGTTGCAATAATAACTATACAATAATTTCACAAAAAAAACAAAATCTATTGCTGATAAAGAACTTGTATGTACAACTTTTCTTAACAAATTACTACAAACAATATAAAAAAAAGCTTTTGAGATTTACTTGTAACTTATAAACACTATTTGTCAGCATACTATCTATACATACATAATTAACACAACTTGAAAATTTCATATGTAATAAATTTTAATAGACAACAAAACAAGTATATGCATAAATCTCAAAACGAATTGAAAGAACACAAATAAGCTCTTACCAAATACTTTAATTAATTAAAAAAAAAAAAAAAAAAAAAAAAAAAAAAATAAAATAAAACAACGAGTATAAAGAATACTTGAACTATTTTTCACTGTAAGAATATCTTAACACCAAAATATGCTTTTAATTTAAAGTCAATCAAAATGAACACTGTAAGACACAACACCAAACTATTATACTAATATACATACATACTACAGTACTATGTGTGTATGTATATATATTCTAAATTTAGCTCCAAACATACATACAACTTCCTCATCAATTTAATCTAGTTTTAGCCACAGAGCAGAAGTAAAGGCAAAATGATTTTAACTATTATTACATACCTATACTGATTCAGTACAGAATAATATAAACAAAATTTGTATTTCAATCACTCAAGAAATATATAATTGAAATCAGCGCTTTTTTAAATGCATATACATATGCATTTGTATTGAAAACATTCACTCGTAATAATCTTTAAAAAATATAATAATTTTTCAACTGTATGTTTAAAACTGTAAAAAATCTATACATTAAATATATATTTATAAAAGAATTCATGTAATTAAATTAAATTTTCTATAATTTATAATTTATTTGATACAATAAAGTCTCATTAAAAAAATACATATAAAAGAAAATTTAAATAAAATAACTATCTTCTCTCGGTATACAGAGTGTGCACAACACACCCCTTTAATTTGTACTAAAAATATACATATAATTATGAAAAAACAATATAACCTAGCCTTAAGGATTTATCATACATAAAAATATAAAAAAAATATGCAAATACCTATTTTATGTAGTAATTTTTTCAATGCTAGGTAAATTGTTATATTAAAAAGTTGGCTTCAGTTCTTTATTAGCAATACATATGTATCTGTTTTTCTATATAATTAAGCTATTTTTATTTTATTAGAATATACTTTCAATATGCATAATATTTAGATGGAAAAAACAGTAATTTTAAGTTATTTTTAATAAAATATATTAGTAACATTGAATAATAATATTAAAGAAAAAAACCTGAATAAAAGTTGTTTCTTTTTATTCTACATTCGAAGTAAAGTTTTTTCTAAGCACAATATTGTAGGGCTGCTTTTTTTAGTGGACACACAGTAAAAAAAAATACATAAAAGAGTCATGTATACTTTGTCAAGTATTTTATTCAAAAACTTGGCAAAATAACTGTTCTGCTGAATATTTTATACGAAGGTTTTAAACGTTTAATACAACAATAATAGTCTCAAAAGAGTAGGCTTTTATTAAAAGTTTACTTTGGTTAGTAAGAATTTAGGGATTTAAAATCGCTTTTAAAAAGATATCGGCTTTACTGCAACTACGATTACGGACAAATAGTTATAGCTAAATTTATATTTTCATAAAATATTACTATTCACAAGCTAGTATCTAATTTCAACTTCATAATGGAAGCAAATCGCGATTGCCCTTGTGGCTTTGCCTAATTTGTATGCAGTCACTAATCAAATGCTCAAGATCATAGTATAATTACACTATGCTCAAGATCCTTACCTCTAGTTTATGCATTGTACAAGTTTAAAAAAAACACTCGGTATCAACACATTTGCGTGTAACATTTTTTTATTCTTTTAATAAGCCATGTGTGTATTGTATATGATATCTGATAGCTTCCCGTGGATTTTTCTTAAACTCTGGATCTTTGAAAACCGATTGAAAAGATTTAAATTGATTTATAAATTTTTCTTTCTTCTTTTTGATTTTTTGTTTTTTGCTTAAATGTTTCTCCTCCTCTTTTGCATCAAGTTCCTTTACACCTGTTTTTAATTGAGTTTTCTCTTTGGATAGTTTAAAGATTTCATCCAAGGAAGGTAGAGCATCTTTCAGTGGTTTTAAATCACCAATTACTGCAGTTTTCTCACGATTTTTGCGAGCCCTTTCTTCTTTTTGTTGTTTTTTGATAAGAGAAAATTTATTCATCAAATTTTTATGTTTCTCACGAAATTTGTCTTTTTTGCTAATATTTTTTTTAGGTGCTATAGTTTTGTTCAGTAAAATTTTATTCTTTCTTTTTACATCTGAGGAAGCGGTTTCATGATGTTCCTCTTTTGCTATAAGCTTTTCTTTTGGCGATTTATTATTTTGTTGTTTGATTAAAATATTTCTTTTATTTAATTTACCCATGGCTATGTTTCACTTTCTGCACAATTAAGGTTTTGTTATGGGTAATTTTGCCATGTTAAAAAGGGAAATTTGACATGTGGTTGGACATTTTGCACAGTGTTGTATTTTCTAACAACACAAGGAAATTAAACCGGCAACAAAGAAACAACGGAATATAAATTCTAAACTGTTATTTAAATAAATAAATTGTATTTTTTGTTATATGGTAGTTAAATTAACTTTAAATTGATAACATAATTAATAAAGTTACTACCATTTACGATGCTATTCAACGAATGCTGGTTTTATCCTATAATTATTTTTTCATTAACTACAGTAAATTCCGCAGGAACCATTTTTTTATGTTAAATATTTTTATTAAAGAAACCCTTATGTATTTATTTTTTTTTTTAATTTTTAGGAATTTCTTTTTCCATTTTAGTCAACACAATATTGCGTTCAGTTTGTGCTGTCTGCCCAGAATTATTTTGTCCAAATTCACCACTTTTCAAAGGTTTACGTAAATCCAAAGCCCTTATATCCGTCATTAAAGAGTGCTGTTTGTTCTCTAAATCTACATCGATTTTTTGTGCATGTTCTTCTAACAAATTGTAATTAGTTTTTGCTTCTTCAATTTTATTTATTAGGCGACGACGGATCTCACGAATTTTTTGAACCTCAAAACAAAGCTGATCGTGTACTTCATCCAGACATAATTCCATTCCAGAACGTTGAGCACGATTTTCTAAACGGGTTTCTGCTAGCTTCAAGCTATCTGTTTTATCACGTAAAGCCTGTTCCAATATTTTTATTTCGCAGATAGCCTTTTCCATTTCTTCTTTCATCTAGCATGATGCAAAAAAGAAAAAAATTACATTTTTATTTGTTCGTTTTTAAGAGCTAACTTTAACTACCTTTAACTGCTGCCACTCTAATTCATTACGTGCCTTCTGTGTTTCAAATATACGCTTACGTATGGTGTGTTCAGTTCTTTCTTGTTGAGATATCAACATATTGTGAGCTTTTTCCCGACATACAAATAAAGCTTCCCTTATGGCATATGTATCGGCCAACTCATTCTCAGCCAATTGTTTCATATTTTTTGTATGATCCAACCAAGATTGATATGAGCTTGAACTGCAACATAAATGGAAATAATGTTAACATATCACTATTTAAAATCATTATTGAATATTTACTTTTTTGGATCCCTAGTGGGATCTATTTTATAGCTGATATTTGCGGCATATTTGTCAAGAGCAAATTGAGATAAATCAATGCTTTCAGCCTCACTTTTGTTGTTTATTTCCAACAGAAGTTTAAATTTCACCTCTTCCAAACGGCACAACTTTTCCCAAGCTTTTTGACACTGATCAGCTAGTAAGTGTTGATTGTTCTCTACGATAGCTAATTCATTTTTTATTTCCGTATCAGCATCATCGTATGTTATTTCAGAACCCAAACGGCAATCACGCATAGTTAAACACTCGCCGATTACCGAAAGAGGCATTTGCATGGCTTCAAGCTCTCGTTCAGTTGATGATTTTTCTTCGGACAACAATTTCATTTCACGCTCTATACGTTCAAGGGTTTTTGAGATGACTTCTCGCCAACGTTTAAGTTCGGAAATACTTAAAACATAAATTTCATAATTTCATATAAATAAATGAATAAAATTTTGCTACTTACCGGTTATCTAAAGCTTCATTAGTTTCATAATTAGTCCAATCCCCATCAATGCGGGTGTCGTTTCTTAACGTTCTAGAGCTATGACGTATTTGAAAGGCATCACCGCGCCTGGCATCGGCTACATTTTTTAAAGTGTTTACACGATTATGCCAATCGGATAGAGCTAAATGTTGCAAAGGCTTTTCCAATAATACCAACGACTTAAAAGCCATTTAATTGCAATTTACAAATATGACAGAGTGTATTTATAAAAGTACAAAAATATAAAAAGTTTTTTATACAAATTTTAAGATAGAAATTTTTTATTATAAAGAATTGGTACGCCTGAAATAATTTTGTGAATGAAGTATAAAAATTCAAAGTTATTTTCTAAGTGAAGAAAAAGCACCCATTGCCAGGGGAACAAGTTGTTTCTATTATGGTTACATAACATAAATACATCCATATGCATATTTTTTATTATTACCATTAAACAAAGTTGTATAAAGAAAAGGTTTTCCTTTCATACAATTTTTGGGAATGGCATAATGGCCATAACAATGTATTTAATACCAAAGCTTAAACCGATCTATTGCCTTGAGCCAAGTCTTCATACGTTGCTGAATAATGTGAAAGTTTTCCTTGTTTGGTTCAAACACACGCTCTATATCCAGGAACTTATTAACATCATCAAAAGATTTCCATAGTCCAAAATTAATGCCAGCTGCATAAGTTGCACCAATTATACTACTTTCTGGATTACGTGACCTTTCAACTTGTATGCCACAGGCATCTGCCAAAACTTGGCAAACGAAATTGTTACGTGAGACTCCACCATCAACTCTACAATAAAAAACATTCACGAAAATATTAGTTCCAATCACGCATGCTCACACATATACATGTTCACGTGAGTAATGCAACAACATTTCTCATGATTCTTATATGAATCGGTCCAGTTTAAGTTTCTACATTTAATTTTTGTTTCTTACCTCAATACTTTGAGCTTTTGACCAGTTTCTTTGGTGGCTGTTTCACATAACTGCACTAAACGAAAGACAATGCTTTCTAATAAAGCTCTTATCATATGAGCTTTCCTGGTAGACGGTGTAATACCTATGAATCCACTTGCGGCCTTATGGTCATTTATAGGTGCCTAAAATTAAAATAGATTCAGTTATTAAACATTAAAGCTTATTATTGTTAACTATTTTATGTGTCATTACCCCTAGACCACTAAATGCTGGCACAAAATAAACTCCATTCGTATCCTTTACTGTTTCTGCAATACTTGAAGTTTCGCTTGGGTCCACAAATAGACCACACTTTTGACCCCATGATATTATAGTGCCCATATCATATGCAGCCCCTTCAACACAAAAAATAGGATAACTAAATTGCCAAGCTACTAACGGATACATGCCTCTCACTGAGGCACAACACATTCTGCCTGTTATTACATCCAAAAATGCTCCTGTGCCGATCGTAATTTTGACATCGCCCTTTGAAAAACATTGGGAACCAAACAAAGCTGCCGTTTGATCACTAAGCGATGATGTGATTGGTATATAGCAGTTTTGCCATTCAGGTCCAAAGACTACTGGATTGATATATCCGAAATGTTTGTGAGAATTATTAACAACTTTCGGCAGTAAGGAACTCTATAACAAATTATACAAAATTAAAGAATTATTTCCAACTTTTGGTCAGTTTCCAAACACATTTTCTAAGCTTTTTCATTTCATTAGGGTATTTGACCTTTTCTTTTACAATTAAAATTTTTTTTAAGCTCTCTTAGCTTATAAATATTTAAAATCGATTTACATAAATAGTAATTTAAATTATTGTGTTATTTTTTTAAATTGCACTTACATCAATACCAAAAACATATTTAATCATTGGTGACCAATCTAATAGGAATGGATCAAATAAGCCCGTCGCCGTGCAAGATGTGATATCAGATATGTGTTCTATTGAAGGATCTTTTCCATTGCCAGATCTCAGTTTATATAATATCCATGAGTCCAATAATTCAATTCTAACTAATTTTGTTTTCAAGGCTTCTTTTAATTTTGAATTATTTTGAATTTCGTAAAGCAAACGTAATGTAACTTGGCCATTCATCATTTTTAATACACTTCCAGCTAAAAAACGATTGCTACGTGTTATAAGATACAAAATATAGGCCAAGTTATTGATAGCTTTTAAAGTAAAACTATTATTCCATTTATCAACTAAAGCATTAGAACGCAAATCTTTCCATGTTATAAAATTATGAAAATATTCCTTGGTTACATGATTCCAAGATAAAAATGTGCAACGCTGAGAGCTGAGCCCCAAACAAGAAATTTGTGAAGGTGAAATTTTTGCATCTAAAAAATATTAAGCAGTTATTAAAAAATATAATATGAAAACAACGAAATGTAGTTTTACGTCGGACAGCCTTTTGTATTACTCTTATGATTTTTCGCCACAATGCTTCCGGTTCAATTTCAAAATATCCGGGCTGAGGATTTAGCAATTCTACCTGCCGTAAACAGTACACAAGAAAATTTCATTCATAATTTAATATTTACTCTCTTTTACCAAAATACTTCTAGGTGGGAGTATGTTCATATATCTAATAAATTCTCTTACCGTTTCTGAAGCTGAACCCTTAATTTCAAATTTTTGATTCAATACAAAACAACGTACTGTTGTTGTTCCCACATCTAACGCCGCAATATGCATAATTAATGTTTTCCTCTATAAGTAAATTACATGCTAATAGCTTATAAACAAAAACTTTATTAATATCACAAATAAACTGTTTTTAGTTAAATCTTATTTCACTTTGTATGCTATCAACAATGAATATAAATAAATTTTATTTGTTGAATTCAAAAAGCTCAAAATTTAATTGTACAACTGATATCAGGTCAATTTAATAACACAATAACACAACTACTTGTTTTTGTTTGAGTGTTTTCTTTTATCACATTTCTTTTTTATTGTTGTTATGTGCTTACGGTTGTTTTGCTTGTTTGCAAGTACATGTGTACGCTACATTTATTTCATACGTGTTGTTGTTATAGGGGGAGTTTAGAGTGTATTATATATTTTTCACTCTTCTCTTTTATGAGAGCATGTGCTTTAAAATAAATTCGTATCGTAAAGCGTTTTACTCAACTTCACTTGTAACACACACAAAAAAATAGTTAAAACGGAAAAAGGCTTATCAAGATATTTTTTATGTATAGCGGATGTTGAAATTTATTTTATTTTATGCCATCCTTTCGCATAAAGTTATTTCCTTAATATGATTCTTTAACTCTGATTTTTAGGGCTGCCAGACAATATTAAAGAGAAAACGTAACTTTTACATAATTAAATTCTTAAAAAACCGTGAAAAAATTAGCAATATTAAAGTAACGTATTTTTTAAGTAACTATTATTCTTTCTACTTTCGTGTATAAATGAAGTCTATATTAAAACGTTTGTTAATCAATCAATATATTTCCTTTGTTTAGCAAATATTAGCAATTGTGTTTATAATTTTTTTAAGGGTTCTTGAGAACTCTGGCTAATATAAAAAGCTTTTAGAAAACGCAACTAAATACATATTTGCAATCACTTTAAGTTATCTGATGCAGAGCACAAAGAAACACATAGTATATGCATACGTACATTTATATACACATATACCACACAATATAGTCTAGTAATTCAATGCGGAAGTCTGACTTCAAAATAATTTTTGTTCTCACAAAAAAAAACTAGTTTTAATTAATTATTTAATAATTGCAAATAACTCAACTACACACAAATTTGACTTGAAATATAAAAGAGTTGTGGATCTATCATAATAAAAATATAAAAACACAAATTTTACTCTTTAATAAAGACAATATTTAAAAAAAGAACGAGAACAAATTGATAAAAATTGTTGTTTTTCAGTTTTATTATGTATTGAAAAAACCGCTGAATTACCATCACCGTGTATAACTGTGTTCAGATGAATTGGAGAGTTTGCTTCTGTAGCTACGATTTGGTAGTGTAAAAACGCCAGGTATAATCACTTTTTGCAACTTTTTTTGCTGCACAGAAAAAATTGTTCAAGAAAGACTACATTAAATTGTAAGCCCTTATAAACTTTTATTGGAATAAGCAAAAAAAAAACTATTTAATTGTGTGATTTACAACAGTTGTTACAATTGTACGGCATAACAAAAAGTCTTTTGGGTAAGTGTGAAAATTTTGGTAAAACTGCTCCCATTAAAAAAGGGTTTTCGATTTATTCAAGGTGAATGTACGCTTTTTTTTTTTGCAAAATTATTGCTAAAGGCTGGGTGGAGAAAAAAATAATGTGCCTTTCTTTGTTAACCACAAAAAAACCAATTCTATCTATTAGTATATACAGTTTTAATTATATATTGTCAATTATACATTGTCGAAATTTTTTTTCTTAAGTTTCAATACTCTGTCTAGGAAAAAAGGTGGTGGATTTTTTTTTTGACATGTCTTCAAACCACCATTGAATGCCCACGCCAACAGCAAATATCACAGCCACTATTGTCTATTTAACTCGCACCGGGAATTTTTTTCTATTGTTTCTCTTCACGTTTTGTCGGTATGTTTGAATGTACAAATGGTATTGTATGTGCTCGGTGTAGACATCTTCGGGAATGAGACACTTTGTATCAGCAGACTTCGGTTTTGTATGTGTGTAAAATGTATAATTATAATTTTAACTTTTTTTTTAATATTTTTTTAAATAGGGTAAAAAGTTCTAATATGTGGAAAATAAATTATTTCACAAGTTATAAAATAGTGACAACAAACCTGAATTATAAAGATATAATATGGAGTAACAATTGAAAGAATGTTTGGGCGTAGTAATAATGTTAAATAATTGATTTATGATGAAAAAGATTCATATATTGCTTCTCAGTGTTTATACAATTTGTACGTCACACTAGAAATTTGAACTGCTGATACATAAAAAGTAAACAATTTTTACGATAATTTTGAAAATTTGCACAACTAAACATTCTTTGCAGGGAAACATAAACTCAGCAACGTTAAATTTAGTTTCTATCTCACATCATAATTGAAATTACCTACTTTGCACTAAAAAACTAAAATTTACTGGATTTGAAAGAGTGTGGTTATACCCAACTTTTAAATTGTCGTGCCGCCGTATCAATTTACACATAAAAATAACATTGTACACTCCGGTTCACTTATTTAAAGGCACTAAAAATTCCATATTCAGCACCCTGTATCTTTTGCAATTTTTAACCGATTGCAGAATTTTTAAATTTAAATGGAAGCTAGACACATTGAGAAAAAAAAATCATGACAATAGTAGTGTCTACTATAGAACTTTTTTAAAGCAATTAATCAAAAAAAGTGCTTTTTTTTGGAAAATTAAATAGTGAATAATTATAGCTCAATCAGAATAATTATAGAAATCGGTACTGTGAAACCAAAATAAAGTTTTTAATAACGAACTAATTTAATTCTCACTCGTTTGTAACCATATTTTCATTTAAAACTATATTTTCGTGACACAAAAAAAATTTTTTTTAATTTCGTAAATAATATTTCCTATTTTATTGGTTCATATATTTTTTTTTTACAAATCATCGTCTTTTTAAAACCAAATAATAATAGAGAATTCTTAAGGGGAAGTTGCCTATTTGAAAAGCAGATACTAATTAAAAAAAGGAAAACAATTAGTAATTATGACGTGGGAACCGCAAGCGGATGGCTTACAGCAAATTATCACCATACTTAGGGAGTCTCAATCTCCTGATTCAAATATTCAAGCAGCTGTGCATATGGTTAGTATAAATGAATAGAAGAAATTTTCAACATTAAGTAATATTGTTAATTTGTTTGTGAATGCAATTAATTCTTACAGAAACTCGAAGAATTAAATCATTACCCGGATTTTAATAACTATTTGATTTATGTTTTAACCAAACTTAAGTCGGAAGACGAACCAACTCGCTCTTTGAGTGGTTTAATACTGAAAAATAATGTGCGTACTCATGGCAACAATTTGCAACCGGAAATTGTGGAATACATTAAGCATGAGTGTTTGCAAGCTATTGGCGATCCATCGCCTTTAATTAGAGCGACTGTGGGCATATTAATTACAACTATTGCCTGTAATGGAGGATTACACAATTGGCCTCAGCTATTGCCATCGTTGTGTGAAATGTTAGATTCGCAGGATTATAATGTATGCGAAGGAGCATTCAGTGCTCTACAAAAAATCTGTGAAGATCATGCCGAAACTTTGGATTCAAGTACATTAAATAGACCACTGAACATAATGATTCCCAAATTTTTACAATATTTCAGTCACAACAGTCCTAAAATTCGTTCGCATGCCATTGCTTGCATAAATCACTTCATTTTAAATCGGTCGCAGGCCTTGATGTTGCATATTGATGCATTTATTGAAAGTTTGTTCAATTTATCATCTGATGATGATCATGAAGTGCGGAAGCATGTTTGTCACGGGTTGGTTATGTTATTGGAAGTGCGTATTGATCGCTTATTGCCGCACATGCCTTTAATTATCGAGTATATGCTAATGAGAACTCAAGATTCCGATGAAGGTGTTGCTCTGGAAGCTTCAGAGTTCTGGTTGACGTTGGCCGAACAAAACATTTGCAAGGATGCTCTTACGCCCTATTTACCACAATTGGCACCGGTGTTGGTGAAAGGTATGCGCTATTCGGATATTGATATTGTACTTCTGAAGGGTAATGTAGAAGAGGATGACATGGTGCCCGATCGCGAAGAGGACATTAGACCACGTTTCCATAAATCTCGTACGCATACAATTAAATCAAATGAGGCTGGTGGTGGAGATGATGATGAGGATGATGACGATGGGCCTGACGATGACGGTTCCCTGTCAGAATGGAATTTGCGTAAATGCAGTGCGGCTGCGTTAGATGTTTTGGCTAATGTTTTCCGTCAGGAATGTTTGCCTATTCTCTTACCAATACTCAAAGATACTCTGTTCCATCAGGATTGGGTAATAAAGGAAAGTGGTGTTTTAGCTTTGGGTGCCATTGCTGAAGGTTGCATGCAAGGCATAATTCCACATTTGCCAGAGCTGATACCATACTTAATTAGCTGTTTGTCCGACAAGAAAGCTTTGGTGCGTTCAATAACTTGCTGGACGTTATCCCGTTATGCCAATTGGGTGGTAAATCAACCACACGATCAATATTTAAAGCCTTTGATGGAGGAGCTGCTTAAACGTATATTAGACTCGAACAAAAGAGTGCAAGAAGCGGCCTGTTCAGCTTTTGCCACACTTGAAGAAGAAGCTTGTACTGAACTTGTGCCATATTTGGAATATATTCTACAAACTCTAGTGTTTGCATTTTCAAAATACCAGCACAAAAATTTATTAATTTTGTACGATGCTGTGGGTACACTTGCCGATTCTGTCGGTCATCATTTAAATAAACAACAATACATTGAAATTTTAATGCCACCATTAATAGACAAATGGAATCTATTGAAAGATGATGACAAAGATCTATTTCCCCTGTTGGAATGCTTATCAAGTATAGCTACAGCTTTGCAATCGGGTTTCTTGCCCTACTGTGATCCAGTCTACAGAAGATGTATATCTTTAATTGAACAAACTATCAATCAGGAAATGGTAAAATAATAGTTTATTAGCAATTATTAACATTTCATCTGTAATAAAATGGTATATTTCTTTGTAGGCTTGCAAACAAAACCCTGCCATTGATCATCCTGATAAAGAAAGAATGATTGTGGCTTTGGATTTGCTATCTGGCTTAGCTGAAGGTTTAGATGGTCATATTGAGTCGTTGGTGGCTAACAGCACTATCATGCAATTGCTGTATCAATGTATGCAGGATATATTGCCAGAGGTAAGAAATGTTGGTGCTTGATCACAACAAAATATATTTTCATAATTTTTTTTTTTTGTTCTATATTAAAAGGTGCGACAATCCTCTTTTGCTTTGTTGGGAGATTTAACCAAGGCATGTTTCCAACATGTTCATCCCTTTATGGGCGAGTTTTTCCCCATTTTGGGACAAAATCTAAATCCTGATTTTATATCTGTTTGCAACAATGCTACCTGGGCGATTGGTGAAATTTGTATGAAATTGGGTAAGGCTTAACTGCATGTGCATACGATTATTGGCTAAAGGTGTTTAATTTTAAACCTTTTCTTTTATCAATTGGACGTTACAGGTGAAGAAACTTGTCAGTATATACATTTGGTACTTAAAGAATTAATTGTCATTATTAATCGGCCAAACACCCCGAAAACACTTTTGGAAAATACAGGTAAGCATTGCTCAATATGAAAAAAAACTGAAAAACATTTTTTGTAAAGGTTTATGTTCCTTTATGTGGTTGTTTATGTGTGTATTAAATTAAATAATTTGCAAACACTTAGAAAAGCACCACATGGTCATTTTTTTATTAACTAAACTAGCTTATATTCTGTTTTATTTATGATATTTATAAAGGATAATTATAAAGGAATAAAATCAATCAAACAGTGCTTTTTATGATAGTAATTTATAGTAAATTTTTTCTGTATGCCGAGCAATAATATTGTACATATAAACAATTTTCGGTGAATTACTTAAAAATATTTTAGAAGTTGTGTCCTCTCTTGTCATCTAAATTTTCTAATTAAAAAAACACATACATATTTGTAATTCACGAACAATTAAAATTTGTAGATTTGTTACGCTAATGTTAAAGTATGAGAATAAAAGCTCTGTTTAAACACAGGAAACACGACAATTGTGTTGTTAATGTGCATATTTAAATAGTTTAAATAAACTAGAAAAATTTAAGCTTGTAAATGTATGTACATATGTGTGTTTCTGTTTTGAAATTCTATTAAGTGAAATAAAATTCATTTTTATTAACATTTTGTGATAAAAATTTAATAGATTCAGTTAACATGAACTGGGCAAGTTTTTTTTTTGTTAAATTTCTGTTGCTGTTGAAGACATATATAGCCCAACCCTAAATAAAGTTTTAGGAATTTTTTTGAATGAAAAAATTCTGTTTTTTATCTCCTATTTTATATAAATTGTTGAAAATTATAAGTTTCTTAACGTTGTGGCATTTGTTTGCCACATCTTTTTTCATATTTTTTAAACTAGAGAGCAGATTTAAAAATAATGGACCATAATCATAGTCACACTAAAATGATTTTAAGTTTATAAAATTAATAAAAGCCAACTTTTTTTCTCAAACTGATTTCAAATCACGAAAAAGGTGTTCTGCTCACAAAATCTTGTAACATCTCGTGATTTAATGCCGGCCAGCTAACTGCCTTACGATATCAATTCACTTGGAACATTTTGCTTTGAATTCCTTAACAAAATTATTAAATACACTTAATTTGAATTGTTTTTTTTTATTAGTTTTTGTTAAAAATTAATTATTTTTTAAAATGGAACCGTAAATTTATTAACTTTAAAATGCGCTTTATTTTGTGTGGAGAATTGTTTTTCTTTGGTTCATATTTTTCGTGATTTTCAGTTCTTGTTCTTTTTCTGAACAAATCTTATTGTAAACAAAACAAAAGAGTTTTAAGCTCGTGATTGAGAACAGTTATAATCACTGCTCAAAAATTCACTAACGTGATTTAAAAATCATTCGTGGTTTAAAATCTCTGAGATAATTTTTTTCTTTTGTTTACATTGTTCTTCTTTCTCTGAGCAAATTTTATTGTACGAGTATACAAAGCAAAAGAGATTTAAGCCCGTGATTGAGAACAGTAAAAATTATTACTTAAAAGCTAAAAATCTCGTGATTTTCAAAACACTAACAAATCTCTTATTTGATTTTAAAATCGTTTAAAATCAGAACATGCTGTATTATTGTGACCCAATGTAGGTACAACTTAAAGTAAATTTTGTTGGGGAATTACGATTCACCAGATGCAATTAAAAAAGTCAGCGCTTCAAAATGCTTTGATAACACTTTAGTTGCTCTGGCAAAAATTTGACCTCAATTTTTAAACTTGTGTAATAAACTGTTTAGTTTATTAAAGATTACATTAAAAAAAAAAGGAAGAAGGAATACTCTTTTGTGAAGAGTTATAAAATATTTTTAATATAAACAATTTAATTTTAAAATGCTTTTAAATCAATAAAATAAAAAAAAGCGTATTTTAAAATTTTGTTGAGGCTGATAAGAAATGGAGGTCGCGGATTAAACTTTTAGCTTTATTTTGCGAGCAAACTAAAAAGCTTCTCGTATTAGTGTCGTGTTCTCTTCAATAACAGAAAGTTCTTTAAAAATTATTTAATAAATCCTTTTATAAATCAAAAATAAAAACGAATTTTTTTTTACAAATTTGCAGTTAAGATTCATTTGGAAGACATAAATTATTTGTATTTCATTATTATGTATTTGTATAAAATCATGATTTATGATTTTTTAATTTATTTATATTTTTAATTTATTGTTTTTCGTTCCTTTATAGCAATAACTATTGGTCGTCTAGGTTATGTGTGCCCAGTTGAAGTGGCTCCTTATTTGCCAGAGTTTGTACGACAGTGGTGTGTAACACATTTCATTTTGTTTAAAAAAATTATTTATTTATATTTTTCTATTTCTTTATTATAATTTTTCTGTTTAGAAAAATAGCTTCTTAACAATTTTGTGTACATCAATTTGTTAAATGTTTTTGTTTCGTTTATAAAATTTTTGTTATTATTTTTTTTTAATTTTTTTCGGAAAAAAAAACAAATAACAAAAATCTATTTCTGTTATATTTATTGGTTAAAATTGTATTTAATTTTATTGTTGTTTTTCCTGTCTCATTTATATTTTCATAGGTGCACGTCTTTGCGTCATATCAGAGATAATGATGAGAAGGATTCCGCTTTTCGTGGCATGTGTCACATGATAACCGTAAATCCTGCTGGTGTTGTACCTGATTTTATATTCTTTTGTGATGCAATAGCATCATGGGTGAATCCTCCACAAGACTTGCAGCAGATGATACAAAAGGTAAATCAGTATTTTATTTCTTGTAAGTTTAGTATGAAAAACATTTTTATTAAAGAAATTTTTTCATAGAAATTTTGTTACTTTAATTAAAAAAAAAAAGAATAACACGTTTTCTCATTTATTTTTTATTTCTTTATAACAGATATTACTTGGTTTTAAAACCCAAGTTGGTGAGGAGAATTGGCGTCATTTCGTTGATCAATTTCCACCTATACTATCTGAACGTTTAGTTCACATGTACAACATTTAAACAGTTATTTCGTGTTTGCCAGTTGGAAATTTAAAAAAAGCAAAATATGGAATTTTTGCGTGAATAAGTAAAAAT
This sequence comes from Thelaira solivaga, assembly GCA_947397855.1. Taxonomy (NCBI): domain Eukaryota; kingdom Metazoa; phylum Arthropoda; class Insecta; order Diptera; family Tachinidae; genus Thelaira; species Thelaira solivaga. The sequence goes on from OX377613.1 coordinate 62,047,741, forward strand.
ATGACGATAAATAGGGCATGCACAACAACACAATAGCGCGAATTTGTTTAATGCAAAACAGATGAAGGGAACCTGTTTACAATATTAATTGAATTTTTTTTTTGTTAGGAGTTTTTATTTTATAATAAAATACAGTGATGGGGAATTGTAGATAAAAAAGTAAGAAACAAAAAACTGTAGTAGACAGCTTTCAAAACAAACCAACTAAAAGAAAAACATAAATTATAAAGTCTGTGGGGAATTCTTCTTTTCAAAATGATACTTAGTAAGGGTGACAAATAGACCTTAACCATTTATCGGGCATCTCATTTTTGCTCCCAATATACTATAAAATAAAAGGACATGTCTATTTAGAAATAATTTTTTTTTTGTAAATTTTTTTTATTTAAAAAAAACGAGCATTTCGAAATTTTCATACTGCCTAAAAAGCTATAATTATTTTGCGAAAAATTAAATAACCGATCGCAATTATTAGGCAAAGACAAAAAACATTTTTTGGATTTTTCGAGCTCAAAATTTCAACACTTTAGATACGAGTATTTCCATTTTTTTTCAACACGCAACGGAAAGTATTTGTTAAAAAATATTTCCCATTGTATTTTATAACTTTTTTCACTTTTTTATGTTACATGATTTGTACTAGTTATGTTGCAATGTTTACAATATATACATATATCGGTTGAACACATCAATATATAGTAATTTTTAGGGAGTGTGACATTACTGTCACATGGCCAAATGAAGGGTTAAATAAATACAAAATGTCTGAATTAAATGATATTACAGGGATTAAAAATTCTTGTTATTAGCAGTTGAGATAAAAAGCGTAAAATAAAAGGTTTTGGTCTAACAACCTTTGCTTAATGAATATAAGTAAATATAAAAATTAAATATTAAATTAAACCTATTTATCACAACATACATATAATAATTAAAAATTACTAAATACGTTTTAAAACTCAACAAAAATTTCATAACTAACCAAACTTTAAACTATTTTGTAAAATATTAAAAACAAATCAGCATCAATTGGTGAGTTAAAAGCTGACAATATAATTAATTTTAATTTAGTTTATTTTTAAATTTACTCAAACAAATTCTTTTCAAATGGTCAGTAAATTAACAGTTTTTTTTATATTATATTATATTTGTATGTGTATGCAGTAGTAACTTTTTTTTAACACACAAATTTTTTTTTTCATTTTTTACACACACACACACATACACACACCTACACACATTATCCTTTACACAATTCTGAAAATCATTTGTACTTAACATTTCATTAGACATTATTCAGTTTATTATTTAATAAAAAAGACCAATTTTTTTATTTTTATATTTAGTACATGAATTAGTTTTATCTTTTTTTAATAAATCACTTAGATAGTTTTATTTTTATTAAAAACAAAAACAAAATTTCTTAGTGAATAAAGTGTATTAATAAAATAAAATCGTTGCGTTCGGGTCGGGTCGGGTCGGGTCTTATTCGCCGCGTTAAATGTCATTACATAGATTTATTAAAACTAAAAATAAATAATAAATTATATACTATATAAAAAAGATGTGTTTTATACATTTCTTTACTAAAAATACTTTAGTATTAAAATATTTCTTACTTGTAATTTTATTAATCTAGAAACAAACTACAGGCATATGTTTTTCTTTTAAATTTTTGAAAAAAAAATTATTTTAATTTTAAAATATTTTTTCTAATTTTATATGAAAATTGATAAAACTTCATTTACAGTTCTTGGAATCCTTGTTTTTGAAAAGTAAAAAAAAAAAAATAATAATAATTTAATTCGGAGAATCCCAAAAGAGGTGCTATTTACACTAAAGCTATACGGTCACATTACACAAATATTTGTCAAAATAATAACCACTATTTTTTGGCAAATATTTTTATGACTTTTATGACATAAAATTAAATGAAATAATATAAAAAAACCAAGTATGTCGTAATTTAATAAAAAAGTTAAAGTAATCTAAGCGAATATTTCTTCAAAATTTATAAACATTAGGCTTATTTCGAAAAATATTTGTTAAATGTGACCGTAGCTTTAATTAGGAACGGAAACTCATATTTTAGTGTAAAAAGCATCTCTTTTAACGCTCAATTTTCAAGAACGCGATTGCCTGTATACTTCTACTGATTTTTGATTTCTTTATTCTTTAATCTACTTCGTCTTAGTTGAGTTGAATCAATGCTTAGAACTAATTAAAGAGAAATTTTTCAAATCAATCAAGGAAAATCAATTTATAAACATTTCTTCACTTAAACTTTTAGTTTTTGTTATTAATTTTTTTTTCTTTAATTTACTTTATGCAAAAGCACACTCAAATTAATAAAAAAAAACACCTCGACATTTATCGATATTTTTAAATATTGAGAACTTTAATACCGATTTACAATACATGGCAAAAAGTGACGTTGTTTTGTATCGATAACGCTAAACGAAATAAATGTGAAGTGTGTTTTTGAGCATTTGTGAAATATCACGAGTACCCACAACTATTAATCTTAAAGGCGATTTAAATAAAAATGAATAATATTTTTTTATTTTGAAATTTTGAGTGCTAATATACAACTGAACTAAATTGTATTTAAAACAAAATAAGGCTGACATGCTGGAGGGCTACTCTGTATTGCTAAGCGAAATCTAAATGTTTTGCGTTTGCTCTTTGGTTATCGCAAGATATTTCTGTGTATAAATCGATGTTGACATGCACTTAAGCATTACAGAGCAGGGTACAACAATATATTATGAATTGTGACAAAAATTAACCAATATTTTGTTTTTTTTTAATGTTCCAAAATTCTTATTGGTTTGAAAAATTCACATAAACTTTAATAAATATTTTGTTTTTAAATTTTGCTGCAAGAAGTGCAAGTAACAAATATTTTAATACTATTTTTATTTATGTTTTATTTGAATATACTGTTATGAAAATCACTCTATTGTATGAATGTTTTAAGAAATGTTATTTATGTATGTCCTAAATGTAGCAATTCAGTGTTTATGTTAATTTGTAGAATTTTATAGTGTAATGCTTGTGTGTGAGCTGTGTATTATTTATATCTGTGTTACTGTATAAGCTTTATGATAACTATTGACATAATTAAAATGTTAAATGGCAGACTTGCCTGGGTGAAAGAGTTAGTGGCCTTTGAAGATAGGTTGTAGAAGCAGTTCTCCGATTGCGCCTGGTCTCGGGTTTAATATGTTTGACAGGAAATCTCGATGAATTTGACCATCTCATCTGTCAATCTCTATTCGTTCTTTTCCATAAAATCCATCCAATGATCCGGATCAAGTATAATTAGCTCTACATCTCTGGAGGGTAATGAGTCATCCATCTTGGGGAGTAATTTTTTTCCTCGGCTTCGACAAGAGCACGAATTGTTGCTTCCGGATTATCCCCTGCAGATATTTGGCATTTAATGATTGAATGTTGCTAATACAATGTGACAAAATGTATGAGTTCCAGGTGCATTGCGAGACGAATAAGCGCTTCTTGAGACTATACCCAAATCCATCTGATAAGGGAAATAAGAAACCATCTAAAACTAAAGCTATCATAAAGCTTATACACTAATACACATATAAATAATACACAGAGCTCACACACAAGCATTACACTATAAAATTCTACAAATTAACATAAACACTGAATTGCTACATTTAGACATACATAAATAACATTTCTTATGAATAATAAAACACAGTCATACAATAGAGTGATTTTCGCAACAATATAAAAAAAATATCGTCGCGTTCGGGTTTATCGGTTCGGTTTTCGCGTTCGCGTTTAAGTTTTTCGTCGTTCGTTTGACTGCTCAGTTATCGTCGTGGTTCGTTTTTCATATATTTTTGTATGGCTACAATACTAATTAGAGTTAGGGTTCGCGTATTTCTTCATTTTTTAACATATAAAAATGGTTTTTTTTTTTGTTAACTTTACACAACAGTAAACCAGGAGAACAATAGTATTAGAAGTATAAATATATATTTTTATTGCTAACCTAACAATCCTATAGAATTATTATTTTTTATTTGTCGTACAGAGTCTCATATGATAGCAACATTAGATTTTTTTATTTGAAAAAAGTAGTAAAATGGGAATTAAAAGAATATTAAATCCCATGCATCTCTTTACTCTTGTCAAATTCTTTTCTTTGTGAACGCTTGCAACGAATAGCTGGTAATTTTATTGTTGCATTAATAAAATGTTTTCTATGGCAGCACAATATTCCACATACTGGGAAGTTACTATTTTTTTTTTGATCCCTAAAAGTACATATACCGCCATATGTTTTAAAAAAAATTTATAAGTCCCCGATTATAAAAAAATTTTCAGTTTTTTTTTTAAGTTTTTATAATTTAAGAATCAGAATTAAATTTTTTTTTTTATTTTAAAAGTGAAAAATATTGCAGGAACTTGTAAATTGATTAGAGGCATCATAATACATAAAAAAGATCGATATGTCAAATGCATACCATCGAAAACATTATGATTGAAAGGAGATGGAATAGAAGACAAAAGTCAATACTGTTAAAAGGAGAAATTTGGATTCTGATTAAAAATTTCGATTCGCGTCGAAACGCATGACGAAATGCAATAAAATGAGGCATATTTCCTACTTTTTTTTATAACATAAATTTATTATAATTTATATTTAAATATTTTGCAATGAAAAATTGGAAAAAAAAAGTTAAAATATAAATTATTTTGAAGGGCGAAAAAATTACCAAATAAATAAATTTATTATTTTAATAAAATAACGAAATCCAGAAATAATTTTTAAATAAAATGCTCTACTGCAAAATTTCCTTTTACCCCTTACTCTTAGGGATCACTGTATACCATATGTATTCCCAAGAATTACAATTTTTTCTTGCTCTCATTTCAAAATTCAAATAAATTATTTAATGTTGTTAATCATATCCAACAGCAACATAAACTAACTATATATATACATACATAATTTTTAAGTATATTTATGTGATGTTTCCTCATAAACAAAAAAAATCTAAATCCTTTTGGGATTAAAATTTTTCTATTTGATTTTTAACAACAAAAAAAAAAAAAAAAAAAAAAAAGAAAAGAAAAGACTTATATTTTTATTAATTAATTAAACATAAAATAGCAAGTGTAAATTAAGATAAAAAAAAAAATAACTAACATTTTTTTGTGTTTTAACAAAGTTTACTTACCATGAAGGGGGGAATTAGCTTACCAAATTCAATAAAATATAAAATACGTGTGATATTAAAATTAATATTTCTTCGGTTTCGCGTCGCGTGTCATAACAATAAAAATAAAATTTAAAATAATTAAAAAAAAACTGCATGGATCTCCGCCCCCAGATCCCAAATTAACTACATTTATAATAATTATAACATTAAAATAAAAATCGTCGTACATTTGTATATAATACTACAAAAAAATAAATAAAATTAGTATAATAAATTAATCGTGATTTCGTAAGTACCTAAACCAGATTCACCGCGGAATCTGGTCGCGTTCGCGTTTATCTCGGGTGATTATTTAAATTTAAGATACATAGTAATAAAAATTAAAAAATAACAGAATTAACACTATTTTCGTAAAAAAAATTTATAGCGAAAACAACTAACTCAAATAATAATAATAATAATATAATTTACTATGAAATACACAAATATTGTTTCTTTTTTTTATAAATTTAATATTCATTTTGTTTGTTAAACAATAAAATAATTTTTTACACCTTTTTTGTTGTAACTCTTAACTAGTATACTTATAAACATTTGTTTAAAGTTTCTGTTTTTATTTTTTACATATGAAGTTAGACTTACAAAATATCTGCATACACCTTATATTTTTATTATGTTGAATACACTATTACACAATTCAAAAACCATACAATATACATATTTACATGCATATATTTAATATAAATATTAAAATCATACATAAATACAAACATAAGATGAACATTGAAAAAATCAACTTGATTTTACATAAAAATTGTGTCAACTTCTATCGTATTGCGTATTAGCAAAAAAAAAAAAGAAACTATTAAAATAAGCTATTGTTACGTCTTTACCCTATTATAAAAACATGTATTTTATTAGGGTTCTTTATTGAAATAACAACACAATAAGTTCTCTTCTCTTGACACTTGTTGTAAAAACACACTTTATTTATAACCGTCAAAAGGACACTATTGTTTACAGTCTAATGTCTCAACCAGAACTGAACTGTTAACAATCTAAGCACTGCTTTATATACTGTTTGCTTTAGCAAACTGTAACAGATATTACAAATCTTTAGTTCAGCCAAGAACCGTCTACAAACTTCTAGAAGTTACTGCATACTTCTAGGTCTATCAAGTATAGAACAACAAGGTAAATTAAAATGCTTAATCTAGCAAATTCTAGATCTAAAGCTATCATAAAGCTTATACACAAACTCAGATATAAATAATACACGGCTCACACACAAGTATTACGCTATAAAATTCTACCAAGTAACATAAAACTGAATTGCTACATTTATAAATACAATTTCTTCGTAACAATATATAAAAATAAAAATAGAAAAGTAATTTGAATACTATTTGAGTGTGGTATAAATGTAAGAAAAATACTGTTTGAATTTGGATTTACTTACAAAATAAGTAATATATAAAAAATATTTTATCACTAATTATTATCAGCTGTCAAATGATTGTATAAAATAAATTCTGTCGGTCAAATTTATAAAAATATTTTTATAAACTTTGCAAGTATAGTGTATCTATAAACAATAGACTTAAAGAGGTATGTTGCACAATTACATTTTCTATTTAACTACATCCATACAGTTACAATGTTAATGTAAATGTAAATGTAATTGCTACTGCCTCCTTACAGTTTAATATCACTATTAAAAGTAATAGACATACATACATGTTTAAAATTGTTCGTTAATTGGCATAAATAGTTTTATTTACATAAAATAGTATGTACATAGTTATGTATATATATATTTAATTTTTCTCACCAATATACATATGTATAGTATAGTATATATGACTAATAAAAAAATCCATATTTTAAAGTAACAAAATACATACATATTTTATTATCAGGTCTATTCTGAAAATCACATGATTTCAAATCACATATTGTTTTGAAATCACACGTGTGATTTGCGCTGTTCTGTAAATCACATTGCTTTTGTATTTTTCTGTGTGATTTTATATATTTCAAAGCATAAAAAACAGCTGATTCTTTTGTTCCCAAAAGCGTCTTTATTTTTTTTTTAAGTTTTAAGTGTTTTTCTTTTGTTTTTTTGCAAAATTATTTAAGTAATTTATTTCAACGTTCGTTATATAATAGTCGCGAAAATAACCAAATGATTTGAAAACGTAAGTGCCTTAGCTGACCGTTTTGAAATCACAAAATTATGTGCACAGAACACCATTTTTGTGCTTTCAAATCACATTGATAAAATGTGATTTTCAGAACATGCCTGATAGATATTTAAAATAATAGACAATTATTTATTTGATTCAAAATACATTTCAAATTAATTTTTAGTTTTATGGTCGTTACTATTTAAAATGGAAATCAATGAAATAAATGTCACGAAGGCAGTGTTATATTTTGAACAGCATTATCATAATATTTACATTTTATAACACTATTCACAATAAACAAACGGTTAAACTACAGGGACCGTCAAATATTTTCTACCGCGCTTTTCACGCTATTACCGCGCTTAATTTAATACAACACTGTATTTTACTCCAATTGGCTTTCATTCGGTAGTTCTTTTTCACTTCGTCTGTTCGGGATTTTTTCACTCTAGCTAATTTTAATTAAAAGCTCGTTTTAAAATGTTTAAATCATCAGTGCGTTTATAAAAATGTCAAATTTTAAGTTCTTTTTTGTTTAATTTGTGTAAACTTTTCATGAAAATCGAATTCAATTAAAAAATTTTGCAATTGAAAAAAATTTGCACAGCTCAAGTGAAACACGAAAGGGTGACGAAATTGACAAAAAAAATTTTTCTCACATCAAGCAGAAAAAAATTGTGGATTTATGTATGTGCGTCAGTGTGCTAAAGTTGTAATATAAAGAAATACCTACATGCATTCATATTTAAAAATTAGGAAATAGTTTTATAATAGTAATAAAATTCAAATAATTTTTGCCAAATAGCAAAGCGAAAAAAGGTTAGTAAGAAAAAAAAAAAAGACTGAAATTTCCAACATGTTTATGCATATTAATAAGACAGCTGTTTTTCGAAGGTTTAACTTGCTTATGCGCGCATGCATGGTTGTATGTATGTTTGTTTATTTGTTTTGTAAACCTTTTCTAGTTTAGAAAAATGCATATATGTATATGGAAGTGTGTATGTGTGTTAGACTGTTTGCTATTCTGATTCTTTCATCAGTTTTCTTTTCATCTGTTTTTTATGTTTTGCCATTTATTGACTTTTTGTTTAGTTTATTTTCCTTTATATCAACGTAGGCATGTAATTTGTTTTTGTACTATTATTCTCAAGTCGTTTTCTTCCTGCATTTTAAAAACAACACGTCTTTAGTTATAAAAAAATATTTTATTGTAAATTCTATGCCAGTTTCCTACTCAAAGATTGTATTACATTTTGTTTAAAATATTTCATTTTACGTGATTTTTTTTCACATAACTACCGTTTTAGAGTTGTAGAGATGTACATATGTATGAATTTGTGTATGCAGTTAGTGATAGTAAGAAATGTAACATTCTTACATTATCAATTCTGATTTGAAAAATGAAGAAAAATGTTTCCCCAAAAATAACTTTAATATACTAGTATAACAATAATTATTAAAATTGTTAATAATGGATTTTTCAGCTTACTCTCTATATACATATATGTATATAGCATAAATAAATATCTACCTACATACATACATATATAGAGCTTTATGCATAACAGCAGCTGGATAGTCACGCATTCTATCTAGCTGCTAAAAAGAATGGCGATTTTCCGTGCCAGCTAGTTGGCATAGAGTTTATTCATAACACATTCTATCTTCAAGAATATCAACTTTGAAATTTGCATAGGTATTTAAAAATCAGAGACATTTATTTATATTTTTATGTATCTATATATGCATGTATGTATGTTTATTTATTTTATGTATTTATGCAATTTTGCTGTCTAAACTTAATTTTTAACTCAACCTCATTTTTTAATACTTAATAATTTTTTTTATTTATTAACATCGCTTACCAGATCGCTGAGAGGACGCTGGCAGGTCTTTAGCACCTAATTTTCAAAAGTTTAAAATACGCATATAAGTAAGGCTGAATAGCAGTTAATTCTTTTTCGATTCACCTATAATTTTTTCGTTTGCTATCTCTGCTGCATACATATTTCCTAAGGTTTGCTAAATTATACTTGAAAGCTTCACATCACTTCAAACGTGTAATATTTTATAATAAAAAGTGCTTGTAAGCCATTTAAAGTCGTTTAATACCTACCTACTTGCAGACTACTTGAGCTTAATTTAGTTTCACTGTAGCAAAAGTTTAGCTGTTTAAAAAGGTTTAAAGTTGTTCCATCATAACTGAGTACATCTATATAATTTTGTTACTATATCATTGATACTTAATTACTAAATTTTTATTTAAATTAATTGTCAAGATCAAAAGAAATCCATATAAAAAAAATTCTAGTGGCAAAAAAGTTTTTTTTTTGGGCAGTAATTAAAAAATATTAATGCAAAATTTTTTTTTTGATGGTTGTAATACATGTACATATACATACATTTATAAATAATGTGTAAGTATAAAATCTTAGTACATAACGATAATTTAAAATTAAATTAAATTATCTGCACACTGTGTACACTTACATACGAGCACTTATCTGTTGTTCAAAGAGTCTTGCATTTTATTAATATTAAATTCAAGTTATTAAATATTGTCAAAACAAAGTTGTTGCAGACTGAATGTTGTCAATGCCAAACTTATATTATATAGCCAAAACGACAAATACTTATTTATATGTATGTACATACATGTGTATGTATTTTCTTAAACTTAATTTCATACGTAATAAATTATGGCTTTTGGAAAATAAAAGTAAAAATACAAATCAAGTTAAAAGAATTGCAGCTTTATGTGAATCATCGTTTTGTTTATATAAATATGTATGCTGGTACATACTCCGTGAAAATTAATACTACATTATTTTAAAATGCTGTTTAACTTTCTAAAAACGTGAATAGATGTCTGTATCTCATGTAAATAGATACATAAATACGAGTACTTGCATACATTTTCTTAGCTTATTTTTTTACTATATACCTACTCGTTCAAATCAGATATTACTCTATAAACTTTTTCTTCTTATTTTGTTTTTATTGCTAATTCTATAAATTGCGGTTTTTAACTCTTGATATTTTTCTTACAATTAACCACAATTGAGTTTTTTCATTGAGTTTCATCGTTAGCATAATTACTAACATCATCTTGTTAACCAAAATCCAATTTGCATACAGTATAGCTAAATAATCGTATCTATAAATGTTTTTGCTAGAAATGTATTTAAACGAAAGCCGTCTTTTATACATATTTATAAATTCCTTATGTAGTAGGTACATATGTGCATACTACGTTTGTATATTCAAAAATGGCTATGATTCTTGTAGGTCTTCTCATGTGGTCTCCTTGTAAACCAAGTTGGGAAGAAGAAGATATAGATAAAGACAAAAACATGTCAACAAAACCGATGAGAGATTGAGAGAGAGCTCGTCTCGAGGCCCTACAGTCCTCCCGACTATCAGATAGACAGTGAAAATAATGCTGCTAAGGGTCTGTTTGAACCATACATCTGCAGTTCAGAATAGAAGCAGAGAAAGTGTTTTATTATAAAGTAACTGAGCCCGCACTGTCTTCAATGTCTTAAATTTTCTATGATGATATGAATGAGAAGGAAATAGAGAAACCCGATTTACAAAACGATTTCTGTTTTAAAAACGCAAGCAAAATATGTTTGCTTGTGTTTTTTTTTCCAAAGTACGAGTACATATGGATCAGCTGGTTAACTTATAAATAAACAATAGACAAACGGAATGGACAAAATCAAATTAAATTCATTACAATCTTATTTTTTTATTTAAAAAAGGGTAAATTTGTTGTTAATTTCTATTTAAATAAAAAGAAATCATATTTAATTTGAATTGTTTATCATTTTATGTTCTATTTAATACTTTTTAACGATTAGTATTTGGTCAAAATTCACCAGTTCGCTTCAGTGGTGTGTTTGCAGTGCGAAAACATCAAAATTGCAGCGGTACGTTTTGCAGAACACCTATTTTGAGTTTACACATCGTAAAAGGGAAACACCTAGCATTGCGTTTTGCACGAATTTTGCATTTTTCAGAACATGGATTATTGTTTGTGGAAAATATATAAAATTTAATTTTTAAACACCAACTTAAAAAATATGTGCAAAAGTTTTCAGCTTTGAAAACCTTGAAATAACTTGTCTTTCCGTCCTCATTTCTTGTGACCATGACTAAACATTTATTAGGGAAGTGTTTTATTTTTAATTTTTTTCAAACTGCTGGTTTTTACTCCCCTTCGTATATACACACTTGCCATTTTCCACAATGTAACGAAAACCAGTAACACCTTTTATTTATAACATTATTTTTTTTTCTTATTCATGCGAATATACAACTGCTATTTGCACGATATTTCAGTAGTTGTTTTCTATTATTGTATTGGTAAATAATTTATATAAAAATTGTTATAAAAACACAATTGTAAATGTATAATTTAATAATTTTTAAAACTAACAAACAGTTTTAATGACTTCCTGTAAAATATCAGGCTAAATTTCTTCAATTTCGTGACGAATATTGTCTTTAAAATGTTTTATGATTTACTTGAGGATTCTGTATTCCCAAAAACCGATTGTTCTGTTTATTGAAGTGTCCACTGAGAAGAAAATGGGCTTCATCGCTCATCAATTTAGATGAAAAATTTTCAATTTCACCAGACAGCCTTAGGATGGCATTACTGTACTCAACTCATTGATCAGGATCTCTCGGTAGCAATTTTTGGACTAATTGAATTTTGTACGGGAACATTTTCAAATCATTTTTCAAAATTCGTAACTGGGAACTACGTCTCCGAATTGATGTTTCTGGAGACTTTGCAACACTATCGCGCATCAGAGCCACATTTCCAGCGTCGTCTTCTAGAACGAGGCATTTCTGCTCTCTTACCGTACTGTCGATAATTCGAATGTAAACGATAAATTGTTGTTTTGTAAGGCATTGTACGATTAACATATTTTGCCGCCATTTCCGCTGAGTGGCAATAATGGAAAGTTTATTTTCAATAAATATTGTCACTATTTGTGCTCATTCTTGTGGCGTATATTTATCCATAATAAAATTTGGACGCCTACATAACACAATGGTGAAAGTGAAATTGATCTAGACGTCCCATAACCAAGATGGCGCGTAATCCCCACCTTTTATGTTTTAAAAGAGGCTTTAAGTTACAAAAAATTAACATTCAACTTTTTACTAAATTATTATGATGCACCGCATCAATTTACAGGTTACTACACATATTTTTCACTACTACAATCAAAAATAAGGTTCTTGAACTAAAACAATTTTAAAAAGCTTGAATAATTTTTTATAATAGAGACTTTTTTCGCTTCTTCTATAAAATGTTTTGAATGTAACTTAGGGCTTTTTTGATTTACTAAAGTTATTGACAGACAACATTTGTCTTCAAGTGCATTGCCTTGTAAATATAAATTGCGTTGTATTTTCTAACAGTTTTTTTTCTATAACAGAGTGTGTACTAAGTTATCACGCTTCTATATACAAAATGAAAGGGTGGTCATCAATATTCATGTTGGAAGAGCAAATATTTTTTTACCTTTACTTCACATTTCTCAATATGATAAAGTAAAAATAAGTTTCTCTGAAAAAAAAGCTCATGTCTTATCTATCAGTCAACAACATTCAAGTGTATGAGTGAGATAATATTTTGTTCTTTTCTTTAATGTATTTTCTATTTATACTTGACAGTCAAAATATTGTGGAAAAAATTGCTAGATATTGAAATAAATACTTTTGTAATAAAATACTTAATAATGAAAGAGTGGATAATTATTATTATGTTGAATTTTCTAGGAAAGGAAAAAACAAAAACAAATAAAGTATGAGCACATCGATAAGCAGCACGACGTTAAATGTCCCAACAAACGCCACCACCACCACCACCACCAACACAATAACTGCTCTAGTAAATGCTACAATAACCACCACTACATCAACACCAGTTAAATTAAATTTTATACCACAAATGTCCGCTGATGCCGCGCCCATTGATCCTTTAAGCCATGTGGGTGATGGCATATTTCTACAAACAAAAACCGCTCAAGGTTTAGCTGGCATTTTTGTTTGGGCAGCTTTGTTTATTACATGCCAACAGGTAGGTGATGTATTGATTTTTTTGTTATTAGTTTTTCCACCAACTAACACACCTACATGCAGACTAAAATCTTTTCTTTCATTTAATTTTATATTTATTGTTTGTATTTCATTTGTACTGTTTGGCTTTCAGATTTATCAACATTTACGTTGGTACACAAATCCCCAAGAGCAACGTTGGATTGTGCGAATTTTATTTATTGTGCCCATATATGCGACTTATTCCTGGATAAGTTTATTATTTTTTAATTCTGACAATGTGTATGTGTACTTTTTCACTGTGCGGGATTGTTATGAAGGTAAGTTTTATTGAAAAATCTTTTAAAACAATAAACTACACACAAACTTTTGTCTTTTCAGCCTTTGTTATTTACAATTTCCTATCATTATGTTACGAATATTTGGGTGGCGAAGGCAATATAATGTCTGAAATTCGTGGCAAACCTATTAAAACCTCATGTCTTTATGGCACATGCTGTTTAAAGGGCAAAACTTATACAATAGGATTTTTACGTTTCTGTAAACAGGCTACTTTACAGTTTTGTTTGGTAAAACCATTGGTGGCATTTATAATTATATTTTTACAAGTATTTGGACATTACCATGATGGTGATTGGAGGTAAACAATTAATAAACTCTAAGCGATTTTTTTTGTTAATGACATGATATCTTTCATATAGGTCCGATGGTGGTTACATTTATATTACAGTCATTTATAACATCTCAGTGTCATTAGCATTGTACGGTTTATATTTATTTTACTTTGCTACTCGTGATTTATTAACTCCCTTTGAGCCTGTCTTAAAATTCTGCACCATCAAATCTGTTATTTTCTTATCATTTTGGCAAGGTAAGCTAACAAATTGTATGGATAATTTAAACACTTTATTATACACTTTTTGCTTATTAAAAAAAAGGTGTTGGCTTGGCTATTTTGGAAAAGGCTAATATAATTTCACCAATTGTTGACAACGCTGGCACTGTTACTTCGGCTGGTACTGTGTCAGCTGGTTATCAGAACTTTTTCATTTGTATTGAAATGCTGTTTGCTGCAATTGCTTTACGTTATGCCTTCCCTTATCAGGTGAGAAATATTTTGTATGATTTTATTATTATTTTCTTTTAATATGTGTGTATAACTTGTGTTTTTACTAGATAACACACTCTTTTCACATCTTTCTTTGGGTTTTTTTTTTTATTAAAATAAAAAAGGGTTCAAATTATACACAAAGTTTTAGGTTAGGTTAGATGGAATAGGGGTCTCAAAGCAGCTTAGGATAGGACTGGGCCGTGGATATCGATCGAAATTTAAATATAATTTAAATAGAAATATCGGATGCTGTAATTGGCCTTAAGACTTTGGTTTTTTTATATACCAGGACCACACACAGCAATTTTAGTTGGGCAATTCTTGATTTTGTAGGAGAGGGAGGAAACAAGAATTAAAAGGGGCACAAACTTTAAAGCTGTAAAAAAAAAAGAAGACAGGTAGCTTGAATGCTGAATGAATGAATAAATAAGAATGCAATAATTGCCGAAACAAAATTGCTGCGTATAGACTGCGTATAGACAGACACAGCACAGCGGCAATTTTAAAAGAGAATTAATAAAGAATTGCCCAACAAAAACTGCTGTGTGTGGTCCTGGTGGTCCTGGGGAAAAGTTGAAGCGGTATATAACCTAAATTGAGAGCTTTATAAAAAATACAAAAAATTTAAATTTATTTAAAACTTAACTATTTTTACCAGTTCGCGTCTGGGGGTTCATTAGGTATTTCAATTCGAATTGAAATGGCTTTCGAAAAGAATTTTCCATTCGAAAAAAGCTAATATGTATTAACAATTTTGAGGCTAATTTTAAAAATTTAAATTTTTTTTGAATGATCTACATAATTACTTTTTTTCTTATTGAAAATTCTTTTCGAAAGTCATTTCGATTCGAATCGAAATACACAATAACCCCCTAGTGGGCGTGGCTTTATTAGCCAAATCGGTCCAGCCGTTCTCGAGTTTTTGTGCTAGTAACAAACTTCAATTGCACGGTGTTTGCACTTAATAAATAGCTGTAGTCCAATTTTAAATTTTAATTTAAGCTATACATTGTTTAAAATATCCTTATTCAAATATTATAATTAGGTAATCTGTAAGAATTTAATTCTGTAGATGGTAAATAAATAAATAAAATATAATAAATATATTTTATATAGCCAATAGCCATATGAGAAATAACAGTTTGTTATTGTCATTAAACAATATTGTTTGAGTTTGTGGGACTTCTATTTTCGTCAAAATTAGCTGTCTTAATAATTCAATTAATTTAATAAAACAAAAATTCCATTTTACTCTTTAAGGTGTATGCTCGCAGTTGTATTGGCGATGGCCATGGTCGTTCTGTAACCATGCAATCGATTTCCAGCAGTCTAAAAGTAAAATCTATATGCGTATAAATCATAGAGTCTTATAAAACTAATATTGTTTTTTTCATTTGTTTCTTTCAACACTAGGAAACTATGAATCCTAAAGATATTATGACAGACGCTATACACAATTTCCATCCACAATATCAACAATACACGCAATACAGTTCCGGTAAGTGAAATATTTTATTAATTTTATTTGTTTTTTATTTTGATTGCTTGTTTGTATATAACTTTTTTATGGCTTTCATTGCTTTGCTTTCTTGGTTTCTTCTTAACTGTTTTTTATTTTGTTTGTTGGTTGTTCTAAACAATCGCTTAAAGGGTTTTATACACGTACACACGTACATATGAATTTTTATTAATTTTATTTTGTTTACTAAAACATGCTCATGAACACATTTAATAATGCATTATTTACTTTTGCCAAAACCATTCTAAATTTAACTGTAAAATATTATTTGAAATTACTTTATTATATATTTTAATAACTTCTATTTGGAATTTAAAAGTTTAACAAAATATTAATCTTTATTTGTGCTTAATTCCAGAAATTGTGTTGGTTTTAAAATTTATTCTTTTACTCATGATATTTTATTTATTTCTGGAATTAAGCACAAACAAAGATTAATAATTTGTTATTTTAATAACATAAATTTTTTTTAATGTAATTTTTTTTTGTTGGTTACATGTACATACATACATACGTTATACACATTTAAAATGATTTTCTTGTAAATATGAATTGCCTGCTAAATTTATTAATATGATTTATTGATTTTAATTATTTATTATTATAAAGAAAGCTAACTGCACTAATAACAATTTAATTTATAAGATTTATATTTGATTGTTTATTATTATTTTTTATTTCTGTTTTGTTTTTTGTTTCTTTTTGTACCATTTGCCTTTTGATTTTTTTCTTTTATCTTTTTTGTTTGTCTTTTTGTTTCTTGGCGTTTTTTTGTCCTTTTTTTTCCTGACGTTTTTTTCTGGAATTTTTTTCTTGGCGTTTTTTGTGGCTTTTTTTTGTATTTTTTTGTGGCTTTTTTTTTGTTTTTTTCTTTTATTTTTTTTTTTGTATTTTTGTTTTTATTTATTTTTTTTTTTCTTTACACTGGTCAACAAAACGTTACATTTTATTGGTAAATATTATAACTAAATAAAATATCTAAAATAGGGTCCAAAATCGTCCTATTTGATCTCAAGCAAAATCTACGGAAATTTTAATCTTTTTATACGGAATAATTTCGAACGAGGCGAATTGGTCTCTGATTATACAGCTACAATAACATAGAATAGAACTAAAATTAAGATTAACAAAGAGATCTGCATTTCTTTACTAAAAACATTTTGTAGTAATATTTTTTAGTTAAATAATACTTTTGATTGTAATTTTATTAGAAATTTTTTTAAATGAATTATAACACGAGTGGTTTAAGTAAATTAAAAATAACTTAAAGTAATAGGGTATTCGCGAAGCTATTAGGGCAAATTTGCATTTTAAAAAATTTGCTTATTTATTTTTCCAAACTTTCGCTTGCAAACACTCTAATAAATGTCACCAGATGATAAAACCCCCTCAAAAAATCTGGTAACCTTAAGGGCTCTAACTTTAATTAAATTTTTTTAGGCTCATTATTACAACTTTTGATAGTTAAAGTTACGATTTTGTGATTCAAATAACCGATATCTTTCGAACCCAATTTAGGTGGATAGTTAAGGACACACTATCCGATATTTAACTTATCAATATTTTTTAATTTAATGTCCCACAAAAAGCTTGATATTTTACTTATAAAATCTTAACTTTAAATTCAACTCTAGGTTTGAAATAAATTAGTAAAATTGTTTTTAATCGGTTTAAATTTTCTGTATTCTGAATATGTATATTTAAAAAATGTGAAGCTAAATTTTCTTTTTTTATTAATGTGTGGTTTTCATAAAACAATTGAATATACGAGTATAGAAATATTGTTGTGAGGTTTTTAGAACACAAGCAATCAACTCGTGTAAAAATTTTTATGAAAAACACTCAAAATTTGAGTACTTTTCATATAAAATTTTTAGACGATTTGATCGCTTGTTTTATAAAAACAGTACATCAATGAAAAGTACTCAAAAAATTGAGTGTTTTTATACAAATTTTTTAGGAGAGTTAATTGTTGGTGTTGTGGAAACAGCACATAAATAAACTTTTTCTTTTTTAAATTCTGTTCATAATTTTTTTACGCAAAATAAATCAAAAAATTATTTAAAAAAAATTCGCAAATGGAACACAGAGAATAGTTAGGAGATGCTGAATTTTTCACTTCCGAATAAAGTATGCGGATTAGGAATTCAGAACAGCTTTGAGAGTTTTTTTGCAATTAAAATTAAACATTACGTGAGTTGAAATAAAATTAGCTATAGTACTTTGTGAGGTTATTATCGCTTTGGTACATAATTGCAACGCGATCTGTGTGATCTGTTGTACAGTCTTTGTAACTTTAATCTCTTTATGTTAATAAATTTATTGAAATTTTAATTGTTGATCAGTTAATTTTTACTTACTGCTTTTATTTATTTTTTAATTATTTGATTAACACATACCACTCCACTTTAATTAATTAATAATTAATAACAATTGCACAATTTTTTTGAACAAAAAAATGCTTAAAAGTACCCACCATCACATTTACATTTGTACTTCATTTAAAGGCTTGGGGGCATCCCACATTTACCTAAAAAATAGTGAAAATTATTGTTTATTTTTATTATTTTTTTTTTTTAATTTTCCAGAAGTAACTTCATCTCAGCGTTACGAAAAACTTTAAAAATAACTTACATTCAATAAGAATAAGTTTATAGTTTACAAAAATTTATATAAACAAATTGCTTTCAAAATTTAGCAAGGTCGTGAAACAAAAACAAAACATTAAGCATAAAAAGCAATTAATATATAATTTTTTTTAAGTTACATTTATTAAAAATTAATTAAATTTAGCATAAAAAATTTTATACAATTAAGTTAGAGTAATTACCTAAAAAAAAAATAACAAACACTACCATTATTGCCTTTTTAAAACACACAAAATTTTTAATTAATTAGAAATAAAGTTAACGGACAGCCCTCGTATTTATATGAAATCATCGTATTTATATGAAAAAAATTTAAAATTTTCGAAATGGAATGTGGTGATTTGGCTTCTGTTTAATTTTTAAACGAATTTACGAGTATGTTTTCAAAATTTTTCAAAATCATACAAAAAAAAAAAAAAAAAAAAAAGATCTACGGATAGGCTTTTGTTATTTAACAGTAAAGTTTCTCTTTCCCCTACAGCCACGACACATTATCACAGTTAGAGTAAAATAATTGCCGGTGTGTGCTCACAGCCAGGCCAGTTTTGTTCGTATATTTCTATTGAAAACAAAAACAATATACGAAAATTTGTTTTTGTACAAAAAAGTTCTCGTTTGCTTTTACGAAGCCCGGCCGTAAGTGTACTTCAGATCTGTTCGATGTTTAAATTTTATGAACAATTTCTTTGTTCTGTATTTTAAACGGAATTGAAAATGTGAAATAAATAAAAAATAAAAATAGATTTATTAAAATTAAATAAAAAAAAAAATAATTAAAAAAATTCCCCATATGGAATTATTGGTGAATTTTTTATCGTTGAATAACATATTCTAAACGGAATTAGAAAATGTGGAATTAAATATTTTTCTTATTAAATGTTTTTTTTTTTATTTTTTTAATTGAGCCAACTTTTCCGCTGAATAACATATTCTGAACTGAATTAAATATTTTTCTTTATATTAAATTATTTTTTCTTATTTTTTTAATTGCGCCAACTTTTCCCCATGCCAAAATAGAGCAAAAAATAATTTTTAAAAATCCGCAAATGCAGCTCAGAGTAGTTATGAGACTCTGAAATTTATTGTGTTTTTAATTGGTGGCAAAAAAAATCACTTCTTTTTTCTGTGACCCCAAAACATAAATTGAGGCACTTGTTTTTTTTATTTGTAAGTTTATTTGACCTTTTTCTTCTTAAATTGAAACGGGTAGTTTATTAAGCTTGCGCTCATATTATAAATATTTATTTAAATATTGATTTGCCCGGTCTCGCCCAGCCCTAACTTTTTATTATGTGAGTAGGTATCCCTGGAACGCATATGTGTCAATTTTTATGGAAGTCGGTTTACAAATAGAATTTTAATTGTTAATCCAAATAAAACAGCCATTCACCACTTTATAAAGTGTATCATGTTTTTGGTAACATTATTATTAGAGGCACCCACCAAAGTGGGCTTGGCGAGTTTCTTAACACGTTAACTTCAGCTCTACAAAGTAATGAATCCGTAAATGTGTTATCTCCTATGTTTATTTTACACCCTTAAGGTTAAAATTTTTACAAACTTTGAATGGCATATTTATTTATAATTAATCAACAGCCTAAAATATAAGTTTTATGCTTCTAGTCTGAAAATTACAATACTTTAATACAATCTTTCATCTCCCTTTTCAACCCTTTACAAGACTTTTTCCAATTAAAATGTAGCCTCAGACTTCAGAATATCTGTGTACTAAATTTCATTTAAACCGGTTCAGCGAGACAGACAGACAGAGCTACTTTCGCATTTATAATATTAAGTGTGGAAGTATGGATTTATTAAATAAAATAGATTCAAGCATTTGTTTTTATATTCTCTATTTAAGCGAGAAGGAGAATAAAAGAGAAATTTATTTCTTATTTTCAATTTTCAATCTTATTTAATAAAATAAATAAATATTTATGACACGACCTCAAGCTTAATAAACTACCCGTTTCAATTTTTATTTATTTATTTATTTTTTTTTGTGAGTAGCACTGAAGTCACATTAGGTTTTCTGGTAAATCAATTTTACAACTGTATGGGATAGTGTGCCTTAATCTTTACTTGTCAGTAAGGACTGACTAAAGCCGGTTTCATAAGCGCTTAACCTTTACCACGGTTTAAAGGTCTTCAAAATGTCATATATATCATACACATGAATGAATTAACTATTTGATTGCATATTTCTTTTACTTAATGCATTTGATATGTATTTATTTTTTTGTCTGTTTTGTTTTTAAATAAAAAATTTACAGTTTTTTTCTTTTATATTTTATAAGCTGAAACAAATTATTTGCCCAAACTTTGTATGTACTTAAATTCTATACGTGATATATATTTACATATAAAACTATCTTTGTAATAATTTAATTATTTTTTTTGTTACTTAACCATTTTCTCTTGTTCTTTTTTTTATTATTATGTATTTTCAAATATGTACCTTTAAATTTAAATGTGTAAAATACAAATACTTTATTTTACTTAAAATTAAACAATTTATTTTAAGTTTTATACAAATTTTCATTCAATTTTGTTTATAGCTTTTTTATATTTTATTATTATGTACTATACATACATATACTATTAAAATAAAACAAAAAGAAATAAAAAAGCCTAAACTAATATAATTACAATTACCATTACAAATATTACTTATTACAAATTTATTTTCTTATAATTTAAATTTAATTGATATAACATACAAAAACTAATTGTAAATTACACAAAAATAATGCAAAATAAATTAGCACTGGATCGACTTTTAATTAGAAACATTTTTAATGAAAGCCACTGCAAAATAATTATAAAACTAATCGAGAATTTTTGAAACTTTTAAACGTCGATACAGCGTGCATTTTATATTATTTTTTTTTAATTTTATTTATTAACGGCAAAATTCATAAAACAAATTTTCCCTAAAAAAAATTGCTGAATAAGCACTTATTAAAGAAAAAAAAAAATTTTTTTTTTATAAATTTGGCCCTAAGTTTTCTTGGCTGAAGCTTTAGAAAGTGAGAGAGAGAGAGAGAGAGAGAGAAAAAGAAAAACAACAAATCGTTGCTAACTTCTATCTAGAGAGCAAACGTTCTTACAGTTTGGCTAGTTGCCTGAGCTCGGAAGTCAAATTGCCGCATTCGATATCAAGAAACTTCTTTTAAATATTTCTTGAGGAATTTTTTCCCTTCGAAATTTTGTGTTTTAAAAAAAATTCCCTAAAACGTAGAATATTTTTTATGACGAAAAAACGAAATTTTTTTTTTTTATAATCAACTTAATTATTTCCGCAGCAAAAATTTTGTTTATGAGGAAAAAAAATTCCTCCAAATAAAAAAAATTTCTGACATAAAGAAGAGCGTTTCTTTTAGTAACAGGAACAATTTTCTAATTATATAAAAAAAACCAAAAATTTTCAAACGCTTTCATTTAATAGCGAATGTGCCGATTTAGCCCCTGCTTATAAGTGTCGTATTTATATGGCAACGCCAGCCATATATTTTGTATTAGCTTGTCGTATATTCGACTACGATAACGCCACTTGTAATAAGACCGACTTAGATTACTGGAATACTTTTTGAAGCCTCCCTAACGGCCTTGCTTTATTATTTGGTTTATTAAGGTCTTTTCGGTTGATGATCGTTATCGTTTTTGATCTCCCTTTCTCTCTAATTAAAAAAAAAATTACAAAAAAAATTTAAAAAAATTTAAAAAAAATTAAAAAAAATTTAAAAAAAAATTAAAAAAATTAAAAAAAAAAAAATTAAAAAAAGAAAAAAAAAATTTAAAAAATTTTTTAAAAATTAAAAAAAAAAAATTAAAAAAATTGGAAAAAAAAAAATTAAAAGAACTTGAGTCAGGAAAACTTGTAATACGGTCCTAATATTTTTTTTTTAATATTAATTTCGATGTTTTTTAATTTCATTCTAGTGTTGTTTTGCATGTAACGTTTAACTCTAAACGCATGTTTACGATTTTATTTCAGTTTTATTAAAATTTGTCCGTTACCAGCAAAAGAAAAATAAGTACTTTCAAAATGTCACCACTAAGCAGAAAGTGGTTTTATATACGAATATTCGTTGTCGTGTTTTTGGAAAAATTGAATTTTTGTCAACATTAAGTGAAAATGTTACTTTCGTCTCTGTTCCGTTGTTGCACTGCAAATCAACATCCGTTTAGGAAGGCAGTCAGAATTAAGAAAAAGTTGCACAATTAAAATTGCTCGGTGTGTTCTTGTACTAACGGCAAATTTTATTATACTTTCAATATATATATTTTTTTTTTTAACTTTTAAAATTTTCACAAAAAAGTAGGCTTTTTTAAGAGCTGACTTTTTTTTATAAGAATTTTATGAATTTAAAGTCGTTTTTAAAGTGATACCGACTTTAGTGTGGCTATGCTTACAGCCCCAAATCTTTAAAATTATTTATTCCTGAACTTGAAATGAAATTTTATTAATTTTTTTAATGAGTAATTGCTACTGCTGGTATGTTTAATTAAAAGCATGTTTGATGTTTTTGTATTACTTGTTGTAATTATTATTACGTTTATGGTCGCTGAGTGAGAAATATCTGAAAATGTCAAAACAAAAAACTTTTGTTGTTGTTTTTTTTATGTAAACACATGTAGGTAAAAATTCCCGAGGTATACGGGTATCATCCTACGATCCAGATGATGTTAACAACAGCAGCCAGGGTAATGTTAATGCCAGCTTAACGCAGGGCAGTCAAAATTCATCATTGGCTTGTATGGCCTCGAAAACTTTGGGCAATCAACGTAAATTTATGCCGGGTGGCCAAAGAGTTGCAACAATAAGTCAAAACTATAATGAAAAATCCATGTTGCTCAGCAGTGATGATGAGTATCAGTAAGATTTTCTTTATTTTTTGAAATCCCTATTCTTAAGTTTGTTTTATTAAAATTAGAAAAAAATTAAAAGAAAAGAATCATTGTTATAAAAAAGAAAAGATATAATTAATTATGTATGTATGTACATGTAAAAATATAATAGGGGGTATGTATGAATGAGTTTTTTAAGCTCAATTTATTTTAAGTTTAAGCCCCTATTACGCTTTACAACTCAATTCGACTCTAGTTTAGTTGAAATTTTGATATTACAATTTTTCAACTCAACTGAGTTGAGTTGTGAATTGTAAAAGAGGCGTTTTTAAATTGTGTTTTATTAAAACTTATTGGGACCTTTATTAAGAATTACATTTATTTTATGTTAAAAAATTTTTTTTTTATCTAGACAATAGCTCACTCACTTTATAACAATTTAATTATAATTAGCTTTTTTTTAAACTTAATTTAAGATAAAATGAAAAGTAAAAATACAAAAAAATACATAAAATATTAAAAAAAACAGGTTAGTTGGCTTTGGCAGAACTTTGAGATAAAGAAAAATTAAATACGAGTAAATAAATATTTTGAAATCAGTACAAAATAACGAAAAAATTAAAAAAAATATATAAAACATCTTTTAAAAACAATTATTTTTAATATATAAAATAAATGTATAAAAAAACTGTCTTTAAAATCCGGCCATATTTGCTAAATAAACTATGCGTACTTAACACACACAACAAAACAAAAAAAAATCAAATTTGCCATTTCAAAAAGAATTTTTAATACACACATGTAAAGCTTAAAGCTTGTTTGGTTAATATCATGGCCCAAAAGTTGCTCGAACTAAACTTCATACTGGAAGCGAAAATTTAAAGAAATTTCAGTGTTTTTTGAACAATTTTTTTTATTAAAAGTGTTACCATGTTACAAAAAATTAAAGTAGATTTTAAAGTAAAATTTATTGGTCGTATTATTGATTCCGCACGGAAAGGAAAACTTAGAGGAAATAAATCTCGATAGATGTGCAAATTGCTATTATTCACTCCTGCTGAATTATCTTATTATTTTGAATTATTTAATTTAATTGTGAATTAAAAATAGTCTATTGTGAATGAATTGTGTTAATTTTTCAGTTTCTACTGACAGAAAACAATTGCATTTCATAACATCAAAATAAATTTTAAATAAATAAAATGAAATATAATTTTCAATAAATAAAACAAAATTATTTTCTACAAATACCACAAATTAAGCTAAAACACATTTAATTTTTTGCGAAATTTCTTATTTTATGCTACATTTTTGATCTTTCCATTTGCCTTCCGTGACAAAATTTAAGCGTAAGCAAAATGTAGAAATTAATATATATCGCTGAATCAAAAAATGCTTTCCGCACTCCCGGAACGGGATGAATAATTAGACCCATCTATTCCTGCGGTATTATCTTCTTATTTTGAATTGTGAATTAAAAATAGTCTATTGTGTATGAATTTTGTTGTTTCAGCTGCTGATGGATAAGGACAAAATTTAATTTTTTAACATCAAAATAAATAAAAAAAAACAAAAAGAGAAAATTAATTTTCAATAAA
The DNA here is from genome assembly GCA_947397855.1 of Thelaira solivaga. Classification (NCBI taxonomy): domain Eukaryota; kingdom Metazoa; phylum Arthropoda; class Insecta; order Diptera; family Tachinidae; genus Thelaira; species Thelaira solivaga. The sequence goes on from OX377613.1 coordinate 62,072,936, forward strand.
TAAAAATAAATTATTTTCGAAAAAAAAAATTAATGTAAAACACATTTTAATTTTGCAAAATTTTGTATTTTATCTGACATTTTTGATCTTTCCTGTGAGAAAATATAGAAATTTATTTTGCTTCCGCACAAAAAATGCTTTCCGCAATCGCGAAACGGAATGAAGAATTAGATCCTATGAAAAATTTAGATAATGTTTACTTTAAAGTCTACTTTAATTTTTTGATGAGTTTAAGTGATTTTGTTAGAATGAAAAAAATGCATAAAATTTTATTGTGTTGATTACTTTTTTTTTATTTTTACTATATTTTCTTATCATCATGAGCTATAATCGCACCGCAACCTTTAAGATCTATTGTGCAGAAGCCAAATCGTCGCATTCGGTATCAAACAAGTTCTATTGAAATTTTTTCATAAAAATAACTTGAATTTCGGTCAAATTTATACGATGTCGAACAGGATTATAAGTGTCGTTGTCGTGGCAAAAACAGTGATATGTGGCAAAGCCGGAAATATATTTTATATTTATAAACTTGTCATAAATTCGACAACGACAACGACACTCATATAATCCAATTGATTTATTTTCGATAAGTTTTAAAACAAATAAAATTAAGTGAAACACACCCAAAAAACGAATTCTTTATTTTTATAATTCGGCTTACAGAACATTGAGCCCATTAAGTTAATTTTCTTTTTTACTTTTTTATATTGACAAGCAAGTAGAAAAGTTAATTTTAATTTTTGTCAAAGAATGCCTGTACGCTATAGGATCTTGTTAACTCTTGTATTTACCAAACAAGTTTTAATAAAAAAAAAAAAAAAAATTTAATTCATAAACATCAGGGGCCAAATTATAACATTCGATACCGAACTAAATTTTCATTTAAATTCTATTGAAAAATTCTTACATTATCGAGTGCCGTAGTTTGAGCCCAGCACATAAAAAACTGGAACTGAATATCATCTGCTGTCATATAATTTTTTTCTTTATATAAAACACTCAACAAACCACAACCAACTGCCGTCAAAACGTACTCTGTATTTTGCTGGCTTCATTTCAAATGCACAAAATACAAAACAAAACAAAAAAAAAAATTAAAAAAATTTTTTTTTCGAAAATTATTTTAATTTGTGATTTTAAAATTAAATAAAAAAACGAAAAATTTTAATTTTTAATGTAGAACTAGTTTTATTAAAACGATAAGTAAATTTATGCTTTTCAGTATTAAAAGAAAATTTTTATAAAATTCGAACGCTGTGGCAAGTTGGAGATAATTTGCCTACAGAAAGTGTGAATTAAATAGTTGTGCAAAACATATTGAAAGTCATGCATCATTACAAACATATCGTCATATGATTCCAAAACAGCCCTAAGATACAACAACAAATTCAAATTGAAATTTTTGATTGATGATGATGCTCAGTATTAACTAGAGCAAACATGTGTAATATTTTAGTGCTTGAAAGCACTGTTACAAATAAAATCAATGTTATTAAACTGAAGCTTAAACTTCAAACCTTTGGAAAAATGTTGGTTAATTTTACATTTTTTTTGCTTGTTCTGTAAAATTTTTTATATATAACTATGCATTTGTATGACGATATATTAAAACATAACAAGTGCTTGTAAGCCATTCCAGCTACGCTTATTTGTGAACATGTGAGGAGAAAGTTTTATTTTGCATTTGCAAAAAAATCGTTACAATTTGCTTATTAAACGGCAACATTTTTGATAAAATAAAATCTTCATTTTAAAATTTAAATTAAATTTCTTAGCTACTCCTTGAAAGCCATAAAATATTTTTCGCTTTTATTTTTAGCTTTAGAAAAGAAAGTTACTTAAAGCTTATTTGGTTTTAAAATGAAAGTGAAGAATAAAGTGTGGCGTCATAGTGTGCATTGTTGAACAGCCTTATACTAGATCTTATTACGAGTGTCGTTGTCGTGGCGAAAACAATGATATGTGCCAGCTCCGTCAAATTCGACTACGAGAACTAGGCTCATAATAATTTTGATTATTACGGTTAGTGGAAAGGTTTTTAGAAATTCAAAAACACTTAAAAAGTGATGCCAGACTTCAATATTATTTTCCCCACTTTGAAAATAACTGTTATAAAACTGAATGAAAAAACCACTTAACTTTAAACGAAAAATTAACACAAATTAATTGAAAAATTTTGTAATTTTGAAATCTTGCAGCTGTGAAATGTTTGGAAGCTGTGAATTTTAACAGTCCAACCTAAATTGGAGCGGCAAGCGTAGCGTTGAGCGTTTATGTTAAAGCGTCTGGCGGTGATTTTATAGTAGTGTTAATTATCTTGTTTAATAAAACCCACTAAAGACAAAATAGAGTTAAAAACGCTAGATTAAAAAAATTAGCTAAAGTGTCATTACTGTTCAAACAAAAAAATAAAATAATTGTTTTGCAGATAACTTCATTATAAAGCCTGCTATCAAAATTGTATTTTCAAATAGTTCAGCGTTGCCGCCATGCTTTTTCGGTATGCTCCATACATTTTATAAGAACGCTTTCGCGCCAATTTAGGCCTGAGTGTAAGAATTATTAAAGCACAATGTTATAAAAAATTAAAAAAATACAAACAATTAAATTGAGGTCAACTATTACACAAAAATTCTAAAATTTTATAAAAAAAAAATAAAATGAAATAAATTTGTTAAAAATAAAGCAACTGAAAAAAAGAACTAAACAAATGGAAAACCACATCGTATATGAATGTAAACTATTGTAAATTAATTAACAAAAATACAAAAACAATAACAAATAATAATAGCCATAATTCCTGTGTAAAATTTATAAATAAATTTAAATTAAAAAAAAATTTTACTTTAAAATAATAAAAAAAATCTAAAAAAAAATAAAGTTTATATTCTAATAGTTGTAAAAATATTTTAAAAATAATTATAAGTAAGTAAAAAAGTAAATAATGCATTATTAATTCTAAAAAAAGAGCAGACATCTTTTTTTTTTTAATTTAATGAAATTCGATTTTAAATGACCATTTTTTAAAGTTTTCTTTTGTTCCTAAAAGTAAATTTACATAACCACAATTGCTTGTTTGGTTTTTGTTTGAAAACAAATAAAATATGGGTGCAATTAAAGGAATTATTTGAATCTCTAAAATGTAGATAGAAAAGATGGCATTAAAAATACGCCATGAGTTATAAGAAAATTTTGTTAGAAAATATATTCTCCCTGCTAATGTGTCAGTAGTAGTAGTAGTCGAATTTACAACAAGCTTAAAACAAATATGTAGCCAGCGTTGCCACATGTCACTGTTAAGAACTAAGGGTGTCCCAACAAGAAAGCAAGATTTAAATTTTAAATAAATGACTGATGCAGCAATTGAATTGTTTCTCTGGCTGTATGACATGTGGCGCCGTCTTGTTGAAACCACAAGCCCTCCACATTCATTTCTTCAATTCTAGGCAAGAAAAAACTGGTTATCATTTCACGATACCGAACACCATTGACTGTTTGCGCTTGACCTGCCTCATTTTCATAAAAAAAAGTGCAATGATTCCTCCAGCCGAAAAACCACACCACACAGTGACACGTTGAGGATGCATTTGCTTCTCGTGAATCACTCGAGGATTTTCCTCACCCCAAATGCGACAATTCTGCCTATTGACGAAGCCATCAAGATGGAAATGGGCCTCGTCACTGAAGATGATTTTATCGGCAAAATCAGCATTTTCATGTTGTCTCTCCAATACCCAATTAACGAACTCCCTTCGCTGTCCATGGTAATTTTTTACTTACCTCGTACCTTCTACTAGCAAACAATAACAATTGTTCAAATGTCAAAAAATGACACTTCGAATGGCGCCAAATTTAAATCTTGCGTTTTTGTTGCGACACCCTTTACATTCATACAAATTCTATCGAAATTTTAAAATACGATGAAACTTCGATATAACGAATTTGAAAGGGTTTCGAAAAATACTTCGTTATAGCTATTGATTCGTTATATGTGAAACCTTATTGTAACGAAGTTTGAAGAAATACGAAAAAACTTCGTTATACTTACAGTTTTTTATTATGCAATATCTATATAGGATCTGGTACTCACCACTGACCCTAATAATAAATGTTTCACGTACTCATTTATTAAATTTTTCCAGATTCTATTAGAATTAGAATGAGGAGCGGCAACAAGTCACCTGGTCACTGCGGTCAAAATAGACTTATTGTGACACTACTCTCAAGTTACAAATCCTCCCAGAGTCTAAAATTCATTAAGAATTAAGAAACTTTTTTGGGTGATTTGTCCGCCATGTCCGACGGTTCTAGGTAATGTTTTCCTAAGTAGCGAAAACCATTGCAGTGACACAATATGTGTTCTGCTGTCTCTTCATTTTCGTTAAATAACCTGCAGAGGTCATTTTGGCTGATCCTCATATTCGCCAAGTGTTTCAATACTCTGCAATGTCCAGTCAGGAATCGCAGTCTCCAATTTCAAAATCTTAATCTCAATCGAACAGAAAAGTTTTTTTTTAATTTATTTTTTTTTTTTAATTTTAAAGCGAAAATGTTTACAAAAATAATTTTCCAATTTAGCCACGCTTAAAATTACAAACACATGAAATTGTTTACATGGTAGACAAACATAGCCATAGACATACAATGGCTGCATTATTGTCCTTTAGTTGTTTCATTATTGTTGCTGTTGATAATAAACACACGCATACGGAAACCAAATGACAAGCATGCATTTCCAATAATTATATTTCAATGTATCACACAATGGCTGTTCTTGATATGTACACATTGATGTATGTATGTATGTATGCATGGATGTGTGTAGACATGTAAGTTGAGTAAAAGCTTATACGCACAGCCATACATAACAGTCGTTAACTTATTTCATAACACATAAATGGAGAACAAATATTGTTATAGAGTCATATATATGTGTGTGTGCATTAACCATATTCTGTACATTTGTGTTTTTGTTTGTGTGTGTTTGTATGAAATACTTACATTTAATGTTGTTGTCTGGTTTCCGTTTCCGCTTCAATACAAACATTTATGCCATACACACACATACACAGAAAACATTATTATGTATGGGCTCTCATGCCTGTATAAACACTGTGCAAAGGACTGATACGTTTTGTTTGTTTCATACAATATTCGTATACTTGATTTAAAAAAAAAAAATATTGTTTGATTGTTAGTATCTGAGTATGTGTGTGCATAGTTTTTTGTAAATATCATAAGCTTAAATTTAAGTCCATTAAAAGAAATCTACTTAAATTCATTTAGCAAATTTACTTAAAATCATGATAAATTGCCTTTGATCATGACCTAAAGCATTAAAAAAGGTAAAATTTCTAACTGTTAAAGAAATGAAATTTTTCATAATTTTGATTGGTTTTTACAATAAAAAAAAAAATATATTTTCAAAGACACTTAAAAGAAGAAAAAACACTTCTTTGCAAAAATATTGACTTTTATTAAAAAGATCCCCTTTTGAAAGAGAAACACATCTGTTCTTGATTTGTTTTTATGTCAGAGACTCTTTATGTCTCTTACTCACAATGATTGTTTTGTATAAAAAAATTTAAAAAAAAAAACGTTAGAGTACACCCAGCTCTGAAAATGCCTATCATGCATTCAATATTTTATTTATTGTTACTGATACTACATTCTTACTGACTGCGTTAAATATGACAAAATCAGCCAACAAACCAAAATATTGTCATAAATGCATATTTACTCACATGAAAGACATACGCACGCACAGATACATACATACGTACATAGAGGCAAATCCCTTGCAGGCAATTTAGTTAACTTTAAACAGAATTTAAATTGATTATTTTTTTAAGGAAACCAACTCAGTAGAATTAAACTCTGGATGATGTTTCAACTAACTTAAAGTTGGCTATTCAGTAGTTAGTTTAAAGTCAGAGGATATCGAGCCATGACCGCCAAAATAGCTTAACAAAAATTATAAAATTTTACAGGAGAAGGCGTTTTTTAAATATCTTTGCTGTAAAGAAACAAGCAATGTGAACTTAAGTTAAAATGGTTTTTGCTATAAAATTCTAACGGTATTTGCTATGCCTATAAAATTTCCCCTAGTGATGCAAATATAAAAAATCGAATATGTTTGTTAAGGCTTTTTGGTGGTCTCATAACTTGATATATTTTATTCCTCTTGGGTTGTTCGGAAAGAGTTTTTTTTTCTCCATAAACAGTTGACTTCAAAAATTTTAACCTCTCACCGATCTCACGTCTTGCTGTTCTGCGCCGCTTTGCATCTACTAATCATGTCTTTATCAGCTTCAACCGGTCTCCCAGAACATGGTTTGACTTCAAAATTGCCGTCTCGACATTTTGCAAACCAGTTCTCGCACTGGCTTACTGTCAACACATGGTTAATTTCTTTCTGGCTGGAACAGTATTTTTACCTTTTCTATAAGAAAAAATAAAATATGACGAAAATGCTGCTTATTGCTCTCCACATTTAAAAGGGCATTAAGAATTAATTAAACTTTTTCCCACACAAGTCTTGCTATATCAGCTTTTAAAACGTATATACTCTTATAAAAAAAAATTGACGTAGACTTTAAAGTGAAATTTATAAAAAAAAAATTAAATGAAAATTTTCAATAACGTCTAGAACTATGTAAGCGGGGAGGAGAGTTGGTAAATGGCTACATAAAAGTATTATAGTATCAGTCGACTACCAAATTGCTTGCTGGGTGTCTACAAATAAATAAACACAAATACATAGAAAATCGTATGTGTGTATGTGACCATACATACTCGTATATTTACAATCTCCATCATCAACTGGTTAATATTTATTTTTTTTGTGTGGATGTGCTTGTGTATGTCAGGTCGTTTTGTAAATTTCTCCATGTACTCAGTCATTTATTGTTTAAGGACATTTGTAAACGATTTTAATGTACATAAACAATATACATACATATGTATGGGTGTATGTAAATGCGTATTTGTTGGTTTGCTTGTGCGTGCATAGATATTTTAATGAGTTGATTTACATTATTATCGTCATAATCACAATGCTTATCGTTGTGTATGACCGTATGTGTCCACATACAAAAATGCTTATTATCTGTTTAACAGTTTTGACCTTTTACTCCTACAAAATACCCACATATACAACCACATACAACCGTATGCCCTACAAGCAATTAAGTAGTCGACTACCAAAATAAAATCTTTTAAAAGCCAAAAAATCTATAAAAGAAGATTTTTTTGGGAGCACTTTAAAAAACTCTAAATAATTCGAGGTGTATGTGTCGGTGTGCAGTGGTTATATTTGCGGAAGCATATATCATTTTAAAGGGGAAGTCGTCTAGATTTGTAATCTACCGGCCAAATACTCAGAAGTTACTTTGGATTATTTAATTTTTTTTTAAATTTCCATATACCTCAGTGCTGTTGCTTTGTCAGATGTATTTAGTATTTGTACATGTCGCTTGTGACCAAAAATTATAAACCTTCTGTAAAATAGCAAATTTTAACAGACATGAAGAAAACATGTGTAGTTTAAAATTAAAAAATGCATGTAAAAAATATGTCGTCTATTAGTACCTTTAAATTTGCAATTTGAAATTGGTGTATACAAAAAAAACAATCGCAAATCCTGTGCCAACAAATAAAACGTACAAATTTCATGCACCAGAATTCTAATACTGTCACCTTCTACAGATTAGCCCAGTTCATCAGCAACTGTTTTTGATAGTCTCCCGGGCAAAAAGTTATTTTTGCAGTAGTGCGAGTATCTGTTATGAATTCGCCTTGATATTAAAAAATCTTGATGTACGGGTATATGAGACGTATGAGTTATAAGTATTTAAATATTAATCATACGTAGCAGTAAAAGTCAAAACCCCAATAAAATACAATCAAAATATTTTAGTTTTTATTATAAATATTATTCAAGCTTAAGATTTTATTTTAATTATTATTCTCCAAATAATAAAATAAAAAAAGTAAGATTTTTTAATATCAAGGCGAATTCATAACAGATAAAAATTAAAACAATAAGATCTAAAGCTTGAATAATATTTATAATAAAAATTTATAAAAATATCGAATAACTAAATTACTTCAATATTAATTGTTTTTAATTAAGAAAAAAAATTTATTTAATTTCGGAAAAATTTCTATAATTTTGCTACGATTTTAGATTTTTCCTTCTGTTTTTTTTTTAATATTCTCTATAAACACTCATTAAAATTTATGCATTTTACCAGTTTCGAACAAGTATGAGTGAATATAAATACACCCCTCTGGAAATCAATATTTTGCCTATAAAAGAAGCATAAATAAAGTCAAATTTTAATAAATATCATAAAATGATCAAATAATATGCGTTTCTGTAATTGTAAATAATAAATTATATTAACAACTCTACATACATACATCGCTTTATGATAAAAAAAAGCCTTAAGTTACAAAAAATTCAAATATGAATTTTTTTAGTTGATTATGATGCACCGTTTTATTTAAAAATAAATTTTTAAATGATTTTTCAAAGTGGTATAATTTTTGGGGTTATTTTAGAAAGATGGTGTCCACACACAGAAAATAACTTCGGTTTTCAGAACTAAATTTGTTTTTGTGGTAACAAAAATTCCATAACATAGACCAAAATTTAGTTCTCCTAAAAACATTTTGAGCTGTAAAACCGATTTTATATTGTCGCAAATAAAATATTCGATAGTCGCAACTGAATTTTTGATTGGAAACAAATTTAGTTATCACAACCGAAGTTGTTTTCTCAGTGCACATGCTACTAAAATTACCGCTAACTAATATTTTATTAAAGTGGGCTTATACCACTTTAAAAAATAACAGCTCAATTAAAAATAACTTTTTTAAATTGAAGCTTAAACTGACAAAATTTTTAAAAATTTTGATTAAACTTTCACATTTGCCGCATTTATTTCTTCTCCTGTAAAATTTATATTATGGTACTTAAGGCTTTTATGAATTTGTATAACTACGTAGTGAGAGTGAGAGAGAGAAAGAAGCAGACATGAGTATAAACTACAAATTACTTAAGAAAATGAGTCGTTGGTGTTTATTATAAATTAACTCATTATTAAGCAGTGCAGGTGAATTTTGTTTGTTTGTCGGGTGCAGAGTGGTTGGGGAAGGAGTTTATGTGAGTAAGTGCTTATTAAAATTATGAATCTAAATCAAAATAAAAAAAATATCTGCTGCTGGTATTTATGGTATAAATTTAATCGTATTCAGTTGCCAGCAGTCAAAAGGAAGAACAAACAGGCCTTTTAGAAGGCCTCCTTAAAAGCTATAAAATCTTATTTCATTTATTTTTAGGGCTTTCTACACTTCTTTTTATTTACGGACCTCTTTAGCAGGCACTTAATACATTAAAAATAATAATTTATATATTTTAAGTAATGACACATTTCATTAAACTAATGAAAAGCTTCATTGATTCAATGAACTAATAAAATTATGAATGAATATTTCATTAAATTAATGAAATTAAATTAATGCAATTGTCAATAAATATTTCATTAAATTAATGAAATTATGAATGAATATTTTATTAAACTAATAACATTTTGAATGAATATTTTATTAAACTAATAAAATTATATGAATATTTCATTAAATTATTGAAATTATGAATGAATATTTCATTAAATTAATAAAATTATGAATTATTATATCATTGTATTAATGAAAATTTTATTAAATGAATGACTATTAAATTAAATATATAAATTTTGCACTGAATTTAAAAAAATTTTTTTTTAACTACATGAAAGAATTTTTCACCTAAATAGTTCATTAGTCTAATGAAATGTGTCATTGCTTGAAAAATAAGAAATTTTTAATTGGATTAATGACAAAATTCATTAAATATATAAAAAAAAATTCTCTCAGTGTGAAAATTTATTGTCGATAATAGGCTGCTGCACTTCTTAGACAAGTGATCATATACATTTCCTTTTATTCAAGGATCTTCTTCAGCAAATTATTGCGCTTTGAATGTTATTTAATATGTATATGTATAAAAGCATTCATATCGTCATATGTTTTCAGACGAAAATGAATGACTGGTTTTCTTTTACTTTTGTTCCGAATCAAAATAGAGAGCCTGCAAGTAAATTTATTATTTTTTAAAAATCAATTATAAAAAAATATGAATTTTTTTAATGAAAATTATATAAAAAAATTACAACTTTGACTGCCAATAATAAAACAAATAAAATGCAATTTGCATTAAATTAACAATATGTATTCATTCTTATTTATCATTGATGAAAACAAAAGAAAAAAATATTTTTTACACACACTCATATAAAACAAAATTAAATAGACACAAACAGACAATCAATGAGAGACATAAACGATGAAACCAATAAAATATATAAATTAAATTAAAATATTTATTTGAAATAATAATAATGAAGAAAAAAATATTTATGTGGGGGAGTACATGCCAAAAAAAAAAATAAAATGGCCAACACACGACAGCAGGATACATGCGTAATAAAGTTATTGTGCCAGTGGCTTGGTTGTGTAAAGGCATTTTGTGTTATTGTATGTTTTGCTGTAGTGATATCAAACAGATTTTGATATTTTGCTGATGGTGCCGGTTTGCTGCATATTAAAATTTTCTTAGGTGAGAAAAGTTGTCTAATTGTAGACTTGGGCTATAAATTTCGTGTTAGGGAGCGCTCTTCTTAGTTACAAAATTAAAAAAGAAATATTTCGTTCATCTTGTACACTGAGAAAAACAACTCAACATGGTGGTAAACTCTTCAAGTCACTACGGAAAATAGCAAAAAAGAATTAAAAATCTGTCCGAACTATAGCTATTGAGACCTAAAGAGTTGAGTTCAGAGCTTGTATTCAATATTCAGAGTCATTAGCAGAATCTAATTGTAGGGTGTTAAAATTGCCAAAAAAAAGCATAAAAATTTTAATAGATTTGAAAAACAATTTTTCTGATGAATTATAGTTCGTCTACCAGCTGGTCAAAGTTTCATAAAAATATAATTACCGAAAAAACAGTTACTGCTCAATCACTTGTCGCTACTTCGGGTGTTGCCCTCTACTTTTTTTGCTATAACTTTTGAATTGTTATTTTTTAATGATACATTCACTGAGAGATAGAATAGAGCGAATAAAGAGAGTCGCCCCTCCTCTTACCATAATTTAATTATTATTTTTTATCATCCACATAATTTAGGCCACCACCCTAATGTACTCACGTATTGGAACCACAAATTGTATGTAAAAGTGCCCTCGTATGTGTATGCGTATCATACAAACACACTTCACAAAAAGAGTTTAATTAAATAATATTGTTGTTGTTGTTTATTTTTTTGGAAAGCAATAAATGATATAATAATAAATAAATATATGTGTGTGTAAGTATTAAAAAGAACATTATTTACATGACATTACACATTCATACAATTTGTTAACAAACAACATACATACATACCTGCACCTTAGGGCAGCTCAAATTCTAAAACAAATTTTTCCAAATAATCTATGAAAAGTTTATAAAAAATAACAACCCAGCAAGTACAGTTCCCAAAACTTAACACTCGGTATTTAATGTGAACTATTGAAATTTGAAAAAAATTTTTAAATTTCGATAGAAGTTGTTCGATATCGAATAAGACGTTTCGGCTTCAAATTTAAAATGAAAATGTTTTAAGCTTAAAATATCACACAACAAAATGGATTTAAATACTTTAGATCTACTAAGGGTTAACGATTACAAAAGGGAAAAAGAGTTTTTTACTGTAGCGTTTTGGATAAGCCATACGCGTTAGGCTTTAATTACAATATATTGTAGATGGTGCACGTCATTTAGCTTTCTCTCAAATTCCACGTCATTTGCCAATAATAATAAAAAATATGAGTGTCGTTGTCGTGACAAAAACAATGTGGTAACGTCGGCCATATGTTTTATATGGGCTTGTCGTGAATTCGACTACGACAACGACAACGACACTCATAATAAGACTGATTTTTTTTGTTACAGGCAAGCCTTTTTTTATCTCATGTGTGAAGCATACTGAAATAGCGCATTGAACAATTGAAAAATCCAATTTTGACAGCACGGTTTAAAGTGAAGTTGGCTGCAAAACAATTATTCTTTTATTTTTGTTACTGTTGACCAGTAATGATATTTTAGCTAGTTTTTTTTTAATGGGTTTTATTAAACAAGATGATTAACACTACTGTAGAGAATACGCACCGCCAGCGCTCTTATTTAGGTATAACACTTTAACATACGAGTAAATATTATGTGCTCAAAAACCCTCCGCTTGCAGCTCTAATTTGGGTTGGACTGTTAGACATTTACAGACAAACTTAAATTAGTGCGGCAAGCGGTTTTTATCTGTCAAAAATTTTCATGCTCACACAAAACAGTTCAAAAATCCGATTTTTTTTTTTTTTTTTGCGCAAAAGTAATGCCATTTTAGTAATTTTTTAATGAATCTTGCGCTTTCAACTCTATTTTTTTTTTCTTAGTGGGTTTTATTACAATAAATGATATAAAATTACTGTTAAAAACGTCGGCACTCTTATTTATGTGTGCCATTTCAATACAAGCTACGCTTGTCGAACTAATGTAGGTTAGTCTGTTCGTCACTAACAGAAAATTTATTGGAATTTTCTGCATTTTTTTGTAGTATTTTCACCGACCCTAAAGTTTTCTTTTTTGTAAATGATGTTTTAAGTTTTTTTGCCTATAATAAATTAGCCGCCCTAATGTAGATCTAGGTGTTTACACAAATAAATACAAAAATAATTTGTTAATTAGTTTGTTGGTAAAACAGTTTATATCTATTTTTAAAGCAAGTGCATTAAAACAATTTTATAGAAAAATTTTATACCCTGCAGCTAAAGAAAAAGCTTTGTAATTCATTTTTAGTTCATTTGTGACCTTAAAATATGCGCTACATAAACAAAACTATTATATACTAGCGTAAGTTGTTTTAAGAAAAGATTATAAAATTTATTTTGAATTATTTGCCTATTCCTAACGATGTGGAAATGCAATATAACGTAACTTAAAGCAGAAAAATAAAATTTCGAAAAATATTTCTATAAATTTATTTTAAATTGACTTAATGCATTTTGACTTTTTTTCACAAGCAGACATACATACATTATACACATTAATAACAACACCCTCAAGTAAATGGCAGTCCGTATGACTGAACTAAAATTTTATGTAAATGAACGGTGAAAAGCTTTTAAATTCATTTCAATTTATGCATTTAAATGTACACACATACTTACGTGAGTACATGTACACATACATATAAACGAGCAGTCGTACATGCAAGTAAATAATCCAACAACATTCATTTACACACTAACACTTATACAAGCAGTACGATTTACAGTTATTTAGATACAATGGTAGTGGTGATACAATTTTGCAATAAAGTATTTTAATGAAAATTTTATAAAAAATTAAAGAAAATTTTTCTTTGTAAGGCTTTTATAGAACTAAAATATTTTTATGAATTTGAAAAATTCATCTTCTTTACAGTAAGCTATAGACTTGATTTGGTCCCCGGGAATTTTTTTCTGTGAGATTAAATTACATCTAAAGTTTACCTATTCTGGTGCTTTAAAAAAAGCGAGGGTTAACAGTTCATCCATAATATTTTTAAGAAATATCCCTTCCCAACAAGAAGAGCTGAACATCATAAAATGCTTAATTATTATTTAATTGGTTGGTCCTTTAAATTTTCTGTTGCAATAGGTCTATTCTGGCCGCAGTAACCAGAGCATCCGTTCAGTTAATTGGGAAAGAAGCTTTCTTTCACATTTAGCTTCACAAAGCCATAACTTTAGAGTTAAATATGTTTTTAAGTGAGTGAAGCTAAATATGCCGAGTTCAATGTAGTAAAGTCCCTGTTTTGTCCATATCGGCCAAAATCGCTCACAGACATTTTGATTTCATGTATAACAAAATTTTAGTTTTAATATTTTTTATAAATTTTTGTTTACATTGACACGTAGGTTTTTAAAACGAAAGTCATTGAAAAGGGCTCAAAAAGAGTCAGAAAAATTGTACTTTACATTTGCTTCACCGGCTGATAAGTAAAGCAGACATGAGTTGCATATTAATTTAGAAAACAAACATAAGATTTTTAAGAGTCCGTAAAAATGGTGTTTTCCTTGTATTTCTTTTAATTTTTTTTTTCGAATCAAAATGAAAAATCGAAAAATGGTACCTCGGAAAATTGGGGAATGGTAAAAATTACTCAGAGCAACTGCACTGGGGTATATGAAAATTAAAAAAAATTTTAAAAATAATCGAAATTAATTTCTGAGTATTTGGGCGATAGATTACAAATATAGACGATCTCCCCTTTAAAATTATATGTGTACCATGAAGTACTTTTAGGTACCCATGAAGTAAATTTAGGTACCCATGAAGTACTTTTAGGTACCCATGAAGTACTTTTAGCTTATCATGAAGTACTTTTAGGTACCCATGAAGTACTTTTAGCTTTCCATGAAGTACTTTTAGGTACCCATGAAGTTTCCATAAAAAAAATCAAAAAGTACCATTAAATTTAATAAAAATTTGTGTTTCATTCCCACTTTGTTTGTGTCCGATTTCACATTGTTCATAAAAGATAATTTTTTTTATATTTTTTTGTAATTTTATTTCTATTAAAAAAAAAGATTTCATTTTCATTTTGTTCCGTTTTGATTCCTTATCGTTCCCTCAACCCATTTGTTTTTTAATTTAATTTTTTTTTTATTCTTTTTATATACATAAACAAAAAATTTCATTGTCATCTTACTTCGTGTTAATTCCACATCGTTCCTCAACCTGTTAACGGGGCCATTTCTATACTTTTCCTAAAAAAAAAAAATTAAGTAGAATATCTGAAACATTTTTTAAAGGTCTTTTGCTAACTTTTTGTTTTTTTTTTACATATGTACACCACTGTGCTTATAAGTGTGTACATTTAAAACAATATGCTAAAATTTAATAAAATTTTTGTTATTTCTTATTTATTTAGTTTTTGCATTTCCATCTCCTCTCACTTGTATTTGTTTTATTTTTTTAATATTTTCATTTTGTTGTCATACATTATCCTGCCGTGTTAAACTACAAAATGCACTCGCTACATTTACTCATGTGTATGCGCTTACACACACACATACATATACACTTAGTTAGTGCTCGTTTACCGCCAACCCGTGGTGAGTGCGGTCAAAATGGTTAAAATGTTGCATAACAATTTACTATAGTTTCAATTTTATGTACACATACTTACACGTACATGGTACGTGTAGGAGAGCAAGTGTACGTCAGTTAAAATGTAAAAATTCTCTTTAACAATATTTTAATTATTTAACAGTTTGTGTGTAAAAAACAAAAAATAAATAAAAACAAAACAGTTTTGTGGAAAATAAAAAAACTTAGTGCTGGCCGAAAATTAAGTTTTGGGTCTCAAGTACATATTTACTCCTCTTAGTGGGTATTCAATACTCAAAATCAGTTACTTTACACTCGTTAATAAATCAGTTGATTCATACTAGAACTAAGATTTTTAAAATTCATTGAGTGCTTTAATTGAATAACTGATTTTTCTCTGAGTGTAACACAAAATGTATTTGTTATTCAAATATGGAGCTCAAAATAAATTAATAAATTTAGAGATTCGAAATTAAAGCATGATGCAGTTAAAATACCAACTCTTTGCCATTTGAGCTTGCGATATGCACATGTAATGACACAGAAATTAACTTCTATACTGTTTCTGTCACCTGCTGTTTAATTGTTATCGTTGTTGCTGTTTGTAAGTGAGTGGAATTTGTTCTTGTGTGTGTGCGTGTCTTAATTTTATTTATTTATTTAATTTTTTTTATTGTTGTTGTATATACACATAACAATTGTCACACATCCCAGTGTGCATGTACATAAAAAAAT
The DNA here is from genome assembly GCA_947397855.1 of Thelaira solivaga. Classification (NCBI taxonomy): domain Eukaryota; kingdom Metazoa; phylum Arthropoda; class Insecta; order Diptera; family Tachinidae; genus Thelaira; species Thelaira solivaga. Next base: position 62,088,909 of record OX377613.1, read on the forward strand.
ATACATGTGTGGGTGTGTGCATGGGTGTTTATGTGAGTATAGGGTTCATGTGTTAATGTACGTTATTGTTTATTTGTTAGTCTATTTGTTTTAATTTTTTGTGTTGTTTGTTGTAAAGTGCATTTTTAATGTGTTTAAAAGTTTAACCTTTTTAAAATTAATATGCCAGCATTAAATACATTTTTTTAAACTTTTTTTCAATAAACTATGGATTTTATTAAGTTATTTTCTGCATTTGCAGCACGAATTGTATTGTAAACTTAAATTTACCTTAACATTTTCGTTTTTTAGTTACACAAAAGCTCAAATGCAAATAATTTGTAAAATTTATTTAAACTTGTTAATGCTAAATGCATTAACATTTTTAACGAAAGAACCTACAATCGATTAAAATTTATAACTCGCTACTTCGTCAGCGAAATACCATACTGTCGCTAATAAAGGGTGTCGCAACAAGAACGCAAGATTTAAATTTTAAATAAAACAGATATTTAAAAAAAAAATTGTGAAACTTTATTATATCGTAAAGTAGACAGAATGAGGTTATGTATAACATATCGGGCAGATGGCCGCCGCGGCACACACGCGATCTTTTAATGAAATTTTCAATGACCGTTTTGCACAAATGCTGCGGTATTTCATTAATGCAGCGTCCAATTTCCTCTTTTAATACTTGAGTCGTCGTCGGCTTATTCGCGTAAACCATTGACTTCAAAAAAACCCCAAAGAAAAAAGTCTAATTGTGTTAAATCGCACGATCTTGGCGGCCAATTGTGGTCTCCAAAACGCGAAATAACACGACCGGGAAATGACTGCTGCAGCAATTGAATTCTTTCTCTGGCTGTATGACATGTGGCTTCGTCTTGTTGAAACCACAAGCCCTCCACATTCATTTCTTCAATTCTAGGCAAGAAAAAACTGGTTCAAATGTTAAACAATGACACTTCGAATGGCGCCAAATTTAAATCTTGCGTTCTTTTTGGGACACCCTTTAAGTGAGTAAAGATAAATCTGCCGAGTTAAATACGTTTTAATGTAACCCGTTACGTTTTTTAGTATTTGTAAATATCTTGTTAGTATTTATGGCATATTTATCAAATACATCTTACGTCATTAAATATTTCTAAATATGTTTAGAAGAAATATAAGTGCATGGGTACAAATATGCAAAAATACGTTGACTTCTCACAAGGATTACGGGATAAGATACATATCATTTTAAAGCGGAGACTGTCTAGATTTGTAATCTACCGCCCAAATACTCAGAAATTACTTTGGACTATTTTTTAAATTTTTTTTGAAATTTCCATATACCCCAGTACTCTTGTTCTCAAGGATTTTGGCAGTTTCCCTTTTGCATCATAAAATAAAAACTATGAAATTTTTCGAAAATGTTAAAGCACTTGCAGAAAGTTTAGAACTTGGGCAAAATCGGGAATAGTACCTCGACAAAATGGGGAACGCTAAAAATCATTCAGAAGAAGTGTACTAAGATAGGAGGGAATTTCAAAAATTTTTTAAAAATAATGCAAAGTTTTTTCTAAGTACTTGGGCGGCAGATTACAAATTTAGACGACCTCTCCTTTAAAATTTTATGTGTTCCATTCCCTAATCTTCTATGGTTTGTTCGGACGTTACTTTAGACTATTTTGAAATTTCCATATACCCTAGTGCTGTTCCTCTAAGTGACTTTTAGCAACTTCCCAACGAACCTATAAAGATTTTGAGATGAGACACATATCATTTTAAAGAGGAGACTGTCTACCGCCCAAATACTTAGAAGTTGGCTTGGATTATTTAAAAAAAAAAATTTTAAACAAAAACATAGTACAGGCTTTTTTCTGTGCTTATCTTCCTTGAGGCTTCCTGTTCAACCTTACTTAACCTAACTTACATGCTCGTTTCTTTTCCTTCTCTTTCACCTTTTTTTTTCTTTTTTTTTTTGACAAAATACTGTCATTAATTAATTAAGTTTCTTTTTAATTATTCTGTAACATGCTTTAATTTGCGATCACTACGCACAATTTAATTAATTGATTTTATTAATTAGCAAAACTTGTTGAAAGTACAAGTCAATGTTTTGCCATCAATTAGTTTCTCTCTTACGCAGATATTTTACGACATTTTTTGCTGCTGCTGTTGCATGTTAAATGTTTGTAGTTGCTGCTACTTTAACATGTGCAAGGGGGTACTTTAAGTTCACATTCTGGACAACGAGTACTAAGTAAGTAGTTTGTCATGTGTAAAACGTGTGCGCAAAAGCTTTGTTCTTGTCAGTTAGTTTGTCTCTGTTGTTGCTGTTGTTACTGCTGCCTATTCTGCGTAAAAGATCGTAATCGCTGCTTGTTGTACAAGTTGTCATAATTCATTGTCTTAGAAAGCAAACTCTTGTTGCTGTTGTTTCATTTTCTTTTAATTCATAATATTTTTTTTACTCTCTTTTTTTTTTGTTTTTCGTTTATTTATGTATGTATGCATGCAAGAAATTGATTTAAATTGTTTTAATTACTGCTTATGCGATGCATATCAATGATATTGCTTGGCGTCTCTACTGTACTGCTGACGGATGATGAAAAATATTTTATTAAAGTGATTGCAGCAGCAGTATGTTGTTATAAAGTCTATCATTTAACGATAAGATAAATCAAATGTAAACTAAATAACTGTATGTGTGTGTGAAGCTAAATACGTCTAGTTAAATATGTTTTTTAAAAATATCGCATGCGATAAAAAAAAATTTCATACATATTTTTCACATACTACGAGTATTGTACTGAATTTAAAGGGGTTTATAAAGAGATGAAGCTATTCCTTTTGAATGAGCGTGACTTGGATTTGTTATAAATCTTTTGATACTTTGTCAGAGAGAAAATCGGGTTACGCTGGCGTGAGTAACGTACTGAAGGGCAGAAATGAAATCTATAGGATTGCTGAAGAGCCCAAGAGGACATATAACAGTCAAAAAGACTCTTAAATCTCAAAAGTATTAGGGTGGGCGTCTGAACATAAATGACCCTAGACTCTAAGTTGAACTGTTTACAGGGGCCACTCGATAGCAATCGAAATTTCAATACAATTTAAATGGGAATTTCGATTGATATCATATGGTGTAATTTAGCCTTAAGTAGCACATGATTCAAATAACACTAAGCCAAAAATTACGTGGCAAAATCAACAACGTATGTGATCATTTTGACACCATCCCTTTGTGTATTTTATTGGTAACGCGTGTTTTAAATTTTTTAACAAGCGTGTAAAAAACGATACGCACGTTGTCAACTTGTAACCGAACGTTGTGGAATTGACAACATTATGTTGTAAAATTTCCAACTTATTAACAAACGTTGTCAAATTGACAGTGCATGTTGTCATTTCAACAAGATCAGTACGACACACAGCAAGTTTAGTTGGGCAATTCTTGCTCAATTGTCTTTTAAAATTGCCGCTGTGTCTACATTCTTATTAAGTCATTCATTCAGCCTCAAGCTACCTGTCTTCTTTTTTTACATCTTTATAAAAGATACGAAGACACAACAAAAAGAAATTGCCGAGTACGAGCAAGTTTGTACTCCTTTCCATTCCTCTTCCCTCTCTCTCCTACAAAATCAATAATTGACCAACTAAAATTGCTGTGTGTGGTCCTGATCCAACCGTATGGTATCACTACGACACCATGTGGTGTTATGGTGTCAAAATGACACCAATTGGTGTCGATTTATCACCGGCATGTTGTCATTTCGAAACCAGTATGATGTAAATTTGACATCGTTCGTTGTCAATTCTTTAACGCTATGTTGTCAATAATGCTTTGTTAAAATGACGCCATGCGTTGCCAAAGTGAGCACAAATGTAGTCAATACACTATTAACGCCGTTTATGATCATTTTGGCAACGGATGGTGTCATTTTTTCTCTGGGTGTATATAAAGATTGCCTAACAGTGGGAAAACGCAGAAAGTAGTAGGATACGGCCTTAGAAGTCCTAAGTAAAACTAGGCCTACATGAAATTTGTGCGAATTAAGCTCAGCATGTTATACTCACAGGTTGCGTTACTATAATGACCCATAACTGATGAAAACCGCAGGCATATGCTTTTTTTGCCCTGACCGCTCATAAATTTTAGCTAAATTAAATAGTTCATTTTGTAATAAAAGACTTTTGAAGAGCAGCTACCTTTCGAAAATGTCGGCAACACAAACAACAACAACAATGAGGATTATTTATGATTAAACTGTGTATTTTGTTGGCTTGTAAGGCAACTGCAAATAACCCAACAAAACCTTTCTTTAAAATTATTTAGTTGTTTTGTGATATTTCATCAGACATCACCTTTCAACCTAAACTGAAACACACAAAACTTTATGTTGCTTTATAGCAGGGAGCAGAGAGGAGAATGAGTAAATAAGTGAGCTAAAGAGTGAGTGCATTTATCGCAAGATTATGTTGCTTGCTGGTTATGGTTATGATGCTGTTGTTAATGCAACTTGCTGTGGCAATAAAAATTAAATTAAAAAAAAAAAAAACTTGTGTGGCTTTTCTTATAGATTTCATAGTAAATTATTGTTGGCTTTGTTAATAATTTATCGCTTTTAAACTGGTTTCTAGGCCCTCTTTAAAAATGTAACATTAACATGCTAGTTGCCAATTTAACTTAGCAACTTGTATGTCTCTATATAACTATTTGTCTGTCCGTCCGTCTGTCTCTATTCATTTATCTAAACTGCTTGCTTTACTACAGCAGCAACAGCAACATCACCAGTGTCAGTAGCTCTGGATAAATTTTATATGTGACTACACGGCTTTGAGTATAGAAGAATAGCACCTTGATAAATACATACTTGCTGCATAACACATTTATAAAATACACGCACATACAAATGTAAATAAATGATTGATTGTTTTCCTTTATATTGATGCTGTGTTAAATAGTAATAATCACACATGTGTGTGCAAATGCCTCGTTTGTTTGCTACTTGCTCGTACGTACTCGCATAACCCGTAAATAAATATACACTGCTTGCTGTTGTGTTTGTTTGTAAGCATGTGCAGTGAATGCATGTTTATTTGTAATGAACTACTTTTGTACACTGTTCGGTTATACCACTTTGTTTAAGCTTGAGTTTATAAGGAATTTATTCTTTTACAGTCATTAATAAAATGTGCTGAAACAAATACACCAGCAGCCTAATTACGAATATTTCCCTAGGAAGTTTTTCTCCTTAAATTTGTATTTTTGGAAAAATAAATCTTCCTTAATAAGAAAAGAGATAAAATTTTTTTTTCATTTTTAGGGAAAAAAAATCTCCTAAAATTTTTATTCATATATCGGCTGTAAAACTTGATCTTTGCCGAATAACTTCTAAAATAATTTCGTATAAAAAGCAAGCTTACAAATTGTTCGGAAATTTTATATGAACACAAATTTTTTTTAGAAGATTTGATCGATTGTGTTATAAAAAAGGGCTGCACAAGCATACTTGAAATGGCTTACAAGCATTTTTTTATTATAAAATATTACCCGTGTTTGTAGTGATGTGTGGCTTTCAAGTGTGCTTGTGCAGCCCTTTAGTGGATATGCACTTGCTATAGGACTTACAAAATTTGAATGATTTATTTCTTAAATCGTACTTTAGGGTAAACTATTGACTATTGATATGAGCAATTATGGTGTTTGGGAGTAACAATCAAACCTAAATTTGAGCGGCAAGCGTTTTTTTATCTGCCAAAAATTCTCACGCCCATATAAAATGTATGGAAACATACCGTAATAGCTCGACGGCAGTACTGAGCTTTTGGAAAATCCAATTTTGACTGCGTGTTTTGTAATGAAGTTGGCTGCAAAACAATTGTGTTGATATTTTAGTTAGTTTGTTTTTAATCAAGATTTAATTTTGGGTTTAGCTTCTAAATATTGATGCCCTAAAAATAAAAAAATTTTATTCTGCAACCCAATTTAGTGCTGAATTTAAAATTAACTCCTTTACATGCTGCCAAAATTACACATTAAAATTGTAATTGCAGCACTACCAGCATTCACTGTAAAGTTATTGCCACTTTTTTTTAAATTTTTTTTTTGTCTTTTTTTTTTTTAAATATCATTTGTATGACTAGCTGATTGGTTGGTTGGTTGACTGGTGTTGGTTTAAGTGACTGTTGACATAATTGTGGGTTTAGTGTTAATCATTATTAACATTTTGTATTGACATTTTCATAAATATGACGACGACGACGACATTGTTGTAGATACGAGTGCAAGTATGTATTTAATGGTGGAGCATCATCATCCACATCTTTTGACAATTCATTTTATTTTGCACATTTTTTTCTTTTTCATTTACTACACAAGTACATACACACAAAATAAATAAATAAATAAATGTTATGTGTTTGGGTATAGATATAGTATTTTTAATTGAATGCATTAATTTTGCCTTTCTCTAACAAGAATGTGTATGAATTAATTATAATTTGGGTATAAAAGCGAAGGGTTAATGGAGAGGTTTCAACAAAAACGTACTATAAACAATAATGACGCCCTATAGTTCGTTGCGCATAGGCTTCATCAGAACTACCGCGTCTTTATACATTAAAAATTTGTATTTTTCTAGGTTGTGTAAGTGAGGGTGTGTTCGCGAGTGTTTGTGCATTTTAACGCATATTTTCTTGTATGTTTAAAAAAAGGATTAAATAAATTATTAACAAAATTACACGATTTAAACCACTCGAAATGTTTGCGGTGATTGAGCATTAAATGTTGTTTGTTTTATATACAGAATTTCATTACAACGGTTGTGGGTGGAAGAATGAAAACACTCGTGCCTTAACATTATATGTTTGCATTTTTTTCTTTTCATTAAAATTTAATAATATTTTTATTATGAAGTGTTAATAGAAAATGAGAAAATTGTCACAAGGATATAATATTTTTTCAATTTAGTAACACAACTAGAGCTAATTTACGAGCTTCAGTTTGAGAAAAGTAAACGTTTTAATTAAAAATGTTAATGCTCGTAGGACCGTAAATAAATTTGAAGTTATTGCAGTAAAAAGCCTGATTACTAGCCCTGATTGCAACAAGAAGAACTACGTCTACATTAACACATTCAGTTTGAAAACACTGAACGTTTGCATGTGGCTCGTAGGACCATAATAAAATTTCAAGCTATAAAATTTTTGGCCTGATTGCTAGTCTTGATGAACTATGGCCCGTAAGATCATAATTACATTTCAAATTATAAAATTATAAGCCTGATTACGAGCCTTGACTGCAACAAAAAGGACTAGAGTTACATTACGACATTTAGCTTCAAAACACGAAACGTTTTTATTAACGAGCCCTGATTACAAAAAAAAAAAAAAAAGCGAAAAGATTGTCATCTTGAAAAAACTAAACGTTTTAATTAAAACTATTCATGTTTAGTACGGCTCGTAGCACCATAAACAAATTAAAAAAGTATGAAATAACGTTTCTAATTACGAGTGACGATGTCGTCATGAAAACAGCAATAAGTCGCAGTACGTTTTCTAAAATTTTATCGGAAATTTTGACTGCAAACATGACACTCGTAATAAAGACATTTTGTGTTATATAAATCTAAACTGATATTAAAAGCTCTTGCTTATGCTACTCTAGTCAGCCCTTCAAAATCTAATTACTTACTAATTAATAATCATTTACTTTATTAACAATTAAGTACCTGTTGCTTAATGAATAGCAACTCGCGGTTACAACACCTGCTGCAGCTTAAATCATCTGCCTTTTGATTGTACAAATAAAAGTCATACCATACATACGTACGTACGTGCCATTAAATAACGATTGTTGTTAACAAAAAGAAACCTGGCTTTTTAGTTACATATCATCCGGTTTTAAACTTTCTTAAGACAAAAAATTTTTTTTTGTTTGCTGTTACCGAGTTTCATTATGGAATTTGTTTAAAATAGCACTTGCCAATACACAAATATTTTTTTTGTTCAGCACTCTCCTTAGCAGTTGTTGTCTTAATTGTCTTATCTTAATGTAAACATTAATGCTGTGTTTCGGTTTGCAGCAAGTATGCGATCGATGGCACTCTACTTGCATTTATTTAAATGATGCAACAGACTTTGATCTACCACAATTTAAAATGTTACGAAAAGTAATTAAAAAAATTGTTAAATGCACGAGCATAACCATGAGCATGAGCATGGAATTGTGAAATAAGAATGAGACACGTGAATAATATCATTTTACTAATTGGACAAGATCACCAACATTTTTTTCTTAACCCTTATTCAAAGTGGTTTTCTTAATATTTTTGTAATTTATTGCAACAATTGCTTGTTTCAAAGGTGACAAAAATGTTGTATAATAATTTACCGCTTTATTTTATAATAAAAAAAAAACTATTTCTAAAAATTGTTTGTAAGAATTAAAATTTATGTCCTGTCAAAATACCAGTTGTGGCATTACACATTAAAAAAATTATTAAAAAATTATCTTAAAACATTTTTCATTACTTAGGCTGCAGTTTATAGTTTAAGTCACACACATTGCAACCTTAGGTATCCCTATAGACTTGTAGATAGTGTACTAACCTATCAAACTGCCCTGACCCTGGGTGTTTTCTGCAGAATTTGTGTTGTTTTTAAAAAAATTTATATTTTTCATTAAAACTGTTTTATTCAATGAAAAATGCAATTAAATAAATAATGCGTATTAAATGAAATGTTTTCATTAAATTTATAAAATATTTTATAGAATTAATAACATTTTGTCATTGAATTAATGAAATTTTTTCATTGAATTAATTAAATTTTTTCATAGAATTAATTAAATTTTTTCCATTGAATTAATGAAATTTTTTCATTGAATTAATGAAATTTTTTCATAGAATTAATTAAATTTTTAAATTGAATTAATACAATTTTTTCATTGAATTAATGAAATTTTTTCATAGAATTAATTAAATTTTTTAATTGAATTAATACAATTTTTCAGTGAATTAGTGAAATTTTTTTCATAGAATTAATTAAATTTTTCATAGCATTAATTAAGTTTTTTCATTAAATTAGTGAAATTTTTTTCATAGAATTAATTAAATTTTTTCATAGTGTAAAGATGGAAAATATTTTGCAATTATTGATTTTGAAGTTGAGCTAACTAGAGCTCCAACTTCTGCTGAGGTTTATTCAATAATTCATTTTCTTAAACAATCTAGTCAACTTATATACTAATTAAAATACTCAAACTGAGTGACTTTTTACAGTTGCACTCAGTTTCTAAATTCTATACTTAACTATACCTATAATGTTAATGTATTATTATTTACCAGGCAATCATGAATTTAGGAAGTTTCCAAAATTCATAATTGAGTGGTTTTAATAATTCATACTTATTTGGGTTTGTTCCCATGTGTTTAATATTATGGGAACAAACCAAGAAATATGATCTATATATTTTAAATAATTTGTTTACAATATTCTTTAAAGAGTTTTAGTGTTGGTTTAACGCATTGATCGGCGTGTGCACCAACAACAAACAAATAACACAGCATAAATCAAACACAATGCACAAGTGTAATTTGATGACCACTTGACTGTCGCATGCATTAAAGAATATGCAGCGGCAGACGAGTGTGCATTGGTCATGGGCATGTATCTATGTGTATTCGTGCAATTGATATTGGTTTGTGTTATTAATATAAACAAAAGTATTGTGCACTACATTAGGGTGCAACCGAAAAGATTGTATACGCTACACCTCCACTCTTCGCAAGAATGTTCATATAACGTGAGTTTTATGGACATTCTTTTACAATTAAAATATTTTTATGTTTTGGTATACTTATATAATGCAATGTTTTATTTATTTGTATTATTTTTGTTAATGCCGTACTTTATTCAATTATATTATTTTGTTAATGCCGGCATATTAATGAATTATATTTATTTATCAGTATAATATGGTTTAAGTCTGTTCTTATGAACTACTTGTGTTTTGTTTGTTTTCTTATCAGTAATGGTTACATTATTTCTTAAGTCTATTTTCTTAACTTTATATGGGCCTCTATATTGTGAGTCTAATTTATGCCCTGATTCATTTTTAAGTAAAACTAAATCTCCTATTGTAAAATTATAGTCTAATATTTCCTTATCATAATTATCTTTCTGAAGTAACTTATTTCTATCTAATAATATTTGAGCTCTCTTATGTGCTACTTCTAACCTAAATTTTGCCTCTTTGGCGTAATTTTCAATGTTATATAATGGTGCTACTTTATCTACTTCGTTAAATTGTTTAAAATTTGTTGCTATTTTACCAAAAACTAGTTCATACGGACAGTAGTTATGTACTGTCGATGGTGTGGTATTGAAACAATATGTGAAGTATTTAAGCCAGTCATCCCAGTCAGTTTTGTCGACTGATATGTACGAACGTACATATTCATTAAATGTTCTGTGACTTCTTTCTATTGTTCCTAGTGTCTGGTGGTGATACGCTGTCGAAGTGAGTTTGTTAATTTTTAATAGTTCGCACAGTTCTGTCAATATAGAGTTTTTGTATTCTGTACCCATGTCCGAAATGAACGTCTTCATTGGTCCATAGATAAGAATAAAATTTTCGAAGATTGCTTTTGCAATTGTTTTAGCTTGTTTATCTCTAATTGGTATAGTAACCAAATATTTAGTTAGGTCGCAAATAATTGTAACTGCGTATTCATTTCCATCCATTGATCTTGGAAATGGACCTATTGTATCTATATATACTGTATCAAATGGCTTGTTAGGTGTCTGTGTGACTGTCATTGGACATTTAGTATGTTTTGTTATTTTAGCCATTTGGCATTTTTGACAAGATTTGACATATTTTGTTATATCTTTAGACATGTTTTTCCAATAATAATACCTTTTTATCTTTTGTATTGTTCTATATATTCCACAATGTCCTCCTTCTACGGGATCATCGTGATATTTCAGCAAAATTTCTTGAATTACCTTAGTATTTCTGTAATTTATTATTTTTACTTCATTCAATAGCGCTATTTTTAATTTATTTAAGTATTTATTGCCCATATTTTTAAATTCGGTAGCCGAGATAAATTCGAAAATTTTCTCGCTTGGTGCTACTTGTAGATCATCTACATTAAGTTTACCGGCCACTTTTTCTAGCCTAGGGAAAAATTGTTCTAAATCAATATTCCCATTAGTAAAACAATCATTAATTCGTATATACGTAATTACTACTTTTCCTCGCTTAATATAACATTTAGTGGGCGTAATCTTTAATTTATAATATTTTCTGACGTCAGTATTATTCAATGGTGTATATATTTTAGGCTTCTTATGTTCATCTTCTTTTTCTTTATGCTGAGTTTTAAAGGTTTTTTCTATCATGTCTTTATTTGTCATTGACCTTGTAGTTACTTTTAATATCTTGTTATTATTTTCGATGTTTATGTCTTTTAAATCATTTATAGTTATACGTGATAAGGCGTCGGCTACATGGTTATCTTTTCCCCTAAAATATTCTACTGTAAAATTATATTCTTCTAAATCTAATCTCATTCTTGTTAATTTGGAGCTTGGGTTCTTCATTGAGAACAAGTAAGATAGTGGTCTATGATCAGTGCGTACCAAAAAATGATTTCCATAAATGTATGGTCTAAAATAATTAATAGCCCAGTGTATTGCTGTTAATTCCTGTTCAATAGTAGATTTATTACTTTCTCCTTGAGTAAAAGACTTAGATGCATAGGCTATTGGTAATTGTTTTCCAGAAAATTCCTGTGTTAAAACTGCTCCACAGGCATGTTTACTTGCATCTGTTGTTATACAAAATTCTTTTGAAAAATCCGGATATTGTAATAGTGTTGGACTCATTAGTGCTCTTTTTAGATATTTAAATGCATTATCGCATTCTTTAGTCCATTTGAATGGAGTGTTCTTTTTTGTTAGCTTAGTTAGATGTCTTGAGTAGTCTGAGAAGTTTTTAATGAATCTTCTGTAGTAATTACAAAAAGCTACAAATCTTTTTGCGCTGTCCGCGTCTTTTGGTACTGGATAATTTTCTATTATTGAATATTTACTATCATCTGGGAGAATTCCCTTATCAGTACATTTATGTCCTAAGTATGTTACTTCATTTCTAAAAAATGAACATTTTTCGGGATTGAGCTTAAGATTGTATTTTCTACATAGTTCAAAAACATCCATTAAGTTGGTTAGCATATGTTTTTCCGAACATCCGAGTACTACCAAATCATCCATGTATAAGAAAGCTTGATTGGGTTTTAGACCACTGAAAGCGAGAGTCATCATTCTTTGGAATGAATTTGGTGCTATTTTCAGACCATACGGTAATCTATTAAATCTATAAGAACCATCATTTGTGGAAAATGATGTTAAGTCTCTTGAATTTTTCTCTAAACCTATTTGATGAAATCCAGACATTAAATCTAAACATGAAAAGTATTTTGCACGTCCCAATTGATCCAAAATGTCATCTATTCTAGGTAAAGGAAATTTATCTGCTATTAATTTCTTATTTATTTGCCTATAATCTATTACTAGTCTCCATCTTTTATTTTCAGAATTTGGGAGTGATTTCTTAGGTACCAATAAGATTGGACTGTTGTATTCTGATTGTGAAGGTTCTATTATCCGATCAGTTATTAGTTTTTTAACCTGTCTATCTATTTCTTCTTTATGTGTATGTGGTATTCTATAATTCTTAATATACACTGGTTCTGTATCTTTTAATCTTAACTTTTGCTCATAAAAATTATTAGTAGTTATTGGTTCTGTTTCTAAACCAAAAATATCGCAATATGAAGCACAAAGTTGTGTTAATGTGCTTTTAAATTGTTCAGGAAAATTTCTCTGCAGAATTTTCAAGATTTCTGAATTTTTCTTAGATTTTTTCTTAAAATTGTTTTTAACAATAGTATAATCTGCAATGTTTTCCGTTTTTATTTTATTTCTATTAATTTTGACAATATTATTATTAGTGTTGAGAATTCGTATAAAAGCTTTATCTGATGTGACTAATGTGTTGGCTATAAAAACACCTGATTCTATTTCTTGGTTAGGTACTAACAATTCCTTTTGTGTAGATGTTAATTTTATTTGCCGTATGACTTCTGATCTTGAAGGTAATATTATTTCATCACTATTACTAATAATTGGTATTTCTATTGGATTTGTTAAGTAATTGGGTCTCAATATTAAAATATCATTGTGTTCATCGAAGTTTAAAATGCAGTTATACTTTTTAATGAAATCCATACCAATAATGCCATCACATGGTATTGGAAAGTCATTGTTTACTACTTGGAATTCATGAGGTATTAAAAAATTTTCAAATTTTAAATCAAAAAATGTACTTCCGATTGATTTTATTCTACCTTGTCCTATTCCAGTTAAATCTGTTGTTCTTCTTTTATCTATCCTGTGTGATCTAAAAGAGTTAAATTTGATCAATGAAATATCTGCTCCTGTATCTACTAAAAATTTTACTAATTGTGTATTATTTGCTATTTCAAGGTAAATGAAATAACACAAATTGAGATTTAGATTATATATTTTGTTATTTACTGTTTTTATTCTAGGGGATCCTCGGAGTTTTCCGACTCAATGGGTCTAAGATTATTTTGGTTTCTCTGATTATAGCCGTTATATCTTTGTCTGTTTTGGTTGTTATAATTATAGTTGTTACTGTTACTGTTGTTTCTATAATTGTTGTAACTCCTATTATTTCTATTACCGTTTCTGTTTTGATTGTTATTATATCTATTACTGAAATTTCGATTATTACCTCGGTAATTATTGAAGTTTGCTTTCTGTTTATAGAACAATACGGCATTTTGATGCCCAGTTGCCTCTGTGCAACTATTAACAAATTTGCTGATGGCTTCGTTCATACTATTAAATTGTCCAGCTTCCATTATTAGTTTAACCTTGTCAATTGTGCAATTTTTAGTAAGAGACTTTACAGCTGTTTGTGTCGAGTACTTGTTTGCTAATTCGTTAGACAATCCGTCAGATATATATGCAGTTTCTAATGCCTTCGTTAAATTTTCTATTTCGTCACAATATGCGTTAGCTGTTTTATTGTTTTGTTTAATATGCATTATTTTTGCAGTCAATACTTCTACTGATTCGCCTTTAACTGTAACTTTAAGTTTGTTAATAATTTCTGTTATGGTGCTTTCATTATTAATAAGGTTTCTAGCTGTTCCCTTTAATTTAGTTTTAATTAAAGAAACAGCCAGTTGTTCATGGGTGCCTTTGATAGAGTCTACCAATGATAGTGAATCAGTGAATGAGCGTAAGTTTTCTGACTTGCCGTCAAAATCTGTAATCAGCTTTGAAGCTGTGTTCAAAAATTCTACTGGTGATTGTGTCATTGTATTTTGTTCTGATGTGTTTAGGTCTGTTGGAAAATCGGTATTTATTACACTTTCTTGTAGTGTTAGTGGTAGTTTTAATTCTACCCCCTTTTTCGATGATATATGCAATAGATTTTTGCGTATGTCATGGAAAAAAGCTTCGGCCGCTATTTTATGTGCCGGAGTTAACCTGTTGTAGTTTACGTTTAAGAGTACTCTAATTTCTTCTAGATGCGTTAAAAGTTTATTTAAATGTTTATGTATTGTTTCTGGCTTAGTTGGTCTATCAATATTAAGACATTTATATGATTTATCATATTCTTCTTTTATTTGTCTACAGCGTTTTAGAATATCATTCCAATCCATCAGATTTTATCAAGATCATTTGCCCTACTTGAATATTTTTTCTTTAGAGTCCTATGATGTATTCCATAAAAGTGCATGACTAAATTAATTCCCAATATTACTGTAATTATGTATAAACATATTTCTATTTTACTCAAATCTAATTCTTTGTATGCAATTTTAACTTCATTTATTACATTAGCATTTGGATGTTCTAGTTTCGATTCTGTTTTCCCCATTTTGAATTAAAGTGTTTTTTTTTTTTCATTTATTCGTTTATTACCTCATCTATATTGTCTATTGCTTTCTTTAATTTACTTGCTTCATAGTAATTGTTTGAAGAAATTAACCTTTTCTGCAATATAGCTTTTTCTAATTTTAGTTGCTGTATTTTCTTTTCTTTTTCTATTTGTTCGCATTTCCTCATCATTAAAATTATTTCCATTTCATTATAATCATTATTTCTACCTCAGGAGTACCTTCAATGCCTATGAAATTCCATACTGCTATTGTTACTTCCATTTTTTCTTCTATTGTTAATTCTTTTTTTTTAAAATTTTAGCTTTATTCATTTTGAAGCTTTATTTTTATAGAGGACCATGTAATTACAAAATTTAATTGTTGGTATCATTATAAATTTTAAATATTTTAAATTATTTGCTATTACAAAAACATTTTTAAATTATTTATTACTACAAATACTTTTTAGTATTTGTTCTATAGTGTGGATTCTACTCCACAACTTCTCAGCTGCATTCCAGCTTGGTGGTGACTCCGAATTTATTTCCCTCAATAGGAGTGCTTTCTCCCTTTTTAATTTGTTACTGTAGCCACCCCTTCTCTTGGGTTTGGCTACTTTAGGAATCGCAGTCTCTTCTTTTTTCTGAGACTGCGTCCTTTTGCGGTATTCTTCGATGGTCAGGGGTTTTGGGCCCACTGACGGCATATCAATTAAATACTTAGCAAGGGGAAAATTGAAAGAGAAGAAGAGAAAAAAATAGTTTGCCTCGAGCGGTTAACGCTTGCAGGCCCTGAGGGTGCAAACTGGTTGCACTCCTTTTATATAAAAATAAAAAAAATTTATTTGTTGTGCTGTGGCATCTATGACTCTTCTTTGGTTAATTCTTCTTTGGTTGTTCTTTTTTTTTCTTCTTTCGCGACTGGCGGCGCTACGGCTTGTCCGCCAGGACTTTTGTTGTTGTTTTTCTTTCCTCTTGGGTGCTCTTTGAAGCACTCCCTTTTACTGGGTTAACAATTTCCAGTCTGGCAGGATCGCCATGTAAAGATGGAAAATATTTTGCAATTATTGATTTTGAAGTTGAGCTAACTAGAGCTCCAACTTCTGCTGAGGTTTATTCAATAATTCATTTTCTTAAACAATCTAGTCAACTTATATACTAATTAAAATACTCAAACTGAGTGACTTTTTACAGTTGCACTCAGTTTCTAAATTCTATACTTAACTATACCTATAATGTTAATGTATTATTATTTACCAGGCAATCATGAATTTAGGAAGTTTCCAAAATTCATAATTGAGTGGTTTTAATAATTCATACTTATTTGGGTTTGTTCCCATGTGTTTAATATTATGGGAACAAACCAAGAAATATGATCTATATATTTTAAATAATTTGTTTACAATATTCTTTAAAGAGTTTTAGTGTTGGTTTAACGCATTGATCGGCGTGTGCACCAACAACAAACAAATAACACAGCATAAATCAAACACAATGCACAAGTGTAATTTGATGACCACTTGACTGTCGCATGCATTAAAGAATATGCAGCGGCAGACGAGTGTGCATTGGTCATGGGCATGTATCTATGTGTATTCGTGCAATTGATATTGGTTTGTGTTATTAATATAAACAAAAGTATTGTGCACTACATTAGGGTGCAACCGAAAAGATTGTATACGCTACAATAGAATTAATTAAATTTTTCATAGCATTAATTACATTTTTTCATTGAATTAATAAAATTTCTTCATAGAATTAATGAAATTATTTCATTGAGTTAGTGAAAAAATTTCATTGAATTCATGAAATTATTTTATTAGTTCCCGTTAAAAGTGTTATTACATGAATAAAGAATTTTTTTTAAGCCAGCAGAGTAGAACACTCCCAGATAGATGAAAGATGGTCTCCTCAAGCACACTGAAATAATTTTGTTCATTAATCCAATGTAAAAATTCTTTGTTATAATACCAAGAATAAAGTGATTTAATCCTCTAAAATGCTACCCCCGAATACATACACAAGCTTTGGTTGTGAGAACTAAATTTGTTTCGAATCAATTGTGATAATCAATTTTTCAGTTGCAGTAACTGGAATTCCAATATATTTTAAGCTTTAAGACAATCGGTTTTGCTATTTTAAGAAAAAATCATAACTGAATTTTTGATTGGAAATAAATTTAGTTTTCTCCGCGTAGATAAGCCGTTTTTAAAATGTGCCCTGGTAATCAAATTTGTTTGTTTGCTGTACCAACCGTTGTATGTTTGGCTTAACAATGAACCAAATTTTCATTTAAAATTTTCTGGGCCAGAAGTTGTACTTCAATTTGGACAATTTTTAAGTTGTTTTTTTTAAGTTGAAAAGTTAAAAGTTTTTTTTTTGTCAAGTTTTCGGTGTATGATATCAGGTGATTTTCGGTCGATTATTCATGTAGCTCTGAAATCCATATCACTTACAAACATGAAATTTAAAATAATTTACTTCTATTGCAAAAAAAAAAAAAATAATAGAGGCATTCAACGCTTGCAGCAGCTGGCCTTGCTAGCATGTAAGTTACAAATTTTTTTTTGTAATTTATTAAAATTTTATTGTTGGTAATTTTTACATTTTGCTGCACAGCAACACTATTTGCATGAGGCACTGAACAGCCTCCATAAATAATTTTGTGCATAAAAGCAAAAATTTATTTTAAAAATAACATAAAATGCTTCTGTTTTATTAAAAAAAAAAAACAACAATAACAAAACAAATACATTAACTTTTTATAAGTTTCAATCAACAAACATTAAGTTCTTTTTTTACGTTTGTTTCAAGTTGATTTTTATTTGTTTGCCCTTACAGAACCATATTAATGACTCCAGGTGAAATATTTATAAAATAATAATAAAACAAATAAATGAAAATGTAATTATAAATGAACATGTGTACATACGAATATGTATGTATTTATGTATTTGTGAGTGTGTGTACATGCATATCATAAGTATTACAGTTATATAAAAAAGCTCACACGCATACATGAAAAAATACGCATGTACATACTCGTACAATATTGGCAAATATAATAGAAACACAGTGTAAAATGGAGTGTAGCCAGAAATATTAAAAATGAGACTAAGAAATGGGGCAACGCTTCTTATTTGTTTTATGTTAATGCAACCATAATAACGACCACTGTTTCTAATATTTTTTTCAACACTGTATATTTCATGACTTGTATGTATTAGGGAGATACCAATTTTTGCGTAAAAAGTTGTAGATCCGAAGGTAGGAAAAAAATCCTTTACAAACCGTGAAATTTTTTGGTTTATTTTAATTAACCTTATTAATTTTCATAGTTTATTTTATATTTTCTTAAATAAATATTTGAGTCAGTATCCTTAGAGTATAGAATTTTAATAGTTGAAAAACCCATCCAGAGAAATGCAGTCACTCGCTACTTTATAAAGTGGCTCATGCTTTTGCTAGCATTTTTAACAGAGTCGCCAACTAAAGTAGAAAAAAAATATTTCAAAGCATAATTTCATGCTTAAATTCAATAAATGAAACAGTGGTGAGTGAAAATTGTTGAAGAGTGGGCGTAAAATTATGCATGACTTGTCCAAAAGTAAATGCGACCTCCTAGGGGTATAGAGGTGATATGCATCAAATTTCAGACAAATCTGATCGAAAACAAAAATTTGTATAACGAACAAGCAAACCAACAAACAAAATATTAATTTTATTTTTATAGAAGATATGTTCGCCAACCTAAATAAGATGTATTCTGCACTCCAATTTTCATCTAAAAGAATCCAAGACTCCTCACAAAACTCGTAATTATTGTGGGATTTATTTTACCTGAAACTTCAGGGGCCAATATTTTAGTTTCAATTTAGATTTTATAATTTAAACCGTAATATTGACTGCCTATTTCTTAGCATGCGAATTTTTCGTATTTTGTTTTTGTTTTCAATACAAATGTGCGAACGAAGCTATTGTTCGCATGCTAAGAGTTTTTCCCAGGATATTTTTTTCTTTTTTTGCTACACCACTGTCTAAACAATGACGAAAAATAATTTTTTTCTTTTTTAATTTTAGGTTTTCATGAGGTTTAAGTGCTACAAAACTATAGTGTGTGAACGGGCGTAATGACCGTGATCGTAACTAATCGTGATGGCATTAAAAAGCTGTTATGCGGGTACGTTTACGGCTACGCGATCGTTAGTAATCGTGATGGCATTAAAAAGCTATCATGCGTGAGTGTCGGGCGTTAATGAACTCTATTTCATTTGAAAGCATTAATAAACTGCAAAATTGTGACTTCCTGTGTATCCACATGGGATTCAAGGTGGTTTTGTCCCCGTCACAATATGAACTTCAGTGTTACAACAAGTGATTAATAAATTTTCTTAAAATTTTCAAGAATTTAATAAATTAAAGTGCGACGAACCGGTACGCGATCGTGAGTGATGAACAATAATAAATTCTTGAATAAATAAACTGCAAAATTGTGACTTCCTGTGTACTCACATGGGATTCAAGGTGGTTTTGTCCCCGTCACAATTTGGACTACAGTGTCAAAAATAGTGATTGTTTATCTACATGATTTTCAAGGATCAATACAATTGCTTCAACTTTCATCATGGCATCAATACAAGAAAAGTAATTGGTGAGTTTATACTTTTTATTATTATTAAAAAAAATTATATTTAATGAAATTCTGTGATTCATATGAAATGTATATCCTGGTATTAGCTAAAGCTGACAATATATAAAGATAAACTCGTATTCACGTGAAAAAGAAAAAAAATTTATAGCTATCACTTTTGGTGTAGACTTGGTTCTTCAGTGCCCAGTTGTAGGTATTTGCTAAAACATTCATGTAATGGCTTCTGGCCTTTGTCTCTGCCGTTGTCTTTGTACGAATATATTGGTTTTATTTACTGTAGTTGCTTGAATTTATAGCACAATTTATAACAAAAATTACTTTGGATCCCAGTAAATATTTGAAATAAACATTTAATTGTTCAATAATAGTTTGCTTATTTAGTTTAAGAAAAAAAATACCATCAGATTTTGCGCAAAGATTGTTTTCTGTAGCAGGTTTTACTCATTCTCTAGCAAAAGGTTTCTTGTGGAAAATCGAAGTAAATGAAATTAAGTTCGTCAAGTTAAATTTGTGAAAACGTAACTTCTTATGTTTTTTCAAATTTGTATGTAGTAGACAGCAGTGCTCCTTGGAAGGTGCGGGTGTAGTACCTCAAACTGAAGGTAATTAGCTTCCCTTTCGCCATCTTTCACTAATTTTTAAGTGGAATAAATTTTCTTTAACAAAAATATCATTAGTCCCCCATTCACAGCTCTTGGAAGGGAAATGTTGTACAGTGTCCACAGTAGAAAAGCTGCGGGGACGGGGCATACCTCAAACTGAGCTGCCTTTGCGCCATCTTTAATTAATTTTTAGTTCCAATAAATTTACTTTAACAAAAATATCATTAGTCCTCCATTCACAGCTCTTGGAAGGAAAATTACAGTGTCCATAGTAGAAAAGCTGCGGGGACAGGGCATACCTTAAACTGAAGGTAATGCGCTCCACTTTCGCCATCTTTAACTAATTTTTAAGTGGAATATATTTTATTTAACAAAAATATCATTTCAAACTCATGGTGTTCAAAGAAGAGTTATTTTATTTTTTTCAATTGAGACACTTGACACTTGGTGACTTGACATTTTTGGTTGTTGTGTTAGTGAGAACTTAGTTAACACAAGTTAAATCCTAAGTTCCATTTTAGCTGGTCACGGGTTGTTGCTTATTACCCTGATCGTGGGATAAGTACTTTTTAAAGCAATTGATAGAAATTTCCAAAAAATTTTCATTATTTTGATTAAATGATTAACTGAAAAAATGAGCCAGTCTAATGTTTATTTCCTCCTATAGCTACTCTATTTACAAGTAGACGCACGTAGTATATACACAAAATGGATTTTACATAAATGTGTTCATGTATATACAATGTGTATGTGTAAATGTTTTTATTATATACTATACGATTACTCCCAGAAATGTTATTGTGCCTTTAAAATATAAAAATGTACCTTTTGGCAAACAATAGTTTTCTATTTACCTCCTAGTATATACCATGTATACGAGTATACTTGCAAGCTCTTTTTATATACAGAAATACATACGTTTTTACACGTGCACATACGAAAATATTTAAATATTCAGAAGAAAGAAAAAAAACAACAACCATAACTCAAAATTGCAGTAGTTAAAAGGTACATTCTTACACACACATAAACATACACACACACACACATACACATACACACTCACTCACTATCTTTCATTCATACATAAGAATTGGTAAATGCACACAGTGATTAACTTTACTTTTTTAAAAATCTTTAATTTCCATTTTACTTCTATTTATAAGTTAGCCAGCCTCTAGGGTCTATTCGCCATCCGATCTGGTCCAAGAATGCACTTTTATCTGGGTGCGTGGCCATAAGACTACTGTAGGGCGGATAATCTGGCAAGGAAAGGTTTGAGGCTGCCAGTGCAGAATATGGACACGCCCTGCAGCATCCCCCTATCGGTCAGATCGAGAGTACCCTTTTGTGTTACGAGACGAACGGACGTGCTATACAGCAAGGATGATCTGACCTAGTCTGGACAGTAATTGCAGTAGGTGCTCACTGGAACTCCAGAAACTAAAAATGAGAAATATAATGGCGCCAATAGCAGGCCATAGAAGTCTTGGTAACCATGCAAGAAGAATGGGTTTAATATCGAATGACTATTGTAAAAGTTGTCAAGACGAGAAAGAAGAGAAAACTGTGAAATACCTTCTCTGCTCTATTTCGGCAAGTGCTGCCTGCAAAGGTCTCTGCACTATCGAATGCTATAGACTTCATTAGAAGTAGCAATTGGCTTATGTGACGGACTTATTTTTTTCTTATGCTTTCCTCTACTATCTCCCCACTTCCTGTCACTCTTCCATCTCTATTGCTATCCGCCTCACAAAGGCACCACGTCAGAGCACTCAAGTGACGTGGGCCGTTCTGGACAACCTAACCTAATCTAAACTTTCATAAAAAAACTCTCACTTCTTTATGCCATTTTCTAAAATCATGTCTAAATTTAAAGGATAATAAAATATTAATCCTTGATGGTACTTAATTTAATTGTTATTTTCTTCGTGATATTCTCATGAGTTATTGTTTATTCCGCACATTTTATGAACTCCACTCCAATCTTCAGTGGATTACTCCCAGCATTCTAAACTTTTGACTTCCAAATAAATTTAAAGCATTTTGAAGGAGTTAATCGTTTTGTGCACAAAACCATTTACAGTACATTTAAAAAAAATTGTAAGCAAAATATGTTAACAGCGGTAGAAACTACAAAAAAAAATTTTTATATAAAGGCTGTTTTTTATAGACGTATAGAACTTTAAGTTGGCATTACTGTTCAAGATGGCGACCGATTTAACAGCTGTCAAGTGATTTATTCTCAGTTGGGCTTGGCAATTCATCATGAATAGACTCACGCCTGAACAACGCTTGCAAATAGTCGTCGAATGGATCCAAAACGAGATTGCCGTTGTTCCCGATTTTCATAACCGAATTTTGTTTAGCGATGAGGCGCACTTCTGGTTGAATGGCTACGTCAACAAACAAAACTGCCGCCTTTGGAGTGAAGCTAATCCTCAAGTGTATGTCGAAACACCGTTACATCCAGAAAAACTGACTGTTTGGTGGGCTTTATGGGCTGGTAGAATCATTGGTCCGTACTTCTTCAAAAACGATGATGGCCAGAACGTTACAGTCAATGGTGATCGGTATAGAGCCGTGATTATTAACTTTTTCATTCCTGAATTGAACAACCATGATGTCCAGGAGCTGTGGTTCCAACAAGACGGCGCAACATGTCACACAGCTCGTGCCACAATCGATTTATTGAAAGACACGTTTGGTGACCGCCTAATTTCACGTTTTGGACCTGTGAATTGGCCTCCAAGATCTTGTGATTTAACACCGCTAGACTACTTTCTGTGGGGCTATGTAAAGTCATTGGTCTATGCGGATAAGCCACAAACGCTTGACCATTTGGAAGACAACATTCGCCGTGTTATTGCCGAAAATCGAAAATTGGACGTCTAGATTGGACTACATCCGAGCCAGCCGTGGCGGTCATATGCCAGAAATCATATTTAAAATGTCATGCCACAAGATTATCTTTCGGATAAATAAAATTCATGTCAATCGAATAATCCATCGTTGTTTTATTGCAATTTAAAGTTCTATACGTCTATAAAAAACACCCTTTAAACTTTATTGTTTCAGTTAAAATTATATTATTTTTATTCCATAAAACAGAAAGTTTTTTTTTATATGAACGGCAGCCTTTAAGGACTAAAGCAACTGATTAATGGAACAATGTTGGCGAAACAATTTAACAGAGATTTTTTTGATCTCATTCGTTAAAATATTTCATTTGAAATCTTTAAAAAATATTGGGTCCAGATCATTCATTCTGTAAAGCATTTTTTGTGCGGAAGCAAAATTTGCAATTATTGGATAAATTTCTATATTTTATTTACGCTAAAATTTTCTCAGGGATAGCAAACGGAAAGATCAAAAATCGAAGAAAAAAATAGAAAATTTCTCAAAAATAAAATGTGTTTTAGCTCAAGTTGTTTTATATTTAGAAAATAATTAATTAATTTTCTTTTTGTTTATTTAAAATTTATTTTGATGTTCAAAAATACAAGTTTTTTCTCATCACCAACAGCAGAAAAATTAACAAAACTCATTCACAATAAACAATTTTTTTTTTAATTCCCAGTTAAATGAAGCAATTCAAAATAGTAAGATAATTCTGCAGGAATGAATAATAGCAGTTTGTATAGCATTTCCTTTTCGTGCGGAATCAATAATACGACCCATTTATTCTCATGAATTCTATACAAGGTCTAGCTCAAGTCTGCCTTATTTTCTATTTGTATTAGAGGCCATAAGATTTTATTATAAATTTTGGGCACTAGAATTAGAATCAGAAGTATGAGCGGTCACTGTAAACAGAATACTTAAATATCGAGAATTAAAAGATTTCTTTTTACTTGTCCCTTTCCAGCCACTCCCTATTTTTGAATTGAATAGTGCACTAATTCTGCGTGCAGAATGGTGCTGGGCCAATGAAGCTATCAGTCACGCCATCTGCCCCCCACCTTTGGCACTTCTAATTTTTTTTGCACAAGAAAATTTTAAATGAACCAAATTGAATATTAGGTTAGGAAGAGTTAAGCGGGCCGCTCAAAAATGAAGAATGTATCAACTTTACCCACGGCCCCTAAGGGCTTGATTCCTGTCTAGAGCTGGCTAAGTCAAGATTGATTAAATTTATATAAAATCCCTTAAACGCTTTTTCACTAGTTTGTTGCAACTCAGTCGTTACAGGGTCGTTAGTAGGTACACACTCGTACAGTAAGTATGCATACGTACGAGCACACATAGCGAGTATGAATGCATTTGTATAACGTTCCTTAGCATGAATTGTGTAAGTGTATTTTTAATTTTTTTTGCCTTTTATCTCAAAAATATTATATGAACAGAGAAAAAAAAATAAAACAAAATTAAATTGCGACAAAATGCTTTTGTTTGATGGAAAGGTACGGTACGGTACGGCCAGCACAGAAGTGCAACAAGAAACAAACAACAACAAAAAATCAAATGAAAGAATCAATGCTGTGATGTATGAGTGTGTGTTCTGTTCACTTTTTTTTTGGTTTTGTTTTTTGTATCCCGAGATTCTCTGTTAAAGATTTTTTTTTATTTATTTTATTTATCGTTTGCACCAATTTTATGGCACAAAAACAAAATCTGGTAAATACTCTGATACATTTTTTTTTATCCAACCTACAGCATACATGCATGCATGCATTCGTAAGTCTGTATGTGTGTGTTTTTCAGTTTTTAATTTTTTTTGTAAATTTTGAAAGAAACTTTTTTGTCTTATGCGTTCGTTTTTTTTTTTTTATAAAATTATTGTGAATTTCTGTTTGGTTTTAAGGAATTTTAATTAAAACAAGTTTGAAGCACATTTTTTTTTCTTTCTTTTTTTTTTTTTTTTTTTGTTTTTGGTTTCAATTGTTTTTGCTTTTATGGTTAATATGAGTGAGCAAAAGGTATCTTAAGCCAGCAGCAAAAAAAAAAAAAAAAAAACTGATAAAATATTGTCAGAATGTTTCAAAAGTGGATCAAAACTTTAAACAGAGTTTGTGGTTATAAAGCAGGAAGTTGATGTTTATGTAAAATTTACATAAATTTATTTGTAAATCTAGATCTTTTTAATCGTACATCAAGTCTCTTGTGGCAAATGCTTGGTAAATAACAAAAAAAAAGCATCTTATTCTAAAAATTGGGCCAACAAATTTAGTTTAAAATATTTTCTACAACAAACAGTTGAATTAAATTGAAAGGCATTTTAAGGCAAAGCTACCCAGCTTTTAACTAGTGGCTATAGTCAGGTTTAACCTAAAGACGGTTAAAAGATCCATAACTTAATCTGATAACTATATAATAATGAGACTAATATATATCGGAAAGTATTCCTAAACTAAGTAAATTAAAGTTATTTACAAATACTGAAATCGTAACCTGTTACGTTAAAACATATTTAACTCGTTATACTTATTTTCACTCACTTTTATAAACTAGGGTATAATTTGCTTCTTACTTTATGGGTGGTGAGTTCGATTCGCACTTTAACTTAGGGTTAGCTAGAATGTGCTTTTAAAAACTGTACTTCAAGCATATCTAGAGTGTTTTCGATGGCTAAGTGCAGTAATTTCGAAGATTTGGTTGGTTCTAAAAAAAAGCTAAATAATCCATCATTAAATTATCAAACTCCAGTTATATGGACATGCAACCACTTCTACCAATAGTGTTACTGGAGTAATGACCACAGAAGACCTAAGTAAAATGACTTCCACACCAATTACGAGATTCATGAAGAGTCTTCCAATATTTTAGTTGGACTTTAAGCAACACAGTAGGCCGCACTGCTGGTACGACCTTTAACCATTGGTGCTCTTTAATGCGTTTCATTGTATACCTTTCGCATTTGTCAAATAGCAAGCGAATGTCAACGTTTTTTTATACAAACAAAAACTAAAGAGCAAACACTTTCGCAGCGAAAAGCATTAAGCTCCCAGGATTTAAAGTAGTCTCATTAATGCTTTATTTTTCAACCACCAATAGGTTTCATTAAACTAATGAAATATTTCATTAATTAAATGCAACATTCATGGATTTAATGAAAAATTTGTTCATCAAATGTATGAATTTTGTAATTATTTAATCAAATAATTTCATTAATTTAATGACATATTAATTCATTTAATGAAATAATTTCATGAATAACATGAAAATAATTTATTAAAATATTTTCTAGAATCCATGACAAAGTTTTAATGAAATAATTTCTTGGGTTTATTTTAAATATAATTATTTTAATTATAATTATTTTAATTATAATTATTTTAATTATAATTATTTTAATTATAATTATTTTAATTATAATTATTTTAGTTATAATTATTTTAATTATAATTATTTTAATTACAATTATTTTAATTATAATTATAATTATTTTAATTATAATTATTTCAATTATAATTATTTTAATTATAATTATTATAATTATAAATTTTGTGTTCTTAAATTAATCCTTTTAGTGGTGAGTAAAAATGCAGGATATTAATTTTTTCTCTATTAGACTTGGAATCACTTTTAATTTTAATTAAAAAATCATAACTTTAGTAAATATTTAATTTCTTTTAAGCTAAAAAGCTTTAACAAAAATTCATTATAACCCTTTTGTGGTTAAAAAATAAATCAGAAAAAAATTCTAATAAAAGAAAAAGGCCTGTTAAGCCATTTAGGAGAGTAGCTTAAGAGTAAATTAAATAGCAAATGATTGTTTTTATGGCTTTAACATAAATAACAAAATGCAAACATCAACAGAATCTCATCAAATTTTATTGTTCTCAAGAACATACAAACAAAAACAACATGAATAATTATGTAGAATCTTGTAGCAGCATCCTTCTTTAAAAAAGAAATATTGAAAAAAAAATAATAATAAAAAGCATTAGGCTTAGAAATAGTCAAACAAACATTTACGTCGTAACACAAACTAAAGAAAATGAGAATTATAAAGAAAACTGATTTTTTTGTTAGTTGTGATTATTACTAGTTACGGTAGATACCTATGACGAGAGTATGAAATTGTTTAGTAGACAAAATGCAAGTGTACAACATACACACACGCACACACACAGAATAAAAAATAAGAAGAAAAAAATCACGATCACACATGCACTTTTATGCACATAATGCCAGCAGTAAAAGTAGAAGGGGTCAATACAACTATTGGAATTCGATACTTTGCATTTATCTAACTCGAAAATACATACAACCTGGACAAAAAATAAATAACTACAGCAAACAACAATAACAGCTTTAGAAGCAAAAAAAAAAAAAAGAAAAAAAGAAAAAAAGAAAAAAAGAAATGAAACACACATACACGGACAGTGACTACAAACATAAAAAAGTTAGACATTAAAACATAGAAAGAAAGAAAAGTAAAAAAGAAGCCTTTAGTTTAGACACAAACAAAATTTAAAATTAAACGAAAAATTTAACAACAACTACAACAACAACAGCAGCAGCAGCAACATTAGCAGCAATAATATGAAGCAAAAAAAAAAAAATATATCAACAACAGTCACAACAACCAACCACATTTTGTGTTTTCTTTTAAACTCTTTTTTTTATGCTGCCAAAACATACACGCGGTTTAACCAACGACGGGAAAAATGTTCTTTTTAAAGCGATTTGTCCTTTAGCTAAATCTGCAGTTAACCAACTCATCGTTAAGAACAACAAAAGCAGCAACTGATGCAACAAACCCAAAGAAAAAAATGTATATTTAATATTATACTGCACAGTGGTACTGTTTAGTTGCTAAAAACTGAATGCCCAACTAACGATATTTAAAATTTAACCAACAGCTCAGGTTCTTAGACAAGCTGTCGAATAAGGAATAATAAAGAAAAAGGAAATTTTTTTCACTGGAGCTCTTGTAAGTTCTCTGTAAACTATTCCCATTTTGAAACTAACAAATCGAAAGTGCTAGTCCTTCTTAAAGCTGTCACATTCATAAGCTATTTAACAAAATTCTACACAGCTTGAAAACCGTAAGCATTATAGTAACCTTTATACAGGGTTTCATAGCGAATGCCACGATTTTTTCTCAGCAGTGAATCCAGCTTAAACCAGAGACATTTTAAAGAAAATGGTGAATTATATCCCAAGAGCTTAAAAGCTCGCACATATTTCTCCCTTAGGAAAGGTCAAATTTCTTATATCCTTTTCTGCGGTTTATATAATACGAATTAAGGTCACAGAATTAAAAACTAAACATCCCACTCTACTAAGCTACACCAGTCTTTTGGAGCTTTCTATTAAATTTTCCCGACTTTCCAAAAATTTCAATTAATTTTTTTTGTCAAATTTTTTATTACACTCAGTCAGTCCCACTGTACAACTAGCATCGGTATTAACTAACATAAGCCTTTTTAACAGCAGAACTAGGCAAGAAAACAGTAAAATAAGTGTCTTTAAGTGTTTAGACCTTTGATTTTAGTTTTAACCCCTTTTTTTATAAACAAAGTTCTGCAAAGAGTTTTAAAGATTAAAAACTTTAATTTGGGGCTTAACAATAACAAAATATTCCTACTCTTGGCAATCATTACTACATAGTAAATATAAAACAAAGTCGCTTTCTCTGTCCCTATATCCCTTTGTACACTTAAATCTTTAAAACTACGCAACGGATTTTGATGCGGTTTTTTTTTTAATAGATAGAGTAATTCAAGAGGAAGGTTTATATGTATAATCTTGGAATAATCTCGCCCGGCAGGTAGCGCTATAGTCGGTAGCTGGCTTATTTGCCTACTACCTGTTTTTACCCGGTCTCGCACGATTCTTTACTCTATGAGTACGATTTCTTAGTGTAAGAAGATCGAATATATAAAAATTTTAAGGCAAGACAACGTTTTACCGGGTCAACTAGTTAAACAATAAAACAAATGGCCTTCCGTAGCAGTTCAATTATATTAAAAACAAAATAGTCAGCTGAAGAGCTGTTTGAGCAGTAAAGCTCAGCGTAATATTTAACTCACTCTACAACAACAACATTAAAATAACTTGAAATATGTTCATAAAGTGAAAAATATTTTTCCATAATAAATAACTCTTTTCATTACGTTGTGCATTTAATGACGTAAAGTAATTATGTTAATTATGTTATAGATTTGGATTATATTTTTATATATATTTAATTAAAATACTTATATAATTTGCCAAACATTCCCACACGCAAGAAATATTTTCATTATGTTACGCAGTTGATTACGTAAAAACATTTATGTATTCAAAATAAAAAAAATTCTCATATACAAAAACTCTTTTCATTGAGTAACGCAGTTAATTACGTAACGTAATCATATGCCACTAGTAACCTTTTAATACCTAATTAAAATAAAACATTAATATATGCAATAACATTTTTTATTAAGTTACGTAGTTAATTACGTAACGTAATTTTGTTCTACTAATAAAAACATTTTACAGTTTAAATAAATATTTTCCAAACGTGAAAAACATTATCCATACTCAATAACTAATTTCGTTGCGTTACTTAGTTAATTACGTAATGTAATTACTTAAGGCTTATACTGTAAATAGTAAATAAAGTTAAAATTTTCTTTAGTCTCCAAAAAGGTTAATCCCTATAGAGTCAAATTTACTATCTTACTAGTATAACTAGGCATTCTTGTAAGTTTTGTATTCATGTGTGTAAGAGTTTGGTTTATTTGTTGGATATTTTATTTAAAAAAAAAATGCACACACAGGAGAACAAAAAAAAAAGAAAAGAAAAACTATAAAAAAACTATCATCGTCCTCACACACTGCAACTTATGCTTAAACGAGTAGTCATACGTACTCGTATGATTTTCTTAATAAAAATATATCGATATTCAAACAAACAACACACTCGTATAAAAGTGTTGAAAAATAAAGAGTTAAAGATTTAGTTACTCTGGCGAAATGTTGAATTCATTTGTATGTTGCCGGTCTGTTGCAAGCTAAAAAAAAAAAAAAGAAAATCAAAATGAAAATACCACTAATCTACTGGTTTTAGAATCACTCGCAGTTGCTTAAGCACAAGCTGTTGGTTGCTGGATATTGAATGTGCTGAGATGCTCTTTTTTTTTGCTTTTCTTAAACCATGTGTATTTTTTAAATTTATTTTAGTTTTAGTTTTATGCTTGTCGTTGCTGTGTGTCTGTGTGTGTTTAGCAATTTTTTTTTGCAATAGAAAAATAATTTAAAATTTTTTTCCAGTTTTAGTTTTATGGATTTCGGTTAATGTGCGCCTGCATACCCTACAAAGATATTGGGATGCCATTCTTGCTTTGCTTGACTGAAATTCGATGAGAAATAAATTTTAATTGTTTTTTGGGTAAGATGAGAAAAAATAGCAAATAATTTTGTTGTTCAAAATGTATTTTTGCAATGCAACTCTCTTCAACAGTTTACTGCAATTTGCTGCACAGAAAGGTTCAATTTTTTTGTTAAAAATATTTATTTGTTATTAAATTAGTACATACTACCTGTTACCTCTTAAAAAATCAATCCAAATAAGTTGTTAAATAATTATTAAAAAAAGAACTCCTAAATTTTCCCTGTGAAGTTCGTCTAATGGATTTGGGAAGGAAACCCTTCAAATATTCATCTAGTTAGGGAAAAATATGCTGAATACGAATACGTTTTTCAGAGAGTCATTGTAAAATTTTTAACAGAAGCTTGTTAGATAGTTTTCTTCAAAAAATCGTCCCATGAATTTTCAGAGAAAATTAGTTCAATTATTTTCTTCAGAAACTCGTCGAAATACACTTTTTATATAAAGTTCGTTGAATAATTTTTATCAGAAGCTCGTCGAATGATTTTTCAGAAATATTAATTGATTTACTTTTTTTTTTAAACTAGTCGAATGGGAGTATTTTCTTCAGAAACTCGTCGAAATTTTTTTTACATATTTTTTGATATTTTTCTTCCAAAATACGTAAAATGATTTTTCTATGGAAATAGTTTTCTCAAAAACTCGTCGAAAAACTTTTTATAGAAAGTTTATTGAATAAATTATTCGTCGAAAATTTGCGTAAACATTTCCTTAAAAGCTAGTCGAATTTTGTTGAAAAGAAAATTATTTGTGTAACTTTTCTTTAATAATTTATAAAAAATTTTCTTCAAAAACTCGTCGAAAAATTTTAGTTTTCTACAAATTAGAATAATTTTTTTAAAAAACTTGTCAATTTGGTTTTTCTAAAAAAAGTATTTGATTTAAACTCGTCGAATGATTTTTCAGAGAAAATAAGTTCAATTATTTTCTTCAGAAACTCGTCGAAATACACTTTTTATAGAAAGTTTGTTCAATAATTTTCTTCAAAAACTGGTCTATTGATTTTTCAGAAATATTAATTGATATACTTTTTCTTTGAAAACTCGTCGAATGGGAGTATTTTCTTTAAAAGCCCGTTCGTTAAATAATTTTCATCAGAAACTCGTCGAATGATTTTTCAGAAATATTAATTGATATATTTTTCCTTTTAAAACTCGTCGAATGGGAGTATTTTTTTTGGAGGCCGGTAAAAAATTTTTTTTATATTTTTCTCCCAAAACTCGTCGAATGATTTTTCAGTGGAAAGCTTCTTCAGAAACTCGTCGAAAATTTTTTTTATAGAAACTTCGTCGAAAATTTAATTAAAAATTTCTTTAAAAGCTCATGAAATTTTGTTCCCAAGAAAATTTCTTTGTATAATTTTTCTTAAAAAATTTATAGAAATTTTTTTACTAGAAGTTTGTTAAAAGTCTTCTACAAAGATTTGTCCAATCATTTTGGTGACAAAATTATTTAAATAATTTTCTTCAAAAACTTGTCGAAAATTTTTTTACAAGAATTCTTCAAATAGTTTTCTATAAAAACTTGTTGAATGGCTTTTTTTTAAAGTAAATTAGTAAAATAATTTCTTTTAAAACTTGTTGATTTGGTTTATCTAAAAAAAAGTATTTGATTTGATTCCCATCAAAAACTCCTCGAATGATTTTCCAGTGAAAATATGTTGACTTATTTTTATAGAAACTGGTCGAATAGTTTTCTACTGAAACATCATTGAATAACTGTCGAAATATAGCAAAAACATGTTGAATTTTTTTTTACAGAAAATTTCTTAAATTCTTTTCTTCAGAGATCCTTCGAAAAATTTTCTACAAAAAGTTTGTTAAATAGTTTTCTTCAAAAATTCGTTAAATATTTAAAAAAAAAAAATTAGTTAAATGATTGTCCTCGAGTTAAATTTTATATATCCTTTTTCTTTATAAAGAAATAAAATATAAAAAAAAGCGTTCCCTAAAGTGCCCAGTAGCCACCCCCATAAGTCTATGTTTGCCAGCCTGATTCCATAATTTACTTAAAGCAAAAAAAATTATTTTTAAAGCTTAAGATGTTGTTTGTTGTTTATTTATATTGAATGTTGTTTTTAGTAGTAAAGATTTTTTTTATTTAGAAAAAACAAAAAAAGTTTTGTTGTTGCCTGTTTTAAAGTGGACGATGATGCAGTGATTGCTGCCGATGGTGTTGGTGTTGAACCATTAACTAGTGGGTTTTTTCACTTAAATAAAATAAATCATAGACGATTTTTTATGTCTACAAAGAGTTTTTTCTGTTTCTTTCATTGTGGCACCTATTAAAAAAATCGTCATAGAAGGGGGAACAGAAAAAAAAACAAACAAACAAACGAATGCATTTATACGCATTTCAAGTTTAGTACTGATGATGTTGATGGTGATGACTTTAGGCTTGATTTGGTGCGGAAATTCCAACAAATTACTCGTATACAGATTGTTAATGATGAAATCCTTTTTTTTTTTTTGTTGTTGTTGGTTTTTTCGTTGCATATTAGAGAGTTAGAAATATTATACGATGAAGGTACGTGTACTAATACATACGTTTAAAATATAGGAAGGCTGTTGGTTGTTGTTTGCCGGTTGATGTTTATTTTTTTTTTCTCTTCTAAACAATTGAATTTTATTTTTAATTTTCTTTGTTAATGAAAATAAAATGGAAATTTAATTAACTTGAGTTACGATTATAACGTACTCGTATAATACAAAAGCGTTGAAATTGCAATGAATATTTACTGGGACTTGGACTCTTGCTAAGAAGGTCTTTCAAAAGTTGTTCAAAAAATTTGTTCTATTAAAAAGTCTATAAGCAAATAAATATTTGTTTTGCAAGCTTTTGAAATAAAAATTATGACAAATGACTATTGCGTTTGCTGAAGCTTTCTCAAAAAGTTATTAAAAAATCCTTCCATTAAAATGTCTTTAAAAATAGTCTTATTCAAAAGGCTTTTTATTAAAGACTGGGATAGACTGTCCAAACCTGTTTTCTTCTTAAAAGGCTGTTGTAAAAAGCCTTTTAATAAAAGCTTAATACAAATCCTTTAGTAATGAACTATTAAAAAGGCTGAGGCAGATTAGTATTGCAGGGTAGCCCTTCCAAATTCCGCATTTTCAAAAGAAGCCTTTGTAAGCAGTTAAGTATTTTTTTGTATTTAATAAAAATTCATAAATCAAAGGAATTCCTGTTTTCTGCTTTTATTTTAATTTTTTTGTAATTTCTTGAATGCCAAAAAAAAGTTTTTTCAAGAAAAAATTAATTAAACTTGGCTGTTTAAATTCAGACAGAACACAACTTCGGTGAGATCTAACTTTGTTTGCAATCAAAAATTCAGTTGTGATAACTGAAATTTTTAATCTTGATAATAGAGATTCGGCCTTACAGCTCGAAATATTTTTAACAGAACTAATTTTTGGGCTGTATTATTGAATTCTAGTTGCACTAACTGAAAAATTTGATTATCACAAAAGAATTTTTGATTTTAAACAAATTTAGTTCTCACAACTGAAGTGGTTTTCTGTGTGAAGAAAGCAAATTATTTGGATTCTTAGAAAGCGAGAAGAAGTATTAGAGCTGAAAGTGGTATAAGTCTACTTTTTTTTAAAAATTAATCGGCATTAGTTCTAGTTAGATGGTGCCCTTATCTTACTAAAATTAACGCTAACTCATAATTTTTTTAAGAGGACTTATACCACTTCCAAATAAAGGTTTTTCTTGGTATAAGCTAAAGCAATACTAAAATTGCCTTCAGTAAGGTCTGAAACAAGTACACCTTTTAAGTTTTACAGCTATCTTTAATTTGATGTGATTTACGGTTGCTTAAGCAGCTCATCAGCAAGTCTTTATCAATGCATTTTTTCTCTTAAAAAGCTCTGACATAAGAAAACCTTTTAATCTTAACAGCTGCCTTTGATTTAATGTGCTTTCGTGTTGCTTAAGCAGCTCGTCAGGAGACCTTTATCAATACATATTTTCTTTTACTTTTAATTCGTTTTGGAGTAAGACAACCTTTGAAGTTTTACAACTGCCTTTAATTTGATGTGCTTTCGTGTTGCTTAAGCAGCTCATCAGGAAGCCTTTAACACTGTAAAATTTTTTATTAAACTTTTCTGTCGCTATTAAAAATTTACAATTTTTATAATCCCGAATCCTGAATCTTGTGAATATTTATTTCTCCAGCCAACCATAATTATTTAATTATGTACAAGAGCAAACAAAAAAAAAAAAAAAAAAAATGAGGGGATTAAATTACCGTTAAATTTTAAAAAATTTAACAATAACAAATCTGTCTGTCCTGTGTCCTCTGTCTGCGTCTTTGATGGCTGACGACGCTTGATATTCTTGTACACAATAATCTTGAAAGTCTTTAAAAAATGTTTTAAAGAAATTGATATTTTCACAGCAAACTCAACTTACTTAGTTATGAGCCACCACCACCACCACCAATAATAATAATAATGATATAAACGTTACATACACATTGGAACTAAGGAATTGAAAAAAAAAAAAAATAAAAAAATATTTTTTTTTAATAAAAAGAAAGAATAAAAAAATATAAATTTTTTTTGTTTTAAAAACCCGAAAATAACAACACAAATTTAAGTAAAAGAAGTTCAATAAAAACTCAGGGAATAAATGAAGAAAAAAAAACCAGATGAGGCTGAATATGTGTATGTATGTACGTAATGGTTGTATAATAAAATGTTCAAAAGTTGCGCTGACAAAATGATCGTAAATAATTTTTATTTGGCCTTTAATTTTTTTTCTTGTTGTTCTAAAGTTTTTTTTTTGCTTGTGCTTTGCAACTTGAAAGGTTTCTGTCTTTCTTTGTTTTTTTGTCGTTGTGTTTGTTTATTTGTTTTTGTTGCAGCTTTCCTTTAGAAAACACAACGCAATGTTTGTCTGTCTGTTGGTGCAACACAGCTTACTCACTCACCAGAAAGCTATAATTGTGTGAAGCAGCGAAGGTTTCAAACTTAATGGATCAATATTGGCTGTTTGTTTGTTTCTTGTTGTTGTTGTTGTTCAGTATTCGGTTAGTAAATATTAATGCGCTGGTGTTGTTGCAGCTGATTCTTTTTTTTTTTTTTTTGATTTTTTTGCTGGTCTACTCTAGAGTTGCTGTATTTAACTTCATTTATTTAATTTCAGACGATGGATGATGAGAAAATCTTTGTTTTGTGGACTTTTTTTTTTGTGTTCCGAAGGCTT
Organism: Thelaira solivaga; assembly: GCA_947397855.1. Classification (NCBI taxonomy): domain Eukaryota; kingdom Metazoa; phylum Arthropoda; class Insecta; order Diptera; family Tachinidae; genus Thelaira; species Thelaira solivaga. Next base: position 62,124,650 of record OX377613.1, read on the forward strand.
TTATATGTTGTTGTTATTGTTGTTGCTGTGCTTCATATACATTTGGTTTGGTACTCATACGTTTGGTCACCATTATTGGAGTTTATCAAAAATAAGGCGACGCTTTAGTATTTTTTTTTGCTGTTTTAGTTTTGCTTGAGTTTAATAAAAAAAAATTTAAGAAAAAATTACTAATGATACCCTTATTTGAATTGAGCAGACTTTGTTGTATGCGTTACCTTTATTTTTTTTTTTTAATTTTTTTACTGGCTTTGTGTCTCCAAACGCACACACAGACAGCATAAATGAAAACGTGTGTGCGTGCTTAGTACTTTACAGATAACTAAAGTTAAACCAAATTGTGGCTATGAATTTCTTAAACCCAGGTTTTCTTGGTTTAAACTTTAAGGCTGTTAAGACTTAAATTTGTATCATTAAACTTACGGTCCATCAAAACATTAGATTTGACTGCTGTAGTAGCGGGAGATTTAGCTTGAGGAGAGCTACCTGCTAGATTAGTATAGGTGAAGAACTTGTCTTCTTCTTCTTCTATTACAATTTCCTACTTGTCTTTAGCTTTTGGCCTCCTATTTCTATGAAATCTTTCTATCGCTATCCTTAATTTTTTCCTGTTGTACAGGCATCACAAAAGGATCACATCATACAGAAGCCCCCCCTCTTCTGTAGTTTTTATTGAAGCTCCCTGTGCAACCTAGGTTAGGTTACACAGGGCGTTCAAATAAGAAAAACAGAAGCTGGGCTCATTTGGGTCCTCTGACGTGGTCCCTTTGTGATACCTGTATAGATGGAAATGAAGAAGAAGAAGGATAGCAATAGAAGATTGAAGAACACGAAGAGAGAAAAAAGTGAGTCCTTCACCCAAACCAACCGCTACTTCTAACAAAGCCATATAGCATATCGATCCTTGCAGACGGCGCTCTCCAACCTAATCTAAACTAACCTGAAGGTTAACAATTACATGATAAAGTGAGTCCAAAAAAATATAAATTTTGAACCTTATTACGTTTAAGGAAGTTTCGGTTTGAAATATGTGGGTAGTGTTGCCACATTTCTTATGTTTGTCATAACGACTTCGACAACTCAGAGATTTTTGTTAAAACTTTAAAATTTTTCTGTTTTTGGGCCATCCTACTGCATTTAATTTTAACTTATTTTAAATTGTTGATCATAAGGACAAACACCTGTAAATGAGAAGAATCAAAATATGCACACTATGCTGGTCTGCTGAAAGCAGAGAATTAAAAACCCAAACAATTTATAGCAAGTGTGTGAATGGGTGAATGTGTGTGTATGTATTGTGGCCAGTAACACACCAATAAAGGAAACAATTATAACAATAACGATAATAATGTAACACACACCATGGCCACAGTTTTAAAATTTATGATACAAAGAAAAGTAAGAAAAAAAGTTTTTTTTTCTAATGTGTGTCTCATTAAGAGGGCACTTTTTAAATTTAGTATAATTTTTTCTTTCGTGCAAGGGGCAACTTTGAAATTTGGCAGTTGTCACTTATGCTTAATCCGATTATTTAAAATAAAGTGCTTTACGAAAGAAGAACACGTTAAAATTTCGGATAAAGCAAAGCAAAGTCAATGTAAATTGAAAAAAAAGCATCTTCTTCAATATAGCGCATGTTTATTTGAATGTCTTCTTAAATACACAAAATTGTCGCTCAGAAAATCTTCAAAAAAAATTCATAACAAACAAATGCACCCACAACAAGTAACTGCCTGGTAGGGATTTTGGTCAGATTTTTTTTTTTTTTTTTTTTATAAAAAGATGAGGCTGAAATTGTGGTGACTATTAGTTACAGCAACATGACAAAGGGGTTCTTGTGGCCTCAAGTGAATGGCATGGATCAGGACGACTTGTGTTTTCAGCAAGCGAGTTTCAATCTAACACTTAGCGTCTGACACATTCGATTTATGGCTGTATGAAATGAAAAAAATGCATTCTTACTGCAACACCGTTTGTTAAAGTGCGAATTTTTAATTAAAGAATTAAAAAAACTCATGACTTTAGTCCAGGCATTTGATATCAAATGAAATTTTTAATTTAATTCATTTTAATTTAATTACAATTTTTGGATGAAAAAAATGCCAAAATTTCGATACCAAAAGCGAGTTGGCTTTTGAAATCAAAGCATTCGATATAGAATTATATTAATAGAAATTTTACTGTTTTTTTATGAAAACGTTAAAAAAACAATTACTGCCATTTATCCCATTGTGCAAGGCCAGAGGTGCTAGTGAATGTTCATAAGGATGAATGATGATCATCATAATGATGAGGACGATGATCAAATTGTGAGGATCAGTATAAAGATGATGACAACATGGGTATGTCTAAGAATGTAAAACTAACAATTGAAGAACACAACAACAACAACAATCAAGCAACAAAATTGAATAAGAAAATGAAAAAAAAAAAAAAATAATAAAAATAAAAATAAAAATGCCCGGCACATATGAACAACATGCATTTGCGCGCCTTTTGAAAACAACAACAACAATAATAACAATATTAATGACGCCTGAAAAGAAGCTTTAATAATAAACAAAATGGATTTTGATACAAATAGGAATGAGTACAACATGCACTCGTACTTGCAGCAGAAGGAGGCTTGTGTGTAAAAGCTGTATAATTTTTTGCTTTTTCTTACTTTTATGATTTTTTTTAATACTCGTATGGTTTTATATAATAACTTTTATTTTTTGTTAAATTTATATGCTTGAGTTGGCGACGAGTTGCTTAAACTGACCACAATGCCAATGTCGTTCGTTGGTTATATGCCGAAGTCTTGCAGTTGTTGATCATTTTCATAACGTCAAAAAAAAAAAAAAAGAAAAAGAAAAAAAGTCAAAATCGTAGTCAAAGAAGCAGTAGAAGTAGAAGAAAATAAAAATAATGACGATTTGCTTAACAATAATAATAATCATGATGATCATCAGCTCAAGCTGGCTGTTTGCTTTTATTTTCGTTGTTGGTGCTATTGCTGTTGCTGATAACATGGTCTGCTTTTATGCATTGAAAAGGAATGACCTGTGTCAATGGCCGCTAATATTTATTTACATGAGTTCTGCATATAGAATTCAAAGATGCCATCGTTGTGTTGCTCTTCTTTCATGCTTTCTTTTTTTTTTTTTTTCTCTCTAAATTCAGTTGGTTTCTGAAGTGCTTCTGGACTATGAAAACTTTACAGCAAATTAAAAACAACAAAAAACGAGCCGAATAAAGTATCCAAATGCGATCCGTTTGACGATTTGTTTTGCAAGTTGTTTATCATAGTAGAGGGATGGTGAGACTAAAGAAAATTTTCAAAATTTTTTAAAATTTGATTTCTTACTAGAGGATTTGTATTATAAAAAAAATTTTGCACCCAAAAAAAATTTTTTTTATTAATCTTCTTAAAAAATGTAAGGGTTAATACAAATTGGTCGATATCGAATACGATAATATAATATCTGCATTATTTTGGTCCACCTTAATTACTCTCAAGCGTTGGCCCAGATTTTAAAGATTTTTTAAATTTAATTTCTTTATTATATTTAAAATTTTTTGTCACACTTTAACTATGAAATATTTTTTTTTTTGACTCACGCTCACGAACTGTTCGGAAATTTTATTTTTGTCCCCCATATACTCTCTTAAAAAAATAACAAATTTCATTGAAAAACGCTCATCTTTACGCATCTACATACGACTCACTGTAACAAATTCTGCCCTTATTTTGAGCAAACGGCAAAAAAGATTTAAATGATTTTTGGGATTTAATTTTTGAAAGTTTTTTGTAAAATCTTAAAATTTTTTTTGTCACGCACACTCACCCCCACCATCCCTGAAGAAATTTTATTTTTTCACACATCCCTCTTGGGCTGTTTTTCAGTGACACTCATTTTTAAGCACTCTTTTCAAGAAATTGTCTCCTTATTTTGGCCAAACGGCTGCACAGATTTTTTAGATTTCATTTTTGAAAGAGTTTTTTGTTAAATTAAAAAAAAAAATTTTGTCACGCACTCTCACTAAAATTTTTTTGTCACGCACACTCACTCCCACAAACTCTGACAAAATTTTATTTTTGTCACACACCCCTTCGTCGAATCTTGTGCTCTTTTTTCACAGACGCTCATTTTTAAGCACTCACTTCAAGAAATTCTGCCCTTATATTGGCCAAACGGCTACACAGATTTAAATGATTTTTTGGATGTAGTTTTTGGAAATATTTCTTTGTAAAATCCTCATCACGCACTTCTACAAAAAATTTTTGTCACGAACACTCACCCACCAACCCTGATGAAATTTTATTTTTGTCACACATCCCTACCTAAACTTCTCTTTTTTCAGTGACGCTCACTTTTAAGCACTCACTTTATAAATTGTGTCCTTATTTTGGCCAAACGGCTGCGCAGATTTAAATGATTTTTTTGTTTGTTTCATTGAATTTTTTTTAAATTTTTTCTTGTGAAAAAACTATGAGTTCGAAAGATTTTACGCAATATCGTATGCAATGATTGCGGCCCTGCTTTAAGAAATACTTCCCTTCATTTGTAATTGTTGTTTTTTATCCTATTTTGTTATTTTTTTTTGTTTTGAGTTTTGTGCTAAACTATTGAAATGAAATGAAAATATTTGCAAATTGGTCACACAGGCTCAATACGGCCATATCATGCAATACTCACACATGACAATCACCAGCACAAACACAATCACAAGTATTCAAGTTGCAGCTCTTTTATTACACAAAATGATACTCTTACATACATATAAACATACCTGCCGGTATAAGCAAGCAATGTCTCGTTTATGTGTGTGAGTAGTTGTTGTTATTACAATTCCTGCAAAATGTTAAATAACTGAGTTGAGTGTGTATAACGTACGATTGCGATTATAAACATTATGTTGTTAGTGCAATGTTAAGGTCTTAAGACACTAAATTTGAATGTTTGTCGGCTTGAGTGTTTTGGCAATGAAAATTACACACAAACACACACGCACAAGTACATCAAACTTTAACTTAAGCTTTTCTGACTTCTTTTGCATTCTTAGTTTGTTCGTTTGTTTGTTTTTTCTTTTCTTTTTTTTTTTTTGGACAACAAAAACAACAACATTCAACATTGCCAACCAGTCAAAGCAATTCAGCTACTTAACCAGCCAGCAATGGGCAATAAGACAGGCGGGAAGGCATGCTAGTCAGCACGTCAAACAACTGGCCAAGGAATCGCCGTTCACTAGTGGTTACATGGTTGACTAACTGAATGTTGATGGGCTTAAATATGTGTTTAAATGTATATGTGTGTGTGTCTAGTGTTGATCTTCACATGCTTCTGCATACAACTTGTTTGTGAACATTACAATACGAGTAACAACAACCAGCGTCAACTATTGTGGGTCTTTTTGTCTTGCATGTTTTCTTTTCGTTTCGTTTCGTTTTTTGTTGTTTTTGTATGAGAAACAGTAAGCGTCACATTGAGGATAAGAAATTGATGATGGACGGACGGACTATGTTTGTGTTGCTTTAGTTCTTGTTGGTTACAATGATGATGATAATGATGACGATGTTCAAGCTAATGTTGATGATGACGATGACGACTATGCTGTTGATGAAGTTACTTACATGTGAAATGTTTTCATTTCCAGGCGACCATGTCGATTTATTTGAATTTAATCTCTTTAACGTTTATCTGTTATACTGGTTTTTATTTATATATAAATAATTTTTTGTTGCTGTTATTGTTGTCATTGCATTGTTCACAAAAATGTACCCTACACACATTAAACAAATTTTAAGTTTGACAAGCTGTTTTTTTGTTTTTTATTTTTTGAAAAGACTGAATTTCTCACTGGTTACAAAAAAAAATTTTTTTTGTTCGTACAATAATTTTTTTTTTCGTACAAAAATTTTTTTCTTAAAGTAATTTGTGACGGCTTTTTATGAGAGAATCATTATATTTAATTAAATTAATTTAGTCTTTAAGTAATTGTTATTTAACAAATCACTTTAAGGGAAAGCAAAATAATAATAAAAAAAAAATTAATTCCGGTTTAGGTGTGAGAGAGTGAGTAAAATTTTTGATCAATTGAAAAACAACTAATTTTTCTCACTTTTAAATTTAATTTCTATAATTTCTAGATGTTTTTTTTAAAGCTTAAACGCCATGAAACAAAAAATAACGAGACACCGGTGCTTAGTACCTGGTCTACAGTAGCTTTTTATTTAATTTAAATTAAGAAACCCTGAATTCAATCATTTGTTTCAAGCAAAATTTTTGTTCCTAGAAAAAAATTTTTTGAACAGCTCAACACAACTTGTGCGAACGAAATTTAGAATTAAAACAATTCAACCTAAAGCTTTTATTTATTTAAAAAAAAAACCTAAATTTACGCAATTGTTTCGAGCAAAATTTTTCTTCCTAGAAAAAAATTTTTTGAGCAGCTCAACACAACTTTGTGCGGACAAAATTAAAATCCAAACTAAAGATGTTCCTTATTAAAAAACGCTAAATTTACCCACTTGTTCCGAACAAAATTTTTGTACGAACAAACAAAGTTAAAAAAAATCCAAACTAAACATTTTCTTTATTAAAAAACGCTAAATATATCCACTTGTTCCCAACAAAATTTTTGTACGGTTAAATGTTTTGTGCGAACAAAATTTTAAATTAAACCAATTAAATATTTCGAATCAACTAACTCATTTGTCTCACTCTTTAAAAGAGAGATAAGAGAGTGAAGGAGAGAAAAGAGTTTTGGAGCAGACAATTACGTTGACCGAAACGAGAAAGCGAATTCAACTTAACATAAAAAACAAATTATATGAACTTATTAAATGAAAACTTCTCTATATAAACGTCTATCTTTGACTTTGCTTTTACTTTTTTATTTGCATTGATCGCCTCACTATTTAGCATCTGAAATTCATGGCGCTGCCAAGAAACAGTTAGATGTCCAGTTTCAATGCAATTGAGTTTAAACTTTATAGAAATCTATAGAAATAAATTATTATTTACTTTTTTTTTTAATTTACATTTATTTTTTGTTTGTTATGAAGCAAATTTCTTATATCTTATCACTAGCACATAATTGTTATTTCATTTCAACTTGTTGTGTAGGGTGTCAAAATTAGTTGTTTTAGAAGGTGAGTGAGTGAGTGTTTAAAAAAAAAAGATCTTGTAGTTCCCTATGGTTTTGTTGCAAGTCGGGACCAGTACGACTGTAACCATGATTATACACTTGAGATTTTTGTTTATGATTAAATTTTGTAAGAATATTTTCTTTTATTTTTTCATTTGTTTTGGTGTTTTATTTGCTGCTACTTTTTACCTTTTTCTTCTCTCATTTAATTGATTTAAAGTTTCTTTTATTTATATATTTAAACACAACATAAATCGACCTTCATTAATTTTTAACATTAAATTCAAGCTTTTTTTTTTTTGTTTCTATTTGCAGAAATAAATAGTTTGGTTTTTTTTATGTAAAAAATAAGTTAAATTTGAATATCTGGCCAAGCAACAACTGTTTTTGTTTTTATCGGAAAATACATTTTTATGAATTTAACTTTTGCTATGCAAACAATATTCATTAACATGAATATAATTTTATTGGCTTTAATTTTTTTTAAAAATTTTTTAGATACTGAAAGTGGTTTTATTAATTTTCATAAATCATTCACACACAAATTTTTTTTTTTCTTAAATTTTTCAAACTATTTGCTTGTTAACAAAATCTTTTGTTATTAATTTAAAACTTAACAAATTCTCAATATTCACTAAACTTATTTAAATGGTTGGCTTGTGGCAGCCAATGGCCTTCAATTAGAATTGCTAGATTCTGCTTTAAACCACTTACTTACTGAGGCTACAGGTTGAAATTTTTTTATGCGACAAACACCAAGAGTCTAGTAAAACTCGAATCAGCAAGATCTACTTATTTACGAGAGCTACGAGGACCCACTTTGTAAAATTAACAGTTTTCTTCTTGCATTTATTTCCTTGTTGCTACACATTTGATTTTATTTGTTGGCTTCTTAACATTTCAAACTTTAAATGAAAATAAAAAAACCCAAATAAAAGTAAATATTTTTGCATTAAATTTTTTTTCTTTTTTTTCTTTAAAATATTGTTAATAGAAAACTACATTACCATGATATTTCTTCATCAATTGCTATGCCAATATGCGCGTCAATCCTAAACCATAAAATTTCAATTTAAATAAAAAAACACAAATTGTAATTGTATTTTTGGAAAATCGTACGCATTATATATAGAGATTTAGATTTAAGCGTTTTGTTACACGAGAAGAATTTTTTATATATGTCATTAATCTAATGAAACATTCATTATTTTTCAACCAACGAAATGGTTCGTTATACTAATCAAATATTTCATTAATTCAATGAAAATCATTCATTGAATAAATGAAAAATTTTCATTAAATCTTTAAAAATAATCAACAATGAAAACATTTCATTGAATCAATAAAAAAATTTTACTGAATCAATGAAAACATTTCATTGAATCAATGAAAACATTTCATTGAATCAATGAAAACATTTCATTGAATCAATGAAAACATTTCATTGAATCAATGAAAACATTTCATTGAATCAATGAAAAAATTTCACTGAATCAATGAAAACATTTCACTGAATCAATAAAAAAATTTCCCTGAATCAATGAAAATATTTCACTGAATCAAAGTAAAATTCATTTATTTAATGAAAAGTTCTTTCATTTAATATCAAAGAATTAACAAATTCTTTCTTGCATTTTATGAAATAATTAAATTAATCTAAAGAAAAATTTAATATTTTTTAATCAAACACATATTTCAGTAATCTTATTAATTATTCATTTATTTAATGAACTAATTTCATTAATTAAATGAAATATTCATTCCTTTAATGAAATATTCATTACTTTAATGAAATATTTCCATTCATTTAATGAAAATTTTATTCCTAAACAGAAAATAATTTTTATCAATTCACATAATTTTAATAAAATAGTTTCATTGGATTTATGCCACAGTTTTCTTTCAGTGTATTTGCTAAAGAGATTTTTCTGAAAACTTTTTTTTTTTTTTTAATAATAAAAAAAATATTTATTCATTAAAAAGCTGCAATAGAAATTTTTTAATTAGAAATTTTATTTGTATTAAATTCATAATATGAATTTTTAACGTTGTCAGATTAAGTTTGTGAAATAAAACTTTAAAATTATTTTACTTGTTTAAATGTTTTTTTTTTATTTGAAGTCTAGTGCTTCTTTCTCGGAATTAAAATATTCCAGGAAGCCATATTATTATTATTATTAATATCAAGGGTTAAATTCATAGCGCTGCCAGAAACCCTACATAACCTTTTATAATTCCCTTGTAGAAATTGCTTTTAAAATTAATAAAAATTATTAGTGTCATGCTAAAAATTGATTTTAAAATTAAAAAAAATTAAATTAAAATATAATTTTTCAATTCATAGTGTGTGCAAAGAAAATACACAAACAAAACTGAGAGCAAATCATCTGATTCGATATAGAGCAACTCGTATCGAAATTTTCTAAATTTATTTGATCCTTTTCTTTTTTTTTTTTTTTACTGAAATGGCTAATTTAATAAGCTTGAGGTCGTTTTATAAAATTTTATTTTCATATAGATATTTCATTTCTTTCGCAAAGTTGGAGCGAAATATTGATATAAAAATAAATTTTTATATTATAATACGACCGCAAGCTTAATATAGTAACCGTTTCAATAATTTTTAAAATTTTTCGTATAAAAACACTGAAATGCTGAGCAAACAAATAAAATTTGAAAACCACTTTTTTCAAAATAATTTTATTTTTCACATAAAAATGGCTGAACTGAAAATTAGTGCAATAATTTTAGCTGCTGTTATATTGTTTTTGTGGGCAGAAGCACTTTTTTTAGCAAATTAAATATGTTGAAAGTCTAACCTAAAACAATAAAAATTACTTCAGCTTTTTTTACTTAGGGTTGGCATATGGTTTACATGGCGCCGTAAAAAGGCTGTAAATTAGAATCGTAAGATTCTTTTTTAAAAGCACATGCTCACCAAGACAACGTTGTGGAATGCTGAAGGGATCCAAGAAAGTTCCTTTACCTAATCCCTGAGTATTATTGTTATTATTGCTAGGCCATATGTAACGCTACCAGAGCATCTTTTGTACAGCTAATCTGATCTCTGATACCTCAGATAAGTCGAACAATGTCTGCCTGAAAGCCAGAAGATCATTGGCACTCTTTAAGAAGCTGAGAAAGACTGCTTTTCCATTACTTTAGAAACTTTGAAAAAACTGTAAAGCAATGCAAAATTTTTTTTTTTTTTTTATTTAGAATTTATATTTTTAAGTTTGTTTCACCTCATTCTTCTTTTATTAAAATGGCTAGTTTCTGAAGTTTGAAGTCGGATTATAAGTAAATATTTATTTTTATATCGATATTTCGCTTCAACTGTGTACAGTTTATTATTTAAAAAAAATTTTTAGAAAGTTTTTTTTGCTATAATTTTTTTTTTTTAATTTTTTTTTTTTAATTTTTTTTTTTTAATTTTTTTTAAGCACTGGCCCAATGTGCTTTTACACAAAATCACAATGAGAGATTTTCCTTGATATCACATTTATTAACACTTAATTTACATGCAGTCGGATTATTTTTCATACCATTTCCCAGCCTTAATTAAATAAACTGGAATTAATGTCGCTTTTATATAAAATGTTGTTTAATGTGTGTGTATATATAATTAATTTAAGCATAAACGAATGTATATGCACACATACGAGTACACTACTACAAATGTGTGTTAATTTATTTCTATATACACATAATTGTACTCCTGCTTTCAAACCTTAGCTTTATTTGGGAGTACATAAAATATATAAATGTGTGTAGGTGTGTTTATGTCTGCGTAACACATAGCATAATTATATCAATATGTTTTTAGGTACCTAAAGAGTCATCCATTAACTAAAAGCTGCAAAATAAAATTGATTTTTTTGAATCAATTAATTATTTTCTTGCTTTCTTGATTAAATATATTGAAGAGTTGGATTTTGTCTTTTTTAAAGTAATTAAAACATTCGTAAGTTACTTTAAAAGACCGTAATTACTTGATTTAAATGACTTTTGGCTCAGTGACCTGGCACTAACAATGTTTTCCCAAAAACATCTCATCGTTTTTGTTATTGTTTTTAGTACTAGCAATTTAATAAACTGATGCCTATTGTGATATACATGCAGGAGTGCGTTTGGGTATGTGTGTGTGTAACATATTAATACAATTATTACAAATTAAAGTATATCATTATGTTACGTTATGTATACTTACACACAAGTATGTATATAAACAAACACTAACACACTCGCACGTATTCAGCCACTGACATAGTCCAACGTACTCACACACACATACACACTCATTCTTTGACACACACATTTTCAGAGAGAATCTTTTATAAGAAAGTTAATGTTTAATTCCAAAATTACAAAATATTTACATAAACATATGAATAACTTTATTATTTAAGGGCTGTTAACCTACATGTGTGTGTGTATTTTTTAATCATTAAACAATAATTTTTTTACTTTTAAACAAATTCCCTATACGTTTCTATATTTCGGTCGTGTGTTTAACCCGCACTGTCTAACCACAATATAATTAACAAGGTTGATGTACGAATAATCTATTTGTTATGTGAGCTGTTATTTGTGAAATTGGTAGAAATTCACTTAAAAATGAGTTAGTGGTTATTTTAGTAAGATATACACAACATGTGACAAAAATTACCGCTGACTAATTTTTTGTAAAATGTGGACTTATTTTATATTAAATACTTAATTGTTTCTATTCTATTTCAATTAAAAATTTCAAATAAAAAAAATTTTTTTCATATGAGGTGTTTTGTGAAAGTGGCATAAGTCCACTTTTGAAAAAAAAATAGTTACTTGTAATTTTATAAGATCTAGCCACTATTTGATAAAAATTACCGCTGACACATTTTTTTTTAAATTGGACTTATACCGCTTTCCAAAATAACGGCTCATATTGATTAAATATTTAATTGTTTCAATTGCATTTTAATCAAAAATTTTTAATTAAAAGAATTTGTCATATGAGCCGTTATTTTTGAAAGTGGTATAAGTCCCCTCTAAAAACTTAATTAGCGGTAATATTAGTAAGATCGCTACACCATCTTGCTAAAATTACCGTTGACACATTTTTTAAAAAAGTGGACTTATACCACTTTCCAAAAACAACTCATTTTGATTAAATATTTAAATGTTTTAATTGTATTTTAATAAAAAAATTATTAATAAAAAAAATTGTCATATGAGCTGTTATTTTTGTATTTTTGAAAGTGGTATAAGTCTACTTTTTGAAAAAAAATCAAAAAGGAATTTAATCTGTAGGCTCTAAACTTTCTGGAAGTGTTTTAACATTTTCGTAAAAATTCGTAGTTTTTATTTTATGATTCAAAACGGAAACTGCCAAAATCCTTGAGCACAACAGTACTGGGGTGTATAGAAATTTAAAAAAAAAATTTTAAAATAATCCAAAATAACTTCTGAGTATTTCGGCGGTAGATTACAAATCTAGACAGTCTCATCTCACAATGGTTCATCGGCAAGTTGCCAAAACCCTTCAGAGCAACAGCACTGGAGTATATGAAAATTTAATACAAAATATTAAAATATCCAAAGTAATATCTGAATATTTGGTTGGTAGGTTACAACTAAACTACTACTAAAAACATTTGATAAATACTGAAAATGTATTTACAAATACTAAAAAACGTAATGGGGTACGTTAAAACATATTTAACGCGGCACATTTATTCTTCACTCATTTAATTTTTTCTATGGTTTTGATATTTTAGAAGAATGTGGAAAGTGAAAAATATTAATATTTCGCTAACACAAGGGCTGCACAAGCACACTTGAAACATGTGTAATATTTTATAATAAAAAATGCTTACAAGCTATTTCAAGTATGCTTGTGCAGCCCTTTAGTAACATGTTAACATGGCTCTGTTAAGTTAACATAATAAAAGTATTTTTAATAATTTAAAATTTCTAAGAATTTCACTTAGAATATTCTACAGTGAAAATTTTTGGCTTTAAAAATAAGCCAAAAGCGAGATTTTGCGGTTGCATGAACTACCGGGTCGAAAGCTACTAGAATATAGATTGCAGAACTTTATAGTTTGTATACAGAAAGTGTACAGGTTTTTAGGAATTTCACTCAGAATATTTAGCATTGCCCCGATGGAGCCTTTTGCCCCAACTCTACAGTCATATAAAACAAAATTTAAATAATAATTTATTGTGCTAATTTTCTTCCCTGAACTTAATTTTAATTTTTGTTTTAAATTTTTTTGTACATTCGAAGAAAGCGTCTGCCAAGTCTCTCATTTAAATTGTGGTGACTTTTTGTTCATTTTGAAAATGTAGAAATTTTTAATTATTGTATTTAATATTTATTAAACACTTAAACAGCAGCTTGAAAGAATAATTTAATTATCAGTATCTGTCTGTTGCAGTCATGTGACTTAAAGGGCCTTGATGATAGCTGTGCGACCTCAAAGCTTTGTTGTGCGGCCAAATTACTAACTAAAAAAATCGGCAGTTTGTTAGACCAACCTGGTAATTAGATAATTTTCAATGTCATAAGCTCAGTAGTTGCCCCTTTCTTTTTCTACTTCCTTGCTTAGTAAATCAAGAATGAAGTTTTTATTGAGCTCGTAGAAGAGTTGGGAGCCTATGAAACACACCCAGTGGTTGCAATTGTACTCGCTTTCTCTCTCTCTCTCTTTCCTTTGCTGCTCAAACAGAAGCCAAAAAAAAAAAAAAAATTTGCTGTTACTAACTTGTAGCCAAAGGTAATGGAGCTGCTTAAGATTTTACGAGCTTATTTTAATTCTTTTCCAGCACTGCTTTTCCGATTTGCTTTAATGACAACAACACCAAAGTGCTGAAGTCTCTGATGATGACTATAATGATGATGATGGTGCTGCCTTTATTGTTTGTTACTTGGGCGACGACTAAATAAATACTCTTCGCGCCGACATCATCATTACAGTTGTTGTTATTGTTGTTAGCATTGTTATCGCTGTTGCCGTTGCTAATAATATTGTTGCTTGTACGATTTTGTCGTTTAAGCAATAATTTTCACTGTTACGAAGCGGAAATATTGTTATAGACTTAAATATCCTGGTTTTTCACGCTTTAACAACTTTTATACGATTTTTAAAAATGTGTGGCATGATTATATGCATAAAGTGGCTTGAGTTTATACCAGGACACACACACATACGTACTCGCACACTTAAACCTCGTTGTATGCACAAAAGTGTAGTTGTATTAAATATAATTGAGTGTGTGTGTGTGTGTGTGTGGGTGTGCGTTTGTGTAAGAGTACAACTTATTTTTGGGGAAAAGGGGTTCTCCTTTCTCTCTTTCTCTGTCTTACTTTGAGACAATATGAGGCATACAATTTTAATGAGCTTCTCTCAAATGCGGTTATTCTAAAAATTGTGACTTGTTGGCTGGTTGGTTGGTATTATTTAACATCATAATTTAATTTTCACAGTTTTTATGCTCACATATTAATTAAAACACTTACATACAGAAAATATTTCGGGTGTGAGAGTAACCGGTCAAAAAAAATTGAGTTGCGATAATCTGAAATTTAGTCTCTCCAGCAATATATTGAGCTCACTGTCTGTTGTTACAACTAAAATATTCGATTACCAGAACGGAATTTTTGGCTGGTGACAAATTCGGTTCTTACAATCGAAATTGTTTTCTCAGTGTACCAAATTAGAAACGAAATGCTTAAGAATTTTCTTTTTTTTTCTTTATTATATTTCTGTTGGGTGCAACATTTAAGTTGCTAAATTTGGGGAGGGGCAATCTGCCAAGCATGGGCAGGTATGCTAGGCTATCAATTAGAATCACCCGATTTTATTTTAGCTTACCTGGACTAGAGCTTAGTCTTTAGCCAATTTGTGGAATTTATTAGAAGGTAAATTTAATGTAAATTTTCTAATTACTTCATTAGAAAAATAATAAATTTTTCATTGTTTTTATTTGATGTTGAGTACGAGGATTTGGCCCCTGATTGGGCGAAATGATTCACTGCTTAAACTAAATTATGGATTTTTCTGGCAGTTTTTTTCATCTTTTTCACAGTAAAATTTCGAACCTTTCAATTAAAAAAATATTATAATTTAAACAATATTTCTCTGCACTGAGAGAATTTTGTTTTTATATCCCCTGATTTTTGTCATTAATCTAATAAAAAATTTAATATTTTTGAAACAATGACAAATTAAATCAAACAATAATGAAATTAAACTAATGAAATTACGTTAAAGAAATATTCAATAAAAGTATTTCAATTAAAAATTCATTTATTTAATGAAATAAATTCATTCCTTTAATGAAATAAATTCATTAATTAATAATTTAATTATTTCATTCATAATTTCATTAATTCAATGAAATATTAGTTTTTATAACGAAATGATTTTGTTAGTTCAATGAAAATTGTTCATTAATTCATATAATTTATGAAATATTTTAATAAAATAAATAAAAAAAAATTTATTCATTTAATATAATAATTTCATTCATTTAATGAAATACCCATTTCATTGATTCAATGAAAAATTCATTAATCTAATGAAATAATTTTCATTAAATTATATAATATATGAAATATTTCGTGGAGACAATGAAATCATTTTATACGATTTATGCCATATTTTTCTTTCATTGTGACGAACACTTAAAATTTTTACATAATTTTATATAAAGAAACTTATAAACTTTTATAAATTTTTTTGAATACGTATCATATTCCACAATTCGAACTCTGCTTCAAGGTAGTTAAAAATGCCTTAAGCGCGGCAAAAAAAAAATTAAAATTACTATGACGTAAACTACAAAACGTCAAAAAATTTTTTGGAATTCAAAGAATTTTCATTTAAAAAAAATCGAAAAAGTAAAAGCCTATTAGACGATCATAAGCGACATGTCAGTACGGTATAATGAAAGAGAATGAAAATATCAAAAATTTTGAATGCCATTATGCTATTATACCAGCTTGATTTTATTTCTTTATATCGTGTTGACATACCGCGCATGATCGTCTAATTTTTTTATTTTTTCGATTTTTTTAGATGAAATTTCTTGGAATTCCAAAAAAAATTTTAGACGTCATGGTCCATTACAATTTTAAAATTTTTAATTTTTCTATATTTTTTTTGCCTCGAAAACTTAGAACCTGAATTATATATTTTCTTTTATTTTCATAAAATTTTTTAATTAAATGATTAAAAAAAAAAAAAATTTGTTTTTTAAATTTTTTTAAATAAAATTTTTTTAATACAATTCAACCAAATTTTCTGTTTCACTGTTTTTTTTCTCTTAAGACGTTGCGTTTTTTTTTTAATTTGGAATCGCCTTAAGTTTAACAAAATTTTTGTTGGTCTTCTAATTTAAATAAATGATATTATTCACGCTCGGTTTCTCTTTCTATTTTAATGCAAGAACAATAGCAGCAACAACTGTAATTTTAACCAAATAATGATACGTATATAATATTGTATTTGTGTGTGTGTGCCTCTTCTATTTATGTGTGAATGTGCTTAACTTTCTGCTGCTCTTGCTCTATTCAACTTTCACAATGACATATTGACAAGGCCATTTATTATGAGTGTGAGCAAAAAATATGGAGGTCTAACTTACTTGACTTTTGAGGGGATAGAAATTTGTTGTTGTAGTTTTGTGTTTGTTTGTTAAGCAAACTTAGGCAGGCAGACTGCAAGTTGGGCAGGCGAGCCGGCATATGTGTGAAGGAGTGCGTGTTGTCTTTTAAAACGAGGGATACACACAAAAAATTTTCAACATCAATCATGGATGTGTGTGCGTCTTTTTTAAAGAAATGGAAGTCCCATGTGTACGTTGTGTGTGAATTTGGCAAAAATCAAAACCAGTTTGATTTTTTTCATAATTTTAAATTGAAATTTGATGTGTCTAGTCCCCGTTTAAACTTTCTATTTAGTTTAGTTTTTATTTCTGTGTGTTTGCATTTCTTGCCTTGTACAAAATTCTCATGTTTGTTTCTCATACTTGCTTGTTACATTTGATAAAATCCTTAAAAACAAGGTTATTTTGTTGTTGTTGTTGGTTGTAGGTATATTGTGTTTATAAAATATTTATACAATAGAAAATGGGTCGAGGTTTCTTAAGTGACTTTGTTACAATTACATTTAAATTAATATAAAGTTAACAGATTTTGTGAAGGACTAAAAGTGGGAAGCAGGCTAAAAGTACAGTAATTAAAACGAAATCATAATAAAAATAAAAACGTTTAAAAATATTTTATTTAAATGAAAATAAAAAAATATGCCCTTTACGGTTTTTACTATTTGTAAATCCATAAATATGTTGACTTCTCTAAGAGATTTTACCAATTTGCAAACGAACCATAGAATATTACGGGGTAGGACACATATCATTTTAAAGAAGAGGCCTTCAGAAAAAACTTAGAAATTAAATTCTTTTTAGGTTTCATTAATTTTCATGTATAAAATCTGTAACAGCAAGAATACTAGGGAATATGGAAATTTTTTTTAATAGTTCAAAGTATTTTCTGAGTAAATGGGCGGTAGATTACAAATCTAGACGACATTCCCTTTGTCCCCTTTGGATAATTTTTTTTTTTTTTTTTTTTTTTTTTTTTTTTTTTTTTTTTTTTTTTTTTTTTTTTTTTACAATTTCCATGTACGCTAGTGGTGTTGTTCTGAGTGAGTTTAGCAACTTGCCAACGATCCATTTAATTCCCTCATACCCCAGTACTCTTGCTTTGATTGGTTCTTATTATTCCCCACTTTAGCGAGGTTCCATTCCCGATTTTGCCCAAAATCAAAAATCTGTGGGCTCTAAACTTTCAGAAAGTTCGCAGTTTTTATTTTATGATGCAAAACGGAAATTGCCAAAATCCTTCAGAGCAACAGTACCCTATTTAAAGGGGTTAATAATAATAATTTTAATATATAGGGTTCGCCATCGAACTTTTTTTTTCAACTAGTGCTTATTTCGTGAATGGTAACACTTAGCTCATGTCTGATTTGACAGATAATTAGTTTTATCCTTCCGCTGAAAGAATATGGTTGTGTTTTCGCTTCGCTAAGTGAGCCTGCGATCGACTTACAGAAGATGCCGATTTTGCCAAAATCATCTTTACAGATGAAGCTCATTTTGATCTTGGCGGGTATGTAAACAAGCAAAATTGTCGCTTTTGGGGCACAGAAAACCCGCACGCATACATTGAAAAGCCGACGCACCCAAAACGAGTCACTGTTTGGTGCGGATTTTGGTCCAGAGACATAATTGGGCTATTTTTCTTCGAAAATGAGCAAGGAGTGGCCGTTACAGTCAATGGCGTTATCGGGCCATGTTGAACGAATTTTTGTTCACAGAAATTGAAGAGGAGGATATTGGCAACATTTGGTTTCAACAGGACGGCGCTACGTGCCACACAGCCGAAGCTACACTCGATGTTTTTATAGCATTTTCAAAAAAAAAAAAAAAAAAATATATAGTGACGTATACGTATTTGGTAAATATGCCATTAATACTGAAAATATATTTACAAAAATTAAAAAGTTCAGGGGTTACGTTAAAACATATTTAACTCGTTATATTTATCTTCACTCCCTTATTTTTCTTTTTTGTTTTTGATATTTTAGAAGGCTGTGGTAAGTGAAAAATATAAATATTTTGCTGACAGAGTGAAGGGTATAGAAGACTCGCAACAGCCGAATTTAACTTGTTTTATATTTGTTTTGTTATTGTTGGTCAATAATGACATTTTTTTAATCCAGCGTTTTAACCCTATTTTTGCTTGTCTTTAGTGAGTTTTGTTAAACAAGATGATTTAGATATGACGGTTTAACACGAACGCTTTTCTACTATATACTCGTAAATAACAATACTACCTTACGTATACGTTATATTTTCTTAAAAATCACTAATAAATATAACGTATAAACTCGTACACCATAATCCGGCAAGTTGTATTTATAGAGAGATAAAGAGAGAGTGAGAATATTTTTTGATTTTATTGTGTTTAGCCATAAAATATTTTAAAAGGGTTTCTTAACCTAATTTTATATCATAATACATACATACTAGTATTTTAAATAAATATAAAAAAAAAAATTTAATATGAATTAAAAAAAATTTATATTAAATAAAATTTTTTTATTCCATTGACTTTTTCGTTGCTATTAATTTATATTTAATTATTACATAATACAGCGAGTTTGAATTTTTTTTTTTAATTTTATTTGGCTCTACCAGGATTCGAACTTTGGAATATTTAGTTAAGAAGCGTTAACTCGCCACTCAACCACTTCAGCCACAAAGCTCAGTTGAATTTGAACGATTAAGTTTTTGTTTTATACTCACTTTATTTATATGGTTGCGGAAGAGACAAAATAGAAAACAATTTACTTACAACCATATTTTTCTCATTATTATGTTTGCTATAAAAATATTTATGGTTTCAAGTAAAATTGTATCAGAAATTATATGATAATTATATGGTTGATATAAGACGCTAAACATAATATGGTTAAAAATAACTAGAAATATGTTTATCGCGATCATAATAATGCTTAAATGCTTCAAATTAATAATAATATTTTTATGAAGAACAAACTATGTTTGCGGTGAGCATATTCAGTTATCTTTTTTCTTTGCGTGTGCTGTCTTGCTGAAACCACATGTCGTTCAATTAAGGAAACAAAAACTCCGTTGTCATGTTCTTGCAATTAATGCTGTTCACAGTCCCTGCAAAAAAAAAATTAAAGCCGTATACGATAGCGAGTAGACTATCATATCGAATAGTATTTCGATACAAGCTTATACGATATCTATCGAATCGTAATTTTTTTCAAATGTTTGTCAAATGCAAGTAAATAAGAAAGAACTGTAGCATCAGCTTAGGCAACAATTGTGTAAAAAAGAATTTCTTCTGACATCTTTTTCTTCAAGTTCAAAAGAAGAAAATGATTTTTTTAAATAACACAAATCCACGAAGCTGCTTAGCTTGTCTGCAGAAAACATTTAAGGTCTAAACAGGAATCGAATCAGCGACCCCCAAATTGATAGATTAGTAATATCTACTAGTCTACGGTAGCAATAACTAATTGTTTTAAACTAAAACTTTATTTTTTTTTATTTTTGTAAAAGCAAGATTTTTTGGTTACGAAAGCTAGTTTTATTTACTAAGATTATAATCGATCGAAGACCTGCTATCGAATGCTATCATATTGAATTACAATACATTTTACTCGATATCGAGTGCCGTGATACCAAAGTAGTCGATATCGGATGCGGTGATTAGACCTCTGATCAAAATTCTTACCAGACAGTAGCTCATTGCTAGTGCGTTTGTTTTTTATTAATTATATGAAGATTTTCTAAGCTCCAAAATGGAAAATTTTTTGTATTCACGAAGCCCTCCAGATGGAAAAGGGCTTAAACGTGGAAGATTATTGTTTTTTCGGAAAAATTGCCATATTCCAATTTCAACGTGTTACTCTTTCGGCACAAATATATGTGACAGCTGTCAAATACCAGAGTTGCCACTTGCTCAATAAAAAAAACATGACACTAAATATAAAAAAGACATTCATGGTGTAAGAAAATCAGGTGACACTGAGACGCCAGCTGAATCCTGCATGATTGAAGCTCGTTCTGTCAAAAACTAAAAGATATCAATGTGTAAAAGAGAGATAAAAAGCGAAAATAAATTTGTTGTTTCACTCTAGCACACTTCTTAATATCAACTACCGGAAATAATTTTTGACAAGAGAAGCCTCAAAAGCAATAACAAAATACCTATGTATATGGGCGTTTTGTAATGTTGTAATTTTTGTAGGTAGCTTCAAAAACCTGGTTTTATTGTACCATGAGGGCACTCTTACTGAGACACCCATTATAACAAAAACCATTTATTTTCTTTATATTTTTTTATGTATTTAAAAAATAAATAAAAACCGAACATTTTTTGATATGATTTACTATAAATAATGCATAATATTTATTATTTAAATTCCGATTTTTTTCGCTACTATTTTTTTTTTAACACTCATTTACATTTTACAGTTTTTATATGCTGATATTTTTTTTTGTTTGTTTGCTGCTGCTGTTAAAAAAATTTTTTTTGTTTCAAAATGAATAAAGTGAAAAAAGATGTAAAAAATCAACATCATTATGATAAAAATATTGTGACAGAAATAAGCGTTAACAGCAAAAACATTTTTATATGCAAGCAGACACACTAACATAAAAACAAATACATAAACACAAACACACACCAACACGCATCAACACAGATAAAGAGACAAATTAAAAAAACAATATCTAACATGCATATAAATGAACTTAACGGTGTGTGTGTATATATAAGGCATACACACACACACACACACATCTGTAGCATGACATGGGTGTTTCTACTTGCATAAATATTTTACAGCTCCACACTCACACACACACACACACATTTAAGCTTACATAAAACCCATAAAGCTGCTGTTATTTTTCTTGTTGTTAGTTTTATTATTGTTTTTTGCTGTATAATTTTTTTTTTGTAATTTTTATATTAAAATGTGTTTAACTTTTGTGTGCACAAAATATAAAAACGAAAAACAAAATTGATACTAAAAAAAAAAAATATAAAAAAACCTTCTGCTGTACATCCTTTTTCCCAAAAGGTTTTTCAAATGATGTTTCTCTACTCCTCCCACTCCCACTCCCTCTCTCTCTCTTCTCTTCTTCTACATTTTTATTTCTGTAGTGTAAGCATTGTAAGCCAAGCAAAAATAAAAATTTTGTTGAATAAAAAAAAAAAAAAAAAAAAATTATCCAACGAAGAACAAAAATAAAATTTATTTTATGTAGGTATTCGCACAAAAAGCAGAAAAAAATAATATAAAGAAAGCAGAGGGAAAAAAAAAATAAAACATTCCCATACAGATACAAACAATTTAACAAGCAAACCTGCATGCGAGTGTGTATAAGCCAGCATAAGTTTTACACATTTACACGCATACAAACACTTAAATAACACATACATTTACAGACATATTGCCCACTTGTATATCCCATAGAAGCAAACACTACATAATTTATATAAAACAAACACACACGCCACCCATACACACAAATTTAAACACTTGCATACTCATACAACAATAACAATTTTTATAGAGAATTTGTTTTTTTTTTTTTTTTTTTAACTGAACGTCCTTGTGCTGTGTGACCTGACTGCAACATTACACTTTTCTAAAAAATTTCTTTTAATATTTTTTGTTGTTTTAAATTTTGTTTGCTACTGTTGTTGTCAGTTTGACTGTCACTCCCCGAGTGTGTCGGTCTATCTGTTCTCTTTTATATAATAAATATACCCAGTTGTTGTTGTTGTTGTTGTCATGTCAGTTCCTATATGCGTTTGTATGGCTGTTTATTTCCATACATACACAGATCTGTGTGTTTTATAATTGTTTGTAATGCTTGTGAATGAGTTCAGATAAATACCAGAATAAAGCAGTTGTTGTTATTGCTAAAATACTTAAATTGTACCTCAACTATTTGTATAACGCACAGTGGTATAGGGATAGAAAAAAAATCTTAAAAAAACATATGCACAGCATCTAAAATATTGATGATTTTTAAACAACAACAACATATATGATTAATCTAAAAGCTTATCAAAATGAAAATTAATTTTATTAAAGAAAAATTATTTTTGTCGTTTGAAATTTGTTTAGCTTATTAAGCTTGAGTTCGTATTATAAAAAATTTTAATTTTATATCGATATTTTGCTTAAGCTTGCGTAGCTTCTTCAGGATATTATAATAATTTTTTACGAATTTTGGCAGTTAAAAAAAAATTATAATGCTAACGAAGATCAGAAAGTTTTTTTTCCATTTGTTGCCTAGTGTAAGCTATAGAAAAATACAAATATCTTTCTAAATTAAAAACAAAATAGTCTTAACTGTTGGATGCTTATTTAAAGAAAATAATGATAAATTTTCTTTGCCACCTGACATGAACCGGCAAAGAACTACAATAGGTTTTTCTGCACAAAAAAAAAAAAAAAAAAAAAAAAAAAAAAAAAAAAATAAAGAAAGTTAATAGTACTAGTGCTATTTTTTATTTTTCTGTGTGTAATTTACTTTTAAATGGCACCACTGTACCACCGTAAGGAATGTTCATGAATAAAAAAGATTTCCAAAAAAAAAAAAAAAAAAAAAAAATAGTCCAAAAAAGTTAGTTTACAGAAATAATTTGTTAACAATTGAGAGAAATCCACCTACTATTTTAATGGGAGCTCATACAAAATAAAAAGTCGGTAGTCGTAGTTGTAGAAAATGTGCGACTGCATTTATAGTACATACAAACACACTTTTACACTCAAATAAATTACTGTGATATTTTTGCTTTATTATTCTTTAGCACAGCCAGCAGAAAAAAAAACTATTTTTTTTTGCTTAAGCACGTTTGTATAAACTTTATGAAGAGGAGTTTGTCAGTAACTTTTTTTGCAGCGTGTGTTTTTTTCGTTTAAATAAAATTTCCTTTTTTTTTTTTGGTTTTGTTTAGCGTTTCTTTTTTCTCTCCATCTCGTTGCCATTTTATTTTGCAACAGTGTGTACTTTGCAACATGCAACACAATAACTCTTCATCCATATTTTTTTTATTTATTTATTTTTTTAATGTTCAAGTGGTTGTTGCTGAAGAGGTTTTACGTAAAATTTTAAAACTGATAAAAAAAAACAAACTAAAAGTTTAAGCTGCAGTGGGCTGTAGAGTTGGGTGAGTAGTTGAAAAAGTGGACTTTTGTGAACATGAAATAAAAAAATTATTAAAAATTTTTGATAAATTTGCTGGAGAATTTGTAATAATTTTAACCGACTTATAAAATTTATATGCTTGTTCGCTTAAGCAATTTTTTTAAAATTTTTTTTTGTAAGAAAAATCTTAGTTTTCCTGCTCAATAATAAATGATTTTAAATTTAATGAAAAATGTAATAATTTCTATTTGGAATTTAAAAGTTTAACAAAATATTAATCTTTATTTGTGCTTAATTCCAGAAATAATGTTTTGCAAGAAACGTTGGGAGTAACCTACTGAGGATTCAGAGTAGCGTCTGACGAAATGGTCTATATAGATATGCTATCCCCTTCAGTACTTATTGTACTGAATAAATAACTCATGAGAATATCATGAGTAAAAGAATAAATTTTAAAACCAACACAATTTCTGGAATTAAGCACAAATAAAGATTAATATTTTAATGAAAAATTTTTAAAAATTCACCTTTATTCCATTAGGCGTCATAGCTCAAACAACTTCACTGTTTATTGTTTATGGTAAAGCGGTATTACAGTTGTCAATATTAGAAAATATCGGCATTAATTTGGTATTATGCAAGAGCATTTACAATGATTTTTCTCAAGTTGAGGAATTGGAAAATTTTTAAAACTCATTTCTTTATTTTATTTAAACGACATTACTGTGCAACTAATGACGACGTTGTCGACGCCAAATTCATAAAATTTTATGAAAAAAATACGCTAGAAGCTGGTGTGGTTACACACTTAATTTTGTTTTTAATTTTAATAAATTTCAATATATTTTCAATGTATTTTTTTAAAATAGAGTTCTTTGATGTTTTATTTTTAAATTAAAGCAGCTTGAGTGCTTCAAGCTTAAGCTTGCATTCTAATTATTTTTTTTATATCAATATTTCGCTTCCTTTTAAAGCTCTTTCAGAATTCTTCTCCTTAAAAAAAGCTTTTTTGAGAAAAAATAATTTCTATGAATTTTTTAAAAAATATTTCGTAGAAATCTTTCACCAGAAAAAAAAAATATTTTCTTCTACTATTTTGCTGCACTTTTCACTCCCTCTCTTTCTTTGGCTCTCTCTCTCTCTCTCTCTCTCTCTGGCTGTCGGCTCTTTAACTTCTTTGTTTTATTTGTGCGTCTTACCACACACAGGCATTTACTGTCACTAGCAATTCCCTTACATTTTTTCTTTCTCTGCTTTTTGTCACAGGAGCTCATGCAAAGTTGTACAGCAATTTGTCTCCTGCAGATTTTGAATATTTTGTTACTTTTTCTGTCTTTCGTTTGGGGTGGAACGAACCTTTTTAATCTAATTTTTATGAAAA
Organism: Thelaira solivaga; assembly: GCA_947397855.1. Lineage (NCBI taxonomy): Eukaryota > Metazoa > Arthropoda > Insecta > Diptera > Tachinidae > Thelaira > Thelaira solivaga. The sequence goes on from OX377613.1 coordinate 62,149,923, forward strand.
TAGTTAAACACTTTGCTTTGCAACAGTTCATTTTCAGTAAAAAAAAAATAAGCCAACAAAAAAAAAATCTGCATGAAATGGTTTTTATTTTATTTCAAATTATGATAACATTAAAAAAAAATAGAAAATTATAAAGAAAATGCTGTCTTTCATAGGAATAACTGCTTGCTTATCGTTAAAATTTTTACATCGAATTCTTTACAATTTTAAAATCTATTAATGGATTTTGTTGTTTTAAGAATTTAAAAGAAACTAGGAGCTTTCCTAAGCCAGTTGTAATATCAAAATTTCAACTAAAGTAGAGTTGAGTTGTAAGCCATAATAAGGGCATTCGATTTGGGGGGCTTTTAGAGTTTAGAGAGAGAGTTGTATGTGTTATGACTACCCTATAAAGAGTAGAAGTATCGTAAAATTGAGTATAAAAATTTGTTTTTAAATTGTTAAATTTCAATCGTGCAAATAAAAGCATGTAAATGTTTGCCTGTAAACATCCTTTCTTCTGCCAAACACTATAAATTTTTAACACCCTAAAATGGAGAAATAAAAACTCCAACGACTAAAAATAAAAAAGCATATTAAAGAAAAAAAAAAAATAAAATAAAAGTTGTAAACTAAAAAAAAAAAAGAAAATTTTTGAAGCAAATAAACATTTATGTTTCCTAATACATCCTTGTAAGTTAACCGGTTAAAACAACAAGAGAACTGTAAAAACGCTAAACGCACATAGTTCGTACTAACTTTGGCATTATTATATTCATATGCACACATACGAGTATTAAAATATATTTGTGTTTATAATACACCAACTACTTACTACACTTAACACAGAGCAACAGCACACAGTACAACAGAATAGAAAAATAAAAAAAAAAAGGTTTCCAGATCTTTTTTTATTTCGTAACAACCCAGTAGTTTTAATAATTTTATTTTCACAAAAATTCAATTGATGACAAAGTCATACAATATGTCGTGCTTCAAAATTTATCAACCACCCGGTAAATAAGTGAATAAAATATGCGCCATTTAGAAACAGATAAATTTAAAGAAGAAAGACTGAATTAATCAGGGACAATATAAGCGATATTGTCATCAATTTAATTAAACAATTTTTGTAATTTTCGTTACAAAATTTATTAAGATTTGTTTGCATAATAAAAGAAATTATTTAAAAAAAAAATTATAAAAAATTTTATTAAAGTAAAAAATATTAAAAAATGATAAAAAATAAAAAATAAAAAACAATTTTAAACAAAAAAAAAAAATTTTTTTTTTAATTTTTCGAGTATTTTCAAAAACAAATAAATTTTTTTTTACTTAATTTTTTTTTGTCTTGTTGAAGACAGTATGCCAGACATGTCATGCATCTTTCAAAACTTGTTAATATTTTATGTAGGCTGTAGTGTAAATGCAAACATGTGTTGAAGGCTTAGGCCTTAAACTTAAAGTCTTCTTATATTTTTTAAAATTTTTTTTTTCACAAAAAAAAAAAAATATTTTTTTATACGAAAGCTGCACTTTTGAGTAAAAAAATTGACTAATTTTTTGTACTTGATTTTGCTGTCTTTAATCTTTTTTAAACAATTAAAAAATTAATTTTTTCGACTTATTGAAGACAGTACGCAAGACATTGTCTTTAAAACTGTCATGTATCATTCAAAGGCTGTTAATGTATTGTATGAGCTGTTGTTTAAATAAGGTGAAAGTCTAAACATGTGTTGAAGGCAAAGGACTTAATTATAAAGTCTTCTTATAAATATTAAACTTATAAAAAACTGAAGTTTGAGGATTTTAAATAAAAATTTTTTTTAATTTTTGTATTTGATTTTTCTGTCTTTAATCTTTTTTAAACAATAAAAACAAAAAATTTTTTTTTGACTTGTTGAAGACAGCATGCAAGACATTGTCATTAATACTGTCATGCATCATTCAAAAGTTGTTAATATTTTGCATGGGCTGTTGCTTAAGTGAGCTAAAAGTGTTGAAGCCAAGGTCTGCTGGCAAGTGTGTGTGTATTGATGCGTATGCGTGTGTCTCAATAAAATTTTCTCCGTAAACATTTAATTCCCATGCTGCTGGATGTGATGCATGCTCAAATTCAACTTAAAATAAACAAAGTTTAACACATCTAGCATGTGCTGTAAAGTTTTTATGCCAATACACACACACACATACAAACATGTCAGTATGTGTAAGTTTTTCATTTTGGTTGTTGCTTTTTGCAAACCATTTCAATTTATTTTTATTTTTATTTTGAGATTTTGTTTCTCTTCCTGTTTTCATTTCACTACGCTTCATGTATGTATGTGCTTACGAAAGAGTTTATAAACCTTCAGACACACACACACAAGCATACACAGAGGAAGAAACACAACCAAACATACTTGCTGACTTGCATATGCATATGCAGTCGTATAATGGTCATGCTAAAAGTCATCTAGAATAGCAAAAATAAAATTTTGTTTAATACGGTGATACTTTCGAAAGCTACCTTTCGACTTGTATAAAAAATTACCTTCTGCCTATAGAAAACAATTCTTTAAATCAATCGAAAATTCTTTTCCGTGCTAATTGACATTTTTTATTTGTGTTGTGTTACCGTAGTTTTACAATTCAAGAGCCAAATTACTGCATGCACTATCGATCGAATATTCTATTTTAATGATATTGAAATTTTGATTGCCACAACTTGTCTGCTTGTCTTTTATTATGTGCTGTTTTTGTAACACCAGCTATCAGTTCGTCTAAAAATTTTATAAGAAAAACAGGTACTCTATAAATTTGTGGAAAAACCGCTTATATCTAATTAAGTTATTTTAGAAAACTTCAAGTGTTTCTTATAAAAATAATTCGATTTTAGGTTTGCTTTTCATTTAACATCTCATTAATTGTGGAATATATCGTCCCAACCTATGTGAATCACAGTAATAAAGTTATTTAGTTAATGGCGTTATTTAAACAATTTTTAATTAAGTCGACTTAAGTAATTTTTCCTTAAAAGCAAAATATAGGATTGTTGGGTTTCTGCTGACAAGCTTTAACGGAGTGAAGGAAACACAACATCAGTCTTGTTTAATTGATGATCTTATCTGCAGAATAGATCTTTAAAGGTCGAGGTTGGTGATAATGTTAAGACAAGCTTAGTGACATGGTCACTTATATTGTCATAAATTTTTTATATTAATTTGTGCTTTTCTAAAGCATTTTAAACCAACAAAGTGGAAGAACAATTTATAATTAGACCAATGGCAACATTTCATTAATTCAATGAAATATTTCATTTAAAGAATGCATGAATTCATTAAATTAATGAATATTTAATTTTTCATTTTCATAAATTTTTCATTAAATTAATAAAATTATTTCATGGCATTAATGAAATGATTCATTAATTTAATGAAAAATTATAATGGGCTAAAAAATAATAAAAACTTTTCATTGAATTAATAAATAAGACTCCTGCAGAGTGGTACAGCGAACAATTTCATAAAATTCTCTTGGCTGGATTTTATTTTATCATTTTAAATAAAAAAAAGAAAATAATTTTTTTTTTTAAGAAATAAAATAAATGCAAGTGAATGAGCATAATAGAGAACATGTGTTGGCATGTGTATGAGTGTGTGTAGCATAAATAAATACAATAAATTCGGGCACATTAACTACAACTACAGTGATGCATGCAGCCATCCATCCATCCAACTACACTTTTATAAAAAAATTTAACTTTTTCTTTTATTTTTTTTTTTATTTTATTTTTTTTTTATTTTATTTTTTTTTTTATTTTATTTTTTTTTTATTTTATTTTTTTTACTTTTTTTTTTATTTAATATTTTTTTATTTTATAATTCAAGTTTTGTTGGCGTGATAAAGTTATTTTATGTTACAAAAAAGAAGAAGAGAAAAATAAAAAACAAAAAAAAAAAACGTTTAGTATTTTTGTGCATGAAACAGGAGTTTATTTTTTATGTTCCTTTCATTTTATACCTTTTGCAGAAACTAGAAAATAAAATTTTTTCAAGTCACTAGTGAAAAACCTAACGCATTTTTAACCGATTGTTGTTACAGCCGCATAGAATTTCGACATGTTTTGTTAGTGTTTGTGAATGCACGCTTAAAATAGAGTTTAAAAAATAGCTAAATCGTTTTTATATTTGTTTTCTTTTTTTGTCACTTTATTTTCAATCGTTCATTGTCTTAAACTGAAAATTGGTTTTTATATTTTCTGGCATTTTCTTTTCGTAGTCATTGATTGCGTGTGTATAGACCTTAGTTGCCATTAAAAGAGAATAACAAATTTTAAAGAAACGTACGTGTTAAGGTAATGCAAACTATAAAATATTTATAGCAGGAAAACCAAGGAAAAGACAGGAAAAGGACCAGGAAAAGAGAACAGGGAGGACAGAAAACGGGATAGGAATACGAATAGGAAAAGAGATAGGTACAAGTACTGTTTTCGGCTTAAAAGACCTGTTCAACGTGACAGACTTACATCACATAAAGTTCCCGACTATAAGATTCTTATAGCATTGAAGTGGGTCCATATTAGAGTCTGTCTTTAATAGGGTGGATTCATTTACAGCCTAACAAATTTCCTAGAAATATTATCATCACATGTGATGTATTTTAGTGTGAAATCACACTGGTATTTATGTAGCAGTTCTAGCTTTTAGGATTTTTGAAACTATCATGTCGTTTTAAAGAGATAAACATTTTATTCAATAACAAATTTAAAAAATGGCTTCAAAGAGCAGACGTTATTTTAATTAATTGTAAGTCGATCACTGGCTGGGTAAAATCTGTGTACTTAAACTACTTTGAAGTAAATATTTGCCATCCACAGAAGTCATGGGTATCAAAGTTGATTCTTTTCGACAATAAACACTTGGAAAAAGATTTTTTTTTTTTCGAAATTCTAGTCTTTTTGTAAGAAATAATTAAAATATTTCGATAGAACTCACTTGGAATCAAATGCGGGCACTTGGCCTTTAGTCTTAAATTCAGTACATCAGGCCACCCGCCTGTAATCATCATAATAATAAATATAATAAACTCTATAAGCCGAGATAAGTAACCACATCTGCCGTCGTATTCTACATCATCAATTTTTTCTGAACCTGACAACACTTAAATTGAAAAAGAAGACATAAATCTAAATCCGTTTTCGCACCTACTCCAGAGTGAAGTCCTCAATTCAAGCAAAGTCAGTCAAGCGACTTAATATCCAAGGCATTTGAATCAATCAAAAAAGCGTTCCGAAATTTTCTCATCTCGTCTTAAAGAAATTAAAAAAAAAAAATAACTTACCATTTACAAAAATTAAATTTTGTCGTATGCTTGAAAAAAATTTACTGCAATAGGTTTTGCTTATCTTTAAAGGGCTAAGCAATGGATGGCAGTTTCGATGGATGGCAAATTAGACAGCTGATACACTGAACCAACCATCCAATTGTCTATTTATTGTTTTCAATTTTTGAACAAGCGTGTACAAATCGAGAAAAATTTCCTAACTTATTACCAAACGTTGTCAAATAGACAACGCATATTGTCTTTTCCATAGCCGTATGGTATCATTTCGACACCAAATGGTGTCAAATTTAAAACGGAAAATTTTTCCGTGTTGACCATTTTAATAATTAAAGGAAAAAAAAATTTTAAGTTCTGAATATTTTTCTCAGCTTTAAAAATCAAGTTTACAAAACAGAAATTTTTAAAAAAAACTACATGCGACACACTAACTCTTCTCGCCATTTAAGCAATTAACTGCCTAGTATGACCAGCACCACACACGGCAAATTTAGTTGGGAAATTCTTCCTCAATTCTCATTCAAAATTGTCGTTTTGTCCACACACATCATTCTTATTCAGTCATTCATTCAGGTATCTGTCTTCTTTCCTCTCTCTCCTACAAAATCAAGAAATGCGCAACTAAAATTGTTGTGTGTACTCCTGGTCTATCAATACTAAATAGTTATGATTTTTCTTTTGCTCCACTCACTCTGCTTCCGAGCTTTTTTTTTTTTATAACGGAGTTAAGTGCAGCAACTGTAAATGTATCTCTTCTGTTCCCTTAAACTTTGAGTGCCTACGTGTTTCAAATACTTATGCCATTAGCTGCATAAAATTATGTGAATGAGTTTTTTTTTTTTGCTTTACCGAAGTAAAGTTTTTTTTATTTTTCTGTGCTACATTTTCATGAAATCCTTTCTTTATAATATGAATTATGAGAACGTATGAAAACAAGGCAGGGAATGATGAAAAAAAAAGAGAAGAAAAGCCTGCTAAATACTGCTGTTGGCCTGTTCATTTTGGCCACAGTTACTGTTTTCCACTTACACACTTAAACACTCATGAGTGTTTTTGTGCAGCCAATTTAGTCAAAAAGCAAAAAAAAAAAAAAAAAACTACACATACGCACACTTTAAATACAGCTTGCACATAAACCACACACACAAATTCACAAATGTAATCCCAGTTAAGGGTAAAGAAATAACTTAAAGTCACATTTGCTGTAGTTGCTGTTTAGTTTTTATTTTTGTTCTTTTTTTTTGGTTTTTTTTTTGTACACACATGTTTTGTTGTTGTTACTAGGAAGCAATGATGCCAATTTCGTAAAGTTGAAAAACTTCCTGGTGAGTTAATTTCTACTATTTTTTTTCTTTTCCCTAACTTGATGCTACTTTTATCAAAATGAAACTTTAAGTAAATAAATGTAGTTGGGGGTTTATGTGTGTGCATGTGCTTGTCTCATTTCAAAAGGATGTTTTTAGAAGATAATGAGTTTTACTAAATTTAACACTTTTAAATTTAAAGCATTTCGATATCGATCGAAATTTCAATTTTAATTGTATGGAAATGTCCATCACTAACTAGTGCCGTAAATCGATCCCTGATGCATTTCAATACAATTTTTAGGGGTGCTATTAAGACCAAGAAACCAGCCTCAGTACTTCATCTTACAATTAAATAAATTAGTTAAAAGAAAAATTGTTATATTCGTAAGTTCATAAGTTTTTAATTGAAATAATTAAACTTTACGTTTTAATAAATTTTTTTTTAATGTTTAGAATTAAAATTATGTTGGTTTGGGAAATGCATTATTTTCCTTGATAGTCTCATGGATAATTAAAAAAACTATTTACATATTTAGTACAATAAGTACCATTTCGCAGTATGCCCAAGTTTTATTATTATTTTTAAATCTAAATAATTTTATTAAGGTGCCACGGAGACTAGTAGGTAGCGTACTACTGGGCGTCGCAGGTTCGATTCCGGAGTGGACCTTGGGTGTTTTCTGCAGACAAGCCTTGCGGATTTGTGCTGTTTGTAAAAAAATTTTTTTTAATTAATATTATGAAATTTTTAATTGAATCACTTAAATATTTAGTAAATATGAAAATATAATTTTTTTTTATTAATTGAACGTTTAATTGCATTAATTAAATTCTTTTTTTTAGTTTTCTACTAAAATTTAATTTTTTTAATTTTCTAATAAAATTTCAGATTTTTTTTTTTAAATTTTGTAGCAAAAATTAAAATAAAAATTAAAAAATATTTTAATCAAGAAAAATTTTAATTATAAAATTAATAAAAAAAATTGTTTTAAGAAAAGTTTTTTTAATTAAATATTTTAATTAAGAAAATGCCATATTAACGAAACTTTCAATTGCATTAATTAAATTTTTTTAGAATCAATAAAAGATTTAAGGCCGGTATTAATTGCATCAATAAACTTTTAATTGAATCTATGAAATATTTAATCAAACAAATATTTTTTAATAAAATTTAAAATTTTTTTTTAATTATCTAGTAAAAATTAAAAAAAAAAAATATTAAAAAATTTTTAATTGAATTAATTAAAATTTTAATAGAATCAATAAAACATATACGGCCGTGATTAATTGCATCAATTAAATTTTTAAGTACATTTTCAATTAAGTCTATAAAATATTTAATCAAAGTTTTTAATAAAAAAAAAAGGTTTTTAAATTAAGAAAATGCCATATTAACGAAACTTTCAATTGCATTAATTAAATTTTTTTATAATCAATAAAAGATTTAGGGCCGGTATTAATTGCATCAATAAACTTTTAATTGAATCTATGAAATATTTAATCAAACACATATTTTTTAATAAAATTTAAAAATTTTTTTTAATTATCTAGTAAAAATTAGAAAAAAGAATTTTATAAAAAAAATTCCATATCGATGAAACTTTTAATTGAATTAATTAAAATTTTAATAGAATCAATAAAACATATAGGGCCGTGATTAATTGCATCAATTAAATTTTTAAATACATCTAATACATTTTTAATTAAATCTCTAAAATATTTAATCAAAGTTTTTAATAAAAAAAAAGTTTTTTAATTAAGAAAATGTTATATTGTTGAACCTTTCAATTGAATTAACTGCCTAAATTTTTTATTGAATCTAAAAAAAATTTAGTCAGTTAAAATTAGGATTTTGTGGAACAATTAGTCAGTTTTCGGCAAGCATTTGAAACAAAAATTTGGTGGCAAATTAAGGACGGTTTGTTCAATGCTTTACTTATCTTTAGCCTTTAATTTAAAGTCCAACTTCAACTATTGGCAATTTGTACTAAATGCGCTATGTCATCGAATGCCTTCATGAGAAATTTCCTTACATGTTATTTGATAAGGAATAATAAAATCTCATGAAACTCATGTAAAAGTCGAATGTTCGAGCAAGACTCACTTGCTATTTTCGTTTGTGTTTTACATTGTTATTTACCAACAAAGTCATAGCATTTTTTTTTAATAAAAAAGTTTACTTGTTTCTTTTTATTCAAATTAAAATTTAATTTAATCACTTGAAGTCCTTGCAATTTTTGCTTTTAAAAACCATAAATACACTTTTATGCTTTTTGGAAACGCATACGCACTATTTTTATTGGCACATGAAAAAATATTACTCATACGCTGGGTATTAATGCCACCACCCTTTTAATAATTTTAATGTCTCTGATAAACCGCAAAAAATTTTAACTTTACTCAAAGGAGAAACTTTTCTTTTAGTTGTTGTTGTTGAACAATTTCTTTAAGAAATAAAACTTCAAAACAGTTATTTCTGTTTGAACTTATTTTTTTTATATTCTTTGTAGTAGAGCAAAAGAGCAAAGCCAGCACAAAAACAGAAATGTAAAGAAATCAAGCATGATTTCACTGAAATGAAATGTAAAAAAAAAGTTTTTTGTTTTTGTTTTGTAATAAAGAGACGACTGTATATAACAAGACGACAGTTTTCCTGCACTTTTACTTACAAAGACTACTTTGCGCGCCTACAAACTCCCATCATCATCACAACGCCATGCCACCTCCACTGCCTCGGCCTGGCCTGGCCTGGCCTGTCTTGTCATTGTATGCTAAAGAGTTGTGTCTACAAATTGTTGGCTACAAAACCTATAAACTTTTATTCTTTTTATGTTTCTTTTTTCTCTTTTTCTATGCAAGTTTTCTTTTTCTCAAAAGTACAAACAAACAACTTCATAAAGAATTAAAATGTCTGGCATTAAAAAACAGACCATTAAAGATTATTTTGTATAAAAAAAAAGAAAATGAAATTTTACAAAAAAAAAATAAGAAAACAAAAAACTGTTGAACTAAATAATGCAAAAGAATATTTTTTTAAAGGCATAAGCACAACAATAACAACAACATGAGGTTTATTGTATTTAAATTTTGTTGTTGTAATTGTTGCTGGCAAAAAGGTTTATAAATAAATAGTTAAAATTTTTTCACTGAAAATTATACAAAACTTTTCTAAAGTTGTTGCATAAAATCCCCAAATGAGTGGTAGTTAGATAGTCTAAAAGTCTACAGACAAACACATACACACACACACACCCATATGTTGGTTATGCCTGTAGTGGTTGCTTTACATTTAAAGTTTAATTTTTTGCAGTTGTTATATTTTTATATCAAAGACTGAGAAGAGGTGGTTTTACTTACTTTTAGGTCGTTTCTTTTTCTATAAAAACAAATTTTTCATTAAAAAAAAAATTAATGTTAAATAATATTACACACTTTTTATACGAATAATTTTTTTAAGCGAATAATATAAAAATGTTTTTAATCACTTATTATATTCATTCGAATTTTATTCTAATAATTTCGTTAGTTTTTATCCATTTTTCTATTTATTGTTTCTGCCAAATATTATAAATATGTCGTTCTAATAGATTTTTATTTAAATGAATTTAAAAATTTTATAAATTTTCATTAAAAAAATTATTTTTTATTCAGTAACTTTTCACGATCATATAGTTTTTTTTAATAAGTTATATTTTTTAATCGCTGATTTAAATTTTTTGTTGTAATTTTTATTTTTTTTTTCGAATAATTTATGTAGTCGTATAATTTTTATTCGAATATATTTTTAATTTGTATTTTTGTTCTAATTTTTTTTTATTCGAATAGAGTTTCTAGTCAAATATTTTTTAATCGAATATGTTTTTGATTACATTTTTTTGTCAAATAAATTTTCTCGAATGTTTTTAAATCGAATGCATTTTTCCTTTGGAATTTTTGTCGAATATGTTTTTAATCGATTAAATTTTGTTGCCATAATTTATGTAGTCGAATATATTTTTTTATTGAAATAATTTTTTAGTCGAATATTTTTAGTTTGAATACATTTTTAATTAGAATTGTCGATTTTTATTCTAATATTTTTATAGGAAAATATTTTTTATTCGAATACATTTTTAATTAGAATTTTTTTTTAATGTTTTTTATATAATTTTTCTAGTAAAATATTTTTTAATCGAGCACATTTTTAATATGAATTTTGAATTTTTCTCTCGAATTATTTTTTATTCAATTATATTCAATTCGAATAATTTTTAATAGAACAAATTTTATTACGAATGTCTTTTAATCGAATATATTTTTATAATTTTTCAAGTCGAACATTCTTAATTCGAATATATTCTAATTTGAATTGTTTCTGTCGAATTATTTTTCTACTCGAATGTGTTTTAATCGAGTATATTTTTTATTTGAATTTTTCACCGAATATATTTTTGCTATAATAATTTATGCAGTCGAATATTTTTATGCGATTATTTTTCTACTACAATGTTTTTTAATCGAATATATTTGATTTTTTTTATTTTTCTACTCGATTAAAAAATAATCGAATATATTTTTAATTTTAATTTTTTTGTGAAATTATTTTTTTATTCGAATAATTTTTTTTCTCGAATGTTTTTTCATCAAATGAATTTTTAATTTTCAAATATATTTTTATCAAATATATTTTTATTCAATTAATATTTGTTAATATTGTTATTCGATTATTTTTAAATTCAATGTTTCTTAATCGAATATATTTGATTTTTTATTTTCCTACTCGGATATTTTTTAATCGAATAAATTTTTATTTTTTTCTGTAGAATTATTCTAGGCGAATACATTTTTAGTTAGAATTTTTTTCGATTTTTTTTTTATTGAATAATTTTTCTAAACGAATACAATTTTAATTTGAATTTTTTCTGTCGAATTATTCTTTATTCGAATAATTTTTGTACTCAAATGTTTTTTAATTGAATATATTTTTAATTTTAATTTTTTTTTTTATTCGAATAAAATTTCAAATCGAATATTTTTAGTTCGAATACACTTTTAATTTGAATTTTTTCTGACAAATTATTTTTTATTCGAATAATTTTTGTAGTCGACTAATTTTTATTCGAATATATGTTTAATAAGAATTTTTTCGAATTAATTTTTATTGTTTAAACAGTCTTTGCTTAAAATAATTTTGTAATTTTTAGCGAATAATTTTACTCGAATATTTTTATTCGAATAATTTTGTATTGTTGCTTCTCAAAATATTTTTTATTCGAATAATTTTTCTCTTTTGGAATAACTTGTTTTGCTAAAAAAAAAGAACTTTTAATTCGAAATATATTTTTATTTGAATAAAATTTTCTATTCGTGTAACACATGTTCGAATCATGCGAAAGTTTTTCTTATTGCTGAGTGCAAATGGTTTATAAATTTGGCGATATGTTTACTTATGCTTCTTCTTACTTATTCTATTTCACAATAAAGGAGTTTTAAATTACAATTGTCAGATTTTGGTTTTATAAGAGTGCATAATTGTTGAGTAAATTATTTTTATATTCTACAATACTCGTACTCTTTTACTTAATTCTTCTTTTTTTTTTTAATAAAAAACAAGCTCACTCCTTTAAAAACTAGAAAAATAAAAGCTAATTTTCCCTGACTGCTGATGTCTAAAGAAAACTGCAACCTTTTCTGGTTTGTTACTCGACAAAGTTATAATCCAACACCATGATCACCACGACACTTTCTCTACTTTTCAATAAAAAAAAAAAAAAAAAATAAATAAATTACTGCTCTGCTATAAAGTAAATAGTAGTTGATATCGGAAACTCTAAAGGAACTGGCTTTTATTTTATTTTTCTTACTTTTTTTATTTGTTTTTAACATTGCATGTTGTTTGTTGGCTGACAAAACTTTTATAACAAAAAAGTTTTAAAAGAAAAATTAATGGGGGTGAGGGCGAAAAGAAAAGTACCAAACAGAACCATGCCAGCCAGACAAACAGAGACACACCAACAATACAACAAATGGAGCATGCTATTCATAGAAGAAAAGAATGAAAAAAAAAAAAAAAATAAAGAAAAAATTTCTATTTGGAATTTAAAAGTTTAACAAAATATTAATCTTTATTTGTGCTTAATTCCAGAAATTGTGTTGGTTTTAAAATTTATTCTTTTACTCATGATATTCTCATGAGTTATTTATTCAGTACAATAAGTACTGAAGGGGAGAGCATACCTATATGGACCATTTCATCAGACGCTACTCCGAATCCTCAGTAGGTTACTCCCAACGTTTCTTGCAAACATTAGAACCTTTATATTGTAAAAGCAATTGACTAAATAAGAATTATTAATCAAAAGTCACAAAAAGATTCAAATATTCAAACAAAAAACTCAGTAAGCATTGAACTGAATAAACAAATAAATTTCCCAACCAACATTTTTAATATTGAAAACTATATATTCTATTGTTATTCTTCTCTTCTCTTTTACATTTGAATGCCCGTTGGGTATTACTGAATGTAATTAAATTAAATTAAGAGAAGAATAACAATAGAATATATAGTTTTCAATATTAAAAATGTTGGTTGGGAAATTTATTTGTTTATTCAGTTCAATGCTTACTGAGTTTTTTGTTTGAATATTTGAATCTTTTTGTGACTTTTGATTAATAATTCTTATTTAGTCAATTGCTTTTACAATATAAAGGTTCTAATGTTTGCAAGAAACGTTGGGAGTAACCTACTGAGGATTCGGAGTAGCGTCTGATGAAATGGTCCATATAGGTATGCTCTCCCCTTCAGTACTTATTGTACTGAATAAATAACTCATGAGAATATCATGAGTAAAAGAATAAATTTTAAAACCAACACAATTTCTGGAATTAAGCACAAATAAAGATTAATATTTTGTTAAATAAAGAAAAAATGTAAAATGAGTGATTTGAAATTTAGTTCATGCTAAACATGCTCCGCAAGTCATTGCAAGTGTTGCAAAGTTTATAACAAACTGAACTTTATTTTTGCTGGACTATAGCTTGCAAAATAGTAATTGTGTGTGAAGGCAAGCATTTGTATGCAAATTTCTTAGTGTGTGTAAAGAAAAGTTTTATGGCAGTTAAAAGAAATAGCAAATAATGAAAAACTTAAACTTAAATATCGATAGAAATTATTTGCTTTTACTGCTTTCATTTATTTCCTGTTGTGTTTTGGCTGTTGATTTATTTTTTTATATCCTTTTTTTTATTTTACACTTACATAACTATTTTATTCTCGTTTATATAAATGAAAACAAACAATCATTTCTGATTACTTCCTTAAGTTAGTACACTGAGCAAAAAAAAAATTGTAATGGGGTGCTAAGAAAAATTGACATCTAAAGTGGCTCTATGCCTGCCTTTTGTTTGCTTGTAAATACAAAATATTCTTTACATTGCTGTACAGTTGACTATGAAAAAAATAGAAAAAAAAACCGTGAATAAATTTAAAAGTGAGTGACTACTTTTCATTTGCTCACGATTTCTTTTAAATCCGGGGTCTAAAAAATGTGTACGAAAATTACCCAAGAATGTCTTTTGTTTTTTAATTCCTTAAAATTTTATTTATATTGAAAATTAATTAATAAGAAAAGAATAACATAAGTTGGGTTATGCCGAACATATAATAAAAAATTAGCTAAAACGTTCCAGTCGTTCTCCGTTTTGAGATAAATTTAAAAAGTGGGCGTGGCAAATTTTTCTTTTAATTAAAATATATCTTGGGTTATGCCGAACATATTATAAAAAAATTAGACATATCGGTGTAGAAGTTCTCCGATTTGAGAAAATTTTTTTAATTGAACGTAGTAGTGGGCGTGGTCTATTTTAATATTCATAAAAATTTAAGTTGGGTTTTCAGTAAAATAAAATTTTTGTATATTCGATTTTCGTACTCTAAGAAATCGTACTCATTGAGTAAAGGACCGTGCGAAACCGGGTGAAAACAGGTAGTAGATAAATAAGCCAGATACCAACTGCAGCGCCATCTGTCGAGCGATTTTGTGATGCTAAACTATCCAAGGCCTAACACAAAGGCCTACAGAGAAATTCAATTAATAGGAGGAGTACAATGTCAAACACACATACAGTCGAATTTTATATATTAAGATGTGCTTGTTTTTGTGAGTCACATAGTTTTAGCATTAAAACAATATCAGTTTGCAACTAACTAACTAATCACTAACTGAATTCTATTTATTTTTAAATCGTACGTGTTTTTATTGATTAAAATTTTTTTTTTTTGTTTCATTTAATTAAAAACTGTAAGTATTCAATAAATAAGTTTCTGTGGCGAATTGAATAATTTTAAAAATGTATAAAAAAACACATATTTCTGGGTTTATTCAGCAATGTGAAAGGATGTCGCCTCTAAGCATGCTCTTACCCACATGCATAAACACACACACACACACACACAAATTAATACATTTAAACACCAAAGTTCATCGTAGTATTTTTGTGCACATCGTAAATACATAAAAATATTTTGTGTGTGTGAAAGTGTACATGAGATTTTAACAGGCGCGAATAATAATCTAAAAGTAGTTAAAACACGCTTAAAATATAAAACAAAAACGTATCTATGAAAATCACATCATCATCACCACACTCATCAACATCATCATCATCATCATCAGCAGCAGCAGCAGCATATTCATGTTAAAATTCAAATGTGTGCTTGTGTTTCTGCTTAAAGTAGACAAAGCAAAATGTTGTTTTTGCAATTTTTAGTATGTGTGTGTTTGGATGTGTTTTTAAAATGCGTATGTGTTTAACTGAGTGCTGAGTGCTGCAACCCTAGTGCAAAAATGTAAGGAATGATAATCAGGTTTTTTAAAGGAAATTTTTTTTTTGTAAAAAAAAAAATTAAACGATTGAAATTCATAAAAGTTGTTTTTGTTTTGCATAAATTTGTACTTTTTTTTTTAAATCAGTTTTGGTTTTTTTTCATAATTTTTTTTTATTCTACAAATATTTTATTAAATTGTTTCATCTTCATAAATTTTATATCAACGATTATTATTCATGCTGAAGTTCTTCAGCCAAAAAATATTTTTTTTCTATTCCAATATTCAAAAGTTCTTCGAAATATTGAAACATATAAATTAAATAAATTTTTATTGACGACCTTCTTAAGCTTTTTCGTCAAGCAGTCAAACACCATAACATGTGAAATTCGCTTAAAAATTTAATTCTAAAAATCAAGTCAACTCTCTTACACCTGCGTTTTAGTAACAAGCATTTTTTCTCATATGAATAGTACCTGCCTGATTAAAAATTAATTTTTTTTTCACAAATAAAAATTTGAAATCTTTGTATATTTAAAATTAAATTTCGTTTATTGTAAACATAATAAAAAACTTATACACCCTTATCATGAATATCATTTCCCTCGAATTTTGTTCACTTTCACTGGGATAGCAATTACGAATGAATTCCCTGTTAAATCCCCTTATCATAAATAATTTTTTTCCCTTGTTTTGTTCACTTTTTTGCTTTAATCTGTTCACTTACTTTTTGCTGGCGAACACAAGTATTTTTGTTTGTTTTTTTCTTAAAATTTAATTTAGCAAGCAGAATTTAGCAATTTTTTAACAAAAGAATTAAAAAGTGGTTGTCCACCTATAAAAAATTAATTTATTTTGTTATAAAATCGTTTATCCACAGCAGTTAACACCTTTACTACAAGAACCATTCACAAATTGCTTCAATAAAAAAAATTTTGTTTTTGCTCTTAAAATCTTATAAAATTACAGAAATTTTTTATTTATATGCACTGGCCACTGAGAACTGCTTAACAATAAAAGTTGACACCTTTATTACAAGAACCATTCGTAAATTACAAAAATGTATTGTTTTTCTATTGAAAACTTAGAAAATTTTATAAATTCTTCTTTATTATACATTCACTCTGCACTGATAACGTGTACAAAATCTCACGTGAGATTCCCAATAGCAATTTTCCCTTCGAGGGGAATGAAAATTTCGGGGGAACAACAATTTCACTTTTATTCATGATAGGGGTGATAATAAGCAGAAGCTAAAAAAAGTGGGGTTAACAATTATACGATGTTTCAGTTAAATTATGATCTAGGGCAGCAGATAACCTAGAAAAAAAAAAAACATTTGTGCATGTTCTGTATTCCACATGGATTTGAAAAAATTTGGAAGTACATTTTTCTCTTCTTATTAAATAAAAACTTTTATGTTTTTTTAATTCTACCAATAATTTCGTGCCCAAAATAAATCAAAAACAAAATTTTAAAAATCTTAAAATAGATCACAAAGTAGTTATGAGGTGCAGACTTTTTCAATTCCGAATAAAATATTCGGATTTGGAATACAGAACAGCACTGGTTCAATTTGAAATTTGAAACAAAATTTTATGAAAACTTTTTAAGCTGAATTGATTCACTTTTGCCGAACAAAATTTTTGTTTGTAAAAAATTTTTGTCCGCACAAAATTTTTATTAGCACAAAATGTTTATTCCCATAAAATTTTTGTTTGTAAAAAATTTTTTATTTCCACCATATTGTTCGCATAGAATTTTTGTTCGGAAAAATTTTTTTTCGCATAAAATTTATGTCCGTACAAAATTTTTAGTTCCACCAAACTCTTGTTCGCATAGAATTTTTATTCTCACAAAATGTTTGCCCATAAAATATTTTTATTCGCATAAATGCTAGACAAAATTTTTATTCTGAAAAAATTTTTGTCCGCATAAAATGTTTTCTTGCAGAAAATTGTTTTTCACTCGAAAGTTTTATTTGCACAAAAGTTTTGATCACAAAATATTTATAGTTTCATAAAATTATTATTCTGAAAAAAATTTTTGTCCGCATAAAATTTTTGCTTGCAGAAAATTGTTGTTCACTCAAAATTTTTAATCGCATAAAATTTTTGTCCGCACAAAATTTTTATTTTGCACAAAATTTTTGGCCGCATAAAATGTTTGCTTGCAGAAAATTGTTTTTCACTCAAAAGTTTTATTCGTACAAAAATTTTGTTCGCACAAAAATTTTGTCCGTACAAAATTTTTGATCACAAAAAATTTAGTTTCATAAAATTTTTATTCTGAAAAAAATTTTTGTCCGCATAAAGTTTTTGCTTGCAAAAAATGTTTTTCACTCGAAATTTTTATTTGCACAAATTTTTTATTCGTACAAAATTTTTGTCCGCATATAATAATTATAATTATTATTTGCATTAAAAGTTTGTCTGAACAAAACTTTTTTGTTGTGCAGCTTGAATCTCTCTGACTCTGACTTACTCCAAACTAGGTTAATTTTTTTTAATGGAGGTAAAAGTTTTACATGCAAATCTTTCCTGAATTTGTTTTTTATAATTATTTTTGAAAGTGCTGTAAGCCCACTTAAAAAATAGTTATCGGGAATTTTAGTCAGTTTTTTTTAAGTGGGCGTGGACTACATTCAAAAATAACAGCTTAACTATGACTACTTTTCGTTTGATGAGTGAAAGTTGCTTAACTTTTTTTTATAAATCTCCCTATCGAAATTCTAAAACTGTAGCTGCAAGTTTTTTCAATAACTCCAAAAATTTTTATTATTTTTAAAATTAATTTTTTTATTTTAACAAAATATTATTTCATATTTTTTTATTTTATATTCTCTAAAAGTATTAAAGACGATCTTCTTTGAAAAATAAAATAAAATAAAATATTTATCATAAGAGTGCTAATAAATTACAAACTTTAAATATAAAATCATGTATTTTGAATTATGACACTATTGAAGTAAATGAACGATATCTTTTTAACTTCTATCTCCTAAGTTATGATTAATTAATTAATTATCTGATGAATATTCACTTTCTAAATTATCATTTTCCATTGCTGCGGGATCAGATATCTGTCTGGTTGATCCATTTTCAAAGCTTAAATTATGAGCAGCCCAATCGTTATCAATAGCGTCCAGTGAAGCTTTACGTTTTCTGCCTCTACCCTTAAATAAAGAATGTGATGATATCCCATTACTCTTTTTATTCTTTGCCCTTTCCATTTGTCTTTGCATTTGTTTTTGTGATTCACGTAGTTTTTGTATTAACACAATGATGCTAGACTGCATATTCAAAACATGATCCTCATCGAAATCAATAACTGAAGGCAAAATGCCTTTAAAAAAATTCAAATGGCGACTTTCTGCTAAACTATTGTGTTGTCTGTGGCTTTGGGGTTTCATGCGAAAGGTTTCCTGTGGTGGTGGTGGTGGCACTAGCCGTACTAATGCAGCGTTTATTTTAGACTTATCACATAAGGCGTCACCGCGCTTATTTAAAAAAATACTTTGACGTTTCTTTATAAATGGAGTTTTTTGGTGCTGATTTTGTTCTTCTGATGCCGTAGCTGGTAGTGTAGTATCTTCAAAATTCCACTGACTCATATCCAGCATATCATCATCATCGCCGTCACCATCATCGTTTTCTGCCTCATTGACAATGGTAACTTCTTCCTGACTATCACTTGGTTCGATTTTGTGAACTGCTATCTCGAAATGTTCTTCAGTGTTATCTTCATCTGAGGTGGCTGCTGCATTACTATTTTGAGTTCCGTTTTTCTCAACAAAAAACTCTTCTACTGGGATGTGACTGGCTTTTGACATATTGAAATTGGAACGTGTTGGTTTACATTTCAATATTTTTTGTAAAAAATTCAATTCATTGTGATAGACATACGGTTTTGGAGGCTTTTTTGTGACCTCATCGTAACCGTATTTCATTGATTTCACCCAAGAATCACGTATGTGTGTCCACTTTTTGATAATGATTTTTGCTAAAAAAAATTAATTAAAAATATTCAATTAAATATTTGGCTTTATTACGAGTATTGTTCTCATTTGTTGAATTTATAGCGCACTTTTAGTGGCGTAACTTTTTCTTAATTCTTTCTTAAAATTGCCACTATGTTTAGACACAGCAATTTTGTTTCAGCAATTTTAGCATTCTAAATCATTCATTCATTCAGCATTCAAGCTACCTGACTTATTTTTTTTACAGTTTAAAAAGATACCAAGAGAGAACAAAAGGCAATTGCGGAGTACGAGCAGGTCTGTAGACCTTTCCATTCTTCTTTCCTCTCTCTCCTACAAATTAAAGAACTGCGTAACTAAAATTGCCCTGTCTGGTCCTGGCCTTAACACGCAACATGTGGCCGGTGCTGCCAATCAAGCGAATTGAATATTTTGTTTTATTACGATTGTCAAAATCACACTAAAAAGCATAGAAATGTGGCAACGCTTCTATATGTTTTATATTGACGGTATGGAATTTCCAGTGAGCTCAAATGTAAGAACACCATATTTAAATAAAAAAATTTATCGTAGGTGATAGAAAATCGAATTATAACAGTCCAACCTAAATTGTAGCGCCAAACAGAATGCTTTTTGTATTAAAGCGTCATACCTAAATAAAAGCGTTGGCGGTGCTCATTCTCCACAGTAGTGCTAATCATCTTGTTTAATTAAACCCACTAAACAAAAATAGAGTTAAAAACGCAAAGATTAAAAAATAGCTAAAATGTCATTATTGGTCAAAAGTATTATAACAAAACAAAAATAAAAATAAAATAATTGTTTTGCAGCCAACTTCACTACAAAACGGGCTGTCAAAATTAGATTTTCCAATTGGTCAGCGTTGCCGCCACACTACTTCGGTTTGCTCCAGACATTTTGCATGAGGATTTTTGGAGATAAAAAACGCTTGCCAATCAAATTTATTTATGACTGCAATAGGAAAATATTAGTAATTTTACTTAGGGAAATTCGTATTTTCCGAGTTATGATCCTTTAATAGGTCCAATATTAAATTATCGATTTTTCCCAATTAAAAGTTTTATAAGCTAAGCTTGTGTTCGCCTTTCAGAATATCAAATATTACATAATTTCTAATAAATATGACTATTTTATCAAGCTTGAGATCTTATTTTATAAATTTATTTTTTTCGTTTTTTCCTTATTTTTTTTTTGTAGCTTCTTTTTTTTTTTTTGAGCGAAATAAAAAAAAATATATATAAAAATAAATTTATAAAATAAGACCTCAAGCTTAATAAAATAGTCATATTAATTAAAAAGAAAAAGGTCAAATAAAACTAACAAATAGATTTTTTTTTTCTTTTTAGAATTGAATTTTAGGTCACTTCTTAAATTTTTTTATTTAAAAAAAAAATTTTGGTATTGAAGTTATGAAAGTATGGGAAGCCCATAACTCGCAAAATACGAATTTTCTCAAGAAAATTTATTTAATACTAGCTGACCCGCCAAACGTTTTTTTTTTTTGCCTTAAAAGTTTTGTATTTTCTATCTTCTTACTCTAAGAAATCGTACTCATAGATCAAAGAACCGTGCAAGACCGGGAAAAACAGGTAGTAGATAATTAAGCAAGATACAGACTGTAGCGCCACCTGCCGGGCGGATTTGCAATGCTAAACCTTCAAGGCGTAACCCAAAGACATACAGAGAAATTCAATTAAATAGATCCAACCGTGTAGGAGCAGTACAATGTCAAACACACTTACCGTCCAATTTTATATATTAAGATTTTTTGCCTAAAATTTAATTTTATACCATCTGCAATATTTTTTTTAAGTAAAAGTTAAAGTTAAATTTGTTTCATTGACTACAGCTTTGACAACCGTAATAAGAAAGGCCTTCCCTTAAAATAAAATAAAAAATACAATTTTGAGTATTTTTTTTTTCTTCTAAAAAGCGTTGACAATTCTTTTTTATAATCTGGCAGCCCTTTAAAAAAAATAATAGAAGAGAAAAATGTCAAAATAAAAAACAGAAAAACTTACTAAATTCTTCTTTTGCCTTTGGGGCCAAGCTGTTATAGTTTTCATTGATATGCGTGCAAATTTCTCGCCATGCATTCGCCTTTAAGGCACGATCTTTATAATCATCAATTGTTTTATCCCATAAAGCAGGACGTTCACCCACTAAACGTATTAAAAATTTAATGCTGACATTTTCTTTAGTCATATTGTTTGTGTGTCACACACAAAAGCAAAAAAATAAATGCCGTATAAAGACGTCGTTTTGCAACGAACCGTTCACGTTTGAAGCATGAAACGAACTGAAACTGAAAACGCAAAAAGAGAAAATTTAACGAGAATCATACCTATAAACAGCAAAAATAAAAATTTAACGAATCATACACGAGAAATGAGAAAAAGACAAAACGGCAACGTATAGCAGTAGAATAGAAAAACGCATAAATAAAGCAGAAATTATAAACTGACCTGTAACTTGGAAAAATAAAAGAAAAAAGAAAAACCTAATAGTGAACAGGTATCTACTAAAACCAGGTACGATTTATGATTTTATAAGCAAACGTTTATTAAATTAAAACGTTAAGGCTGTCAGTTTTACTGCAAACTCTGAATCGTTCTCAGTTTTTGTTTTGTTTTGTTTTGTGTGTATCCATTCTACACACAAAAGCAAGAAAAATGCAAATAGTATGTACACGCTTACCCAGCAAACATGAAAATGTAATATCCAAAAATGTTTTCAAATATACATTTCAAAAAAAAAAACTTTACTTCAGTTATAATCAAGGAAAATTTTGACGCAAATGCAAATGATCAAGTACTTTTCCGAATTCGAAAATTTATTGAAAAATGGCATCAATTTGTAATAAATGCATATTTTTTATACTTTGCTGTACATGCATAATTTGTAGTAATTTTTTTATTATTAATATTCAAAAGCATTCATCTACTGATAACCTGTAAAGTATTTCACAAATAACAAATTTTGAATTCTTAAATTCATCAAAACAGTCAACACGAAAATTGCAAGTACTCGTTTTCTTATTTATTTCAACATAAATTTTGTAAACGTTTTGACCGTTTATATAAAGAAAAGAGGTAATTTGTTCGTTTTACGGAATAATTAATTAGTGATGTTAGCATTCCCAGTTAATAGAGCCTTATAACGTATGGCAACTAGTATCGTTTAAATCGTTTACTCGACCTAAGAGAAACTTATATATCCGAAATTTTTTAAAAGTATTATATAAAAAGAAAAATTATGAATGTTTTTTTTTATTATCCTTAAGGACATTAGTGCATATTTCAGTGCTCAGTATGCATTTTTAAGTACATGTTTTCGTTTCTTAAGTGCACAAAATTCCTTGCCCTGGTTATAACACTATGGAGCCAGAAGAAATCTACCCAACGAGGTCTTTTTAAACAAATGCGTTTTACAAAGAATGCACTAAATCTATTTTTTTAATTTCAATTCAAATTCTACATTAATTTTTCAACGTCTGCTCTCTCTCTCTATTTGATAAATCCAATCTTAACTCAAATGTGTATGCTTATGTTTACTGGGTTCATGCAGCCACACACACATTTAATTAAAATAATAGAGTGATATATATTCAATAGGGCTGCCACATAGTTTCTTTTTGTGTGCGTAATAATCCCCAAAAATATATATTGGGTCTATTTATTCATTCCGTTCCGCGAATGCGGAAAGCATTTTTTGTAATTATTAATTCCGCGATATAGATAAATTTCCACATTATGTTTACTTTAAAATTTTCTCACGGAATGCAAACGGAAAGATCAAAAATGTAAGAAAAAATAAAAAAAATTAAAAGTGTTTTAGCTTAATATGTTGTATTTATTAAAAATAATTTTGTTTTATTTATTGAAAACAAATTTTCTTTTCATTTATTTAAAATTTATTTTGATGTTAAAAAATAAAATTTTTTCCTATCACTAACAACTACTCAAAATTAATACAATTCATTCATAATAGGCTATTTTTAATTCACAATTAAATTAAACAATTCAAAATAATAAGTTAATTCCGCTGAATAATTTGTATGTCGATCGATATTTCTTTCCGCAAAATTTTTCTTTCCGTGCGGAATCAATAATACGACCCATTATTTTACAGTTTTAAATGAAATAAATAAATATTTTTTAAGCTTTTAATTATTATTAAATTATATTAAAATATTTCGACACTCCTTCGTGTGTCTTTCTCAAGGAAAATAATTTTAAAATAAAAGAAAAATTTCAAATTTCCTTGAGATAGACATACGAAGTAGTAAGTCTAGAATATTTTAACATAATTTAATAAAACAAAAAAGCTTAAAAATATGTTTTTTTTATTTTATTTCTAATAAAAATGTTAAAATATAAAGATTAAAATTCATATATAGTTTTAAACAATAAAATTATTTATTTTTCTTTCAACTAAAAATTTATTTAAGTAGATACAAATTAATTGAAGAAAATTTAAAAATTTTCTTTTTTTGTCATTTTCACAAAAAACCATTTTTAATTAATTAATAATATTTTAATAAAATTTTTAATTTAATAAAAAATAAGTGTGTAGTGTCTATCTTTCTAAAATTAATAAAGTGGACTTATACCACTTTCAAAAATAACAGCTTACATTTTTGTTTGTCATAAAGGATTTATTATGTTTTACACTAACAAAATTTTGATCTTTTGATTACCCGATCCTTGGCATGAAGAAAATGCTGCTGACAAACTCTTTTAAAATCTGCGGGCGCAGCATCACTAAACTTTTTATGGCAGGCTTCTGTTAATTAGAAAATAAAAGAGAATTAATTTATAAAAAAAATATATTCAGCCTTATTAAGAGTGTCATTGTCGTAGTCGAATTCACGACCAGCCAGCGTTGCCACTACAACGACACTTATTTTATTAATTTGTATGAAAAAACTTGTACAAAAATAATTTTTAATATTTAATTAAAACGGCTAGTTTATTAACTTTTTTTTTAAAAGGTCAAATAAATTGTTAATATTTTTTTTTTCAGACAAAAATTTTTTTACCTTTTATAATATGGAAAATTTTGAAATCTTGTATGCTCGGCTTTTCTTTTGTGCCCCGCCAGGTCATTTCCATGGCCACATTGTCACTAACTAAAGCCTTAAAAGCTGCTTTCACAAACGAAGTGTAGTCACGCCCATAAATATTGTTAACAAATTTTTTCTAAAATTAAAAAAAATTAATAAGATTTTTTTCTGTAAAAAGTAAAAAATAAAAATTTTGAAATTAAATAACCCACCAAAGCTAATTTTGATTTCGTATCGGTCAATAGTTTCTCATCATAATCTTCTAGTGATGTGAGCGTAGTTATTGGCAACGAAGGTAAAAGCTCCGATTGTATTGGTCGTGGTTGCGGTGATGAGTCTGATGTTGTTAATGAGACTGGGGAGTAGCTGCGTTTTAAGGGATTCGTTGAAAAGGAAATGTTAGTTGTGGGTTTTTGTTTCTTGGTAATTCTATCTTTAGCGTGCAGGAAATGCTGCTGGCAAATTCTATTAATTTCGGAATGTGTGGAAGTATTATATCTGGCATGACAAAGATCTGTGACAAAAAAAATTTTTATTAATTTGACAAAAAAATTATATTTTTTTTTATAACAAACACACCTCTTATAATAACAAACACCGTAAATGTTTGTACACTTGGCTTATCAGCTGTACCGCGCCAAGTTAAATTTACCGCCAGCTCATCTGTTACTACTGCCCTTAAAGCCGTTCTCAGAAATGAGGGAAAATCTTTGGTTGTGAATCTTTTTAAAAAGGCATTCTGAAAATATTTGCATTTATAAAATTATTGCGGCCCACAATTTTGAAAATATTTCAAGGAAAACCAACCAGTTCGGTTCTTAAAGCATCATCTAGTGGCAGTTTCTGATCGAATTCTCTTAAATCTGTTAAAGAATCGAATGGCATATTTGGTAAAAGTTTAAATTCAGGATCAGCATACATTTTCATTTCTCTTATTTCAGATCTTAAATGTTTAATCTCTTCCTTTAATTCTTGCAGCAAATGCTTATTCTCTTCATCACTTCTTTCAAATTGTTCTTTTAGGGAACGCACCTCTTCCAATATCACATACAAGGTTTCATTGCCACCGATTTGCTCTGTTCAGGAGTAGTAATAAATAAAGTTATATTAAACAAATTAAATTCGGCTGTGCCGAGTCTTCTATACCCTTCACTGTGTCAGCAAAATATTCATATTTTTCACTATGCTAACAAGTAAAAGTGGCTTAAGTCGACTTAATTAAAAATTGTCTAAACAATTAATTCAATAACTTTATGATGGTGGGGACTTATATTCCACAATTAATGAAATGTTAACTGAAAATAATTTTATAAGAAAATCTTTTAGGGCTTCTAAAGTGTTAATCCACCAAAATGACTTAATAAGACTTGAGCGCTTCTTCCGAATTGCCATAGTATTAACTAAAAATTGTGAATTTGAGTCTTTTGTAATAAAAACTATTTGTTTTTTCCCTAATTGAGCTATTATTTTTGAAAGTGGTATAAGTCCATTTAAAAAAAAAAATAAATTTGGCGGTAATTTTAGTAAGATTGTGTCTATATTTTACTAAAATTAAGGAAAATTAATTTTTTTTATTATAAGTTAACTTAAACCACTTTTAAAAATAACAGCTCGATTGCTATTTTATTATTGCTGAAATACACTTTAGCCTGAGTAAGATTGGGGTGGTACATAATGATTCCCGACGTTATGCTGAGAAGGATAAGAATTGGTGGAACACATTTTTAAGCATTGGCCCTGCCTAGGCAGTGGGCCTAAATAACATAAATCTCATAACAATTACGAGTTTCTTGAGGAGCATTTTTATTATTAGATGTTTATGGCTGCAACTTAATGCTTTTGGACTGGGACAGAGCTAATAATTTCTTTATAAAAATGTTTCTTTGATATTAATTTCTCAGAGGTTGGTTTATGTGGCAGGGTAAGGGCTAAAATTCGAATCATATGATGCTTTTTTTTATATAAAACAATAAGCGTTTTCAGTGATTGTTGTAAATTTTAAATAAACCATGAGGGAACACCTTCTTGTTAAGCTTTAGAAAAATTAAAATTGAATTTAGTTTTTTGCTTTTACCTGTATCAAACGCCAATGGATTGCATTCCATCACTGAATCAAAATTGTCTGCCACACAACAGAAACTTCTTGGGCTGTAAAAAAATCGAATACTGAAGGTTACAAATTTTATGGTTGGCAATACTATTTATTTGATTTAAAAATAAATTTTGAAAAAATGATTTGATTTGATTTGATTTGAAACTCATTAGGCGGTACACATGACTGAGTAATAAGAAAAAAATGAAACACTCACTTACACAGTCACGCTTGCAAATTTTTTAATTTTTAATATCAAATTAATAGGTCTGGAATAAAAAAATTGTATTCCACGCATGTAGAAAACCAAATTTAAGATTTTACTTTTCTTTTACTATTTCAACCTTTAATTCACATTCAAGTTTACCTATAAACTAAACCCAACATTCCAAAAACAAAAGATGTAATTATTGTTCAATTATAAAACAAGTAAAAGCTAATTTTTTTTCATAGATAAGCTGTAAACGATAAACAAATAGATTAAGTTAAATTTTTGGTGAACTGAATTTTTACAAAGCATAAAAGACCTTGTAGGAAATTTAGTAGTAAATCAAACAAGGTGTGTTTGTTAAATTCATCACGTACAATTTTCTTGAGCGTTTGAAGTCACTTGCTTTAGAAAGTTTGCTTTTTTATACATTGGGAATCGCTGATTGGACTCAGACAGGAGAAACGCTTTATCTCTGGCACTGACACTTAATAAGAGTGACTTCAAACTGATAACATGGTGGTTGACTGTGAGGTTAGCTATTACCAGTGTAAGATAAGAAATACTAGGCTTAGCCAATGCAGGTTCAGTGGTTTGCCTTAGAGTTTCGTAGGGCAGGGCTTCTTGTGGATTCCCAGAAAAATTGTTGTGTTTTCACAGAACAGGATACTTGGCTTCTTGAGCAGTGTGGTTCTATCTGATGCCAGTCTTTACTTAGCTTAAAGGCTCGTATCTCAATAACCACAAAAATGAAGGGAGGCTGCATTGTTTAAAAGGCAATTTTGCTCAAATAAAGCTTGTACGTCCAATTCCTGCCCCCACCCAAGGTGTGTTTTATAAATAAATACTTTTTATTGCTATGCGAAAAAAAGGTACGAAATCGATTCTTTAATGCGGTTGATTACAAGTTTGGTAGCTGTCACGAAAACAGTAATAGGTGGCAACGCCAAACACACATATAATTTAAATTCCATCTTATTATCGTAGTAGCGTTCTGGTAGTCGTATTTGTCACGAGCTGGTATGAAACATGCAGCCAGTGTTGCCTTATATTACAGTTTCCTTCACGTTAAGGACATTAATAATCATGCCTGTTATAATTTGTCTCATGCTGTAGGTACACACTTTGTAACATATTTATGCAACCAAGCATGTTTAATTTTTGGTTGTATAGTGTGTAGTTTAATTTTTTAAGTATTTTGCTAATTTCTGGTGATTTAATTTTTGATTGCAACCTGAACGAAAAACGTGTTGCGTAAACATGTTACATAGTCTGTACCTAGCATAAAGTTCGACTATTCTCAAATCTCAAAAGGTTTTTTTTAATGTTTTGGGAATAAGTAGAAAAAAGGCATACGGCAGCCTTGCTTATGGCTAAGAAATAGTAGCTGTCACTCACTGAGAGAAAATTTCGGCTCCAAGCCCCTGACCTACCTACCGCTAAAATCAATATTCTCACCTGCTGGAAATTTAATTAAACAAAAAGTTAAACTCACCCCAAGTGAACTCTATTTTAAAAATTGTCAATTATTTCCATAACAATTTTGCTATAAATAGTTAATTTATTTGTATGTATGTATCTTCCTAATTATTGCGAGGAAGACACTACTTTGTTACGTATACGATGAGTGACGATGAGAAGCACAACTAAATGCTGGCAAGCAATTCTGTCATATAAAAAGGTACGTTTATTTTTCTTGCTCACACGCGTTTAAAGCATTTTATGAACTTCTCAATAGTTAATGGTAGTGTTGGTGAGAGGGCCATTGGTGTTTTTTTTTTTGTAATAAATGAGAGCCGCTGTCATGATTGTGTGTTAAAAAGCAAAAACAACAACAGCACATAAACTGTTTGCTCATTTTTTTGTAGGCCGTTGGATGTGGTCTCACGACTCATACAAAACAATAAACAACTACAGCATGTTTGCTGAACATGTGCTAAGGCAACCACTGCAAGTGTGAAAGCAACTTGTAGTTTGCAGCATGTGTGTATAACAACTTGTTGAGAGTGCAAGGTTAACATGTTGGCTTGCCAACTTGTTGTTTGTAACATTTTGTATGATGTTGGCGGGCTTGTTGTTAACAACTTGTGCATTTAATTTCCATCAGCTGTTTGTTAAATATTTTCGTTGCCATCCATGTTTGTTTGCTTAATGGTTGTGTGGATGTGTGTGTGTGTGTGTGTATGCTTGGGTTCACATTTTGTTTTTTTTTTTTTTGATGGCTTTTCATTGCATCTGTTTTGCTTTTGGCACGTTTTAAATTAAATGATTAAATAAAATATCATAATATTTACTCTTCAATAAGTAATATGCTCTCAATTGAATTAACGCTTCTGTTTGGTGAGTGGTTTTGTTTTCCTTAGCTCTCTCGCTCTCTTTGCTATTAAATAACTCGCTCTCTAAATCTCTTGCAGGTACTCTTGGTTTTAGTTAGTTTGTTGACTTGTTTTTTTTTTTTTTTGTTTTAATATTATTTATCACGACTTTTGCTCTCTTTGTGATTTTATTTTTCATTGTAATATATAAATGCTCTTCAAACAAGTTTTATTTTGTTTTTTAGATTTCCTTTACATCATGTAAAATCATCGGAAGTCAAAGACATTTAATACACTTGCATTCCTGGCTTATGATTGTATCTGCTCTACCTACCCGTTATCCTCTCTGCACTTCCTTCCATTACAACTCTCCTCTCCCTTTTAATTATTTAAAAAAAAAGAAGAAATTTTTTCTTTTAAATAAATTCATCTCATTTTTGTTACTTTTGTGATGTTTGCTTGCATTTTTTTTCTTTGGGGGGAATATTTTTTTTATATCTCTTTCTTTCTTTGTTATTGTTTGTGTATTTATTTCGACGGCTCTCTTGTTGTTGTTGCTTTTGTTATGAGAATTTACGGGCCTTGTTCGTTCATTCAATAAAAAAGAAAGAAAGAAAGAAAAAAAATTACCTACATGAATTGTTGTTGTTGCTGCTGCTGTTGTTGGTTGGGGTTTCTGCTGATAATATGTTAGGGATTTACATAGTGTCATGCTTCTGTGTGTATTTGTTTGTTTGTAGGTATAATTTACCATTTAAGGTTTTTTTGTGTCTTTTTTTCTCTTAATTTTTTTTTTTTTATGAACTTACATACTCTCGTATGTATGTATGTGTGTATGTAGACAAATATTTTATGAATTTATCATACCTAATAAGTTTTTTGTTTTGGTGTAACTGAATGTGCATGCTTTTGTTTTGTAGGGGGTGTTGGCTGTCATGGAGTCCTGTATGTCATCACTTTAGTGTTACTCATGTCTATTAAAATGTGTGTAGTAGGTCGGTATGTTTGTACTTTTTAGGTTGAAAAATTTGTTGGTGTTTTATCTTGCACTAAAAGTTAAAGTGAAGAACAGAAATTTCTTATAGAATTGGCTGCTACAGCTTTTAAAAGGGGTCTCTAATTTTAGCAGGAATATGCGCCATTAAGTGTGGTCTATTAGACATCCCATCGGGTTCGAGAATGTCGGACATTCTTAAATAGGATGGCGGGACGTTCGGTGATTTCCCTCATGGGACTACGTTTAGGGAACTGTAGGGCAGATAACCTGGCAAGGCAATCATCCAGGCTGCCAATGCAGAATACCAACACACCCTGCGGCATCCCTCTCTCAGTCTGCAAACAGAAAATCTAGAGTATTTTTCTGCGTAAGGCACAGTCCACTATAAGAAACAAACGCACGTGCAATACAGGGAAGATGATCTGGCCTATGCTGGCCAGTAATCGCAGTAGGTGCTTACTGGAGCTCCAGAGAGCGAAATTGAGAAATGTGGTGCCGGCATAACAGGCCATCCTGTAGCATAGGTACCTATTTCGAGCTGCATATTTCAAAGCTGCACTTTGTTTTTTCAGGAAACCATACTAGATATGCCGTTATTTTTCTATTTTCAAGAGGTGACATCACATATCTGAGCTTTACCTGAAAACAATTTGTTTTATATAAATAAAAGAAAAATTCGAAATTCTACCACAAAATTTCCTTTAAATTGTTCCTATATTGTTTTTCAATCAGATCACTAGTTTTAAAAATATCTTAAAAATTGTGATAAAACAAAAAATTTTTTTTATCAAAATTTAAAAACTTCATTTTCAAAAAATTATTTAAAAAGAAAGTAAAATAAAAAATTATACATTTTTTTAAAAAGCTTTTAGTCTCATAAATTTTAAACAAATTAAGCTTTATATTATTAAAATCGTTAAAGAACTTTTGATTTTGTTGACAATTAAGTCAATCAATCATTTAGTAAGAGGCTGCATTTTGTTAGAAACAAATGTTGGCATATGCAGCTACTAATGCGGCAATTTTTTTTTTGCACTAAGGTAGCCTCACTTAATTAGGAATCAAAACAAAATTTGGCTCTTTTTTTTTGGAACTCGTTAAGCTAAATGAGTATAGAAAAAAATGCCTGATTTTTAATTTAATTTATTTTAAATAATTTTTTTGAAAATTTAAAATAAAAAGCGATTTTCTTTGCCACAACTTTTATGTTAAGTACAGACCGGATTTTTCATTCCGATTGCATATTTTGATACAAACAATGCAACCAAGAATTAAACCACCAGAAAATAACAAAATATTTTGCTATTTTGAAACCTCGAATGTAAACATACTACGCAACCAAAAATGAAAAGAATATTTATACCTAGTTGCATAAACACGTTGCAAAGTGTGTACTTAGTATTACAATTTTTCTTCGTCACAACTTCTAAGATATCTCTGAAACTAGTAAACCAATTTAAAAGCTTTGTAAGTACGACTTGAAGAACATTTTAATGCGGAATTTCGATTTTTTTTTGTAATCAAATATATTAAGCCATTTTCAAGTAAATCTCATGTGTCATGTCACCTCTTGAATTTAGGCAATAATGGTAGGCATGTCTAGGAAATTAGAGAAAATTAAAAAAAAATTTTTTTCAGCTGCTTTGGTCGCAAGCCATTGCAACTACTTGCATTATGCGTATCAGTGCTGCCAGAAATACAGTGGTATGTGGCAACGCCGGCCATACATATGTTTGCTACTAAATAGCTTGTCGATTACGAGAGCAATAAGACTGATTTTTTTTTTGATGATGAAGTATTTTTCTTGTGGAGAAATTTATGGCTTTAATTTTAAGGCTTATGAGCAACTCATAAGACTCATTTAAAAATTCTTCGGTGCTGAAATATGCCTTAAAAGGCAGGCACCATACGAGTATGTATGTGAATACTTTCTTAAAGCTTTACAATTCTGAAATCTTGGTTTTTACCCCTTTTAATTCCAATTAAAGAATTTAAAAAAAATAAAAAAAGAGTTTCAGTATTTAGTAAGTACAAACAGCCAACATGTTAATTTAATTAATTGGTCATAAAAATATTTCATTTCACAACACACACATACACTCTGCTGCTACACATGCGAAAATTAAACTAAATGTGTGTGTGTGTGTGTGTGTAAATAAGCAATAAATTATTCCATTATAAATTTGCATTACAATCCATTTAATATCGTTTTAATCAGATGTGTCAAAGCAAAAAATGTATGAATGTGGAAAGAGTAAGAAATGAACATGAAAATAATAAAAATAATGAACAATAATAGGCCACAGAGAACCGAGAATGTTCTATCGCACCGCACATATACCTACACACAACACTTTTGGCCCCACTTTTATAACAGAGAAACAAAAGCAGAGAAACGAAACAGTGAAAAATGAAAAGTCGAATTCAATTTTAAATACACTCGTGCACGAAGTCAAATATGACTTGTGTGTGTATTTACATATAAGCAGATCGAGCGTTTAAAAATGATTATTCATTCAAATTATAATCACCCGCCAAGTGTACAATGATAAAGACAACACAGCCAACAACTAAAACAACAAAATGTTCATTTAATGTTCATTTTGTAATAATAATAATAAAAATAAAAATAAAACACATAAAATATGTCACAAGTATAAACAAAAAATTTTCTGTCGGCTGTTTGGAATTTTTTTTTTTTTTGTAATTGTTATTGTTGTAAAAATATGTATTTATTTACTCATACTTCTATTAAAAAATCCTCTTAAATAAATGTATGCGCGTACGCATAAAACTTGACATTTCCTAGACGCTTCATCGTCGTTTAAACTCATTGTGTAGTGATTTATGCGTTATTTCGTTATAAAGTTGAAAAAGAAAGAAATTTATTTTATTCAAAAAAGTAAATAAAATTTTTAACCATAAAAATATTTATTTTTTTTCACTAGAAAAAAAAATATTTGGGGGTTTTTTATTTCCAGCTGCTGTTACACTTCCATGAAAAGAAAAACATTAACTGATAGACACATCAAATTCCACATCAAATTACAACGTTTAAAAACGT
Organism: Thelaira solivaga; assembly: GCA_947397855.1. Taxonomy (NCBI): domain Eukaryota; kingdom Metazoa; phylum Arthropoda; class Insecta; order Diptera; family Tachinidae; genus Thelaira; species Thelaira solivaga. Next base: position 62,183,076 of record OX377613.1, read on the forward strand.
CACATGAATACGTTGTATGTGAATTTGACGAAAATCGAAACTAGTTTGATTTCTGTGATACGCACACAAATGCATTGATTGATGTTGAAATTTGATGTATCTATTCTCCGCTTCATGCTTCCCCATATTTTTACTTTGATTTAATAAAGCTCACAGCCAGCCCAGCCTGTTTAATTTCTTAATTAGATCAAGACAAGAGCAGCAACACAAATCATTCATTCATTCAGTCGTTTATACTTCTAAAACAATTATTCTGCAACTTTGTTGTCATCGTAATCGTACTTGCTAGACAGTCATTTCGCTTCGAAAATTTCCATTCACAAGTAAACTGCGAGTGCTCATCTTTAATGAAACTAAATGGATTGATATTGTCTGACATTGCAACACATGTTGTATAACAAAGCAAATTTAAGTGCATCTGTGTGTGTGTGCTGAATATAATCTGTCCTCTCTGCACATTATTTTGAAAGCAATCAAAGTATGACATGTAGCAAAATACTGGTTGACAACTTAACGTTAAATATAACGCAAATTAATGTCATTTTAAATAACGTTTAGCTTTTTAAGAAAATTATTTGTTTATTTATGTTTTCTACTGCAGTGAGAGCAAAATGTAGCTTGAAAAAAAGGAAAGTATTTTGTTTTGAAACAGAATTCTAAATTAAAAAAAAAAAAAACAAACAACTTTTTCTGTGCAAAGAATTTCTTCAATTATAATAAATAAATTCCAGCAGCGTCACTAATTAATTCATTTTCTGTAAAAATAATTTTCTTAAATTTAGTAAAATGAAAATTTAAGTTTTAACAACCAAATTCTTAAAAATAACTCTCGCTTAATTAACAGATTTCTAATAGAAGATTTGAATGTTTTGTTTTTATAAATTTGGGGTTTAATTAATAAAGAAAACCTAAAAGCGGATTTTATTAATTTTAATAAAAAGAAAATAAAAATTTCAAGCTCTGAAATGGAACTAAGCCTTTTTTGTTAAAAAAAAACTTAAAGCTTCACTCCTCTCCTACATTTTCCTAAAATCATTAGAAGATAATTTCTTGGTTCCTGTACTACCATGACCTCATAAGCGGTAATTCATGTAATTTTTTTGATCTTAATAAATAAAATGTTTCTTTTTCTTGGGCCAAAACTGCAAAGTGGCAAATTGAAATTAAAAAAAAAAAAAAAAATTCAAAACTATTAAATAGTGTTGTGCAATTAAATTGTCACTCATAATTAAATAAATATTTTGTCAACTTTTTAATCTGAACTGAAATTAATACAAAAACAAAAAATACCACAAGCTCACGGCATCATATTTCATGTTACTTTAATTAATTTCTTTTTAATTGAGTGTTAATCAGACAGCACAGTTAAATTCATATTCCTAAGCACGTTAATTTCAGCTAATGAAAAACAAAAAAAATATTAAATTTTTATGGCGCATTCAGAGGTTCAAAACCAAGTTACACTCTGTGACTGAGTAAAAAAAAAAAATTGAAAATAATTTCATTTTAAAAAATTTCTGTCTTAACAGACACGTTAAATGTGAATAATGTTGCCACTCAATTAACATAAATTTTTCTAATTTAAACTTTTTTGTTGTTGTTTGTGTTGCAGCTACAGCTGGTAAAATAGCAGCAGCCACTGCTATAACAACAGCTACAGTTTTAAATGGTTGCAGCTGGAGGTGTTTGTTTGTTTGTGCAATCAACTAGGTACTACACAAGTGTAAACGAAGACATTTGTCACACACATTTAACGCACAAATGAATTATCTTTTGTGTGCAAAACGCTAACTTTTATAATAAGTGTGAAAAATGCATACAAAACGAATAGTTTAGGTGCTTTAATTTAGATGACTTTCAGTCATTTTCTTTAAGTGAAGAGGGAGAGAGTTTGGAAGAGAAAGATAGGGAGAAAAACAGAGTGAAAGACCGAGACCGAGACAGGGAAAGAGATAGAGATAGAGATAGAGATAGAGATAGAGATGGAGATAGAGATAGAGGTAGAGATAGAGATAGAGATAGAGATAGAGATAGAGATAGAGATAGAGATAGAGATAGAGATAGAGATAGAGATAGAGATAGAGATAGAGATAGAGATAGAGATAGAGATAGAGATAGAGATAGAGATAGAGATAGAGATAGAGATAGAGATAGAGATAGAGACAGAGATAGAGATAGAGATAGAGATAGAGATAGAGATAGAGATAGAGATATAGATAGAGATATAGATAGAGATAGAGATAGAGATAGAGATAGAGATAGAGATAGAGATAGAGATAGAGATAGAGACAGAGACAGAAACAGAAACATAAACAGCGGCAAAGACAGAGAGAGAAAGAGAAAATTTTATCATTATTATCATCTTGGGCTTTCATCTCACCGCGACCTTTAAGTTCTATTGAGCAGTCCAATTCTTAATTACAATCCAAGACTCCCTACGAATCTCGTAATTGCTGTAGGATTAATCATGCCTAGATCTTCTGGGACCCACTGCCTAAGCAGCTCATTCTGCATCTGTTCACTGCTGGGCACTCGCACTTATTCTTCTTCCCTACAGAAACGGCAGGAGTCGTTCTGTACCACAAGTATCACAAATAGCTAAACATAAAGTTGTATGTGATTTCTGCTGAGGTTTAAAATAGCCTCTAGCTCAGGGTTAACGAGTCCTTTTAACTGCATGCCCTCTTCGAGAGAGAGAATTATAATAAATTAAGAAATTTCAAATAGTGTGATACCACATAAGCTTAGGTTAGCTTGAAAAAGTTGGACTGCACGCATAACTTCGTGATTACACTCTCGGATAGGGCTCATGGGAACAAAACAGACCCAAACCCTATATAGCACACAGATGGCTTGAAAACGCTGAAGGTGTGGGAGTAGAAATATTTGCTAAAATTGCCGGAAAAGCTTATTTAGCAGTAGGGGTAAAAAGAACTCAGATTTGCAGTCCAAAATACATGCTATTAAGCTCTGCTGAAAGAAAAGAACTTGAAATAGACACCAATAACAATTACATCTACATTTCCTCTGACAGCAAGGCGCTAAGTACCTTAGAAGTATCTTAGAAGTAAAGTTAAAATTGTTGTGGGATTTCTAAAGAGACTAACACTGGGCACCAGGGTCATTAGGCAATGAGAAGGCAGACAAACTCTCAAGACAAGACGTGAGTAGAAGTTTCATTGACCCAAAAGCCTTCTGCAAACTGTCTTATAGCTTTAGATTTACGCCCATGTTCTCCAAAACGCAAAACGCTTAATTTTGGCGTTTTCAAACCGCAAGCATACACTGAAGCGAAGTGATGAATTTTGCACAAACAAAGAGTTAAAGAGAAAATAAAATGTTGTATAATTCAAATTAAATATGTTTTCTTTTTATTTCAACCAAAATTGAAAATAAAATTGTCATTTTTCCATAAAAAATACGATTTTAAAAAATTTACTTTGATTTTGCCAATTGTGTGTCAACTGCTTACTTATAAACAAGCGTTTTCTCATTCAAATTCTATGAAAAAAATGTAAGCAAAACGCGCGTTTTTCAGAACATGGGCGTTAGTTAGGGGCTGGAAAGGGAATCACAACAAAATTAGTTGAAGACAAGAGGTAGTAGGTTAGCGACAACATTCAGAACAATTTTGTTCTCGAAAGAGGCCTGACTGTGTCATGATTTCCCATTGTCACGGGATTCATTAGTGAGCATTGCAGAGTCTTGAAAAAGGGGGCAAATATGAACATCAGCTTAAGCCACTTTTGCAGGTTATGTAAACAAGACGAAGAGTTTGTAAAGAATATTATTAAAATTAGAAATAGACTTTATACTTTAAGTACTAAATAGTTTGATGATGTAAATAGTACACGATTTTGTATAAACTATTTAGAGCTGCCTCTTTACAAGTGATCGCTGAAGTTTATATAGAAAATTTAATTTAGAAACGATCTCTATACCTTCAGAACCAAATCGGTGATATGTTCTGTAAATAGTAAAGTTTATTTGGAGCTGTTTTCTTAGTGACAGAGAACTAATTTCATGTGAAAAGTAACCAACTTAATATGCTGGAGCAAACAGTGTAGGGTGCCCCTTCAATAAAATAAAAGTAAATGCTCATAATAAAATCTTAGCGATACTAAAGTGATATATTGCATGCGAAAATATTCGCCACATGTTTTATAGCCGTCATGAAGTAGTTTTTTTTCACTTTTTTCTGCTCCAATTTCATACCAAATAAAAGTTTCAGAAGGCAAGTAGTGGCGACTAGTAAAATAACCCAAGAAAAATTGCATTTAAGCATGCGCAATAGGAAAAATAGTGACAATTTTTGCTATTAAAACTATTAAAACAACATTTTCACACATTTGTAACTCGAACTACTTAAAAAAAGAAAACCAACAACAAAATTATTTGTATTCCTATAATTTAATGGCTGATGATGATGACAAAATACTTGCTGATGACAATTTTGTGCAGTCATCTCTTTGTGTTTGTGTGTGTGCGTGTCAAATAAAACTTGTTGTAGTGAAAAAGAGTTAAATTAAACAAAATGAGTGGCATTCCTTTTATGTTTAACAAACAAAATGAAAAAAAACAACTGCAAACGACATGTACTTGCATGAGTATTTACTGCTACTCACTCTCGTTCATACCTGCCTGCCATAACAAGAGCGTCGCAGTTAATTAATTGCCTACAAACTGGCAAATGCTGGTACATACAAAAGTCACTTTGACTAAAGAAACTAATCTATAATTTGTCATTTATGACAGTTTTCATCATAATTATCATTATCAGTCACAAACTATGTACGTAGCAACACCACCACATCATGATTTCTCGCACGATCTTTTTTTCTGTTCTGGTTTCCAGCAAACAAACAATGAATGAGAGAATAGAAAAGTGCGTGTTACAGCTTTTTTGTCTTTTAATTTTTATTCATTTTGTTATTAGTGAAGAGTGAATTGAATGAATTGTAGTTAAGTGTGTTTGTGTGTGGTTGTAATGATAAAAAAAAAAAATTACACCTCATGTTGTATGTGTACAAATTTTGTCACAGGGCGTCTATCAGTTGTGTTGTTTTTAGCATGTTTTACAAACTCGATGCCAAGTCTTTTTTGTTTTGCATTCGTCAAAGCCAACTGACTTGTTTTAGTTAATTTTTTGTTTTCATTGCACGCGATCATTTTTGGTTTAATACTTCTTTAGTACATCCATCCATCTGTCGCACATTCGCAGATTCATAAATACTCTACGTAACCAAAACCAAACATGATTGTCAACTTTAACCATATTTTGTGTACACTGAGAAAATTATAATAAGAAACATGAGTGGCAGATTTTAAGATTTTTTATAAAGTTGACTTACAAAAATGCAATTTCTTCAAAAGTTTTTATTTTCCAAAATCGAATTATATTTATTTGATAGCTTAAAAAAATTAAATTTTTTAAAATTTTTGAATTGATTTTCAAAAAGTTTTTTTTTAGACGATTGGACTGTTCGTTAGGTTTCTTTTTATTGCTTAAAATTGTTTACTTAGTACAATAAGTGCTAAGAGGGAAAGCATATCTATACCGCTGTTTCATCAGACGCTACTCTGAATCTTCAGTAGATTACTCCCAAGTCTCTTAATATGTTTTGTGTTTCTATTGTTTTTTTTTTTTTCTATATCCATTTTTTTTATTCAGTGTACATTTGCTCATTATCACTTTAACAATATCAATTACAAGCTATTTTTCGGTTTTTAAACTTAAGCCAGAGATACAAACCAACCCAGAGCATAAGATTAAAATGAGAGTATTAGTTGACAAAAGTAGTACCTGTTTGGCTCTCCTCTGCCACCTCCCATGTATTCCCATATGGTATGTATTTCATTAAACAGGTTTTGCGGTGTAATATTATTTTTGTTGCTGTTTTTGTATAGGGAAATACTTATGGCTTGTGTGTATTTGTGGCTGGTGTATTAAAATGGTAGTGACTAAATACTTATTTTATATATTTAATTAATTTTCACTTGTTTAATCTTTTAATTAGCGATTAATAGGCATGCTTATTATCATTTAAATAATTGCACTCACTTGCTCACATTAACACGTTTGCAAGCGTGTGTTATGATATCGTTATGATATGCCTTACGTTTAAATGTGATGGGATATTCATTTTATGATAATCATTAGATGGATGTTAGCTGGAGAGTCCACATATTTAATAGCAAAAAAAAGAAATGTGTTTTACCAACATGATAAATTATTTTATAAAAATACTCGCTTTAGTTTCTAATTTAATGTGAAATCATGGTACCAGTTAATAATTTTTAATTGTAAATTTTTTCTTTTCTTTTTTTTTTCTTTTTTTGTTATTCATGCATTTTTGGTGTGTGGGAAAATGTTTTGCGAAATGTCTGAATTAAAATGACTGCGTTCGTTTTCTTTTTATAGTTTAAAAAATCTAATTTGAATTATAATTGTGTGGTAAAGCCCAGCTGTTTGTTTGATTTGGCTTTGGTTTTCTTTAACAGGCCCACATATTTGGAAATTTATTTAGTTGTAAAAATCATGTGCAAATATGTCAGTCAGGTAGTGAGTTTTGTTTAAGCATAGTGCAACACCCTGGACTGCTTAATGACAAACCAGTCTTTTGATCTCTTAAAAAAAAAAAAATTCAGGCAACAATTTTTAGGCCCCTTAATTAAATTTAATCTTTTTTCGTGCTTAATTTAATTTATTTCTTTTTTTAATTTAAACTTTATGATTCCCATCCCATCATTTACTTGTAATTGTAACTGAATCGTGATAGTTAGCAGAGAATTACAAAACAGACAACACGCTTTTTAATTGTGGAATAAAAGCTTTATATTCCAAATAATTTAATATGTGGTTTTTTTACCTTAATTTAATTTAATTTAATTTATTTTAATTTAATTTATTTTAATTTAATTTAATTTAATTTAATTTAATTTAATTTAATTTAATGTAATTTAATTTATTTTAATTTAATTTAATTTAATTTAATTTAATTAATTTAATTTAATTTAATTTAATTTCATTTAATTTAGTTTAATTTAATTTAATTTAATTTAATTTAATTTAATTTAATTTAATTTAATTTAATTTAATTTAATTTAATTTAATTTAATTTAATTTAATTTAATTTAATTTAATTTAATTTATTTTAATTTAATTTAATTTAATTTAATTTAATTTAATATAATTTAATTTAATTTAATTTAATTTAATTTAATTTAATTTAATTTAATTTAACTTAATTTATTTTAATTTAATTTAATTTAATTTAACTTAATTTAATTTAACTTAATTTAATTAATTTAATTTAATTTAATTTAACTTAATTTAATTTAATTTAATTTAATTTAATTAATTTAATTTAATTTAATTTAATTTAATTTAATTTAATTTAATTTAATTTAATTTAATTTAGTTTAATTTAATTTTATTTAATTTAATTTATTATTAACATTTTTCCATAACGTTTCTTTTCGTTTTCAAAAACTAGACCTTCTAAACAGCACCTTGTTACCTCCTTGCCTTCTTTAAGAGGTCATAGCCAACACTAACTGACACACACAAACAATAACTTGAAAGCCTAAAAAAATATTTAAATTAAAATGGATTTGTCTGGCCCAAAAAAGAACACAAACAAAACTCATCATATTGTATTTAAAGAAACAAAAAAGAAAAAAAAAAACTCAAGTCTCATGAAATAACTGAACGAATGACCTTCAGACATTTTTCATTACCTTAACTTTAATATTTACTCGTATCGTATCTGTGAAATAATAATATAACTATTATTGTTATTACTTAATGACTGACTGAATGACTGACTGACTGACTAACTGACTGTTGTTATTAATTTAAAATCTGTTGTTGGTTAAGGTTAAAATTTAAATGTAAGAAATCTAGTCTTAAGTTTGTGTCTATAAAAAAAAATTTTTTCTGAAAATTAAAATCGGCACAGACTTTTGCTTTAAAATCTAAGGGCCATAATCGTAGTCACAAAAAAGTACACTTTCATTAAAAACTGACTTTTCTTAATGATGCAAAACGGAAGCTGCCAAAATCCTTGAGAACAACAGTACTGGGGTGTATGGAAATTAAAAAAAAAATTTTTAAATAGTCCAAAGTAACTTCTGAGTATTTTGGCGGTAGATTACTAATCAAGACAATCTACTCTTTAAAATGATATGTGTCTTATATCACAATCTTTAATGGTTCGTTGGGAAGTTGCTAAAATCACTCAGAGCAGCTGCACTGGGGTATATAAAAATTTCTAAATAATCCAAAGTAACTTCCGGACGAACTATAGAAGATTACGAGATCACTTTAAAGGGGAGACTGTCTAGATTTGCAATCTACCGCCCAAATACTTAGAAATTTTTTGTTAAAAAAGGTTTAAAATCAATTTTGTTGAGCTTTTAATCATACAAAAATATATAATATTTGATGCTTTTTGTATTTTTTTTTATATTTAAGTTGTTTTGATTCTAATTAAGGAAAAAAAAATTTTAAAATTCAGTATTTTTTTTACTTATTGAAGAAAAATTTTAGGTTCACAGAAAATTAATATTAAAAATAAAAAAACACTTTCTTTTTATAAAAAAGAAATTCTTGCTTTAATAAAAGTAACATTAAAAATAATTTTAATAATTAAATAAATATTTTTGCAATGAAAAGATTTCTTTTTTAAATGAACTTTAACTTTATTTAAAAAAAAGCTTAAAGTTCCCTGACGATCTGGTTCAAGGTTGCATATAATCCATCTAGGAAATGATTTAAATTTTATTAAATTAATTACGTAAGATGTTTTAAGGGAAAAATTAGCATATTTAAATTCATTTAATTAATAATAAAAATTCTAAACATCTTAAGCTGGCTAAAAGAAGTTGAAAAATAAATTATACCAAAATAAAATTTGTTTTTTGTTTTAAATAAAATTCACGGTAGAAAAAACAAAAGCAAATAAATAAGCTATCAAGTATTTAAGGAATAAAGAGAAAAAAAAAAAAAAGAATAATTTAAATAAAGTGTGGGAATCTCGCAGTCATTTGAATATGATTTTAAACACACTTAAAAACGAGATATAGAAATCACTTTTATTTTTATGTATTTTCGTGTGTTAATTTTAAAAATTAATAATCTAGTATTAAGAATTTTAAAACAGCTTAATTCGCAGCAATAAAATGTTATAAAGCGAATTAAAGTGTTTGCGTGTTTTAAATTACTTTTATTAATTTTCCAACACAAAAGCTAAACTGCGATCATAGACACAAAAAAACAAAAAAGAAAAAATAGTAAAAAGTTGTTTATTAGAAATAATAAAATTTTAAATGACTTTTGACTTCCTAAAATTAATATCGTAAACAGAAAAATATGAAAGCAAACTTGAAATTAATTAAAATATTTTTTTTTAGTTCAAAATAAAATATGCACACAGAAAGCAACTTCGGTTGTGAGAAATAAATTTATTTCAAATCAAAAATTCATTTCTAATAATCAAATAGAATTCGATAATACAGGCCAAAAATTAGTTCTGTTAAAAATATTTCCAGATATAAGACCGAATTTCTATTGTCAAGATTAAAAAATTCGATCATCACAACTACATTTTTGATTGGAAACAAATTTAGTTCTCACAACCGAAGTTGTTTTGGGTGGGTATCTTCTTTGTATGTCTTCATTGTGGTACGAAAACAGTGCTATGTGACAATGCCGGCCATGAGTTTTATATTGACTTGTGACAAATTCGACTTAGAGAATAAGACCGATTAAGTTGTACGTACACATGCATAGTTAGCTGCACTCGAGCTTTCAGTCAAAAAAGCCTCTACCATCTTCTCTGTTCTATCTTCGCCATCCTATTTTTTTTTCATTCATAATTCTCTGCAACTGCCCTCGTTTTATATTCATACACACATGCATACAATTCATTTAGCTACTTTACAATAGAATAATCTTAAATCCCATAGAAAAACAAATGTTTTTACTGGTTTAGATTAAGAACTTAACAACACGTAACCAAACGAAAACAAAACAAAAAAGTCTAAAATAAATTATAAAATAATAAAAAAAATTAATACAAATTTCAAAACAATATTTAGCGAACGTAATAAATGTTGTGATTTTAATGTTAATAAATGTTTCAGCGTTTGTTTTTAATAATTAAATTTTATTTATAAATTTTTTATGGATGTCAAAACACTAGACGACAGTTTCAATTAATCCAACTGACAAACTGCTGTATGCCAAAGAAGCATATCTATTTAATTGTCGTTGTAGTCGTTATTGTACTTTTGCAAACAAATGCTTTACGCGAATAAAAAAATAATGCAGTCAGAAATATTAAATTAAGTGCTTGGGGTTTTAAAAGAAATTTTGATCTTTGGTCTCTTGCTCACACATTCCATTATCTTTTTTTATGAATTTTTATGTCTTAACGTTTGTAAAAACAGATATTTTTTCTTTTAGCCTGTATCTCTCGCCAAAAACTAGAACTAGAATCTGGAGCGGGAACTAGTGAACTCCCCTCCTTCCCTCAAACAACTAAAATACTTTAATATAAAAAATAGTTTTTTCTATTCAACGATTTTTATTGTTATACCGATAATATTTCAAACGAATAATTTTTATTCAAGTTTTCCCTTTTTGAATTTGATTATATGCCGATAATATTTCAATCGAATAAATTTTTACTCGAATAAATTTTTATTCAAGTTTTCCTTTTTTAATTTGATTTGCTGCCGATAATATTTCAATCGAATAACTTTTTTCGTTTTTGAATTTGATTTTATGCCGATAATATTTCAATCGAATAACTTTTTATTCGAATAATTTTTTATTCAAGTTTTCCCTTTTTGAATTTGATTTTATGCCGATAATATTTCAATCGAATACCTTTTTACTCGAATAAATTTTTATTCAAGTTTTCCTTTTTTAATTTGATTTGCTGCCGATAATATTTCAATCGAATAACTTCTTAGTCGAATAATTTTTTATTCAAGTTTCCCTTCTTGAATTTGATTTTATGCCGATAATATTTCAATCGAATAACTTTTTAGTCGAATAATTTTTTATTCAAGTTTTCCCTTTTTGAATTTGATTTTATGCCGATAATATTTCAATCGAATAATTTTTAAGTGGAATAACATTTCAGTCGAATAATTTTTTTCGATTTTATCTTTTTTTAATTTGATTTTTTGCCAATAATATTTCGATCGAATTTTGATTCTATGCCCATAATAATTCTGATTTTTTTTAGAATATTTTAATCGAGTTAGTCGAATAATTGCTTATTCGATTTTTTCTTTATATTTACTCACTGTTCTGCTTTTAAGCAAATTTTATCGACTTAAAAGCAACTGGCAAATTGAAATAAACGGATTTGAAACTAGAAACGTGAAATAAATTCAATAATGCATATTACTCGTGTAATAATATAAAAAAAAAAGAAAACAAATAATAAATTAATAAATAATTATTGCACAATTTAAATTCTTGACACGACAATCTACAACCTAATACTCCCGCTATTGTGATGTAAAAACACATCTATTTGTCAAATGTTGCTAGAAAACACAAGCTTAAGCTCTAAAAAAAGTAAATATTTCAAATAAAGCTTTATGTAAGCTTCATTATGATTAGTTTGCAAAAACGAATTGGAGGCAAGTTCAAGTGTAACTCAAATGCAAGTGATCAACAATAAAGAATCAAAATTTTATTTGTTAAAAAAAAAACAAAAAGTTAAAAATTTAATAAAATATTCACTTTTTTCAGTACATGCTTATAACAGTAGCAGAATTCAAGCTTCAATGTAAAGCCGACTTGCTTCCCTAATAGATTTTTCATTTATTGTAAAAATTTTACACACAAAAAAGAAAAAATAATTAGACAACTACAATTTTTGAAGTAAAAAAATTTCATGTTCATTAAATTTTTAATTAAAACAATTAAATATTTAATTAATTTGACAATTTCATAATTAAACCCGAAATATTGGTTTAGGCATCCTTTTTTTAATAGATGCAGGCCTGTTTTGAAAATCGCTTATAGTCATTTTAAATCACGGAAAATGTCTTCTGAATACAAAAATGTTTGAAATCTCGTAATTAACCCAAATGTTAGCGATATATTACCCACATGTCTTTCAAGTTACATTAAAGTTTTTTTTATAAAATTTTTTTTATCATTTTTAAATATTTTTTATTATTTAATTTTATTTATTTTATTTTATTTTATTTTATTTTATTTTTTTCTTCCAAATTATAATAAAATGCCAATTTAAATTTTTTAACTGAATCAAATATTTTTTAGCTGAATAGAAAACTCATACATAAATATATAGCGTCAGTGTAAATTTATGGTAAATTGTTTACATTTTAATTTTATTTTTATTTCGTTTAAAAAATACATAATTATTCCTAAAAATAAAACTCACTGATAACAAAAAAACAAAAAAAAAAATGTATTAAACCGCAACTAAGAACACTTAAAAAAATATTATTTAGGTCAAAACTAAAAAAAAAAACATTTTCTAATACGCAGTGCACAGAAAAAAAATTAATTTTAAATTAAAAAATCTACAAAAAAATTTATGCAAAATACAATTTCAATCATATTTTTTTATAAACGTTTCGTTCAAACCAAAGCCTAACAAACAACAGAGAATCTCTAGCACAATAAGCAAAACAAATAAGAAGAAAAAAAGTGAAATGAAATGATGACATTATTAATTATGTGTATATTAACAATTTCACAGATTCTTTAACAAATTGTTGAATTGTCTTGCTGCTTTGTTTTTATTTTTGTTTTAATTTCAGTCACTTTATTAACCATTTATGCTGTCAAAATATTTTTTAAGAGAAAGAGAAAAAGATTTTTGTGGTTTTTAAATGAACTCATTATTGTTGTGTTTGAAATCTTTTAAAAATTTATACAACAACAACAACAATACATAATTATTTGCTTATGAAAAAATATAAAATTCTATGTTGTGACAATACAGCATGAAGTTTGCCTGTTTGTTTATCCGTTTATCTCTCGTTTAGTTGGCTGCAATGCCTTCAAAATATTAAAAGCAATTTTTAAATAAAAATAAAACAAAATATTCTATTTGTAAATTAATTCTTTGAGATTTATGAATTTCATTATTATTTGTATCTTATGTGTAACCCAGTCGATCACATTGAAGAGAACTTTGTATTAAATTTATTTTAAAAAAAAAATTGTGTTTTCACCACTTGATCACTTGTAAAATGTTTTATGTTTTAAAAGTCAACTTTAGGATTAGAGCAGAGAGTTAAAAAGCGGTGATGTGTGATTTATTTAACACATAAAAAATCGTGTTGTCTTTTCTTAAACGATCAAAAATGCCATATGCTTCTATACCTTCTTTTTAATTTCAATAATTCAAAATAATGATTGTGCATAAAATCGTGCCAAACATTCGTTTAAATCATGTTCGAGGCATGATTAAAAACTGATTGTTTTTTATGTTGTTCAACACGATTGAATTTAAAAAGCAAAATTCATGCATTTAGGCATTAGCATGCATATGGCATTCAATAATACAATACGAGTACACATAAACAAAAACCATTCCTATTTTACTACACAGTAATTTACTCAAATATGATCATTGAGTTAATGCCTTTTTGCATCTTTAAATTCAATTATGTCGAATAACATAAAAAAATCAGTTTTTAATCGTGCCTCGAAAGCAATCAGTCACGACTAGAAGTACCTCCAACTTGATTTAATCAAAAGTAGTGCACAAATTTTACTCAAATTGCTTGTTTGTATGTTTTAAATGATTATATTATACATAAAAAAATTGACTCATGCACAATCAAACAAAACCGATTTTTACAGTTCTCGAGACCAGAGCTGCCCAAAATTTTTTTATTCTGTAAAAAAACCCCAGCTTTTTGTGACAACTTTTACGTTATTTGTTAAACTACTCAGCAAATTTAAAATTAATTTAGAAACGACTTAAACGAAATTTTGTTGGAGGATTTTGAATACTTTAAAATCTAAATTTTTTTTATATTAAAAACACAAAATTTTTTTGCAATCCGTTTTATATAAAATTTCTGAACGGGCTGAGTTGATCGCACATAAATTTAATCTTATTTGATTTTACATACACTAAAATAAAAACAAAAATACACAAGACGAAATAACCACCATATTTGGAAAACTAAAATAAAAAGTTTTTTTAATTAAATATTTAATGACAGTGTGTACATAAAAAGAATGAATGACGTATTTCTTTGTGTTAACACACACCTTAATATGCCCAGCTAACACTTGGAAGATTGTGTGACAAACGCTAATCTGAAATCTGGTTTGTATATGGATTTAATTTATCTCAAAACGTATAGAAAAAATAATTCATATTTAGACAATTGGAATCCTGAAATTCCCAAAACACTAAACTAAAAATCCCAAAATTTTAATTTTTTAGACTTTTGCCCTTAAAGTCCACATTTGCTCTTGGGGTCATAAAATATTTTCACGAACATGTAAGCGTATATAAGGCTTCAGTTTGTGGATTGCAGGCATGGGATATTTGAACATATAGCCTAAAGTCGAAATTTTGATACAAAATAGCCTAATTCAAAAACGTCCAGGTCCTACAATGTTGAGAAATTTAAATCAATTTTACCTTCATAATCATTCGTTTAAAGATTAATTTTAGAATAATACAAAACTTGCATATGTTCCTTAAGAAATTTTTTTATTATTAAAAAAAAGAATAAAAATGCTTTTTGAGGAAAACTAAATAAATAAATTTTCAAATTGAGAGAGAAAAACGGTTATCTGTGGACTCAAAAGAGATTTTAACCAGAAACTTTTAGTGTGTGTTTAATAATTTTGTTGACTAGCTAACTAAAGAAGTTTTAAACAAATTAGTCACAGAAAAGAAGGCTTTTATTAAGAACTGGTTGGTATCGTTTTTAAAACGATACCGACTTTAGTGTGACTATAATGGGCCATAGTCTATTATTACTTAAGGTTTAGTATATTTAAAACAAAAATCCGAGCCCAACTTGTCACATTCGATATCAAATGAAAAAGATCGAAATTTTAATGGCAAAAAAAAACCTAAGCGAACGAAAGCAAAGCACAAATACAAATGTGTTTTGATTTCGTTCACTTTAGTTTTCTTGTGGCATCGTTGAATAGTAATTTTTTATGAAAAAATTTTTAAATTTCGAGAGATCGAGTGCGACGATTTGGCTTCTTGTTGTAGTTTTAAAAACGGTCACCTAAAATTGTTTTATTAACAAAAATTATTATAAATTTTGTAAAGAAATTTGTTTTAAAGGCCGAGGCCTTCGATATAAAGCAAGTTCCAAAGAAAGTTTGAAATTATTTTATTTCATCAAAATGTCTATTTTATTAAGCTTGAGGTCTTATTTCATAAATTTATTTTTATATTGATATTTCGCTCCCACTTGCGTAGTTTCTGCAGATATAATTATAATATAAAAATAAATTTCTAAAATTACACCTCAAGCTTAGTAAAATAGACATTTTATTGAAAAAAAAAAAGATCAAATAATTTAACAAATAAATTTTATTTCATCTAAAATATTCGATCGATTTTATTCGATATCGAATGTACATATAAAATTACTCACTAAAACCAAAAAAACCGGTTTAAAACCCGGATAAAAACCGGTTCTCAAAACCGACTCGTTTTTCCTGTTAAATACCAATCCACACTAAATATTGTTGTCAATTGTCAAACACACATTTATTCCTACCAAACCGATACATGACACAACACAGTCAGCCAATATTTTTTGCATACAATTTTGTTGGTCACACAATCAAAACAACAGCAGATTCTTAACGTCTATTAAATAGACAGTCGTCATACAAACAAAACATTCATTCAAATATACATATGTACATAAAATTTCATCCATGTACCCATCCAGCAACTACACCTCCTCTGACGACTTGCAAGTAGCAGATTCGAATATAAAAATTGTATTTATTCATACGAGTTATTGAATAAAATTAAGATTTAAAAATTAAAAATAAACAGCGAGAATAAGTGAAAAATAAAATAAAATATCAACAGAAATATAATTTTTTTTTTGTTGAATTTTATTTCATTTTATATTCGCTCAAATTTGCGTACATCATTTATAGATTTCAAAACAAGTATTTTCGTTTTTTCCATACTTTTTTTGTTTATTTTTTATTTATTTTCTTACTTTTTTTTTGCTACTTCTATTTATACTTGATAATACAGAATGTGTGTATCACAGATAAATTCTTAATTGAACGAGGGTCGTTATAGAAGTAAATCATTAGCAATTACAAGGTTGATTTCTTTTTTGAAATAATTTATTTGTTTAAATTAAAAGAGTAAATAAAATGCAAAAAATAAATACTTTCGCTTGAAAAAATCTTTAAAAAAATGCATTTCAGTTTTTGTCATGTTTTAGAGAGGGTAGAGAGGTTCCCAATAAAATTTGTTAAATAGTGAAAGGCATATTAATAATAATATTTTTACACAATTTTTTTTTTATTTTAATTTTTTCAATGTGTTTGCTTGAAACTACATTTTTTAGATTTCTTTTCTCTTATGTTAATTATTTTTCCATGTCGATTATTAATTTACGTCATTAATTAATGAGCAACTTGTCTGTCAGTTAATGAAAAACAAAAAAAAAAAATAAAATAAAACAAATAAGGAAATTATTATTTATCAAATGATTTTAGATTGTAAATTGTATAGATTTTTTCAAAATAAATTTAAGAAAAAAATCTGAGAAAAAAAAACAAAAATTAATTTGAAATATTGCAAGCGGAAAATTTATTTATCTACTTTGAATTATATTATGATTTTTTGAAAAACAAAAATTTGTTAATAGTTTTCAAATTCTATATAACGTTAACTGAAATGCAAAAGGGGGTAACAGACAAAAAGTTTTTCTTATAACTCCTGCAGCTACCGAACACCTGAGAGTACAAAAACATTTTTTTACCTTCTCTGCAAGTGCACAGTTCTGCTAGCTTCAAGGCATATTTTACGGACACCCTATCTGAGGTGTTGGGGATAAGAATAGGAGATATTGTCAGATTGTCTAGAGCACTTTGTTACTCCGTTGTCTCCGCTAGTAAGTTATTCAAAACGTAAGCCAGCCAATGCTAAACAATATCTTAGCTAATTACTATCTCCAATACTTATTATCGCTTCCCATCCCAGCCTCAGAAATTAGAAATTTTTTTACAGAATTTTTTTTCTAATTTACTTCACTATGTCGTGCATTATAAAAAAGCCTCTTCTGCCCTATAAAATCCAATAGCTGTGTAAGAGCTGCTAAACTCAATAAAGTTTAAAACGCAATATGAGCCATTATTTTTGAAAGTGGTATAAGTCCACTTTCAATAAAAAACAAGTCAGCTGTAATTTTAGTTAAGTGAACTTGTATCAATTTAAAAAAATAATTTAAATTTAAATTTACTAGCAAAATTTCGTTAAAAAAAAAAAAAAAAAAAAAAAAAAAAAAAATTAACAACGTGTTTAAATACTTTGCTAAATTGTGTTCTTACAATGTTGTTGCATTTGTATTGAAGAAGAAATCATGACAACCCCAAATCAATTCATCAAAGTCATGTCAACTAAAAATAAGAAAACAAAATCACTAGCGACAAACAAACGCTGGCTGTCTATCTGTCAACATTATTGACTAAAAATTTATACAGACATTTAGTTAATAGATGGATAAAGATTTAACACCGTTTGTCAAGTACACAGAAAAAAATTATGAGTCAAATAAATTTTTTAATAAAAAATAAAAATCCATTTCATCAAAGTGAGTTTATATTTAGTTTTAGCAAAAATAAAAAAAAAAATTTTGCGATTAAACATTTAATAAATCTCTAAATATGTTGCTAAGTGCAAAACTAGAAAACGATTTGATCAATTTAACTAATTCTTTTGTTGTTGAGTTTGCTAATGACAGAAGAAGGTTCTTATGAAAGAAAAATATTCTAAAAATTTTCCTGAAATTTGATACACGCTCCTAATGACGCCCCCTTTTTAAAGAAAAAAAAAGTTTATAAATAAATAAATATTTTTAAGCTTTTAGGTCTTTTTATATATTTTTATTTATTATTGAATTAGTTTCCAATATTTCGATACGCTTTCGTGTGACTTTCTCAAGGAAAATAATTTAAAAATTAAAAAAAAAAAAGTTTTTTAGCGATTAAACGTCTACTTTTTAAAGGAATTTTCTGAAATCAAATTTATATGTTTTCTTTACTTTAAGGACTTAACCTTAAAAAGAAAAGGACCCCTGAGAGAAAAGAAAAAACTCGCAAAAGAAAGAGCTAGTTAAAAATATAATTAATCTGACAGTTTTTTTTAATTAAAATTATTTTTAAATGATTAAATTACATTTTCATATTAAATTAAATATTTAATTGCTACAATTAAAAGTTTTATTAATAAGAATCTTTTTTTAAATTTAATTGATTTAATTAAAAATTTAATTAATTTAATTAAAAATTTAATTGATGTAATTAAAAGTTTAATTGATTTAATTAAAAGTTTAATTAAGACAACAATTATTTTAATTAAAATATTAATTCATACATAATTTTTTTTCTGTGTACCAGCAGCAACAGCAGTTAGTTCTTTGAACTAGGGGTTAATATTGATGAAATTTCTAACGTTTTCTTTTGTAGTTGAAAGTCTTTAAGACCTTAAACCGTTGTTGATATTAATGTTGTTATTGATGTTTATGGTTTTATTGTTGATTGCTCTGGTCCTTAAAGTTTTTTTTTTCCAATTCTTTGTTATGGTTAAATGGGTATGAATTTGAAATAGAATTTCCGAATATTTAAATGAATTTTTTGTCAAGTTTAAAATTTTATATTTTTCTACAAGTTGCTGGTATTTGTGTTTGAATATTTCTATTTTTTTTTCTAACTCTGACTGGGTGCTTGTGTGCTGTTTCTTTAGAAATTTCTATTACGTCGATTAGGCTTTGGCAAATTTAAAGTTGCTGATGAGATCAATTTTATTTCTTTTGAAACTGGTGTGAGACGTGGTACTTGTTTTTTTTTTTTATTGTTTTTCAACTATTTTTATTTGTTTTTTTAAGGAAATTTTTTAAATGGTCATGTGTTGTGGGTCATCGATCTTAAATTATTTAAATTTTATTTTATTGTATTTCTTGTTTATGTGTTAATGTTTTGTTGTAGAGCTATTTTTTGGTTTTATAGGGCCAATGGCTTATAAAAAAACTGCTTTATTAAAAAATAAATTTGATGAAATAGAGCTTGAAAGTTAAAGAAATTTAATTAATTGTTGGATACCTTTCAAAAGCAAAGAATTTGTTAATAAACAAAATTCTTTATTAAAAAGTCTTTAGAGAATTTTTAGTATAAAAAAAGTGTGTTTGTTTACTTCACTCTGGCCTAATGGGATTAACCCTATCAAAGTTTAACTTCCATCATACTTCTTTATACTCTTTCAATAACTAACATTTCCATAATTAACTTCTATTACGGTTTTATTTTACAATTATTATTTACACATGCTTTAATATTTTCTCTTTTTTAAATTTTAAGTTTTTGTTTGTTTTCCTTTTTGTTCCAAAGTAAAACTTGCAACAATCTCAGCTAAACATGTGTTCAATTAATTAACAAACCGCCTTTTTGCAATATTTTATTCTCATTTTAAGCATCTTTAGCAGCCAACAACAAAATTATCTTTTAAAATCTACAAGTTGAAGTTTATACGGTCATAAATCAAACAATTTTAATCACCTGTAACACATACACATTTAAAAAAAAAAATTGAAAATAGAAAATCAGTGGAAAAATCATGTTTAAAGTTTGATGTTTGAAAGCCTTAGAACACTGTCGGCATATCTTGTTCTCTCTCCTCTGTTTGCTTAAAAAGAAAATAATAAAAAAAAAGGAAAAATAAATTTAATGTGAAGCGATAAAAATAAATAAATTCCTTATTTGGAAAGAGAGAAAAGCTAAACTTCATAAAAATATATTAATATTCAATAATGACAGGCCAGGCCAGGCCGCCTTGCAAATTGTATTAAGCATAAATGAAGTGAGTGAGTGCTTTTCAGTATCATTTGGCGCCAATTAAATTTATTTTTTTCTTTTTTATTTTGTAAATTTTTCTTGTTTAGGGAATTTAAAAAAATTAAGTTTTTTTTTTTTTTTTGTTATTTTTTTTAGTGATAAGAAATTAAAGGAAATAAAATGATTAAAAAGAACATTAACTGATAATGAAACACATTACTTTGGCTGCTTAGGCAGTAAATTAAATTATCTTTTTTGCAATTGAACCAAATCCATTGTAGACCGATTACTCTCATTTTTTGCACAGAACAGCATACCACGTTTTTATGTTCGTTTTGTGGCTTAGATCAAATACACAAAAAATCCACTCAGAAAATGTGTCGTGATTTTTGAGTCGTAGGTACACCATTTATAAACGGATCCGGCTGAGTTTCAGTATCAACTGAAAGAGTAAACCAACTGACAGATTGGTATATAAAATTCTTCTGTAGGTTTTTTAGGGACTTCAGAAAGTTGATTTCAACGACTAGAAGCAGACAGACAAACGGACATCGCTAAATCGACTTGGCTATCTAAAGATTCAAATAGATGAAACGTGTAGAAATTGCACAATTACACATCTTCGCTTCTTTTTTTTTTTTTTTAAGTATAAAAACTTTGGGCAATCACTATTTCTTTCTGTACGTAGTCAAATAAATTTACAACAAGCTAATGTAAATTATAAGGCGGGTATTGCTACATATCACTGTTTTCATCACGACAACGACAGTCATAATCAGTCCCCGTAAATGTCTTCCGAACTTCAAATTCTATAAATATTTTTTTTGTGGAAAATATAAAATTTTTTTAAATTTATTTATTAAAAAAACTAACTACAATTAAAATTAAAAGACTTTTAGCTCAAATATAAGCTTAAAATGGCTATTTTATTAAGCTTGAGGTCGTATTGTATAAATTTATTTTTATATCACTATTTCCCTCCAACTTGCGTAGCTTCTTCAGAATATATATTATATAAAATTTTTGAAGAGGTTTAACTTATCATAACTTTGAAACTACTTATCGGATTTTTTAAAAAATATCTAAAAAAAATTCTAAATTAAATTGGCTTTAATTTGTTCTTACAGCATGTTATTTTTTAGAATCATTGATAAAAAAAGTAAAAATTTTTTTTAAATTCTAAAATTTTTGATTTTTAAAAATTCACAAAAAAAAAAATGTAAAACTATCAGAACCAACCGGTTTTATCATTTAATCTTAAAATCTATAATGGAAACAAATTGAGCCATAAAACATTAAAAACCATTAGTAAATACTAATTTTATTCCCATTTACTCTAGACGACTTAGCTTGTTAGCATTCTAATCGCAACAGGGCTTTTAACAGCCAGCAGAAATTTTTCTGTTTTCATTTGGAAAAATATAAGCAAATTTTTTTTCAAAACTTTCAGAAAGGCATTTGCTCTCCTTTAAACTTATTTTTTCCCCAGTAACATCTCGCCTTTTCACAAAGGGCCGCCCAGGCCATTTATCATTAATATCAAGAAATTAATGATATTTATTAAATTTTTTTTTGATATCTAATATAAACACTTTTAATTAAATATTTAAGGCATTTGTTTATATAATTTTGTTTTTTTTTATTAAATTTATTTATTTATATTTTATGCATAAATATTTATGTTAATTTAATAACAGAGAAACAAATAAACAATTGATTCAAATTACTTGTCACTTTATGTGATAACGCAGAAATAGTTTAAACGCTTCGTAATTCATAAACTAAAAATAATTTATGAACGACATTTAAGCTACTTCATTTTGAAATTTAAACAAAAATGTTTTTTTTTTATTTAAATTAAATCATCTATAAATTTGTGTTAAATTAAAAACAAAAATACATATGAACTCAAAAACAATATTTTTGTGATTTAATAATTTGTTAATTTGTTTTTTGTCATAATTTTTCAATTTACTTTTTGTTTGTCTTATTAATTTCGTCGTGAGGCAGCTTAAGTTTTTTCTTTTTTTTTTCCTTCTCTTACTGAGCTTTTGTTAGTGTCTATTAGATAGACATTTGTTGTTGCTTGGCTTTGTTTTCTGTTTGTTACAGTGTTTTTGTTTGTTTTTGCTTTGTTTTGAAATTTATGAGTCTGTTGTTGCGCTGCGGTGTTGCTTTGTTGGTACGTTAATTCGATTAAATGCTGCTATAACTGCCCTGCAAGCAATTTAGTGGACGAAATTTATAGCTTAATTTTATTATGGCAACTAAGTTCCGAGTGGTCGCATAAACGAGGCGTAAATTACACTGGTTTACACACTAGTGTACCAGAGCAACTGCAAGCTGTGAAAAACGCAAGTATTTTGGGAAGGCTGATATCAAACTTTGTTTTTGCAGGGGCTTTACCCTGCAATACAAGTGGGATTTTATAGATTTTCATAAATTTCAAAGAAAAAGAACCTTATTTGTTAAGATCGTGTAAATAAAAATTTTTTCAGTCCTCAGTTATAAAAGATTAATAAAAATATTCTCCTGCTACTCAGCCGCATATAAATTAATTGACTGTCTTTTTATTAAATAAAAACTAAACAACTCTTCTCTCACTTACCTAAAAAATGCTAGAGAGTCAACAGCTGCTGACTACTGCTCAAAACCTCATCCTGTTGCCCGCTTTATTAGAATTAATTTAATTAATTGATAACTAGTTTATGTAAATTATTTTTAAAATTAACTGCATTGAGTTGCCTTCTGGTTAACATTAACATTTTATATTTTCCTTGTGCGTGTATTTTTTTATTTTAAATCTACATTTCCCGGTTGATCATTTTCAACAAGATCTTAAATTGTTGTATGACAGACAGACAGACAAACAGACCCATTAAGCGTGCAAATGAGCTTTAAGTATGAATTAGCATTTAAAGCCAAATTTATTTCCACTGTTTTTTTTTTCTAATTAATACTTTGTTGCTTTAATAAATATAAAGAATTATTTAAATGGAATTTAAATAAGTCGTAAATTGTATTTAATTTTATTAAAACTAGTGTTGAGCAAATTATGGATTATTTATTGCTTTATTTTGTTCGGAAAGAAAATTAAAAAAAAAAATTCAGTCTATGATATAAAATTAATTTTCAGTTTGTTTGTTTGTTTCGTTTAATAAATTTATATTTTATACAAAATTTGTCTAAATGGTTATTGACTGTGTGTGTCTTTTTCCTGTACAATAGAACTTAAAGGTGGACATGGCAGAATTAACAAGGTACTGACAGTAGAACAGCATACATCTCCCGCTATCTTTAGTACACGTCAATATTTGTACCCATACATACATAGAAAGTGTAAGAGTATGAGTGGATTACATTGATATTTCCTTTTTTAGCAGTATATGTGTTTGACACATAGGAGAGAAGAGGCGCCTGTTGTTTTTGCATTTTAATGTCTGTTGTAGATTTGTCGCTAGCGTGTATAATTCTGCCATGAAGGTGGACGTGCAAATGTTTCATAAGTGTGTTGATATTGACATAGGTAAGAGAGTGACAGAGAAAGAGAGAGCAGGAAAGAGAGTGAGATTGAGGAAGAGAGAGAGCGGGAAAGAGGGTGAGAGTGAGGCAAAGAGCGAGAATGAGAGAGAGGGAGAGAGACCTTTGCTTACGATTCATACCTAAATTATTTCATGCCTTGAAAGAAAAATTTTTTATGAATAAAATGAAAGGATTTCATTAAAGTTGTTCAACTTAATTCAATAAAACATTTCATAAATTATATAAATAAATGAAATATTTTAATTGAATTATTGAAATTATTTCATTGAATTAATGAATTTATTTCATTAAATTCATGAAAAATTCATTGATTTAAAGAAATTATTTCATTAAATAAATGAATATTTCATTAAATTAATGACTGCTTGTATTATTTTAATAAAACGTATAATTTGTAGAAAAATCATAAAAATTTTGATTGAATTGCCCAAATTATTTTATTAAATGAATGAATAATACATTAAATTTTTTAAATTACTTCATTCAAAAAATGAATAATTTATTAAATTAAATGAATAAATATTTTATTTAATTTCTGAAATTACTTATTTCATTAAATGCATGAATATTTCTTTTAATTTATGAAATTATTTAATTTAATAAAAGAGTATTTCATCTAAATAAAGAACAATTTCATTAGTCCAATAAAACGTGTCATTTATAGAAAAATAATGAAAATTTTCATTGAGAATGAATAATTCTTTAATTTTAAGAAATTATTTAATTACAAAAATTATTACTTCATTAAACTAATGAAATTATTTCATTAAATGAATGAATTATTCCTTTAATTAAGTAAATACTTTATTAGTCAATTAGACTCAGTGTAATTTTGTGTGTATAGTTTATTAAATGAGTTTAATTTAATTAAATTTAACACACAAAATCAAAAAGCATTTGAAGTGTCACCCCCCACATGTAAAAAAAAAATAATTTTGTAATCCGTCAGCTAAACTAAAAGTAAAATGGGTTGGACTAAAAAAGCTTTACACGATTATTAATAAATTTTTTGTATAAATAAAAACAAACAAATAAAAAATATTTGTTTATTTAATTTATTTTATTTTCAGTCTAAATGAAAACTCCTCTAGAGCACAATTAATTTATTAAGTTTTGTAATTAATTACACATTGAATAGATTAAAATCTAAGCAGTAGCAGCCATAAAATATAAAAACACTGTACATACATACACACAGAGAGAGAAAGACACACACACACAGTGTCTTTAGCAGCAGTAAAACGTTTAAAATTTAGTCGTATAAACAACTTGAAATGGTCATAACTGACAAAATTAATTTTCAACTAGTTTTCTAAAGTTGTTCTCAAAGCGCGCCATAATAATTCACATAAAAAATTATTCACAATAAACATCAAATATAGTCATTTCTAACCCCCTTCATAAATAAATTCGATTTTTAGCCAGAAGCGGCAGCAGCAGCAGCAAAATTTAAAATGTAAATTTTTTCTTTTTTGTTGTTGTTTTGTTGTTTAAACACTCTAACAGAATTATGATGATTTGATAAGTGTTTTACAGTTACGCCCTCTTTTTTTCATCATTTTGCACTAGTTGTTGGCTTTGCTTTTCTCAGTTTTTTCCTCCTTCTTTTTCCTTTTTATTTATTAATGCGCATATTAATTACCGTTAATGCGACACAAACTTGGCACCTCCTCATGTTTGCTGGCTGTTTCATAGCAGGAGCATATGAGCAGCCACATCAGTTAAGCATGCGCCTGCTGTACCTACATGTTTTTAACGTTAGAGATCTCAATAACTAATTTATTTTTAGTTTTAGTTAAAAAGCATAGAGGTGGCAGGGGAAGAAAAAATAAATTTATAAAATATTGCTCTGACTTTGTTGCTAATCTTAAAAAAAATGCTGATTTCGGGGGTTTTCTTAAGAAACCGATTTGTTAAAAAGAAAAATTTTATGAATTTCCAATTTAATATTGAAAGCAATAGTCTAGAAATGAGGCAAATCGTGTACTTTCTTGAAAGCTCAAGTTATTTGAAGAAACAAAAGTCAACTTAAACTCTCAGCTTAGAAATTTTAATAAAAAAATAAATCAAACCTATAATAAAAATTACAAGCAGCTTATTAAAGATTATTTCATAAAAAAATTTTTGTCCGCACATTTTTTATTACTTTTTAACACTCAAGATTAAAGCTGAATGCATCCACTTATTTTGAAAATTGTTTGTCCGTACAATATTTTTGTCTATTCAAATTTTTGTATGTAAAAAATTTTTGTCTGAACAAAAATCTTTTCCGTACAAAATATTTGTCCAAACAAAATTTTCGCCTGTAAAAAATTTTTGTCCTAACATAATTTTTGCCTGTACAAATTTTTGTCCTAACAAAATTTTTGTTTGTACACAATTTTTGTTCGAACAAAATTGTTGCCTGAACAAATTTTTTGTCGTAACAAAATTTTTGTTGGTAAATAATTTTTGTCCGAACAAAATTTTTCTTTGTACAAAATTTTTATCCTTCCTAAATTTTTTGTCCTAAAAAAATAGTTTGTTTATACAAAATTATTGTCTTAACAAAATTTTTCTGTGTACAACATTTTTGCTCTTATGAATTTTTGTCTTTACAAAATTTTTGAAGTTGCCAATACGATTTGTATAAACAGTAAAGTGCAGCTTTTATCAGCGGTTGCACAGCTGCACAATAAGTTTTTTTTAAAGCAACACAAGTCCGCGAAGCTTCATGACTTATATGAAGAAAAACCCAGTGATCCCGAACTTGATACATCACTAATCTACGGCAGCCACTTTGTACCATAACTATACATGATACAATTTTGATTAGATCTTAAACTAAAACATGCCGATATATTAAATGCAGCACTCAGTTTTGGTTTTTAAAGTCTTTATTTGCCTTTTTAAATTATAACTTAACTTTAGGTAACTTGCAAGAACAGTCTCATTTTAATGTGTGTGAAGATAAATACGTCTAGTTAAATACGTTTTTTTAAAATATCGCATGCGATAAAAAAAAATTTTCATACATATTCTTCACAAATGTACTGAATTTAAAGGGGTTCATAGAGAGCTGAAGCCATTCTGGCCAAACCCTTCTATCTCAATGAATGGGACCTAATGCAAAACAACCACAATAGATAGGGCTATCATCCTGGGAATACAGTTTCTCCCAATTGTATT
Source organism: Thelaira solivaga (assembly GCA_947397855.1). NCBI lineage: Eukaryota > Metazoa > Arthropoda > Insecta > Diptera > Tachinidae > Thelaira > Thelaira solivaga. The sequence goes on from OX377613.1 coordinate 62,209,858, forward strand.
TGTGAAATTTTTTAGAAAACGTTGAAAAGTTCACTTAGTACAAAAATAGCGTATATGTGGTGGTCTCTGAGGGATGAGGCTACTGTGGCCAAACCCTTCTATCTCAATGAATGGGACCTAACGCAAAACAACCACAATGGATAGGGCTATCATCCTGGGAATACAGTTTCTCCCAATTGTATTTGTGAAATTTTTTAGAAAACAGTTGAAAAGTTCACTTAGTACAAAAATAGCGTATATGTGGTGGTCTCTGAGGGATGAGGCTACTGTGACCAAACCCTTCTATCTCAATGAATGGGACCTAATGCAAAACAACCACAATGGATAGGGCTATCATCCTGGGAATACAGTTTCTCCCAATTGTATTTGTGAAACTTTTTAGAAAACAGTTGAAAAGTTCACTTAGTACAAAAATAGCGTATATGTGGTGGTCTCTGAGGGATGAGGCTACTGTGGCCAAACCCTTCTATCTCAATGAATGGGACCTAATGCAAAACAACCACAATGGATAGGGCTATCATCCTGGGAATACAGTTTCTCCCAATTGTATTTGTGAAATTTTTTAGAAAACGTTGAAAAGTTCACTTAGTACAAAAATAGCGTATATGTGGTGGTCTCTGAGGGATGAGGCTACTGTGGCCAAACCCTTCTATCTCAATGAATGGGACCTAATGCAAAACAACCACAATGGATAGGGCTATCATCCTGGGAATACAGTTTCTCCCAATTGTATTTGTGAAATTTTTTAGAAAACGTTGAAAAGTTCACTTAGTACAAAAATAGCGTATATGTGGTGGTCTCTGAGGGATGAGGCTACTGTGGCCAAACCCTTCTATCTCAATGAATGGGACCTAATGCAAAACAACCACAATGGATAGGGCTATCATCCTGGGAATACAGTTTCTCCCAATTGTATTTGTGAAATTTTTTAGAAAACGTTGAAAAGTTCACTTAGTACAAAAATAGCGTATATGTGGTGGTCTCTGAGGGATGAGGCTACTGTGGCCAAACCCTTCTATCTCAATGAATGGGACCTAATGCAAAACAACCACAATGGATAGGGCTATCATCCTGGGAATACAGTTTCTCCCAATTGTATTTGTGAAATTTTTTAGAAAACGTTGAAAAGTTCACTTAGTACAAAAATAGCGTATATGTGGTGGTCTCTGAGGGATGAGGCTACTGTGGCCAAACCCTTCTATCTCAATGAATGGGACCTAATGCAAAACAACCACAATGGATAGGGCTATCATCCTTGGAATACAGTTTCTCCCAATTGTATTTGTGAAATTTTTTAGAAAACGTTGAAAAGTTCACTTAGCACAAAAATATCATTACATTTTTATTATGTGTATACTCGTATGTGCACGAGTATATATACATGTTTAATAAAGAAACAACAACCTGTAATATAAAAGCACAATGTTGCTAAAGTTTGGCATGAAGTCTTCATACTTATCATCAGAGCTTTTGCTTGTTTGATCTAGCGTTTCTAAAAAGAGTTTTAAGAAAAAAAAAAAGGTATTCAACTGTTTGAAAAAAATACAAAAAAAAATTAAACGGTTAAAAGCACACCCTCTTAGTAACGAAAGCACTCTTTTATTTATACATATTTTAAAAAGAAACATCAACATTGTTTTAAAATAAAATATTTTTATATAAAACTCTAAAAATATAATAAAATATGAAAAAAATACTGTTTTTCAGGAACTCATTAAAATAATTATAATTATTTGATATAAAACTGAAAACTCCATTTAACTTTATACGAGTGGTTTTTTTTCTTTTAATTTTATATTTATATTACATTAAATAATTAAAAATAATAATAGTTTAAAGCATTATATTCTTTAACAATAATAATAATAACAAATGTGATTTTATAACTTCAACATTAGGAACAATAAGTTTTAAAAGTATATAATTTGTATATAAGTATAAAAAATGTAATTTTACAAGATATTGCGACAAATGTAACAAATCAAATTGTTAGTATAGTTAATTTTTAAAATGTTATTGTAATATGTCAGACACTCTGCGTGGATGCCTCTCTTGCAAACATTGCATTTAAAAATCGGTTTAAGCGTACTACCTTCACAATGTATACATTCAATATCACTATTGCCAAACTTAATTAAATCAGTTTTGATAATATTACGATATTTATCAGGGTGAATTATATCATGCAAAGATTTTTTAATTAAAATTGCTTCAATTAGTTGAATACATAAAATACCACAGTTATAAAAATCTTTCTGGATGTAGTGGGTTGGCATTTCTAATTTCCATTCGGATTCTGAATTTTCTAAGCACTGCAGAAAGATTTCGAATTTGCTTTCACACTCATTTCTGCCTGCTGTCATGGGATCAATATATATAAAAATTTTTTCTGCTGTGTTTATGTATACAAATGTGAAGTGACTTATTGTATGAATTGGTATAATTATTTTTTTTGTCTGACTTTTTATAAAGTTTTTTATGCTTCTTATGCTTTTTGTATTAAAAATTGCTATTCCAATTTCACATGGAAGGCATTCACAGTCTATTACATTATTTTTTAAAAACAATATCTGGCAGTAAATTTCAATAATATTATTAAAAATTTCTTTTCTTGGATTTAATGTCTGAAATTCGTGTAAATAAATACAACGCCCAAAATCAGGTATATCTTTGTTTAAACTTTGGTATATATGCAAGTAATCATATAATATTAATTTAATATTTTTTGGTGATTTCATTTGGCTAATTTTTGTTTTATAATTTTCATCTGTTAATAGAAATTGTTTTTGGATATTCATTTTTATTGAGTTGATGCTTTCTTTAATTTTTTTTGGGGTTCTTTTCCATTTATCCTCTATTAAGGAATCGTTTTTTATTTTTGTGGTATTATCTTCAATAAATGAATCTGCAAAATTTTCAATGTCAATTAATTTTGCTTGAACATATTTTTTTGCCTGTCTTACGTAAACCGTGGGTCTTACGTACCGTCTCCCTTTCAGTGTTACGTTTTTATTTATGTTAAAGTAGCTTTCAACAGGGCTGTTCGATATTCTAGTGTTGTTGGTAGGTTCTACCATAGTTCCCATCAAATTTGTCCATAAAACAGCATAAGCAATATATTTTTTTAAAATGATTTTAATAAAATCATCATTTTTCAAATTGTTTTTAATTGCATTGGGTTTTGTCCTATTGTTTTTTATTGCATTAAAAATGTCAACACCTTTTTTATAAAAGGGACTCTTTTTCTAAAAAATTTCACAAATACAATTGGGAGAAACTGTATTCCCAGGATGATAGCCCTATCCATTGTGGTTGTTTTGCATTACGTCCCATTCATTGAGATAGAAAGGTTTGGCCACAGTAGCCTCATCCCTCAGAGACCACCACATATACGCTATTTTTGTACTAAGTGAACTTTTCAACGTTTTCTAAAAAATTTCACAAATACAATTGGGAGAAACTGTATTCCCAGGATGATAGCCCTATCCATTGTGGTTGTTTTGCATTAGGTCCCATTCATTGAGATAGAAGGGTTTGGCCACAGTAGCCTCATCCCTCAGAGACCACCACATATACGCTATTTTTGTACTAAGTGAACTTTTCAACGTTTTCTAAAAAATTTCACAAATACAATTGGGAGAAACTGTATTCCCAGGATGATAGCCCTATCCATTGTGGTTGTTTTGCATTAGGTCCCATTCATTGAGATAGAAGGGTTTGGCCACAGTAGCCTCATCCCTCAGAGACCACCACATATACGCTATTTTTGTACTAAGTGAACTTTTCAACGTTTTCTAAAAAATTTCACAAATACAATTGGGAGAAACTGTATTCCCAGGATGATAGCCCTATCCATTGTGGTTGTTTTGCATTAGGTCCCATTCATTGAGATAGAAGGGTTTGGTCACAGTAGCCTCATCCCTCAGAGACCACCACATATACGCTATTTTTGTACTAAGTGAACTTTTCAACGTTTTCTAAAAAATTTCACAAATACAATTGGGAGAAACTGTATTCCCAGGATGATAGCCCTATCCATTGTGGTTGTTTTGCATTAGGTCCCATTCATTGAGATAGAAGGGTTTGGTCACAGTAGCCTCATCCCTCAGAGACCACCACATATACGCTATTTTTGTACTAAGTGAACTTTTCAACTGTTTTCTAAAAAATTTCACAAATACAATTGGGAGAAACTGTATTCCCAAGATGATAGCCCTATCCATTGTGGTTGTTTTGCATTAGGTCCCATTCATTGAGATAGAAGGGTTTGGTCACAGTAGCCTCATCCCTCAGAGACCACCACATATACGCTATTTTTGTACTAAGTGAACTTTTCAACTGTTTTCTAAAAAATTTCACAAATACAATTGGGAGAAACTGTATTCCCAGGATGATAGCCCTATCCATTGTGGTTGTTTTGCATTAGGTCCCATTCATTGAGATAGAAGGGTTTGGCCACAGTAGCCTCATCCCTCAGAGACCACCACATATACGCTATTTTTGTACTAAGTGAACTTTTCAACGTTTTCTAAAAAATTTCACAAATACAATTGGGAGAAACTGTATTCCCAGGATGATAGCCCTATCCATTGTGGTTGTTTTGCATTAGGTCCCATTCATTGAGATAGAAGGGTTTGGTCACAGTAGCCTCATCCCTCAGAGACCACCACATATACGCTATTTTTGTACTAAGTGAACTTTTCAACTGTTTTCTAAAAAGTTTCACAAATACAATTGGGAGAAACTGTATTCCCAGGATGATAGCCCTATCCATTGTGGTTGTTTTGCATTAGGTCCCATTCATTGAGATAGAAGGGTTTGGTCACAGTAGCCTCATCCCTCAGAGACCACCACATATACGCTATTTTTGTACTAAGTGAACTTTTCAACTGTTTTCTAAAAAATTTCACAAATACAATTGGGAGAAACTGTATTCCCAGGATGATAGCCCTATCCATTGTGGTTGTTTTGCATTAGGTCCCATTCATTGAGATAGAAGGGTTTGGCCACAGTAGCCTCATCCCTCAGAGACCACCACATATACGCTATTTTTGTACTAAGTGAACTTTTCAACGTTTTCTAAAAAATTTCACAAATACAATTGGGAGAAACTGTATTCCCAGGATGATAGCCCTATCCATTGTGGTTGTTTTGCATTAGGTCCCATTCATTGAGATAGAAGGGTTTGGCCACAGTAGCCTCATCCCTCAGAGACCACCACATATACGCTATTTTTGTACTAAGTGAACTTTTCAACGTTTTCTAAAAAATTTCACAAATACAATTGGGAGAAACTGTATTCCCAGGATGATAGCCCTATCCATTGTGGTTGTTTTGCATTAGGTCCCATTCATTGAGATAGAAGGGTTTGGCCAGAATGGCTTCAGCTCTCTATGAACCCCTTTAAATTCAGTACATTTGTGAAGAATATGTATGAAAAATTTTTTTTATCGCATGCGATATTTAAAAAAAACGTATTTAACTAGACGTATTTATCTTCACACACATCTCATTTTAATATTTTCAGCTCCGGTATAATTGTTAGCTTTAACTTTCTCATCTCTGTCATTTCTGCATCACTGCAATAATTTGCTTAAATTTTATTTATTAATAAAAAATAAAATGAAATGTAAATAGATGTTTGAGTGAGTGTTTGTGTGTGTTCTCTTTTTGTAAGGAAGTGTGTGCATGTGCATTTTAAATAAACTAGATAGCAAGGCATGTGTATGTGTGTGGCTTTTTGAGTCTTGAGTTTTAATTGTCCAATGAGGCGTATCATGATAATAGAGTAGGGGGTTTCAATTTCTTTGATTCAGACGAGTTTTATGAATTTTCTGTGCTGCTGATTTCATTTTCTAAGCGTGAAGGCTTTTGTATGCACCACAAAGTTTTTTGATTTTTTTGCCACATTTTCTTTTGTGGTTTTCAAAACTACAAAAACACAAAAAAAAAAAAAAAATAGGATTATAAATGTTAATTTTCTTAGTTCCGGGCGTAATGTTGTGACTTTATTGATTAAATTTTATGTTTCTTTATGAATTTATGATTATGGTCAAATTATGTCTTTAATTGATTAATTTATTATACGCCAACGTATTTAAAAAGAGTTAAAAAAATGATGGGAATTTATTTCAAGGAGGGGAGACAATAAAGTATTTAATTGTGCATAATTTTTTTTATTAAAGAAACTAAAATTGAAAAGTTTTATTATTTCACTTAAATGCTACTTCACCAGGGAAGTATCATACTGTCGCTAATATAATTTAAGGGAGTGAAGCTAAATGTGCCGAGTTAAATATGTTTTAACGTAACACGATACGTTTTTTAGTGTTTATAAATATTTTTTTTATGGCATATTTATCAAATACGTCTTACGTCATTAAATATTTCTAAATATGTTTAGGAGAAATATAAGTGCATGGATACAAATATGCAAAAATACGTTGACTTCTCACAAAAATTACGAGATAAGACATATATCATTTTGAAGGTTAGGTCGTCTAGATTTCAAATCTAGCGCCCAATTACTCAGAAATTACTTTGGACTATTTTTAAAATTTTTTCGAAATTTCCATACACCCCAGTACTCTTGTTCTCAAGGATTTTGGCAGTTTCCCTTTTGCATCATAAAATAAAAACTATGAAATTTTTCCGAAAATGTTAAAGCACTTCCAGAAAGTTTAGAATCTACAGATTAAATTCCTTTTTGATTTTGGTAATTTTCCTGGGAAAAATCGGGAATGGTACCTTCGCAAAGTGGGGAATGGTAAAAATCATTCAGAAGAATAGTACTGGGTATGAAGGAATTTCAAAAATTTTTTAAAAATAATGCAAAAATTTTTCTAAGTACTTGGACGATAAATTACAAATCTATACGTCCCATTTCGTAATCTTCTATGGTTCGTTCGGAAGTTACTTTGGATTAGTGCTGTTGCTCTAAGTAATTTTAACAACTTGCCGACAAACCATTAAAAATTGTGAGATGAGACACATATCATTTTAAAGAGGAGACTGTCTAGATTTGTAATCTACTGCCAAAATGATATATGTCCCATCTCGCAATCTTCTATGGTTCGTCCGGAAGTCACCAAAATCCCTGAAAAAATATTTTTTTAAATAGTCCAAAGTAACTTCTGAGTATTTGGGCGGTAGATTACAAATTTAGACAGCCTGCCCTTTAAAATGGTATGTGTTCTAGTAGGTCCCATGCCTTAAGATAGGAGATCTTGGCCAGAACGGCTTCATGTTATAAACCCCTTTAAAATCAGGGCATATGTGAAGAATATGTAGGAAATATTTTTGTATCGCATGCGATATTTAAAAAAACGCATTTATCTTCACAAACATGGTATTTTTACCTTCAACAAACCCTGAAGAATTCGTAATTAAAAGTCAAATCATTTTTTTTTATCAACAATATATTTTTTTTTAAATTTTTTTTGTCTGAATGCAGCCACTCGTTGCGTACAAAATTTTTGTCCGTAAAAATATTTTTGTTATAAGTAGTTTGAGCTTTCTGTTAAAAAATTGTTTTCTATTAAAATAAATTTTCTATTAAAAAAATTTTTTTTGTGCGGAACAAAAATTTTGTTCTTAACAAATACATATATTTTTTTCGACATAATCCATTACAAATTAAATTCTTGTTAAATTGAATAAAGCCGCCCCAATAATGAAGTAAAAGCTTAAAGCAGCACTTTTACTTCACTCAAAATTCGTAATAAAATTAAAAAAAAATTTTTTTTTTGATTATTCCACTAGAGACCACAAACTGAAATTCCCATATTAATTTTAATTTCCATATTTATTACATTTTCAACACAATTATTTAAAAATTATTAGATGGTTCTTGTTCGTTTATTTTGATGTTGTTGTTGAATATATTTTGAAATTGATAAATCTGCCGTAACATTTGTAAATTATTTATATTTGCAAATATTGCACACACAGAATCAAAATTAAAAAAAAAAAAATATGCACAACGAGTATGTGCTCCCCATTTTTTTATACAACAAACAAACATTCACTCTCGGCATTTTATGTTGTTGTTGAATTTTTTTTAAACATTTGTTGACAGTTTTGTCAACAATGCGTTGAAAATTAGCTTAAATACATACATTAACAACAATTGCCTGCTTGCCACATGTTCATATATAAACACACACAGACATACGTACATAAATGTTTGTTTTTACTTTAAACGGTCTGTTTGTTGGGTTGGCTGTTGCTGTTGCTGCTGCTGTTGCTAATGCTTTGGTTGACTACATGCAGCCACCGCAATTCAAAATTGTTGCTGTCTGTCTATTAGTATTTAAAACAATTTAGGGGAAATTACGGGGGCCATGTTTTAACTAGTGGTAATACAAGTACTATGACTAAAGTTATTACATACCTACTAAATCACAGCAAATATAATGACAATAAGAACAAGGGAGAGAGAGAGAGAGAGAGAGAGAGAGTGAACAAGAGATAGAGAGCTAGATAAACAGACAGGTTGGCAGGCAGTGAGGAGGCAGGCATGCAAGTATAGAAATATTTCGACAGACAAATCATACCTTAGAGATGGATAGACAAAGACTCATTTAAATAGTGAAGCAAACAGTGCAATAACATTATTAAAAACACAATCCAAAATAAAAGAATTAATTACTCTCAAAAATTAAAATCAATCGAATTCTGAATATAAATTTTTTTTAAGGTTTGTTTCTTTAATGAATTTTTTTTAAGCATGAAACAATGAAATTTCAGCTTTTTGGTTAAACTAAAATTAGGCTTTATTCAGTTTTATTCGTGACAAGCTAATGGAAAATATATGGCCGGCATTGTCACATGTTGCAATGTTCATTACGACAACGCCACTCATAATCAGGTTTTATATGAGCCGTTATTTTTGAAAGTGATACAACTCCATTTTTTTTAAATTAATTAGTAGCAGTCTTAGTAAGATATTAATTTGATTAATTGACCTGTAATTTTTGAAAGTGACACAAGTCCATTTTTTTAAATAAGCGGCAGTTTTAGTAAGTTGTGTCTATAGCTTTCTAAAAATTACCACTGACTAATTTTTTTAAAAAGTGGACTTGTACCACTTTTAAAAATAACAGCTCATATGTAATATTTTGTTTTTGGACTCTGGGTTATTCTTAATTCTAAAAAAATAAATAATTTATTTTAACAACATTTCAACTAACATTTAATTGTTGAGTGTAAGCGAAAAATATTTACACACATTTAAAGCGTTTAACTTAAAATAAAACAATCAGTGCAAACATGCACATGCAATAAACAAAATAAGGCCTATAAGTTTCATAAATAACTAAAACAGCAACTGAAAACACGCACACAAACAAACAAACAAAAAAGAAAGGAAAACAAATTACAAATTATTTTACATACAATTCTTTGTCTGTCTAACATGTATGACTCTTTAAAAAGTTATTTATAATGCCACCACATATTGGAGTAGTTTTCTGTGGAAAGCAGACGGCAAAAAAAACTTTACACACAAAATATTTGATGTGAAAAAGAAAAAGAAAAACCAACTCATCTCAACTTAAATCAGTAGAAACTTGAAACTAAAAATAAAAGAAAAAATTATCATCTTCATTTAAACCTGTGCCAGAGTGTAGAATTTTGTTTTTTTTTTTTTTTTTTTTTTTAATAATTTTCTATGTTTAAATATTGTTGTTTTATACACACTACATATTATTATTATTCTTGTTGTTGTTGCAGCCATTTAATATGTATGGCAATTTGCTTTGGCATCAGGCAAACAGCATGAATTTGTAAATATTTTTTATGTTAAGTATCTGGCAAAGTGCAAAATAGTTTGTTATATGGGATGTTGCATCTCTTTATTATCATGATCATCATCATCATCATCATTATCTACATCATTTACTCATATATTAACTAACAAATACATAGAGGCTGATACCCTACAAACATTTTCTAGTGTAAAACCAAAAAAAATTTTTTCTTCTTGAATTAAAAAAAATAAAATTAAAAAAGAAAATAAATAAAATACCTGGGGTTAAATTACGGCATTCGATATAATTTGAAATTTAAATTTAAATTAAAAAATTCGATCGATTTCGAATCTAGGTTACGGCCATCATGTAGAATCGCAAAATTCCGTTTCCCACTAAAAAGAAAAAAATTTTTAAGTTTCAAATGAACAAAAGAAATTGCCATATTGATTATATATTTAATTGATTCAATAAAACTTTTACTGGCAGACTTTCTATTTCTATCTCAAACTAAACCGAAAGAAAATCAGTCAGCCATTTTCTAACTTAAAAGTCGGCTCACTATTTTTTGATTTAGCGTTCACTTGCTTTTACATATTTTTTTAACGTAACACATTACCAGTTTAATAAATTACAGCCAAAACTAAATTGACGCTTTTTATTTGTCAAAAATTCTTATGCCCCATACAAAGTGTATGAAGCATACGGAAATAATTTGACACCAGCGCTAAGCTGTTGGAAAATCCAATTTTGTTAGTGCGTTTTATAGTGAAGTGGGCTGCAAAACAATTTATTTTTTTAATCTAGCATTTTTAATTCTATTTTTGTTTGGCTTTATTGGGTTTTATTAAACAAGCTGATTAACACTTCTGTAGAGAATACGCACTGCCAGTGCTCTTTTTTTTGATATGACACTTTAATATAAATAAAAAATGAGTGCTAAAAAACGCTACGCTTGCTGTTTCAATATAGTTTGGTCTCTTAATCGCCAATTTGAAAAAAAAACCGCTGTAATGTGTAAACCTACTTTAACAAAAAGGATTACTTTCACTTTAATGGTAATAAAATCAGTATTTACCAATGGATTGCATTGATTTATATTTTATTTTATTTCTATTATACGAGTTTTTAAAATTAAATAATAAACCTGATTGGTATTGAACACTTTCTATTTTTTATGAATTTTTAAAAATCAAAAATTTCAAAATTTTTTTAAATTTTTATTTGCAAATTCGTAAAATCTTTTGAGAAATCACCGTATTTATAAGTATGCCATAAATGCTGATAAGATATTTACAAATACTAAAAAACGTAATGAGTTACGTTAAAACTTATTTATGTTCACTAACTTCTTACAGTTATGGCTTAAATTATAGTCAAATTGTTATTAAACGCCTAAATCACCTAAAATTAACGAATACATTTTCTCGTGCTTTAAATTTCTTTCAGCAGGGAAAAAACTGTCAACTGCTTCAAAAACTGTCTAGCAAATGTTTTGGTTGATGCGTTAAGTAAATACCACAGAGAAATAGAAAGGAAATAAAACTATATTCGTTTTGCCTTTGCCTATTTGTTGTCTATAAGATGTTTAAGTATGTGTGTCTTTGCTGTTTTCAATTGATTGAAATGAGCAGAGTCTTAAGAGAAGGAATTGTTGGGTTAAAAAAATAAGTTTCTTTTAGAATTGTAAAATAAAAATTAAAAATTAATTTAAAATTTTAGGGTACTCGTATATGCTTTTGCAAGGCCTTTTTGCTCTATCAATTGTAGCAGTTAGCGGTGAAGACATTGAAAACAGCTGCATGAAAAGCAGCAGCTAGCTTAGATTTTGAATGACTCCTCCATCTCCGCGTTGCCGGAACAAAACTGAAAACAAAAATTGGGTTTAAATTTGCTGCTTATAAATACCAAAATGGTGTACTAAACCAACAAGCTGAGTGCAAAGCCAATTGCTTTTGTTTGTGTTTTGTTTTGGTTTTGCATATTTCAAAAACGATTTATAAGTTTTGTACAGTTTATGACTTTTAGCAGCAAACGTTTATGAAAAGTTTCATTTCATTGCTAGCCAAGAATTAGACAGAAATAGATAGATATAGAAAGATCTTTTGAGTATAATTACTCCAACAACTCTTTCCAGGTGCAACCCAATTGTCAATTTTTCACAAATAAACTTAAATTATTTTAAGAAAACTGAATTTAAATTTTAAATACAATGGCCCAAAATCATAGTCACCCTAAATTCGGTATCTCTTTAAAAAAGATTTTAAATTCATAAAAGTCAGCTCTTAATAAAAGCCTACTTTTTTGTGACTATGATTATGACCCTTTTTTTTCCTTTCAATTTCATTTCACTACCAAAAAAAATTTTTGTTTTTAAATTCACTCTTTTACTTTTCTGTCAGAAAAAAATTTTCTTTTTTTCTCTAAAAAAAAAGAAAAAAAAAATCATGTAAATACTTATGAACGTTGAATGTTTAAATACAATAAGTTTTTTTTTTTAGGTTTATGCATTTCTGTTCAGCTTACTAAATGCAAAATTATCCGTGAGCCCATAATGAACTGGGTACGCACACATTCGTTCAGGCGTTGCATGATGTATGACAAGATTTTGCCAACTTGTATTTAATTTAATAGATGGATAGATACTCAAGTAAAATTTTCCTTTACATTTTGCTGCATTTAAATGTTGTTGCTGATAATATTTATTGCTATAAATATAATATTTCAATTTTTAGAATCTTTGCTTCATTTAAAAATGACAGAACAAATAAAGCGGTAATAAAGGTTTCACAAAGAGTAAGTTACGTTGTTTAAAAAAAACAAAAATTTATCAAGAATTTTAAAATAGTTTGAAAATTTTTTTTCTAAATCAGCTGAGTGGTCACATCACTTTCTTGTAGCAAATGCAATTTTGGTAGATTTTGGCCTTTCCAGGTCGAGTCATATGCGATTTACACTGGGAAAACAACTTCGTTTGTGAGAACTAAGTTTATATCCCATGAAAAATTCAGTTGTGCTAATCAAATTTTTTAGTTGTAGTTACCAATATTTGATAATATTTAACAATATTTAGTTCTCTTAAAAGTATTTCGAATTGCACCGATTTTCTATAGTCTCAATTAAAGACTTGATTGGTAACAAAGAAGGCCCTATGCTTATGCTATATAACAAATTTAGTTCTTACAACCGAAGTTGTTTTCTCAGTGTAGGCACAATTAGCTTATGAAAACAAGTGAACCTAATTAGATAGCTTTTTACCAGAAGTTATGAGGAATTAAAAAAAGAAAATAACTCTTTCATCTTCTGGGCAAAAATCATCGTTTTTGTTTAAAATTTTCATGACAAAATCAAACGCTGTAGACTGTAGAGAATTAAAAGATTCGTTGTGGCCAGGCGTTTCGTCTTCTTGTTACTTGTATTTCTGCTTCTGCTGGTTTTAATTTTTTTTTATTACTTGTGTGCCATTATTAAGCTGAGGGTGTGGTATTTTTATTATTGTGTTGATAGTGCTAGACAATTTGTTGTTGTTGTTGCTTGTTGTCATATAAATGATTTTGTTGTTGTTGTTATATTTAGCAATTTTTTCTTTTTTCTCCCCCCTAAATTAATTTTATTTATTTTTGTTTTTAATTACAACTAATGAATTATTGGTAAAATTCTCTGAAGTAAATTATGACAAAAAAGAAATTAATAAAATATTTATTTTTAAATGCTCATTTCAGAACAACAAATTCTATTTTCCATTAATGAAACAAGGGTAAGTGCTAAGCTTATACATTTTGTTAAAAAGCAGTTTAAGTTTGTTTAAAAATGGAAGTAAAAAAAAACTTCAACAAAAGTTTGTTATTAAAAATTTTGCTCATAATTTTTTTCTGTGTAGCTTTAATCGAGGTATGCCTGTATTCATTATTGAGCTGAATAAAAAACGACTTTCAACAAGCAGGAATTGTCATGGGAAATATTGCCTTCATGAGCCCAATATGATAGTAATATTTAAAATATAAAATTTAAATTAAAACTATTGACGTAATTAATCAGGCCAGCTAATTTCTATTAGTTTTATCTTTTTATGAATAAAATTTTCACCTCTTTTATTATAGAAAATTTTCTTCAAAAAGCTAAATTTTGCTAGAGAAAAATTCCTAAGGAATATTAAAAAAAATGGGTTGTTTACAAAAAAATAAAAAAAAAACATAAAGCTTACAAAGCCACAGTTCCTATATTTTTTTAAAAAAAATTTATTTTTATAAATTTCACGAAATTTTTTAAATTTTACCCACAGTGCTTTCATAACTTGACCTTATACCGTAACATATTTTAAAAGCATTTTACTGATTAATATAATAAAGAGATAGCTCATGTTTTATATAAATTTTAATAAAATATTGACAATTTTCAAGACAAAAATTAAATTTTTTTTTAAGTAGAGCCAAAAATTTAGGAAAAATTCATAAAACCATGCCCATAAGCTCTGTAATAAATTTCATATAATTTAGTAAAAGTATAAGCTTATCTGCCGCATGTCCTTTATTTTCTTAAATTAATTTTCAACCACAATTTCAATCAAAATGAAGCGAAAATTAGTAAATAATTAAAAAAATATAATGTTTAAGTTCTCTCATAAATTTTATTTATATTAGTTAAGAAATATGGTGCCATTCTCATTTAAAAAAAATTTCTTTTTTTTATTTATAATGAGAATGAAGTGAAACTGCTAATATACTTGTAAAATTATGCTGTAAATCAGTGTAATAAATTTTCTTTCAATGGCCTTAAGAATAAACTTGTCTCTTATGTATCCTTTATTTAAAATTTTACAAATACAGCGTAATTATCGTTATAATAAAGCGAAAACACTAGTAACATCATAACATTGAGTTCCTTAATTAAGTCTGCTTAAATTGCTCTAGCAATAACTCAACCTTCTATATATCCTTTTTTTTATTATATTGAGAACGAAGTGGAATTGTTTAAAAATTTGTAAAATCATGCTGTAAATTTGTATAAAATTTTTTATTACAATCGGTTGAAGGATACACAACCCTTTCATATATCCTTTATTTTTAAAATAGCACTTTAAGATAAATATCTTTAGAATATAGTGTAAATACTAGTAAAATCATAATATTAAGCTCTTTAATTAACTTTTTTCAATTTGCTTTAGCAATATAATTACATGCCATAGATCCTTTTTATGAAAAATTTTATTTTACTCATGTAATTTTTTTTTTAGAATGAAAAGAAATTGTGCTTAATAGTTTGTAAAGTTATGCTATACAATAAATTTTGTTACAATTATTGTAAAAACAAGCTTTTCTGTCATATATCCTTCAGTTAAACAAATAATTTGTAGCTGCATTATCAAGCCGAATGAAGCAAAATTTTGCTTAATTTTTGCTTAAAGTTTTGTTGTTGAGCTTTATAATAAATTTCTTTTTTAAAAATGGCACAATAATTGTACTTTCAAAATAATTTTTATTAAAAAATTAAAACGCTGACAGCAAAATGTGTTCAATACGGAGCAAAAACTTTTAAATAGTTGTAAACTTATGCTATTGAATCTCCATAATTAACTTGATTTTATTTGATGTAAAGATAAGCTTTTCTTTAGCATATCCTTTATATAAAAATTTTATTAAACACAGTTTTTATTAGCACAAACTACTATTTTATTAACAAAAAAGTTGTACTATTCTTTAATTAAGCTTCGTACAAAATTTCACTTCAGTGCATGCAATAATAACCTTAGCTCCCATATATCCTTTATTTAAAAATTTTAATTTTAGAAGAAAAAGAAATATCAGAACGATTTGCAATTTTGTAAAAAGTTATAATACTGTGTAGTTAAGCTTTTTTAAAACATTAAATTTTTGCAAATATCCTTTATAAAGAAAATGTTTTCTTCTTATACAAATACCATCAAGATACAATAAAACTGAATAAAATAATGTTGTTGTGTGTGCCTAATTTTTTTTCTATCTGGGCAACGATAATTATTTCGTCCCTATATCCTTTATATTAAAAAGTTTTTATTATAATGAAGCGAATATTCATAAATATTTGTAAAATAATATTATTAAGCTCCACAACGAATTTTATTTTATTATAGTTAAGATAGGCTTACCTACCATATATCCTTTATTCTAAAAATAAAATTTTAGCTAAACTTATTATCGGAATGTAGTTTAAATTTCTAAAAAAATTGCATTAATTTCAAAATTAATTTTATTTTATTTGGGGTAAGGGTGGGCTAACTATTTTAATATTAAAAATTAAATTTTAGCTTTAGTTGTTTTTAGAATGAAGTGACATTTTTTATATAGTTGTAAAATTGTGTTATTGAACTCATCAATAATTTTTTTTTTATATGAGAAAAGTATAGGCTTACCTCCCGTGTATCCTTTATTTCAAAATTTAAATTTTGACTAATGAAGTGATAATTTATAAATATTTATGTAGTAGTGTTATTGAACTCATTTTAGTTTGTTTGGGGTAAGGATGGGCTTACTATTCTTAATTTAAAAATTTAATTTTAGCATTAGTTTATATTTATTAGAATGACTTGAAATTTTATATATAGTTATATATTTGTGTTGGTGAATTTAATAATGAATTAAATTTTATTAGCCCCTAAATTGGGCTTTCCTTCCCTATATCCTTTATTTTAAAAATACAAATTTGGCTAAAATTAGTATCGGAATGAAGTGAAATTTTGTAAATATTTACTCTTCACAATTAATGTTATTTTATTTAGAATAAAAATGAACTTATTATTTTCATTTTAAAAGTTTAGTTTTAGCTTTAGTGTGTCTTAGAATGCAGTGAAATTTGATATATAGTTATAAATTTGTGTTATTGAGCTCCTCAATTAATTTTATTTTATTTAATAAGAGTATAGCCTTACCTCCCGTATATCCTTTATTTAAAAAATTAAATTTTAGTTAAAATTATTAGCGGAATGCAGTGAAAATGTATAAATATTTGTGTAAAAGTGCTGTTGAATCCAACAAATAATTTTATTTTATTTGAAATAAGGATTACCTTAATCTTTTTTATTTTAAAAATTAAATTTTAGCATTAGTTTTTTTTCGAATGAAGTGAAATTTTGTATATAGTTATAAAAGTGTGTTGCTGAGCTTCATAATTAATTAAATTTTATTAGCTGTTAAGTTGGGCTTTCCTCCCGTATATCCTTTTTTTAAAAAAATTAAATTTTGGCTAAAGTATTATTGGAATGAAGTGGTAATTTATAAATATTTGAGTAATAGTATTATTGAAGTCCTTAATTATAATTATTTTATATATCCTTTATTTTAGAATTTTGTTTTTAAATAATTAATTAATTGCAATTAAGTTGTTTTTGATTTTAAGACTAGCTAATATTTTCTAAATATTTACAATTTTTTAAATTATTTCGTTAACAAAGAACTCCATTTAAAGTTTTCCAAACATTTTGTTAAGATCTTTAAACGTATTGCGTCATAATTTTAAGCTATAAATATAAAAATACTCGTACAAAATAATGTTTAGCAAGATTTTAATCAAAATACTTTTAACACAATTATTGTGTTTGTAATCGATCATAATAAGCTGAGTAACATAAAAAGAATTCAATGTAATTTATTTATAAATCTAAATCTAATGCGAGTTTATATGAAATTACATCATCTATAAACATGCTGCATGCGGTGCAGCACCTCTAACAGATTTCATATATTTTTATACAATTTACAAGCACAGGCGACTAGGCTGTGCTGTACACAAACAATGTTGCAAATAGTAAATATGCCACCACCTCCTCACCACTTAAAGCGGTATTGCAAACGAACTGATTGAAATGTTTATAAAGTATTTATTTTATTTATTGCGCGAGTGACTGTGTGTGTGTGTGTGTGTGTGTGTAAATATTTATTTATGCATGTAATAAAATGGATGCACATAAATAGAAAGCATGCACTCGCAGTCATATGCATAAATAGTTAAACATTTACACCGAACGACAGACATGCATATTTATTTATGTTGCATTTGTATGCACTGTGGCATTCCTTAAAGATCTAATTGAAATCATGATTAAAAATGATAAATTTCATTTTTATTTTATAAAATGCGCCAAATTGTTTTGGCACTTGCCACCGTTACCACCATCGCCAACGTCGTCACCACGACGCTCTGCTACTAAATGGCAACTGCTGCACACAACTGTACATAATACCAACAAATACACTCACACATACAGAGTCGTATCTACTTATAACACTATCCAACAAACGGCAGATTACAGGCGGCAAATAATGCCACTAAATACAGTTTCAAAAATATAAAAGAAAACAAAATTAAATACGAAAATAAAATAAAAACAAAACCACCATCATCAACAGCAAATAATAATAAAAAAATTAAAATTTTACAATAATAACAACAACAAATGCAATTTTACCCCAAACCAAATTTAATAATCCACAAACACAGAGAAAAAAAACACACAAATTGTTGCTATAAAAAGAATTATCAACCATTTTAAAATTAAATTTAACAAAAGCCTCTGGCAATATCAAACAAACAAGCTTAAACTTACAAGCATTTGAATTATAGCCCACTGAACAGAAAGGGCTAAAACTAACTACTAGGCAAGGGTTAAAGCAAATTATTTATCACTCTGTCATGAAATTAAATTTTAATTTTTTTCTCCATAAATCCATGTTGAAAAAGCAAACAGTGAAAATTAGGTTTTGAGTAGAGCTCTAAGCATTTAAATAAATTAACCTAACAGATATAAACCCCCGTCTCTGGGGAGACTGTAGCTAAGATTAAAAGAGATGCTATCTAGATGAGTAGTTTTAATAAAAAGATGCTATTTGCATCTCTACTGCTAGATGTTTAATGAAAAGTAAATAAACAGAAAATAACTTTGATTTAGAAGAATAAAATTTTTTTAGTTGCAATGACAAAAACTTGGTAATGAGTCTTAAAATTCAGTTGTCTCAACAAGAATGAATTGTATTATGAAATTTATATTTAGATTAATCTTCAGGATATAATTAAATAAGAAGCTACACAAATTGGAGCGAAATATAGATATAAAAATAATTTTTTTTTTTTTTAAAATAAGACCTCAAGCTTAATAAAATAGTAATAATTTTATTTTATTTTTTTTTTTTTTTTTTGATTAAGGGAAAACGTGGACAATTATTTCTTTAACAGATATAAAATGCGTTTTTCTTTAAAGAAATCTTTTGTAAAGCCAATTACCCAATTCTGGGCATGAATTAAAAATGCGACCGCCCTATGTAGCTTATGGGTGAACCCTTATTATCGGTTTTTTTTTAGAATTGAGGAAAAAGCATGAACAAGAATCTGCTTTTAATGATTTAAAGAAATTTTTTGTAAAGCCAACCTCACAGGGTCTCGGCATGAATCTAAAATGCGATCTAGTTTAGGGGTACATACAGCCTTACTGCGTGATTTGCTTTAGTTTTTTTTTTTTTTTTTTTTTTTTTTTTTTTTTTTTTTTTTTTTTTTTTTTTTTATTATTAAGGGAAAACGTGGACAAAGACTTCTTTAACAGATATAAAATGCGTTTTTTAAAGAGACCTTTTGTCAAGCCAATGACACAGGATATAAGACTAATTCCTTTTGGTTTTTTTTTAATTTTTATTAAATAAAAACTTGGCCAGGAACTCTTTTAACAAAAATAAAATGGATTTTTTTAAGAAATCTTTTGTAAAGCCAACTACCGAAATTTGAGCAGCAATCGAAAATTGGACTGCTTAAAGCTGTATCCTTATTGCGTGAGTTGCTTTAGTGTTTTTTTTATTTAAAACAAATATGGTGGAATTCTTGTGATTGAGTATTTCCTTTGTTTTAAATTTTTTTTACCAGCCAGTCCCCACTGTTCGTTACCCAGTTTGTTGTATAAAAAAATAATATTTTTCAATAATTCATACTCGTACACCTAGTGTATGGTTTGTGAATTAAAGCTGTCACTCAGTATGTGTTTCTATGTGTGTGTTTGTACTTTGCACACGTTGTTGCACTTTTATTGCTTGAAAAATATTATTTATTTATTTAATTCATTTGATCGTTTTGTTACTGTTGTTGTTGTTTTCATTGCTGCCAATTTGTTATTTTGGCCAACTAAAAATATCGTTTGTCTGGTTGAATTTTGTGATATTTCAGTGATTGTTTTCTTGTTGCTGCTGCTGTTCATTATTTTCTGTGTGTGTAAATTTTATATAAATTTATATGCTTTTATTATTATTGTTATTATTTTGCCAAGATTTTTATTTATTTATTTATATGTTGTTGTTGTTGTTTCTAGTGTTTTGAGTAGATTTTTGAGGTAAATTGTTAATAATTTTCTATAATTACAATAATTTTTATTTGCGCACATGTACGAGCTGGCCTGTATGTGTCTATGAGTACAATTCTAAAGTGTTTTATTATTGTTTTGTTTCATGATTTTTTTTTTTTGCTTAATTTTTGCCAAGATTAAGATCTTAAATAATTTTCTTTTTTTGTATGTTTTTTTTTTGCATTTAATATGTTTGCGGTCATTTACGAATAAATGTAAAATTGGATTAAATCTTGAAGTATATTTTTCATTTTTTTGTTATTGCTATTGCTGTTGTTGTTGTTGTGTCTGTTTATTTTTAAATTTATTATTTTTTTATACGTATTTTTTTTAATCATATTTTTTCTTCGTGTTGTAATTTATGGGTTTCACATGACGTATGATTAATATAATTTTTATTTTTTTTTATTTGTGTGTTTGTTTGAGAGTTCAAAAATTATTTTTTTTAAAGCTGCAGTATAGGCTCGTTATTATTTACAAAAACAAACAATCATTTTAAATTGATTTAAAGTTAAGCCCTATAGAAGTTACAAAACGATTAATAGTTGAAGGAAGGGTGCCTCCTTAGAATTGCGAAAATTTAAAAGTCACAGGTTCGATTCCTGCCTAAACTCTACATGTTTTATTGTACAAAAGAGCCCTTAGATCGAGGTATTAAAGAAAATGAACCTGGTAAAAGTTTACATGTCAGTCAAAGGCTTCAGTTGCAAACACAAAATTCCGCTTTGAGCAAACATTTACGATATATTATAACAAATTATGAATAGATTGATGCTGGAACAACGATTTCGAATTACTGAAATTCATGAATATTCCTGAAAACGTTAGAAGCTAACGTTTTTAAATCTTCCTACTGCTTGGCGGGCGATGGTGCCAGCTCTAAGAAGATCTTAATTATAATTGGCTCGCGGGTGTGGAGCAATTATAATTAAGTAGGCCTTATGGGATAAAGAACTAAACAGGGGAATTGGCTTAATCTTATTCCAAACAATTTCCTAGAAATTTTTTCTTTTGGGAAAGAATTGCTCGCAGTGTTTTTCATCAGCTAAAGGCCCATTTCATTAACTTAAAGTATAAAATTCTTATAGTAAAGTAGGTTAGGTTACACAGGGCGCCCAATTAAAAAAAAACAGAAGCTCGGCTCACTTGGGTGCTCTGATGTAGCCCCTAGGACTAGCACTATAGCTAGAAAAGTTAAAGGAAATAAATAAGAAAATAGAAAAGAGAAAATGAGTCCATCGCTTAAAACAATTGCTACTTCTAACGAAGCCATATAGCATGTCGACCCTTATAGCCGACAGTGCATTAAGATCCCGTAGGTGATACTCTCCAAATTGGAACTCATGCCCCTCCTCCTAAGCAGAACACCAGTAGAGAAGGTGTTCTACAGTTTCTTCCTCCTCCTCATCTTGAAAACTTCTACAGTAGCCGCTTGATGGCAAAACCCATTCTCCTGGCATGGTTGCCTGTTACTACTGATACCACATTTCTCAACTAGACTCTTTGGAATCTAGCGATTGCTATCTATCTATGATCTGCGTTCGTCCCTTCATCTCGGCTCTCGATCTGCTGTTTGCTGACCGACAGATGGATGATAGTAACGTAAGCCGATTCGCTATTAATATTTGAAAAAAGTATCCAACTTAAGCCGAATTTGGTAAACTTTCAAAACACCGAAGCTTTTGTATCATAATCATTGGCAGAATCTAGTAATTTGTTTTACAGTGTAACCCATCAGTCACCTGTTGGTTTTAATTAATCATATTTGAGATTCTCCTTCAATGTATGATTATGTAGTCCACTTGCAAGTAGTAATTGGCTTAAAAAAATATTTTCAAAACAAAGTTGCTTTCATAACCATGAATTATCCTATCACTGCTCTATTTATGCCCTGTGGCAGCTTAAACAAAATCTATCAATTTGTTTTTAGCTAAAATGCTTAAAAAATTTTTTAAATTTACTTTCAGAAACATTTAACATTCTCTCCATTTCCCTTTCCCTCTGCTTCAAAAGCTCAACAAGCAGTCCATCATAAATTATTACTTTCAATAAAAAGTCATTTAAGAGGTGACCAATAAATTGCTAAAGCTTTCGGCACACCACAACAAGTGCCTGTTTGTTTTGTATTGCCAGCCATGAGTGAGTCTCTGTAACAGCAAAGCCACGAATACGAGCATTTCATCTCCTGTTACTTGACAATCTTATTAATGATATTGATTTTGTATTAGGCCAACATAGAAAAGGCGTAATAAAAAAGTCAATTTTTCTTTTAATTGGCTTAAAATAAATTTGAAATTATTAATCTTTAGCAAACTAAACAATTTTTTTTATGATTTTATATGAATTAAAACACAAAAACACGCTCATAAAAAATTTATTTCAAAAAGAAAAAATCATAGCAAGATGATGATCATGTGGCTTAAATAGAAGTTAAAAAAATTACATTTTGTAAATATTTCCAGTGAAGTTTGAATGAAAAAGATTTTAGAAAAAAGTAGATCTTCTCACTATGAACACTATGAAAGTTGTTATTCTAAGCTAGACGTACTAGCCTGGTCTTTACCAGCTTACTAACAACTTCGCTCAAGCTCATGTTGTCACTAAATGAAGTCTAATATTTTAAATTAAAGGAGACACTACAAGTAGTTGATTCTTCATTGCTGTTCTATAAGCCAGAATGGCACCACATGTTCCTGTTGTATACACACAGAAAACAACTTCGGTTGTGAAAACTAAATTTGTGTCCAATCAAAAGTTTTGTTGTGATAATAAATTTTTTTAGTTGCAGTAACTGAAATTCCATAAAATAGACCAAAATTTAGTTGTTTTACAAATATTATGAGTCATAAGATCGATTTTCTATTGTCAGGCACTCACACAGCACGTGCTCCAATGTTTTCCGTCCTTTCCGACAGTCGTTTTGTACCACACGGATTTCAATCAGCTCAACGTAAGGCTTAATATCACTCCTGCTGAGGCTTAAAACAAGGTCTGCCCTAATGCGCTCTGGGTTAATGAGTCTCTTTGACTGCCGATTGTCCCTTTTGGCCCTCCAGACTTTTTAAAATAAAAAAAATGCATATAAGGAATTCAAAAACCATGTGTTGGCTGACCATTACACATGGTTGTTTAATATGAGAAAATTTTTTTCCATTTGTTGCTTGGTGTAGTCAATCATAATCAAGTTACTGCCGCATTCCTAGATATGCCAGCAAATTAGTGTAATTGTGTGAGTTTCAAATTTTTTCTTGATTTTCTTAAAATAGAAAAATTTTAAAAGAAAAAAGAAATTTTGCTGGCCTCATCTCTATAATTCGTTTCTATAATTTTTTGTTTTATTTTGTTAATTTGAAATTAAATTGGAAAATTTTTAGGTAAATGATGCTGAAAATAAACTAAAAATTATTGTCGATGTGCTGCTGCTGATGCTGCTACTGTTGCTCGTTATATTTACCCCGTAATGCCCGCCTCTTAGGCACAATTTTATAGTTTGAATATTTTGAAAATAAAATTTCTGTTTTGATATTTAAACTTATTTTGATAAATTTTCAATTTAGTTTTCATGTATTTAGCCACCACAATTTTGGTATCAACCTCTAACACTGAACACTGCCACCTGCTCCACCAACACATTACCCAACACCATCACCACCAACAACATCATTAATAATATCAGTATTATTAGCAGCCACCATTAGGCACTCAATTTCTTATAATCAATAAAAAAAAAATTAAATAAAATTCTCAAATAAAAATGATGATCATCATGCACAACAAAACAAAAAAAAATAATACGAAAATAAGTGAGAAATGTTTTGATTAGCCTATAAATGCAACCAGCAATTTGTTTTTAAACGTAAAAGATTTTATTTTAAATGGCAAAATAAGCTGTGGTTGCACCCTATACGAAAGAGAAGGAATTGGAGTTCATACAAGGGAAGGTGGTACAACAATATGGCCTTTTTTCACTCTTTAATTCAAGACCTAAATTGTCGCATTCAATATCGAATTACATCGTTGAAAATGTTGATCTTTTTGTATGAAATAATTCGAAAATTGCAATACAGCTAGCTCAATATCGAATGCCACAATTGGAGACAGCTACGCAGTACCTTAACTTTAACAATTTTAGCTGTATGTTTGAATATTTTTCCTATTAAATTTTAAATTACTACGAAGGAACAATCTTTTATTGACAAAAATATACCAACAAGAGGCGAACTAAAAGCATACAGACCCCTACGTAAAATAGGAAAAATAGAAAAAGCAGTTCTGCCAGAAAAAAATTATAAAGATTGATTTGAAATTTTGTAAAGACCACAAAAATGGAACGAAGATCATTATATAGTCAGATCAAAGCAAAATTAAACATTGCAAATCAGATGACAAGTAAATTATTGATATCGTCCTTATGAAACTCGGAAAATCTCCAACTAAAATAAAAACCCAAAAACATGTTTTACATCTTGGCATCTGGGTCTACTAGTAAAAATTTGATGGTATTATGAGAGGAGGGTATTATCTTCGTAACAGATAATTTAGCCGATTTTTTAGACTAAACCAAAGTGTTTAGCCAGCGTAGGAAGTTATCGGCTAAAAACCTAAAAAATTTGGATAATGAAATTAGCATTTAGAGCGGTAACGACTCACCTATTTACTGAGACTAAAAATAGAACTACTGTAATTCCACTCTCACATTAAAAATCCGTCTTAAGCCAGTAATCATTAAGAATTCAAAGACTTTCTTGGGTGGTTAGTCTGCCATATCAAATGGCAACAAGTAGTAATGCTTTAAGTAACGAAAACGGATCCAAATAAAACCATGCCAGTGACCCATTCTGTTTCTTTGTCTTTGTAACATAACCTGGAAAAATTTGAAATCTGTGAATTTTTTTTTTTCATCATTACATTACAAAATAATCTTATTTACGCCTCAGCGCCTTAAAGGCTTAAAAGAGACTAATAAAAATAAATAAATAAAAAAAACAGAGTGCACAAATATTTTGAGCTGGAATATTGATACTTCAGTTAAAAATATAATCAGAGCGTGATTAAGTCAAAATGCTTTAAACTTAATAGATATTTAGTATAGACAAAAACCCATGGTCTAGCAAAGTTGAACCTGCTACTTTTCATATTGATAGCTAGATACGCTACCCATAAATCTACGGGATTAAACTATTTTTCCTTTAAAAAAAACTGGGGCTTTATTACAGCACTCGATATCGATCGAAAATCCCATGTAATTTAAATGGAAATTTCCGTAATTTGCCCTCTGATCCTACATGCTAGATCGATATTGTCTAGCAAAACATTTTCGTTAGATTTTCGTTAGAGAAAAAAAATTTTTTTTTTTTAATTTAATAAAAAAAATTATTTTTCTTGATATCAAAAAAATTTTCCCTCTAAACGAAATTGAATAAAATTTTTTCAATATAAACAAAACTCTTATAAGCATGTGCATGATTTGGTTGCTTTGATTTCGGTGTGTATGTGTGTGCCTGTTTCTATATATCTGTTAGATAAATGGATCTGAATCAAAATTTAAACAAATTATTTAGCGAGTAATTTTGCATTTAAAAAATTGACGCATTTTCATATTTGAAATATTCTTGAGGCTGATCATCAGAGCATCAGCATTGTGATTACAAAAAAATATAAGAAATTGTAAACTCGAGCATGAGTATAATAAAATAGACTAAATTAAGTAGCTAAACAAAGAGGCAGGCAGTCAAACAAAGTCGGCCGCGACGCGTCAGCGGCAACGGCGTCAATGTGACAGCGAATTTAACCACCAAATTCTATTTTTCTTTAATTTTTTTTTTTTTGCTCATTTAAATTATGAAAATTTACATAGACCGCCAATAGGTGGCTGTGAATATTGTCGACCACCACATAAGCGAGCCTCTACACCCGTACATTGATTAGTTGTTATGTTGTTTGGGGTGTAAATGAAATCATTTTAGGCAAATAAATAAAAATGCACACACAGTGTAATAAAATTGTTGTGGCATCTTAAATAATAATAAATTTATTTTCGAGGAGGTTTTCATTTTCAAATTGTTGTTCTCTTTTTTTCTGATTTTATTTTCAATTTGGTTTTTTGTGTAGCTGAGAATTCTCTATTTCTTTTTAATATTTGCAGCATTATTTTTGCAGTAAAACAATTTGCTGTATCAAAAATTAGTAGTGACATGTAAACACTTCCTTTTTTGTAAATTAAAAAGTTTATTTAAAAATAATTTTTTTTTTTTTAAATAAAATTGTAGTTTTAGCCATTTTTCTACTAATTTGAGCAGCAACAAATATTAAATAAATTTTTAATTATTTCCACTTTTCTTTGCTTTACTTTTTATTATCATTAAATTGTTATTAAAATAGAAAAAAAAATATATTTTAGATGTTTTTGAATGGCTTTTAGTTCTCAATTATTTAGAAAGAAAAATAACTCTGGTGATCTGTATTAAAAAAACTAAAGAAATAAAAGAAATATGTATGTTTTAATAAAATAACAAAAAAAAAAAAAAATTTTTTATGCTTAAATTTGCACTTAAAAGAACTTTGTTTAAATGCAAAATTTTTGCAATTAAACGGGTTGATAAAATTTCTGAAATAAAAATACAAAATGTAACATTAAAAATAAGAAACAAACAAACAACAATACAAATTTTTGGCAAATAAACTTTGTAAAATAATTTAATTAATAAATAAAAACGATGGAAATTTTAATTTAAAGCCTTATAAAAATAGTGATAAGTGTTAATGCTGGCCATATATTTTGAATTCAAATTTCCCTAAATTGGACTTGTACTACAAATACTTTTTTGTTTTAAAAAATTTATTCTATTTTCATACTCATTTGCTGGCCGTGCATTTTAAGACATACAAAATGCTTAGCTATTTCTATCTCTGTCTGTCATAATAAACTTGCAATTAAAAACTGATTTTATTTATTTCTGAAGTAGCAAATATTATCGCTTTAGCTATCTTATGCTTTGTAGTTGTTCTTTGTTAACGTAAACAAGTTTTTGCTATTAAGCGGGGGGTGTAAGTAGAAAGATTTAATTTTAAATAATAAAAATTTTGCAATCTTTAATTTGTACTTTGGCCTTAAGTTTTGTGAATGTAAATAAAATTTTGTTATTAAGCGGCGTTTAAGCACAAATTGCTATTTTAAAATTTTAATGTAAAGTGTTATATAAAGTATTTTTATCTTGTTTTTATATTTCGTTAACACAAGCTTATATTTTGCTATTTTTACCTTAAGCTTAATTTGTAGGTTTCGTTAACGCAAGTGAATTTTTTTGCTATTAAGCGGGTTGTAAAAAGAAAAATTTAATTTTAAAATTTTAAGACAAATGTATAAGAAATATTTTGCACTTTTATCTTGTGCTTTGTTTTTAAATTTCGATAAAGCCAGCAAGATTTTGCTATTAAGCGAGGCTTAAGAAACAAAATTTAATTTTATATATTTTTACAATCAAATTTTAGTGTAAAAAAATTTAAAATTTTTACCTTAAGTTTCGTTAACGCAAAAGAATTTTTTGCTATTAAGCAGGTTTTAGCAAGAAAAATTCAGTTAAAAATTTTTAAGTACAACATATATTTTGCACTTTTATCTTGTGCTTTATTTTTACTTTTCCTTAACGTCAATTACTTTTTGTTATGAAGCGGTTTTTTTTTTTATTTTTATATGACATTAATAACAAAATATTTTTCATTATTTCATATTGGACTTAAATAAGAAAAAAATTAAAATAGACTTTATTATGAAGATGTATATTAATTTTTGCTATTAAGCGGAGCTTAAGAAAAAAATTAATTTGTTTTTAAATTAATAAAAAAAAATAAAACATTTTTACTTTGAGTTTTGTTTTTAGGTATCCTTAACGTAAATTAACTTTTGCTATTAAGCTGGGCTTGATTTGTTTTAATTTTTACATGACATTATTAACAAAATATGTTTCGGTTATATGTTGCTTGATTCACAATATCGTTGGGCCTTAAAGTGATTTTGTGACTTCAAACGACACTTTATGGAAAAGCCTTTTATTGAAAATATAAAAATTTTAAATTTTTTTCAATATAAAATTTTCTTTATAAAATTTTATTTATTTTTTATCTTATATTTTATTGCACGGCTATTGAAAAAAATCTATAAATTAATTTGCAAACACCCACTTAATATTTTATGATTTAAAAAATAACTAGAGTGTATAAAAAAATAAACACGTTTTTGGCACTCGTGGCTTGTAGTCAAAATGTTTAATTTAATATCTAGTGGATATAAAGCATAAAGACAATAAAAAAATTAAAAAAAAGACAGTAACATTAACGATAAAAACTAAACAAACAAATTCCACTCAAAAATGCATAATTTAAAATTATTTCAAGGACACCAACCATACTCGTATTCTTTTATTGTCATTGCCGCTGTGCGTTGTCGCTTTACTTTAATGCTGCTCATGGCAGAGCTATAAAATAATAAAGCCATAATTTCAAGTTGAGACACGATTAACTTTATTAGCGCTTAAATTTAAATTGAATTGAATTAAGGAAATTTATAAAAAAAATTTAAAATATTTTAGTGAAAAATTTTTCTTAAAACAAAAATTCAGTTTTCTTGAAACTCTGCCTGTGTAATAAAAACACAAACCCAGTAACAGTGTTTAGGAATTAGTCATCCTACAAATTTTTACTTTATTCAATTTAATTATTTAATTATTTTTTTTGACTTTTTGACAAAAAACTCATTAAGAACGATATAAATGAAAAAAGTGATCCATGCAACAAAATTTACCACCCTCACCTTCTTCACGTACCATACAACGACCCCAGTAATAACCTTCCATGGTGGGAGATGGCAAAAAAAAGCCCTGTTCGCTTCTAAAGTTAACAGAAAATATTTGCTGAAAGAAAAAATAGCAGAATCACAAGCTTAGCAATCGTTTTAGTGTGCCGAGAAATTTAATTAAACTTTACATCTTTTTGAAAAGGACATTTATGCTGTTCTATTTCAGAATTTTTTACATACGGACCCCATACTTCGTTTTTATCAAAAAGACTATCACAAAGATTTGGGCGCCTAATCGAATAAATTGTATCCACCCAATTGCCACGTTCACTTTTCTTAAAGTCCAAACTTAACTAAAAAAATAAAAAAATTTAATTTAGAGCGTCAAAGAATTTTTTGTTTGTGGTTTTACGCTGTATTTCTTTTCTGGAGAGAAATCATAAGTGATTAAAAAATCTCCCACTATTTCGAAAGTATCATCCGGTAGAATAGTTATATTTTTTGGCATATTCATAAAACTATCCAAGTAATTATTTGGATACTCAGGACATGGCAGAAATAACTCTGGTCCACTTATTACTATATCGTACTTAAAGCTTTCAGATGAAGTGGCAAAAGTAAAACTGATTAGCTGAAAGAAGGGCAGAAGAAAAAAATTAATTTTTGGTTTTTTTAAAAAATTTTTTTTTATAATTTACCACCGTTATTAACACTTTATTAGTAAACATTTTACTGATTTAACTATTAACTGCACTATAGGATTTTTGGAAATGTTGTAAAGTAGTTGTTGGTTCTATTTTAAATACCAACAGGACAGCTACAACAGTAGCAACAATAACTACAATTCATTAACAAGAATTTTTCATGTCATTTGATTTGTAATTGATTGTGAAAATATGTTTTTGATTTTGCGATTAAATTGAATTATTTTTTAATCAGTAAATTAATATTTAATTACACACACACGCATACACTATTTAAAGGGTAAATTTTTAATTTTATTTTACTTTTCTAAATAATAATTAATTTCATATCATTAATTTTAAAAATAAAAATTAAATATTCATTAATTTATTTAATTTTTACTGAAAAAATTTCCTTAATTTAGTAAAAAATTCATTAAATTAGTGAAATATTCATTAATTTAATAAAATAATTTAATTATATGGATGAATTATTTATTCATTTACAGAAAAAAATTTGATAAATTTAGTAAAAAAAAAGCATTAATTTAAAGAAATTTTTCATTAAATTAATGAAATATTCAATAATTTAATAAATTCGATGAATTATGCATTCATTTACTGAAAAAAAATTTCATGAATTTAATAAAAAGTTCATTAATGTAATGAAATATTCATTAATTTAATAACAATTTTATATAATTCAATGACTTATTTAATAAAAAGTTCATTAATGTAAAGAAATATTTTATAATTTTATTTTTTCAATGAATTATTCGTTTATTTTATGAAATATTCATTCATTTAATAAAATAACTAAATTAATTCATTAATTTAGTAAAATATATCATTATCTTAAAAGCTATGTCGCTAATTAAAACATATTCATTAAAAGAAATATTTCGTTACTTTCATAAAAAGTTCATGAATTTAAAGAAATATTTCGTAAATTTAATGAAATTGTCATTAATTTAATGAAATATTTTTTATTATTATTTAGTTATTCTTTTATTTAATGAAATATTCATTCATTTAATGAAATAATTTAATTAATTCGATGAGTTATTCGTTTATTTAATGAACAAATTTCATTAATGTAATGAATTAATAAAAATATTTTGTGAAATATCTAACTGAATCCGTGAAAGAATTTAAGCGATATCTTTTCATTAAAATTATGAAACATATTTCTTTCAGTGGAATTTTCAAAAAATTTTTGGAAAAAAATTTTAACACCCTTTTCGTGCAACGTAAAAATTCTAAAGTTGCTAAAATGCATTTCCTTTTAAAAAGTACTTTTGTTTATTTAAACAGAAACATTAAATAAATTCTGATTATCATTTTTTTTTTTAATTGTCATGTAATATAAAATTACAAACGATTGTAATTTGCAACACAAACAGTTCGATCAACAAGATCTTCATAATCAGATGAAAAAAAAAAAAAAAAAACGTTGCGTGATTTGTTTTATTAGGGGTTGTTAACAAATAACGTTACCAAATTAAGGGAATCTGTCATGTACGTTGACAATTTTAAAAATCACTAGAAATACACAGCTAAAAGCTGTAAATTTACTACTTGGCTTGCACATTGCCAGATTTGGACTTAATGAAATATTTCATTAAATCAATGAGTATTGCATTAAATTAATAAAAAAATTTCATTAAATTAATGAATAATTCATTGACTTCATGATAATGAAGCGTTATCATGAGTTGTAAAATAATAAAAAAAAATTTTTTTCAGTGTATTAATTTTTGCAGTTAGTTCATGTATCTAGTGCTCATTCAAGGTCATAAAATTTTTATTTGTCCATTTGTTGCCTAGTGTAATTATTTTCAACTTAATTTTGCTAGTCTACCACAACTTTTATTATTCACTGTAAACACTTGCATTTTTGTTTGTTTTTTAATTAATAAAATTAATGAATATCCTTAACGGGTATTTATTTAAAAAAAAGCAGTCCTGTCTTTCAACTTGTCGACACAAATCATAACAAAAATATAATAAATTTGTTTAACAAATAACTTTTAATAACATTAATGACATGTCATGTCCTTATTAGGCACATGAAAACGTAAACAAATCTCTTTGAATTTATTTAAATGAACATTTAAAATGTCTGCCACATTCTTCTTTTTCAAAGCATTCCTTTTTTGTAGCTGAGTTTTTTGCTTAAATCAAAAAAAAAAGGAATACAGCTGCATACTCCAGACTACGCAGCAAAAAAGGCGAATAAAAAAAAGATCACCCCATTGACAACAGTATGACGAAGAAGACACACCAAAATTGAAATCAAAATAATATAAAAACACGCTGGGGAACAAATAAAAAAAAAATTTTTTTATGAAAAGAACGTTCATCAAAAATTCACTTTAACTTCATTATCATCATTATTGTTTCATTTATTCCACCTTCTGTTTCGCCTCAAGACACTTGATCGCTCAATTGATTTTTTTGCTTTTATTATTTTAAACCTGTTGTTGTTGTTATCATGTGCACTGGGCTTAGGCGAGTAGTGGCTGCGCTGTTATGGTGGCAAAGATCTTTTTATACGCCTTAACGACAACAAAAAAAAAAAAAAAATAAAAAGAGTTAAGCGTTGCAGCAGCACTCGCATGTTAAAACAGCAAATTTTTAGAAAAAAGGGAAGATCGGAGGGGCCAGGCATGAAAAGTTATTTTAGTTGTTAAACAATATTCAAAAATATTTACGTACGCACGTATACGAGCATAATGATGGCGCAATAACAGCCACAACTGTCGGCAAGACGTTAGCGCTGCAAGAAATTCATAATGATGATGAAGTTGACGGCAGTAAAATACTTTTATAAACTGTTAAATACACGTAGCATGTTGCTGTTGTTTTTGTTATTATTATTGCTTAAACTTAAGTTAAAATGCTCCTGTCTAAAACTGAAACAAAATTATGTTTTTATTTAGGATTTTTTTTTAGAAAAACTCACAGAGAGAGAGAGAGGGAGAGAGAGAGAAGAAAAAGTAATTGGAATTAATTTTGCTTAAATTATTGTAAAAAATACAACCAGACCATTATTTTGTTATTAAGAGATATTAAGTCAAATTAAGCGCATTAAACGCTTATCTGTTAAGCTTTAAATACAGCCAGTGTAAAAATTATTCGTAATAGGTAGAGATTTTTAATTTATTTAACAATAATTTTTATTTGATAATTAATTTGAAAAATTTGCATAAAACTTGCTTGATGTCGCTGTGTAAAACTATAACTGATTGGTTGCATTCAGTCTCTAGTAAAGCAAATAGCAACAGTAACTGTAATAAGCCGTTACTCTGTTTACAAAATTCAGCTGTCTAGATACACGTCACATCTAGAATTATGTGATTCTCTTGCAATTAAAAACTCTTTGTATTGTTTTCGATCTAGATGATGGTTTAGATCTAGACAGTTTATTTTTGTAAACGGAGAAATAACATGTTCGTTTTCTATTATTCTTGGGTTTCCGTATGTCTGGGAGCTTTCATCTCATCTTAGTTTAGCACCACAATTAACTTAGCAAGACTTCCAAATGAAAACTAGTAAGTCTACTAACAACAGGATCACACACGGCAAGTTTAGTTAGGAAATTCTTGATTTTGTAGGAGAGAGAGGAAAGAAGAATGGAAAGGGTTACAAACTTGCTTGTACTTGGCAATTCACTTTTGTTTTCTCTTCGTATCTTTTATAAAGATGTAAAAAAGAAGAAGAAATGAATGATTGAATAAGAATGCTAAAATTGCCAAAACAAAAAATTGAGGTGTGGACAAAACGACAATTTTAAAAGAGAATTGAGAAAGAATTGCCCAACTAAACTTGAGGTAGGTGACTCTGGGTTTTTATTTCCCAAAGCGGAAAAGCCAGATAACTCAGATAAGCCGAGAAATCTCTTGTGTATCACGGTCGGGTTATTATTATTGATTTTTATATCGATACCTAGAATTCAAATTAGAATCAGGAGTGTAAACTAGTCACCTGGCCACTGAGGCCATAATAGACTTATTGTGACACCACTTTCATATTACAAAAACTTGTTAAATCTGGTACTCATTAAGAATTTAAACACTTTCCAGGGTGATTATTCCTTTAAGTCAGATGATTGTAGGTAGTGATATCTTAAGTAACAAAATGGGTGACACAATATATGATGTGCTGTCTCTTCATCTTCGTTACATAACCTGCAGAGGTCATTTTGACTGATTCTCATATTTGCAATGTTCAGTTATGAATCCCGTGACCATGCAAATTCCATACCAAGTCAGCCTAAGTAATTCATGCGTTCTCTTTCGAGATCGAAATAGCATGAATGTTGTCGCTACTCTGATACCACCTTTGAGATAAAAGCAAAACTGGTCAGGAACTGCCTAATAATTCTAAAAAGAGCAGCTTCAGGGTTCACTTGATATGAGTGACAGGTCATAGTGGATATGTAAGCAATGAGAAGGCAGACGAACTTTCAAGAAAACGAACAGCTAATAGATTCATTTGCCTAGAACTATTTTGCGGACTGTCCTGAAGCTCTATTAAGCTCAGTTTTAGGGAGTGGCTTCAAAGAGAATATTGGCTGCAAAAAAAAAGTATCAGTTTAGCAAAAACATTCATGACATTCCGATCTCGGAACATAACAAATGAATTACTTAGCCTGACCTGATTAGGGATTCGTATTGTTGCAGGATTCATAACTAAGATCAGTCTACACGACCCCTGCAGGTTATGTAACAAAGTACAGGTCTTAATTGGAATTGTTTTTGTTACTTAAGACGTCACTACCTACAACTGTCTGACTGAAAGAAACAAATCACCCAAGAAAGTGTTTACATTTTTAATGAATACCAGACTTAGGGAGTGTTTGTCACAATATTTCTATTGGATCCTCATTAATCAGCTGACTAGTTCCCACTCCTGATTCCAATTTAAATTAAAATTTTGTTTGTATGAACATTTTGCAATAAGTTGCTTAATAAGGAATATGAAAAAGATTTTTGTGGTATGTTTGAAAAATGTTCTTACTGCCCTGATGGCCATGAAAGCAGATCCCTGTTACTCATAATGAAATAACAAGCTCGATTATGCCGAAGATCAGACTTTTTTTTTTTGGATTTAAATACACAGGAAAGCTATTTTTGAATGCTTTTTCGATTTAGCCTGTTTTAAAAGGTTTCATTTTAATTTGTTATTCAGCAATAATTTTTTTTTGCTGTTGCGGCTCTGACTGG
The DNA here is from genome assembly GCA_947397855.1 of Thelaira solivaga. Classification (NCBI taxonomy): domain Eukaryota; kingdom Metazoa; phylum Arthropoda; class Insecta; order Diptera; family Tachinidae; genus Thelaira; species Thelaira solivaga. Next base: position 62,244,666 of record OX377613.1, read on the forward strand.
ATATGTGTTTGTTGCTATAGCTGGTTTTATTTATTTATCTTTTTGTAAATTTTTTTTTTGGCAGACTTTATCGCTTTATTGTTGTCGTCACTTTATTGACTGACTGTTTTACGGTTTGGTTGTAGTGTTCATGCTTCCTGAAAATTAATTTTTTTCCCGCTTACCCTGCTGGTCATTAACAAAAATCCAGTGTTAAACGTTTAAGACAAAAAGTTATGAACTTGAGTTTAAGTTTATGTGACCACATGTATATCCATCGATCCATCCATCCATCTATCCATCTGCCTTTTTGTGATTCTCTTTTTAGTCTGTGTGTGTTTGTTTGATGGTCGTCGGTTGGTTGGCTGCTTCTCGAGTTTGTCTGGCCGACAAGTCGTTTGGGGTCTGGTTGGGTTGTTTTATTTTTGTTGTTTTTGCAAGTGTCTGTTTATTGTCTATTTTGTGTTTAAGGTTTGTTGCTCAAAATGTCTCCTTAAGTGGTTGCAACAATATTTAGTTTAGTTAAAGCTGTTGCGCTGTATGCGTTACGTTTCATATTCATTCCATTCAATAGCGGCAACTGCGAGTGTGCTTGTAGTCGTATTTATCCATTCTTTATTATGCGTTGAATTGTTGCAACATAGTGATTGTTGTTGCTGTGGCATTTGCTATATTTTTCATGGGCGGTCGTGCTTAACTCATGCTTGTGTATTATAATTCTGTTTCTTTTTGCTCAGTTTTGACTATAGTTTGGTTTTTGTTGTTGTTTGTTTGGGTTTTTGTGGTCACATTCATGACAACCATCAAGTCGGTCGTCGTCGTCGAGTTTAGTCAATTGCTCATTTTGTTATTTCAGATACTTCTTGCTTGTACGTAGCAACAGCAAAAAAATCTCTTTTTTTTATTTAAAGCAGAGTTGTTTTGTCAGGGTGTTGTTTTGCTTATCTGTGTACAATTCTTCACTTAATACAGTGGGCGTAGTGAAGATTCAAAGTGTGTTGTAGAACAGTTGCACCATAATTTATATAAAAATTAAATTTGATTTTAGCAAGCAGGGTTCTTTACACTCTCTTATTTAAAATTTCTCTGAAATAAAATGAGTTTTTTTTTGTAATTAAAAAAATGTATACTCCAGCCTGAGCATGTATGAAGCACTTGCTTTTCTGCAAGTACGTCTTTTAAAGTACATAACATTGCATTGATTTAGAGTCTCGTATTAAAGCAGGCTGCACTACTTTGATGTAGTGATTCCAAGAAAAAAAAAATATTTATTGAAAACTCAGCTTGGGAATAGTGGCTGCGATTTCATCCCATGTTCTATGTGTGGCATGCAATCAAATACAGCAGCTTTGAAAATGTTTTATTGCCTCAACAAAATAACTTATTTGTTATTCCAAAGATATAAATTGAACTCCATCGTCTATATAACTTTTAAACAATTGTTCGAATAATTTTTAACAATTATTCGAATACATATTTTTTACTCTTTTGTTTTAATAATTTTAGTCGATTCGTGGGAAAACTTAAATAGGTTATTCGTATAATTTTAATCGATTATTCGATTAATTTTATTCGTTCGTTAAAAAAAAATCTGTAGAATATTATTAGCATATGCTTGTACGAGTATTCGATTTAGCTGTAAATAATTTTTTAATAATTTCTAAACGATTATTCGAATAATTTTATTAGTTTGCTTAAAAAAAATTAAAAGATAATTATAATAAATTTATACGATTATTCGAATAATTTAAAACGATTATTCGCTTCGTTTTAATAATATATTTTAATACTTTAAAAGATTATTTTAAATTCTTTACTGGGTTATTTGTATAATTGTAATCGATTATTTGGTTCATTATTTTAATAGTTGGAAACAATTTTTTAATAATTTCTAAACGATTATTCGAATAATTTTAATCGATTATTCGAATAAGTTTATTCGCTTGCTTAAAAAAATTAAAAGATAATTATAATAAATTTATACGATTATTCGAATAATTTTAATCGATTATTCGGCTTAGCTTAGTAAGATATTTTAATAGTTAAAAAAGATTATTTAAAATATTTTACTGGATTATTTGAATAATTTTAATCGATTATTCGCTTCATTTGAAAAAATTATTTTAATAGTTGGAAATGATTTTTTAATAAATTTTTTCACGATTATTCGAATGATTTTGAATAATTTTATACAGTCATTCGAATAATTTTTAAGCGATTGTTTTTATAAATTTAAATTTTTATTAGAGTCATTTTAATATATTCTTTAAAAAATTTCAATTGTTTTTAAGCACATTTCGATTTTATGGTTCCAATAATTTTTAAAAGGTTATTCGAATAATTTTAATCGATTTATCACATAATTTTTTTTTTTTTGTTTCTTTGAAAAAAAGAAATTTGTTTAGAGATTATTAAAATATTTTTAGAATAACTTCAAGCAATTATTCGCTTCATTTTAGCAGGTTTTTTTAAAATGATTTTTGGCCTAATTTAAATAAATCGCCGTAACAAATTATTTTTTTTTAATAAAATATTTCGGTTTATTTGAAATAATTAAATTATTTGAAGGTAATTAATACCAATCAATGAAATTTTTGATTCCAGGTTGTAGTTGTAAATAATTTTTTAATGTCATTAATAGTTTTGGTTACTGGTAAACCTGCCTAAATGGGTGTCATGAAGCAACAGGGTATATTAGTCAAACCTATCGCTACTTTGTTACCTTTTGTTTATTTAAATTTTGTTATAAAGGCTTTCTAAATTTTAAATTTCTTTGTTTGTTAGTTTATTTGACCTTTTTCGTTTTAATTTAAAAGGCTAGTTTATTAAGCTTAAGATCGTATTATAAAAATTTATTTTTATATCGCTATTCGCTCCAACTTTGCTTAACTTCTAAATATATTCTGAAAAAGCTACGAGGTCACAAGCTGTTTCATTTTAAATTTCTTAAAATTTAGTTTGCTGCAGTTTTTTTTTTACAAGCACACTGTACTTCAGTTCCTTTACTTTTATGAGTGTCTGTCCGTTTGTCTCAATCTCCACATATTATGCCGCCAGACACAAAGACACATTGATTTAGCACTGTTTTGGCTGTTTATTTATAATTTTTTTTCATTTTTAATTTTTTTTTTAATTCTTCATTCCTGGGCTGTAAATATGACTTGCATGCAATGCTGGCTGTTGTTGTTGTTGCTGCTGCCGCTGCTGTTGCTTCTTATGATGTTGCGTTGATATTGTCTTTGTTGAGGTGTCGTCCTCGCTTAAATTAGCTCACAATAAATTGTTTTTTTTTCTCTTGTTTTGTTTTATATAAAACAAAAAACACAAAAAAAAAAAAAAAAAAATTAACAAAAACTAAAAAGTAAAAAAATAATATTCCTTGATTTGTTTCTGTAGGTACATACTTTTTGAACTTCATGGATGGATATTTATTCTGTTGCCACTTAAAATGTATTTTTGCTTAATTTTTCTTCGATTTTGTTTTAATACTTCGTACATAATTTGTTTGTTATTCGCCCGTTTAACTTTATTATTATACTTTTTTCCTGCTTTTAAGTTTTCATAAAGTTGTTTCTTTGTAGGCTGGTTGTACATAGTACGTCTGTCTGTCTGTCTGTCCGTCCGTGGTTGTTCTTTTCCTGTTTTATATTTATTTACTTTGATGATACAAATACATATACACGTACATGTGTAGTACATACATACATATGTATCTATGTGTGCATTTACGTATGTGTAATTATGGTAAATTTTCCAAGAATTATCGTTTCGTTTTTTCAGATTTAAAATCAAAATACCAACAAGTAGTATTTTTGCTCATATAAATGAACTGCATGCAAAACTACATTTTGATTAAATAAAAAAAAAAAAAAAAGAAAAATAAAAAAAGGAAACGCATAAATTCGTTTTGTTTAAAATTGTGGACATCGTTAATAAAACATTGATTTGTAATGCTATCAATCGTTATGAAATCGCAACGTTCAAAACGCATTTAAAAAAACAGAAACTCCTTGTAAGCAAAAATCGTATAAGTCCGTCACATGTTACACTTGGATCCATAAAGTGTTGTAAAGTCTTCTTTTTTACAATAAAAATAATTAGGCTGCAAATTGTTAATTTTAGTTCCACTTCTCGCTTTAAATTATAATTTAAGTGAATCATACAAAGAACATACGAAAAAGTAAGAAAATCCTTATGATTTTGTTATCACAAAATCATATGATTTATGTAACAAAATCAAGCCACTTAAGTGATTTTAAAAATACAAGTGATTTGCAGTAAATTTTTTTTTGCAACAAACCTGTTTAATTGTTTCACTTGTTAGTTGTCTTTTAGATTGATGAGTAGCAGGATAACTTATCAATTTGTAGGTCGCAGGTTCGATTCCTGTGCTGGTACTTTATGGTCAAAGTTACCAGTACTCGTAAAATTAATTTCGAATATTAAAAATTAATAAATTTAATAAACTAAAGCCTACAAGCATACTAATCTTTAATCGATTAATTTCGAAAGTAACACTGTGCTGCAAAAAAACCTGATTCTTGCGCTTTATGATAATTTTCTTAATAATCACAGAAATCGTAGTTGTTAATGAATTTTTAATTGCGAATGTAGTGAAATACATATCCTGCATTCACATTTGTAAAACCTGGGCCAGTTTAGTGATGCACAACGGGAACATTTTCATCAAGAAATGGTTGCAAAAATAAAATAAAAATGATACTAATGATGCTGAGTTACAAAAAGAGAAAACGGCCAAGCAAACATTTATGAGTAGAATGGCCAAAAAATTGTATGTCTAAAACAATTTTGTTCTAATAAAAGTAGATTTTTAACAGATTTAAAAATAAAATAAAAATTGGGTTTTACTGATTATTAAACATATTTTGAAAATAAATTCAAAAATTATATGGCTCCTTCACGTAAAGAAAAAATATTTTTGAATATGATCACCGTAAACATAGTTTGTTCTCCTTAAAAATATTATTGTTAATTTGAAACATTTGAAGCAACAAACAAGTTTCTAGTTATTTTTAATCATACTTTGTTCACCGTCATAGACATACTTGAATTTATCATAATATTTTTGGTAAAATTTTAACTGAAGCCATAAATATATAAACAGAATAATGAGCAAAATATGGTTGAAAGTAAATTGTTTTCTATTTTGTTACCTTCGCAGCCACATAAATAAATTGAGTATAAATGGTTCAAGCTCAACTGAGCTTCGCGGCTGAAGCGGTTCTCAAATTCAACGACTGGTAAAGTCAAATAAAATTGACAAAATTCCAAAAAATAAATATAAATCGAAACGAAAAAATCATTAGAATAAAAAATTTTAATAATGAAAAAAAAAATTTATAAAAAAATTTATGTATGCAAAAAAATTATAAAAATTGTAGGTATAAAAAATTAAGAAAAAAAATTTTTTTTTGGCAGTCTACAGTTGGCCGGTATTTTCAATATGTTGCATCATAAATCTAACCATACTATGTGGCCACCAGAAAATGGTTGCCTTAACTATATTTTTTCTTTGCGTAAAAACGTTTCCAAACGTGAAAAATTAAAAAAAATTAATGGTTTCTTTCTAAATCCGTTGAGAAACTTAAAATCGGTTGGTATTCAGCTAAGTTACCAGATTATAAGTGAATAAAGGTACGAAAAACCCTTTTTTTACCCGGTATTCAAGATTTTGGGGTGTTTGGCAAATTTTAAAAACAGATTCTTGTTGCACTCGACAGCAACTACCAGAAAAGTAGTATCACTTCCCAGGTATAAGGTGGGCCAAAAAAAATAAAAATGCCTTAAAGCGAGCCCGTATAGCAATCAATTGTGACGGCGATCATTTGGCCGATATAATCTTCTCGACTTGACCAATAAAATTCTAAAGGTTCAAATAAACATAATCAAAAAACAGAATCGAAGTTTTTCAAACAACATCGGATGACTTCTTTTAAATTTAAATTTGGCGCCATTCGAAGTGTCATTGTTTGACATTTGAACCAGTTTTTTTTTTTTTTTGCCTAGAATTGAAGAAATGAATGTGGAGGGCTTGTGGTTTCAACAAGACGGCGCCACATGTTATACAGCTAGAGAAACAATTCAATTGCTGCATCAGTCATTTCATGGTCGTGTTATTTCGCGTTTTGGAGACCAGAATTGGCGGCCTAGATCGTGCGATTTAACACCATTAGACTGTTTTCTTTGGGGTTTTTTAAAGTCGATGGTTTACGCGAATAAGCCGACGACGACTCAAGCCTTAAAGAGGAAATTAGACGCTGCATTAATGAAATAGCGCAGCATTAATGCAAAACGGTCATTGAAAATTTCTATAAAAGATCGCGTGTGTGCCAGCTAAGCCGCGGCGGCCATCTATCCGATATGTTCTTCCATACATAACCTCATTCTGTCTACTTTACGATATAATAAAGTTTCACAATTTTTTTTAAATATCTGTGTTTTATTTAAAATTTAAATCTTGCGTTCTTGTTACGACACCCTTTATTAAAAGCTTATTTTATTTAAAAAAATTAAATTTTACAAAACGTAAAACTTCTAGAATAATAAACATTGAGAGAGCTTTGGATAACGTACTATACGTGTACCCTTGGCAATAAAAATCAGCTACATATTTTTCCCTTGATTAAATTAATTCGCCTTGCTTTTCAACAAGATAAACACAACATTAATTTACTCAAATTACGGCTTCAAATGTTCCACTAGTCAATTAATTAATATAATATCAATAAAAATAAAATAGTATTTAACTAAATAATACATATAAAGAGGTGCTAATAAATTTTAAAGCGTTAAATTTAACAAAAGTGTAATAAATATGAACTCTTCTTCTAAAATGCAAGTAATTAATCAAAAGCAAAAAACAATGTGTTTGTTTTCTGCATAAGCAAAAGGTACATACTTTTATTCTTTGCACTCTCACTCTCACTCTCTCTTAAATATTCTGTTTACTTTTTAAAGAATGCCAGGTACTGTTACATTTTTGTTTTTTTTTTTATTTTTTGTGTGTTTTTTTTAAGCAAGCATGCAAATATATTGTATGTGTTTATGTACATATACAAGCAGGTAATCATTTATTTGCATGTTCACATGAACTTAAAAGCTTGAAAAAAAAAAATCAAGTGACTGTATGAAAAATAATGCTCTCCAAAATATACTACGCAAGGTGACCAGCTTAACGATTTTGTCTAAAGGCAGTGATTTTACTTTTATATGTACGAATAAACACCTTAATTATGAACAAAAATTCTTGAAGAATATTAATTCCCATGTGCTATTGCTGTGAGGGATTTTGGCAGCTTACGGACGAATATTACGGAATGGGACACATATCATTTTAAAGAGAAGGTCGTCAATCTACTGCCCAAATACTCAGAAGTTACTTTGGATTATTTTAAAATTTTTTTGAAATTTCCATATTGTTTCATTTAATTGTGCATTAAAAAGTAGTCAATTGTGAATAAATTATGTTAATAATTCAGCTGTTGGTGATAAGAAAAAACTTGCATTTTTTAACATCAAAATAAGATTTAATTAATTTTCAAAAAACAAAACGAAATTATTTTCCAAATAAAAAAACAAATTAAACTAAAATTTATTTAATTTTTGCGAAATTTTGTATATTTTCTTACATATTTGATCTTTCTGTTTGCTTTCCATGAGACAATTTAAGCTTAAGCAAAAAGTACAAATTTATCTATATTGCGGAATCCGCAGCAGCGGAATGAATAATTAATTGCAAATTTTGTTTTTGCACAAAAAATGCTTTCCGCAATCGTGAAACGCAATAATTAATTAGACTTATTGTGTTCAGCCAGTACAGTTTATATAGTTTCCACGACTAAGTTATAGAGCATGGGGTTTGTGTTAAAGGGTTTTGTAGGGCAAGATCTATTCTTGTAAGTAAGTGAGTTCTTAGACAATAAGATAATTATCTTAATTATAATTGGTCTTATTTAAGGCTTGGAGCAGAAATAGTGTACTATAGATTGTACGGGGTGGATCTAGCACACTTTATGGCTACATCGCTTTATCGAGTAGGTGGTTCAAAACGGAATCTTGCGGTTCTAATTAAGGTCCATTAGGTCGCCACGTAAACTAACCAACTAATGGGTTGTACAAATAGTTTTCTGAATTAGTCCCTTTATGGCCCAGTGGAGATAACCTGCTCTACAGTTTTATATTCTTTTATCAGTTATCAGAAAGTGTATGAAATAAAAATGAAAGGTAGTAAATCTTGAAAACCGGTTAATTAGTTTCAAACTAAGTCTTGTTTTATTTGAATTCTATGAATTTTTATCTCAGACGTAAGACACTTTCTTGTTATTTTAAATACCACTGCTCCATAATCTTATTTTCTTTTTCCCTTATGAAAAAAATTTTAGCAATAAAAACAAATTCACTTTCTTACCCAATTTAAAACAAAGTGTGAAAAATATATGCGTTATTTATTTAAAATTATATTTTTTTCAGACTTGTCTAAATTGCAATAAAGTCGACTTCTAGATATGATATCCTTAATAAAAACATTTCACTTTAAAATTTAAGGATAAAACAAAAAACACAATTAAATTAATTTGCTATTAGCATTAATTTGTTTTAAAATGCTAACCAAACATGCTTAAATCAAAGTAGTTTAAAATGAATACAAACAAACTCACTAGTGCTATACACGCATACATACACACATAAAAGTTACTTACAACATTTTGTAATTTAGCAGTTTGTGGTAAATCACATACGTATTCACATAACTAAGGATGTTCCCCTGCGTTTCTTTGCATTTTTTTTCTATTTGTATTTTTTTTGTTACTGTTGTTGTATTTGAGGCAGACTTAATAACAATTTTCATCAAAACACACAATCTAAAATCTCTTAAAATATGTGGATACAAAAAGGTGGTCGCTTGGTCGGTGGATCTATAGATTTTTATGTGTATGTTGCAGCATTCAGAACACATTCCAACAAAATGCTTATTGTGCTATCATTGAAAGCATACATACTCGTATATATTTGCTGTGGTGTATTTCCATGCTTGTTTAGTCTAGTTTAGTTTGGTTTAAACAGAAAAAAAATCCCAAAAAATGTGCAACAATTTATAAAAGTGCAACCAGTAAAAAGACATAAACTGAAAACAACACCCAAATTGAAAAAGAAAAAAACAAAAATAACACAGAAATGGAAAAAGAAATATTGACTCAAAACATACTAAAATGACTGTGACTGAGTATGAGTGTATGTTTGTTAGTTATAGCACTTTACAGGTTGTGTCAAGGATACGCATTTCATACTCAATATACTTAGCAACTGGGTGGTTGTGATGATGGTGTTGTTGGTGGTGGTGGTGATGGCAGTACGGCTGGTGTTGCTTGCATGTACTAGTATAATATGTCGTACTATTTGTATTTATGCATTTCATACTTACAAAGTATGAAGCAGATATCACTGGGCTTCAAACAGTTTGTTAAAGGAATTCATTAATTTTGGAATGCTTTGGCGATTTCTGTTTTTCTGTTAATAATTTAATAATAGTATTTTTATTTAATTTAATTAAAAAAAATTTAAATTAAATTTAATTAATTTTATTATTAGTAATAATAAATTTTCCTGAAGAAGACCTTCAAAAGAAAGTCGAAAAATTCGAAAAATTCGAAAATTAAAATAAAAACCATATTTTCATTGAGATCTTAAGCTTGAATAATATTACTAATAATAAATTTATAAGATCGAATAATTTACAAAAATTAAATTAATTTTATTTAAAAAAATTTTTTTTTCAATAAAAATACAATAAAGATATTAAAAAAAATTTTTTTTTAATATTTTTCACATAAAAGTTATAATAATTTTTAAAACAAAATATTCTTTGTGTCAAAAACATAAATTAAAAAAATACAAATAAAGAAATTTTGTATGAAAAATTTTCTTTTAAAAAAAATTTTAATTAATTTTTCACGAACAAACATTTTATTATTGGATTATTAAAATATAAAATTATAAAATTTTCGGAACAATAACAAAATTTTTTTTTAAATAATTTTTTTATTAAAACATAATTATTTTGTAAAAAAAATAATTTTTTTATTAAAATAACTTTTTTAAATATTTTTTTTAAATACATATTTATTTAAAAAAAAAATATTTTTTTAATATTGTAAAAATTATTTTTATTATTATTTTTTTTTAAATATAAAAATTAATTTTTTAAAAATATTTTTTTATTAAAAAGTATTTTTTTTTTTAAATAATTTAAATTTTTTTCTTATAAAATATTTTTTTTAGTAAAAAATTATTTTTGTTTTAATAAAAAATATTTTAAATAAAAAAATATTTTTTTTTAATTTTTTAAAAAATAATTTTTTTTAAATAATTTTTTTCGTTAAAAAATAATTTTAATTTTTTAATAAAAAATAATTTTAATTTTTTAATAAAAAATAATTTTTTTTATTAAAAAATAATTTTTTTTATTAAAAAATTATATATTTATTAAAAAATATTTTTTGGGGATGGTCTATAGATTGGTGGGTAATGGTCTGGAGGTCGCAGTTTCTTTTCTTGCCCAGAACTTGGAAGTCAACGTTACCAAGTGCTCGTTAACAAATTTAATCTTAAAATTAATTTCTAATATTAAATATTAATACATAATAATAAATTTTTAAAGAATTTTTTACAATAAAAAATTTTTTGACGAAAATTAATTAAAAAAAATAATTAAAACAATTTTTATTCAAACAAATTTTTGAGAAAAATTTAAAAAAAAAATTTTTTTAAGGAAAATTTTATTTTTATAAGAAATTCCTTAAGCAAAAAATTATTTTAAAAAAATTTAGGGGATTTACAGTAGTATCGCATCAGTCATAATGTCTTTAAGTCCTATTATTTTACGATAGTATAAAAAAATTTTTGTTTTTATTCAAAAAAAGAAAAAAAAGTCCTAAAATAATAAGACCTTTTTCTACTGTGTTTAATATTAATATAGACTTAAATTGGAAATAGCACACTAAGTTATGAAGGGTTGTTCACAGCATGCGTAATTTTTCGTGTTGGTTTTTTATGACTATTAATTGAATCGCCTAATTGTTTCCTTAAAAAATTAAAATAAATTGTATTGTAAAATATTTTTTATTAATTAGAATTTATAAAATAAGACCTCAAGCTTAATAAAATAGCAATTTTAATTAAAAAGAAAAAGGTCAAATAAACTAACAAATAAAATTTTTATTAATTTTTCTTTAGCCATAGAAATTAAAGAAAAAAATTATATAAGTAATAAATGTACCAAAAGAAAAATTTATTTGAAAAAATTTAATTTTTTTGTTAGTTTTTAAAAAAAAGGTTAATTCACTTAAAAATAATTTTTAAAAATTAATTTTTTTAATTAATTAAATAGTTTTAAAGCGCTGATTATCGTTTACAAAAATCTTTCTTTCCTGGCTGTCGTATGGTTGTTTGTTTCTTTGTTTGTTTGTGTGTTTATTACCAGTATTTGTTGGCACTCTCTGTGCTGTGTTCTAGTTAAAGGTAGAAAAGTAAAAATAAAATAGAATTTTGTTGCATTGTTTTTGTTGTTGCTGCTGTTATAAACATCATGCCACTAATGTCTAGCTTTGGAACTGTATAGCTTTTTAAACCATTACATTGCAATATTTTGTAGCTTATTGTTGGTTGCCTTTTTTTTTTTTTGTTGCCTCTACCTTTAAAAAAAAAAATTTTTTCTTTTGGTGTTTTTTTTTAAATTCTTTTTGTTGCCATTTCTTTTTGTTTTTTTTTAATGCTATTTTTGATTGCCTGCACCACTATGGTGGATTATGTTTGTCCTTGTTGGATAGATTTTTTTGCACTTTGGTTTTAGATTTTTGTTAAATAGAAGTTTATTTTTTTCTCTCTGCTTCCTTTTACTCCAACTCTAAACTGTCTACAGTTGTCTACTTTATTAAAGAGTTTTATGGGTTGTTGTTGTTGTTGTTATTTGCTGTGTGTATTGGATTGCAAAATGCTTTTACTAATGTGTTGGTTAAAAGGAGTTAGTTGGGTAGAAGAAGAGAGGGGGTGTGGGTTGGCTTGTGAGCAGTTTGTGTAACATTCTGGCAAAATGCATTTCAATATATTTTACCCTAAAGTTGTCATTATTATTCCCGCACTTTTATTTTCTCCTTTCCATTCATTTCGTTTCATTTCGAGAGCCAAGCCAACTTTTGTTTATTTAGATGGTTGTCAATTGCATTCTGTCTGTATGTGTGTTTGTATGTGCATATTTTTTATTTTTTATTTTGCAGTGGCTCCTTGTGTTTTTGTATATTTTTTTGTTTGTTACTTTTTGCTCCATGTTAGATTGTATGGCTGTCAGTTTTGTTTATTGCCTGACAGTTGTGGTCAACGTAATTCTAAAGGAATATTTTTTGCTTCTTCCACTCAGCTCTAGTTTTTCTTTTGCTTTTTATTTTTCTTTTTTTTTCTTTACTTTTTTAGGCACTTTAACAATTTTGTTTTATAGTTTCTTTTATTGAAACAATTTTAATTTTCTTATGTTGGCTTTTAGTTTTTAAGCAATTAGAATGTGACTAATTAAACGATTTAAAACTTTTTCGAAACATTTAAAGGCTTAAACAGTTTCTAACAAAATTATTTAGAATTTAAAAATGTTAAAATAAATTAATTTGTGATTCCTCACTACCTCGTTGTCATTTGAAAAAACCTCTTGTTAAAGTTTTAGTTTTTGTTTTTTGCTTTCAGTTTTAAAATTTGGTTGTCTTGTAGTGTGTTATTAGGCCGAGTTTGCTACATCTTTTTTTTTGTTCTTTTTTACTTTTCAGTCTCTTCTTCTCTTGCAATAAATATTTAGCTTAACTTGGCAAAACTATTTGCATGCAAAAATGAATTACAAATGGCATTTAATCTATTTGAAATACAGGCAACTAAATGTCTAACGACATTTTCAGTGCAAATAAAACACTTCAACAAAAAAAAAACAATGTCGAGAAAGTCATTAAGTTTTGACGTTTTAACTCATGATTTATTAACGGAATACTATGTGTGTTGAATTAAATTTTTAAAAGTTTATGTAGAATAAATAAAAATATAAATTTTAAAATTAATTTTTAAAAATATAAAAACAGTTTTTCAAAGGACTTTAATTTTTTTAATAAAATCGAAAGGTCTTCAAACACGGTTTCGCCCCAAAAAAAAAACTAAAAATTATATCTAAAGTATTTTTGGTTGTTGATTTTAAAAATGCATTTAGTTTTTTTAAATTGATTTTCTTTTCTGTTATATTTTAACTGAAGTAGGTGACGAGATGAATAAAAGCATTTTTTTTAAACAGCTTGTATTTATAAAAAAAAAAATCCGAAATTCCTTTAAGTCCCACCCACTTTAATATTTTTCTCATCCACTCAGTAGTTTTAAAAATATTTTAAAATATGTGAAAAAACAATTTTAATTTTTTTTTTTTTAAATTTTTGTTTTAAAAAATTTATTTAAAAACTAGAAACAGAAACTCACAATTTTTTCCAAACAAACATATAGGCCTATAAGTTTTAAACAAAACAAGTCCTATTTTATTAAGATCATTAAACAATTTTTGATTTTATTTACAATTAAGTGCTGCTACTTCAAATTGACCAAAAATTGTCATGTGGGTATTTCAAAGACAACGCATATGGCAACACTTATTTCGTATATAATGCTGTTTGTTGTGTTGCATAAGTTCAATATTTATTCATTTAATGAAATAATTTCATTAATTCAATGAAATATTTATTCCATTAATTTAATCAAAATATTCCTTCAATAAATGAAAGAATATAATTAATTTAATGAAACTTGCATTCATTTTAATTAATAATTTCAGTAAATTAATGAAAAATTCATTCATTTACTTAAAGAATTTCTTTGATGTAATGAAACATTAATTTTTTAAAGAAAAAGTTTCATTAATTTAACTAAATATTGATTCATTTAATGAAAAAATTCATTAATGCAATAAAACATTCATTCCATTAGTTTAATGAAAATATTAATTCATTTAATGAAAAAATTTCTTTAATTTAAAGAAAAATTTTTTCATTTAATGAAACAAATTTATTGATTCAATGAAATATTCAAAATAATTTCATTAATTGAATGAAATAATTTGATGAATGGAATGAAAAATTTTCATTAATTGAATGAATTAATTTCATTAATTGACTGAAATAATTTCATTAATTGCATGAAATAATTTTATGAATTGAATGAAATAATTGGATGAATTGAGTGAAATAATTTCATTAATTTAATGAATTAATTTCATTAATTGAATGAATTGAATGAAATAATTTCATTAATTGAATGAATTAATTTCATTAATTGAATGAAATAATTTCATAAATTCAATAAAATACTCATATATTAAAGGAAATAATTTCATTTATTCAAAGAAAATATTTAATTGGTTTACTTAATTTATAGTAGTTCATTGAATTAATGAATCGTTTAATTGGTTTTACGAAAAAATTTTTTCAGTGTAGTCAACTTTGTATTATTGGGTACAAATGCACCGCTATCTGTAAGATCTATTGTGCAGCTCTATAACCAGGGAATAAATTGCAAAACTTTTTACAAAACTAGTAGTTGTTGTGGGATTCATTTTACCTAAGTCTTCTGGGGCCAGTATCCTACTGCCTGGGAAGCTAATTCTGCGTGTTGCCACGATGGGCAAACGTACGAAATATGTTTCAATGTTTTTTTTTGCCTTCTTGACAGAAACGGCAGCAGGCGTCAGGTACCACACTAATTTTATTCATGTGCTAATTGAGCCTACAATGTAGAGTTTGACATCATATCTGCTGCGGTTGAGCATAACATCTACTCTAATGCGTTAGGGGTTAATGACTCGCTTTAACTGTCGTTTGCTCTGTAATTCTGTAGAAGGGCTCTAGAGCCTTTTTAGATATAGTCAGTTTTGGCTAAATAAATTAATGTTTTTAAGCGTTTTGCTTTTGCTTAATTTTTTTTTCTAAATATTTTAAAAGTTTTTAGACAAAATTTTTATCACTGAATTTCAGCCTCAAATTACTGCTAAATATTTTAAAATTTAATTTAATTTTTCTTTATATTCTCTAAAAACTCTAAAGTTTTGTTTTTTTTTTACTTTTAAATTTAAACTTTCTTTTATTTGTTTTTTAAAATAGTTCATCATCATGCATTTACTTACTTACTTTACTTGCACACAGCACACAGTTACACATATACAATTTCCTTTCTATATTAATGTGTATGTGTGTGTGTGTGTGTCAGTGTATGTTTACGTTTGAATACTGTAAGTTAGACGACCTGACATGAATGCCTTTAACAAAAAAAAAAAAAGTTTTCAAAACATTTTTCCTATTTTTTTTAAACTTTTTTTAGTTCGTTTTATTTTCTGTGTCTTGTTTTAAGCTTTTGTTGCTTTTTCACTAATAGACTTGAATTTACTTTAGCAGAACAGTATTGTGCATGTTGACACAGTCTAACAGTCAGGTTGGGCCATTGGTAGAGACAGTGAGTGAGAAAAGTGGTGCTGCAGAAAATAAAATTTATAATTTTATTTGTCTTTTTTTAATGTGTTTTGAACTGTCTGTTGCATAAGTTACAAAATACATCTGTGGTCCCTGTTTCAATTCCTTTTAAAGCAAAGGAAGGGAAAGAAACAAAAAATGATTTGTTATTTTTAAAAGTGGTGTAAGTCTACTTTTCAAGAAAAAATTGTGAGCGCTAATTTTAGTTAGATGTTGTCTATATCTCACTAAAATTAGCGCTGACCTTTTTATTAAAGTGGACTTATACCACTTTCAAAAATAACAGCTCAAATAATTAATATATAAAATTTGAAGCCAACAAATTTGTAAGCAAAGTCTATTTACATTTAAATTAAAAAATTTTTAATTTTTTTATTTCATATTTTTAGTGACTTTTGGCCCCCACTGTATTTACTTACACACTTACTTGCCGTTATTTTTTTTTTAGTTTTGTAGTTTTGTAGGTGTGCACGTAAATGTATGTGTAGTATGCTAGTCTGTACATATTCATAGTGGCATAAAATCCCCATAATATTGTGATTTCCTTCTATATTTTTTTTTTCAACACAAACTTAAAAAATAAACTGCAAAATAGAAAAACTTAAAAAAAAAAAAAAAAAATAAAAACAAAATAGAACTGAACAGAACAGAACAGAACCGTATAGCATACAGAGCCATAACAAAAATGCATTCCCATAAGACAGTAACTGCTTGATGCACATTCTGCTGTACAAAAGTATAAATTCATTTTCGAAACATACAATAAATACCAGCGTAGTTATTGCAGCATTACATACACTCTCTCTCACACACACACATACACAACTATACCTCTTTACCTAAAAAAGTATGTGTACGTATGCATGTGTTTGTATCTCAATCCTCACTGGCTAAAACCTCCATTATCCATGTCAAGTAGTAGTAGTAGCGAAATGGTCCTTGTTAAATTTTTAATGCCAATTGGAAAATTTTAAAGATATAAAACATTAATAGAGTTGAATATGAGAACAATATAGAAATTAAAGTTCCCCAGAAATCAAATAAATATTTAAGGCCCCTGTTACTACCGAGATCGCTTTCTGAACGGTCTCACTGTTCTGTTGAATGTAAGGATCAGACTTGATTAGAAGTATGTAGTCATTTTCGTGCTCAAAACAGAGTCTTGCGATGCTAATTGAAGGCCTTTCGGCCGCCACATCTTCCTTTTTTATGATTTTCCTGTTATGCAGGTATCCCCAAAGGATCACATTAGATCATCCAAGTGAGTCTCTTTTTTTTCTCTTATTGAAGCTACTATATGCCTACTTCTACCTCCTGTTTAAAATAGAGTCTTGCAAAGCTAACTGAAAGAATTCGGGACGCCATGCAAGCCCACCAAATCATCTACCTCCTTCT
Source organism: Thelaira solivaga (assembly GCA_947397855.1). NCBI lineage: Eukaryota > Metazoa > Arthropoda > Insecta > Diptera > Tachinidae > Thelaira > Thelaira solivaga. Next base: position 62,261,594 of record OX377613.1, read on the forward strand.
TCATGTTTTTCCTCTTATGTTTTTTCTTATTGTGCAACCTTACTTAAGGACTTGCTCCACTATCCAATTTAGTCGTTCAATCTGCTTCAAAAATAAAATATTTCACACTGATATTTTGTGGCTTACAAAAATAGAACAAAACGTGTAGGTGAGGTTCCATGGACTAATGGTAACGAAAACTATTGGAACGTAGTAAAGTAACTTTTAATCATGGAACTGGAGTCAAAGACATTTGTAGTAGCGTAGCCTGAATCCTGTTGTATTCTACGTGCTTAACGTGAAATATTTTTAAGGTTTAATTTCTAGAGGTATTAACAAAAGTGTTTTATAAAACGAAGGCCAAAACGTAAAAATAATTTTAGCTTAAGTCCTGTAAAATTTTATAATTTTCGGCTAAGCTCGGCTCTATATATTAGATATTTTCTTAAAATTTTTTTTTTGGTTATAAAATTCCTACTGGGACATTGTAACTGCATAGAATTCATAGCAATTCTAGTAAACTTTTTATATTATTGAATTGAATTCTACATGCAATGCTATTTCAGTATAGGTGTGTCAATGTTGAGTGTGTGTGTGTGTGTGAATGTGTATGTGGCTGCATGAGCTTGTATATTAATTTTATTGAAAATATCTGACTGTTTGCCTCTTGTTGCTATTTGGCTGACTTCGTGTGTGAGTTTGCATGTGTATGGGTGTGTGTGTGCATATGTTGAGTAGATATCAAAATGGTTCAGGTAATGTTATACTATTTGAACCATAATGCACATGCTATGAACATTTGTCACACAACAAAACTAAACTAAACTAAAAATAAAATTAAATGAAAGAAAGAAGAAAAAAATAAAAGGAAACATTTTCACTGATGAGACTGTGTGTATAAGTGAGTCTGCTTGAGAAAAAAAAAGCGCGCCAAAAAGGAAATATTAAAAGCGCCATCTACTTGTATAGGGAAATTATAACAACATAAACTTATAATGGCTAACATTTGCTACTCTCTTTTTCTATCTCTCTTTCTCTCTCTAGAAATCAGTTACTTTATAAAAACCCTTCAGTTTTGTAATTTTTTGCATGTTAAACTATTCTAGTGTAAAAAGCTAAGTAATCAGTTAATAATCAATGGCCAAAATAATAAATTGTCAGCTGTTTAATGTTAGTTAATTAAGTTCCTGATTTGTTTTCAATTTAATAGAAGAAGAGAAGAGAAGAGAAGAGAAGAGAAGAGAAGAGAAGAGAAGAGAAGAGAAGAGAAGAGAAGAGAAGAGAAGAGAAGAGAAGAGAAGAGAAGAGAAGAGAAGAGAAGAGAAGAGAAGAGAAGAGAAGAGAAGAGAAGAGAAGAGAAGAGAAGAGAAGAGAAGAGAAGAGAAGAGAAGAGAAGAGAAGAAGAGAAGAGAAGAGAAGAGAAGAGAAGAGAAGAGAAGAGAAGAGAAGAGAAGAGAAGAGAAGAGAAGAGAAGAGAAGAGAAGAGAAGAGAAGAGAAGAGAAGAGAAGAGAAGAGAAGAGAAGAGAAAGAGAAGAGAAGAGAAGAGAAGAGAAGAGAAGAGAAGAGAAGAGAAGAGAAGAGAAGAGAAGAGAAGAGAAGAGAAGAGAAGAGAAGAGAAGAGAAGAGAAGAGAAGAGAAGAGAAGAGAAGAGAAGAGAAGAGAAGAGAAGAGAAGAGAAGAGAAGAGAAGAGCAGAGAAGAGCAGAAATCTTATGTTATCCCTAAGAACTGTGGGGGAGTATAATTATTTTGTTGAATGTTTTAATTTTCTATGCAAAAGCATGTGGTGGTGGTATAAAACGGTTGGCATGATGGTGATGATGTTGCATACGAATACAACTGACTACTGCTGCTCCTTCCTACTACCAATTTAAACAAGGTACTTTACGGGGCATAAATATTTTTTTTATTTTTGCTTTTTTTATGTATTTTTTTGTTGTTGTTTAAATAAAAATTTTTGTTTGTTTTGATACTCATAGTGTGTTATTGATGATGATGCTGCAGCAAAAGCTGCTGCTGCTACAAATGCTTTAATATTGCAGTTGCAGTTATTATTTGCTAGTGAGGTTAATGTTTATGATCATTAAATTGTTCAGCATCCTTGTGATGATGATGATGTTGCTGGGGAGGTGGAGTAGGACACTGATTTTTTTTATTCGATATAAATACTCGCTTAGTGCTGATGTTGGTGTGGCTTGGCGTTTGTGTTTGCTGAAAAAGAAAAACAAGTTTGAGTTAAAATATATTTTTGTTGTTAATTTAATGTCGCTTACAGGCTTTAAAACATGCACTGAGTATTTATTTTAGCTCTCTTGAATTTTCTCTTTTTTTTCTTAAGTTTTTCAAGCGCATTTATGTTTGTGAATTTGTTGGATTTGATTTTTTATTTATTTCATTTTAGTTTGTTGTTTTATTTTATATTTTTATGTCAGTTGGTTGTTTGGGTATGTTCGTGTGTGTGTGTGTGTGTGTGTGTTTTAATGCTTGTCACTGGTTACTCTGTTGCCATTCATTTCTGTGCTCCTTTTCTTGTCTTTTTTTTTGTTTTTGCTTTTTTTTAGTTAAAAGTGTCAGTTGGCAAATGTTGTTTGTTTATAAATCTGTTTATGGAGCTGCTGTTGCATGTAAATACATGCAATTTTTCATGCACCATTTTTAGCTTAAATAAGTAGATAGAGATTTTGCTTAAATCAAAGTGTATTTGAAAAGAAAAAAATTAAATGTTTTTGCTGCTGTTGCTGCCTTTTTTCATTTAGAAATGCAAAATTTAAAATACTTTGTATTTATTTTCTCTTTGAACTCGTCGCATTTACATTTTTAATTTTTAGCTGGAAACTTTTCTTCAACTAGACAGATTGTTGAGCCTTTTTTTAGGTTAAAAAATGACAAGTTAGATTTAAGTATAATTGTTTTAAAACATTTTTTTTTATATTTAAATCATTTTAATGAAAAGAATTTCCTTTTAAGTTTCTTTTTTAGAAAAGAAAAAAAACATTTTTTTAATCATTTTTATAACTGAAATACTTCCACTGGAAAAAAATGTTTATAGGTATTCACTACTGTCTGCTTTTAAAATCAATAAAGTCTCTAAAAATCTAATTTTTATAAAATTTCTATGCCTTATATAAAAATGAAATGAAGCCCAGCAAAAGTTTTATTAAAAAAAATATTTTCTAATACAGTCCAAAAAAAAAAAAATTATAAAAGGAAGTGATTACTGATTAAATTAGAATAGACCCAAAAAAAGTTTAAGTGTATCAGGCTTTTTCAAATTTACCTTTAAAACAAATTGAGATTTCAAGTTTCCCTCCCTTTCCTAAAATATTTGTAGATAATCATGAGTGTCCTTAATTTTAGCTGCATAAAATATTCAACAAATTTGTGTAAAATACTACGAGGAATATTTTTGAGGAACATTTTAACCTTCTAACTGTTCGATTAAGGGGACTTTTTTGACTCTTAATTAAAAAAGTACCAAAAAGACCAATAAGTTACAGTATTAGAAGGTTTATATGAATCTTGGATTTTATTGATATGAAATGTTCAGTATCATGTACAAAACTACGATCTATATCTTTGTGGAACACTTTAACCCTTTAGCTTTTCACTAAAGGTGACTTTTTTTTTGACAACTTTTCGATTAATAGGGCTTTTTTGTCTCTTATTTGAAAAAGTGTAAAAAAGACCCATAAACTGAAGTGTTAAAGGGTTTAACTATTTTACAAAAATATTCCTTGTGAAATTCTAATATACGCCCTTGAACACACTAAGCCTACGGTCACATTACACAAATATTTGTTGAAGCCAGCGTAGCCACTACTTTTTGGCAAATATTTTTATAGTCGAACATGACTTGTATTATAGAGAAAATTAATTCAAATAATTTAATAAATTAATCTAAGCCCATATTTCTCTAAAATATATAAACTTATATGTAGATGACATACAGGTTATGCTTAAGTCGACAAATATTTGTTTAATGTGACCGTAGTTTAACGCTAAATTTGACGTTACTAACAGAAACACAGCAGCCTGTGAAATGTATTTATTTTAAGGTGTTGCCAAAAATGTTTCACGAAACTGAGGCCAACTCGTGACTATTGATGTCGAGTAACTTCAAACGAAATTTTTTAATTATTTCATTAAAAAAAAAAGTTCTATATTTTTCATTCGATATAAGACGCTTTGGTCTATTATCCTATTACTTTGAGGAGATATATAAGAGAAAGCTCTTAATTTAAGCTTTTCTTTTTGTTTGCTGGGTAGTACATTAAGCATAAAATCATAAACTAAACAAGTTCAAATGGTCTCTAATACAAAATAAATAAATAAACCACAAAATTAGCAAACAACAAGAAAACAAACAAACAGAATTAAAAAAAAAATAATAATAAATCGACAATTTAGAAGAGAAAAGCTTTTCTTTTTTTCGATTTAATTCCATTTAGAGAGAAATCAAATAAAAGTTAAATACAACAGCAACAACTGCTGTATAACCGAATAATAATAATTCCAACATATTAGCAATATTTTAGTTACAACAACAATAACAATGACAGGCAGTTAGGCAGCAGAGTAACAGCAACAGCAACAACATATTGTCTATGTGTCTAGACATAAAAAATCATAAAAATAAATTTTCAGTTTATAAACCTTGCAAACGCACAAACTTACAACAAAACAAGCCAAACATACACACACCCATTTATTCACTTGCATACATTTTCATTTTTACATGGATACTGTGTGATACTGTTACAAAGCCAGTGTTTTACAAATTCGATTATGAGATACAAAAAATATATAAAAATAAAAGTAGAAAAAAAACACATTTAGTGGTTGGGTCTGATAAACGCTTTATAACAAATTCAATAATATTTACACTAAATACTCACTTACATGAACATGCTTGCCTTATTTATGGGTATTCAAGTGTGTGTGTGTGGGTGTGTGCGTGTGTGTGAGTGTGTGTTTGTGTTTGTCTAGGCCTAACACTCACCCAACAAACTTACAAGTACCAGATTTTAAGTGTAGCTTATGTAAGCGGTCATATGTGAAAGTGGTATAAGTCCAATTTAAAAAAAAAAAAATTTTGTATTAATTATATCTTATTAAAACTAACTCTTACTAAAATTACCGCCGACAAATTTTTTTTAAAGTGGACTTTCAAAATAACAGCTCATTTTGTTTTATAGTTTTGAAAAAATTTTAAGTGGAAACGTGAATTTAAATGGAAAAATTACTCCAATTTGTGACAATCCTACTATCTAATAAGAGTAAATTATAATTAGCACAAGCTCCTGGTTGATTGATGAGCTACAGCATTTAATTTTGAACTGCATGCTCGTCCAGGTCATAAAGCAAAAATGCTAAATAGATTTAGATAACTAAGATAACTAAAAAATTCTCCTAACCCCTAGATAATAATAACTCAAATGGTTCAGCCATTAAAAACAGCTGGACATTCCCAGAAAAACTTTAAAGGCTGCCTTTTTGGTTTAAGGAACTGCAGAATTTTTTTTTCTTTTTGGGGAAAAGGCGGTAGACTGCATGACTGCATTCACGGTTTGTCGTAACTGACTGTGAAAAGGCGTTGTTGGAGTTGTTTTCCACCCCGAAACCGCTTTTTGTATTATTTCCAAGTAGATTCCGTGTAGCCTATCCGTGCCATCAGCTTCTATCTGTCTGCGTCCAGACTCCTCTTTGCTTCTTCGCAAGATATCACTTCATTCAGGTTCCGCTTCTTTGCTTTCAGGACGTTCTCAAAGAAACGTCCATATCTCTTCATCGCTTATCATTTCTTTCGCTAGATTTTCTGCAGAAACCATGCCCATTATCATCAGCAGTGCTTTGCGGCTTTCGCCTTAGCGGCAACACTCCAAAAAGGTGTGGTCTACAGCGTCCACGGTTACCTCTTTTTCATATATACAGCAAGACGTGGGACATTTGCCCATCCCTATAAAAATACAATCAGAAGTAGCCATGACTAAACAGCATCTGTGTCAGGGAATAGTTTACTTCATCCACTTTTTTCATCAGTTTGAAGGTCCACCTTCCACATTCTTCGTTAGTCCATCGTGTCTATCATTTTTCCATCGTCTCTTGTTTTATAATTGGTGAGTTGCTTTGGTTAGCTTAAGAGGATTTTTGTTCAATCACGATAACCAGAATATCAAATGCGAGTAAAGTGCGATAAGTTCATTGACCCGCAGTGCTGCTATTCTCTGTACTCTCAATAGTGTTTGCGCTCTGCAACTGCACCGCTATAATTTGAAGGATAGAGCTGTTGCTAGAGCACAAACGATCAATAATAATAGAAAATAAAACTACGTTTTCAGAAAGTTATTTCTCTAGTTGAATTAGAATGTCCTAATATTTGCTGGGTATTCTAGATTTTTTATATTTAATATTTTGGGGTGGCGTTTTATAGAATATAAAAAAGGATAATATAAAATGAAATAAAATAAATAAAAATTATCCAAACTATTCGCGCATGAATAAAAGTCATATAAAATTAAAAAAATAAAACTAGAACGTGCAAAAAAATAAAATAAAATGAAATAGTGGTAAGTTTGGAAAACCACAACGACATATTGCATATTGTGAGCAGAACATATTGTTGCAAGTCATTTTTGTTTTTTTTTTTTTTTTTTTTTTTTGCTACAAACAGGGGGAAGTAAAAAATAATAAACACAGTTTACAAAACAACAAACAAAATTAAAAAAAAGGAGTAAATCGATAACAATAAAAATAAAGCACTCGTGTGCAGGAGTTATAAAATTTAGTCGTGTTCTACATCATCCATGTAGCATCTCATGTATTTGATGTTACATAAAATTTAATTGAAAAAGAAATTCTTTTTACTTATTTTAGACAAAACAATTGTGCAGAAAAGTCAATTTCCTTTATTTAGGCTTTCAATTTTTAATTTTTTTTTTAAGGCCTGTAACGCTACCCAAATCATCTTTTGCACAGCCAAACAGTCAGGGCCAGGTTAGGAACTACAAAGGAAGCTTTTTTAAAACTTAAGCTTAGATTATAAGTATAATTAACTGTTTTGCTGCCTTCACTCGTTTTTTCCTGGTACTTTTTTCTATGAGTTCTTTAATATAAAAAGAGAGTTTGTATAAAATTTCACAGAAATTCTTCAAAAAAAAAAAAAAAATTTATGATTAAGAAAGCAAAGCAAGATTCCGGTTTAAAACTGAGCTTTAAGTAGGCGGCAAACTTTTGCGAAATAAACATTCAGTCTTATTATGAGTGTCGTTGTTGTAGTCAAATTTACGAAAAGCCCTCATAAAACATATGGCTGTTCTTGGCACGACAACGACACTCATAATCAGGCCTATTATTTGCACGGAATTTCGGCACTTCATATTCCCAAGACAATATCGAGGTTTGATAAAGCGATTTAGATCCACCTTCTTGGCAGAATCTACATCTTAATGTACATAAAATCAGGCTAAAAGAGTTATTAAGAACTTGAAGCTGGTATACCTATAGGAGAATGTCTTTGGGCTCCGACCAAATAATCTTAATTGGGAACAGAATAGACCCAAACCCGCTGTCCTCTCGAAAACAGTTGAAGGTGTTGGAGCGTTAGCATTTGGTCATAACCTCTGAAGAAGTTTATTTGTTTGTATGGGTCAAGAGAATTCAGTTTTTCAAGTCGAAATACCTGATAAAGAGCTCTGCCTAAGAGAGGAACTAGAAAGAGATACAAATCTTTATTCATTCGAACAGTAAAGCGTTATTACTAGCACTCAGACCAAAACTGAGCTGGGATAGCCTAATACTTCTAAAAAGACTAGCATCTAATAACAGGCTAATAGATTCATAGGCCCAGTAGCTTAGTTTTAAGGAGTAGCTGGAAAGAGCATCGCAACAATATTGGCTACGACAAAATATATCAGGGTCGCAAAAACATTCAAGCCATTTCGATCTTAATAGAGAACAGATGAGCCATTTAATAATTTGCAGTGTCACGGGAATAATGACTGTATATTTGCAGAGTATGGAAGCACTTGGTAAATATGAGCATCAGTTCAAATGGCCTCTGCATGTCTTCATTGAGTTTTTGGGGTCTATGGGCCCTACTTTATTCCAACACTATAAAATTTAAATAGATGATGTGCTGGTCATAGCATCCCTGGTTCGATGCTGGTGTCTGTGAACTTCATGTACACCCTCATAAATGTTTTGTGGAATCTATGACAGATTATTGGTGATTGCAGTTGACCAATAAAGGTACGAAGTAAATGGGAACTGGTCATCTTCGGGTAATCAAACATGAACCAACAAGACCCACAACGTAGCCCACTAACCCAACCCTCCAAAAAAAGTGCCTTAAAAAATCTCTGTCTTGAAGCTAGAAGAGCTCAGCACTCTACTCTTTCTCTCCGATGCCTGGTACTGCTCCAATGTGAGAGCATTTTTAAATTTAAATATAATTTGTTTAAGAACGTGTTATACAAAATGACAGAAAGACATAATTTTAATTAACTTAATGTACTTTTACACAACAAAATAAAAATCAACAGGGGCTGTGCACACTTAACTTAAGGTGTTGGCAGGGTAGAGAAAAGATGTCACTTGAAATTTTGTTACGATTAGTTATACAACAATGATTGTGGGAACTTAAAAAAATTTCTAAGAATGTTATAATTTGTGAACGGGGTCTACCCTCTCTAAAGTTTGTTAAACTTTCCTTATGAGTTTTAATTTATTTGTTGGTTTATCTTCTATAAACATGCTCACGTTTGACTAAAAGTCATACACACAAATGAATTAATCTGTGAATGCAAAACATGAACACACAAGTGAACTCACTCACATACACTCATTTGAATATAAGACCAAACAAGAGAAAAATAAAATAAAAAAAGGAAAATAAAAGAAAAACAATAATAAAAATATTATTAATCATTGTGTAGGTGTGTGCGGTTGTTTATTTTGTCATAAATATTCAACTGTTTTATTATGTTTAGAGCGTTGCTGTTGCTATTTTCTTTTTTTCTTTTTTTTTTTTTTTTAAATGACAACACGACAACGACAATTGGTTGAATGACGTAAAAAGGAAGTTCACACAGCGACCAAGAGACAAACGGCGGTTAAATGATTAAATCAATAATGGTTGTGTTTATGTGCCTTAGTGTGTTGGTTAGTGTAAATGTGTGCCCGTGCTAACATCCTCATATAAATTTATTATTTATTTTTTTTCCTACAAGAAATTGAAAAAAAAAAATAAAATTTTCTGGTATGACTTTAAGCATAAACAAGAATACGAAAGCTCCAAAAATATTTTTAATGAATTGTGGGCTGCTAAGATTATAAAAACACAACCACACACATAACTGCGTATCTGTAATTGATGATTCTAGATTTTAATCTCTTATTGACAAAATTTTGTGTTTCTTGAAATTAAATTATAACAAAAGATTTTTCTTTATTTAAAATTTTCAATTGTGTTGCAAAAAATAATGCTAATAAAATAAAAAATCCGGGTTTGTGTAAGAAAACCCGGGTTTTCTGTTATAAAACCGATTTAAATTTTAATAAAAAAAACTATGTCCATAATGTTACCAGCCGCTGTCAATTAAAAAAACCGGTTTTTTGTATTAAAAATAGGGTTTGCGTAATAAAAAACACTTTATAAATACATTTAAAAAACCGTTAAAATATGGAATCTTACTTTAAATATTAAAAAAAACAGGGATTTTTGGTATTAAAAACCAGGTATACGAAAATTATAATTAAAAACCCATAAAAAACAAAAGCTGTTTACATTTAAAAAAATATTTACAAAAACCGGTTTCTTTAAAATTAAAGTTTTAAACAAACTTTTAAAAACCGATTAGTGCTGTTGACACTAAAAAACATAAAAAAAATTTTTTGGCAATGGAAACCAGGCTTATCCTATGTAAAAAAAAATTAAAAAAGCTATTAAAAACAAAAGCTGTACAAGCAGCTTATATTTAAAATAATAAAAATCAGTATCTTTCATTATAAAAACCGAGTTTTTCTTTATCTTTTTAAAAACATTTTAAAAATCGGTGCTGACATTAAAAATACATATTGAAAGTTTAAAACCTAAAGTAAAAACATTTGAAAAACCGGTAATAAGACGAAGCTGGTACTGAAAAACATTAAAAAATCGGGTTATTTCCTTATAAAAACCAAATTTTCGTTATAAAAAACTGATCAAGTCAATTTAAAAAACTACTCTGAACGATAAATTTACCCTAACTGGTGATATTAAAAGCCATATTAAAAAACGGGTTTTTTTTCGCTACAAAAACCGGGTCTTTGTAATAAAAACCTTGTTTTTGTAATAAAAACCACATGTTTTTTGTTATAAAAAATGTGTTTTTGTTATAAAAACCGGGCTTTTGTTGTAAAAACCGAGTTTTGTCATAAAATCTGGGTTTTTTTGTAAAAACCGGGCTTTGTTATAAAACCCGGTTTTGTTATAAAAACCGGGTTTTGTTATAAAAACCGGGTTTTGTTATAAAAACCGGGTTTTGTTATAAAAACCGGGTTTTGTTATAAAAACCGGGTTTTGTTATAAAAAACGAGTTTAATTATAAAAACCGGCTTATCCGACATAAAAAAAATTAAAAAACCGTTTAAAGTGGAGGGTTATTTACCCTTACTAGCTTACATACATATAAAAAAACCGGTTAAAAAACCTAGCTTTTTCTAGCTGTATAATATTCAAGGCAAAACTGTGTTGCTAATCATAAAGTAATTTTTTATTCGTTAATTATTAAGCGATTAAAAACTTATTCACGTTTTGAAAATACTTTAAGGAAAATAGTCAAATTTATGGCCAAAGTGATAAAATTCTACAGCTTTTATATATAATTTAGCTCCCCCACTCTGATAACTGAAGTATGTATGTAGTTCTGCATGTATTCGTGTGTATATGTGTGTGTGCAAGCGTGCGTGTATGTATGTAGGAGGTATGGTAATGCAATATTTAAGTAACTTGACTAATGAGTTTATGTCGAGTAAGCAAAAGTTGTTTCTTAATAGACAATTCATGACGTCTGAAGAAATAAATTACAAACGCATAATGAAAACTTCACCCTAAAAGACGGACATCATTTGTTTAAATCAAATAATTTTTTTTTTCTCTTTTTTTTTTGTTTGTTTATTACTTCAGTTGTAGCATTTTCTTTGCGTTTTAACTTGGCCATTATTGTGTTTGTTAACTTGTTGTTGTTGATTACAAACATTGAAAGCATTAAACTATAAAACAAAAACAAAAAACTTTTCTTTATTTATTTCACTTACAATAAGAGTTTTTTTTTTGTTGCTGTTGTTAGAGTTTCTTTCAATTAGTTTATGTAAAAAAATGAGCTTTTTATTTTTTGTTAATTTTTTTTTTTAGTTGTTGTTGTTTTTATTGTTAACTACGCCAATTTTTATAAAAATGTTTATGTTGAAATGACGTTTAGTAGCCGTAGATTGACAGCCAGCCTTAATAACAACAGAATGTTGGTTGTTTGCTGTTGCTGTTGGGCTGTCGTGGCAACCCAAACCCAAAAAAACTTGTGAGAAAAAAAAAAAAAGAACCGAAACAGAAACAAAACAATGTGAATGAATGTGCTATTTTTCTTTTCAACAAATTATTAATGTAAGTTAGAGTTTGATACTCTGGCGAATTGTAAGCCAGAGCATGTTCACAAACTCTTGTTGTTGATTTATTTTATCAATCACTGCAACGGTTTTCTAAAAATTATTTAAAAATTGGTGTTTGTCAACAGCCCCTCTAGAGCAGTTTTTAATTAAATTTTAGATAACGAAAAACATAATTTTTTGTTAGTTTTTTTATTTTATCAACTCATTTATTATTGAGTAGGTAAACCAAGGTTGTATCAAAATTTACGCAACACTTTAATTTCTTGGTGTTTGGGGCGGATCTAGTTTAGCCAGATGAAAGTTGAAAGCATCATGACATGATAAGTTTGATCGAAGGTATGAGTAGCAAGAAGGCTTGACCTAAAAAAACCAACAAAATTAAAAAGCCATTAAAATGCATTTTTGAATTGCACTCTATAGATATTTAGAGTTTTTTTTAAATTCGGATTTGGAGAGAATTCTCCAAGTCCCTTCAAAATCTTAAATTGCAAGGGTATACCAAGTGCGGCCCAACCGTTAATAACCAGCCATCCAGCCTAGACGGCCCTGCTACTTTTTATTTTGTGTTTAAAAGTTGTGTTCAAGCCATTGGCATTAAATTTGTGGTCAGTGAAGTGAATGAATAAGTAAAACAAAAAAATAATTTTTTTTGCTTTACGTATGTTTGTTTTTTAGTAGAAAAATTTCATTTTTTTTTGGTTGTAAATTTAAACTTACTTAACGCTTATTACTTTCACCAAACAGACATAAGTTACATTAACAACAAACAGCATGCGAATTAGAAAACATCAACAAAAACAACACCATGAAAGCATTATAAAATCATCTCAAAATACAAATTTTTTTTAACTAAAAATATTATAATTTTGTTGTTGTTGTTAAAGCAAAGCAGCAACAATGTTGGTTGTCTGCAATTAAATTTTAATATTTAAAAGCCCCAACACATGAGTATTTATTTGCTCTTTTCAAACAACAACAGAATCATGTTAAAAACAAACTAACAATGAAGTAACAGTTAATCCATAAGGCAGGGAATAAGAAAATTTTCTCTCGCAAAAACTACTCTGAAACTAACTTTACTTTCTCCCCTTTTTTTATATATTTCTAACGCTTGACATACTCACTATACTTCCTCTTTTTTTGGTATTCAATGCAACAAAGTAGTTGGACAATTATTAGCATAAAATATTTTCATTTTTCTTATTATAAATATGCATCATTAAGATTTTATGTACAGTTTTTTTTACGTTAAAAATTAATTTAAATGCTGTTAAAATCATTTTTTTTTTTTTTAATTTTTTTCTTTAAAGAGGTGTTGAGTTTCAGCCATTTCTCATTGAATTTATTCTGTTACCGCAGTCTAATCTGCAACAATAAATGTGAAAATTACTTTTCACCACCCAAAGCTGAGTGACTGAAGTTTGTAAAAGTTTTTCATAATTTATTATGATTTTTATTATGGAAAGTTTCAACTAAATGTTATACAAATTTATTTGATGATGTTTAATGTACAATAATAATATTTTATTTTTATTTTGTAAAACTAACTAGATACATACCAGTACACCCGTATTTTTATAAACCACAAAAAGAATGTATTTTTTTGGCTGCTAAAAATGGAAATTATTAAAATTAAAAAGAAAATTTATATATATTTTCTTTTGTAATTAATTGCAACTAATTATGAATAACAGTGAATGGAAACAAAAAAAAAAAGAGTAATAAACTCTTGAGTTTAGTAGAGCGATTATGTTAAAAAAAAAGAAATAAATTTGTTCCGAACAAAATTTTGTCCCAAATTTTTTTGTACTCTTTTTTGTTTTTGAGTTTGTTCCGAACAAAATTTTTGTCCGAACATTTTTTTACTCTTTTTTGATTTTGTTCTTAAGTTTAAAATTTTTTTTTAATGCTGCACAAAACTCAATAAAAAGCTAATTTACCCGCACAGAATTTTGTTCGAAAAAAAATTCGATTCACAAAATCATTTTACTAAACTCAAGAGCAAAAATAAAAGAGAAAACAATTTTTAGGTAAAAAAATGTATTCTGAACAAATTCAACTTAAGTTTAAGAAAATTTTTTAAGCTGGTGCACAAAACTCTTATAAAAAATTGTGAGGACCCAAAGTTAGTTCGGATTAAATTTATATTTTTTTAACTGCTGCCTTAAAATCTTATTAAAAAATAAAAATTTTTCCATACAAAAATTTTATTCAGAAAAAATTCATCTTAAGCTTAAATAATTAAAACTCTTAGTAAAAAAAATTGTGCGGACAAAAATTATGTGCAGAATAAATTCATCTTAAGTTTAAATAATTTTTTAAGCTGCTGCACTAAACTCTCAGTAAATAACAAATGTCGGCAGAAAAATTTTGTTCGGCAAAAATTCGATTTACTATATTTTACTAAACTCGAGACCAAAAAAAAGCGAAAAAAATTGTTAAGACAAAAATTTTATTCTGAACAAATTCAACTTAAGCTTACATAATTTTTTTTAACTGATGCAGAAAATTCTAATTATTTTTTAATGTCCTGACAAAATATTTGTTCGGAAAAAATTTATAATTTTTTTTAAGCTACTACATTAAAATCTTAGCAAGAAATAAAAATTTGTTTATAGAAAAATTTTATTCAGAACAAATTCATTTTAAGCCTACATAATTTTTTTAACTGCTGCACAAAACTCTTAGCAAAAAATTCGATTTACTATTTTTTTTAACACAATCACTTCACTAAATTCAAGAGCAAGAAGAGTAAAAAAATTGTTCGGACAAAACTTTTGTTCGGAACAAATTCAGTTAGATTTTTTTTGCAAATAATCCTTTTAATCTTTTTTATTTTGGTTTGTTTCCTCTTAAGCCTCGTCCGTCATGTATAATTAGTTGTTAATAAAATTAGTGTAACCTAGAACTGCTGGGCATTGAATATAAAACACAAAAATTAAATCTTCATAATTATAAAAGAAACTTAAAAATCACAATATTTAAAATAACAAAAACCTTTGGCAAAATACTTCATACTTATCGCACTTCGCTGTCTCTTTTATGTGTTTCTGTGAGTTCAAAAAAAACTTTTGTAAAACATGAAAGTAACTCACGGTAACTCACTTGCATTTAGTACGTCTTATTATTATTTGACTACACATCCACTCACACACTTGCAGATTGTGCTGCAGTTTTTCTTTTGTTTTAAAAGTTGCTGTTGTTGTAAAATTGAATAATGAATGAATTTTTTTTTGTTTCTTGTCTGAAACCTAATTTTTTTGTGTAAAATAGGAAAAAAAAGAAAGGAAACTAAATTATACAGACTACCAGTGAAATTATCGCTAATAAGAGGAGAGTTTTATTATAATTTTTTTTTTTTAATATGGAAAAAATAATATTTTCCAAACTAGCCAGCAAAAGTGTACTGAAAAAGAATATTTAAAAAAAATGATAATCTTTTATTTGATAAAAAAAAAAAATGATTAGGCTGAAGGAATATTTCTTTGATTCAATTAAAAATTTATTTACAGTGATAATATTTTTTAAACTAAACTGTTTAAGCATATTTTTAGCTCATAAAAAAAATTAAATTGTCATCTCGATTAAATATTTAATTAGTTTAATTAAAAGTTTAATTTTTTTGAGTTGAAACGTTTAAGCATAATTTGTTTGCGGTGTAATAGCATTAAGAGATGAAAAGGAAATTGAATTTGCTCTTTCAATAAATCACAAAAAAGGAACTGCTCTTTGAATTTTTATTTAATTAAAAAACTTTTAGAAAAACAGCTCATCCTTTAAAAGAAATAAGTTTTATGCTGCAAAATTTAAAAAAAAATTTTTTTTTTATTGCGTTTCTACTGATATTTTTGCCCACTACTGATATTAATATTATTAATGCTTATGTTATTGTTGTTGCTGTTGCTATAATAACCAGTGTCAGGTTTTGTGATCATCACCTGGTTTTTCTTTCAAGTGCTTTTTTTCGTTACTGTTTTTGTTTGTTTGTTGGAGATGTTGACTTGTTGGTCTCAAATACATTTTTATTACATGTCAGTGTGTTTGTTTATTTTTATTTTTTTTTTCTACTAGATTTTCTTTTGCTGCTGTTGGGCGCTTATGTCAAAGTACGCGTTTTTATTTTCTTAACTTTTACCATCAACATCAATACACACACTAGCGCTCTCTCTCTCTCTCTCTCTCTCTTACACACACCATAAGTGAACACTCGGTGAAATAATTATGTGGCAACATGGAAAACCTTGCTTGTCTTTAAACAGAACTATAATTTTAAAAGCTCTAAAAGAGTGTCTTATAAAATTAAGTGTACTTTTATTGAGGCATCAAGGCAAATCTCTTATATCTGTATGGGGTAAATGACATGGGTCATCCATGAATTCTTTTTTTTTTTTGGAAAGGCGGGAAACTAAATTAATACATTCCATTCATGGTGGGTCGTCATCGCCCCTGAAATGTTGTGCTCACTCTGTTGGCTCACTTACAAAAAACCTTTTTTATCTCCTCGACATTGTTTTACACCTTAGGTACCGCTTTCGCATTACTTTGGGATAAGTCCGTGTGGTCAATTCATGCTATCATTTTCTATCTGTCTGAGTCCAGACTCCTCTATTTTTCGATTAAGTTTCTCCTTCTTCACTTGTTTGTCTAGTACCCGTCATCCAGTGCGGGTTTTTCCGCCTTGAGAATATATTCACAGTATTTGGGCAGAGCTTGCCATTATCGATACCTTCGCCATAATGATCTCCGTAACATTCGAATTAGTTATTTGCCCAATTAAGTTCTCCAATTCTCTGCGTTCTTCAATGCATCTAAAGGAAGTGTGCTTAGCGTCGTCTATTTCATCTTCATCTTCATATATACAATATGGAGATCGACATTTTCCATTTTGCACAGGTACTTTCGAAAGTCCCTATGGCCCAATAGCATCTGTATTAGGTAATAGTTCAGCTCCTTATGCCCTCTGCTTATCGATTGCCCAATATCTGGTATCCATCTTACCTGTCAGGTTTGCATAGTTTCTCATCGAAAAGTTCTCTGCTCCATAGCCGTCTGTCTTTTGTATCCAAAGCACAAATGAATTGTGACACGAGAAATGCTTATGTACACCCAGAAAAAATAGACATCGTCCGTTTTAAAAATGACCACAAAAGGTGTCAAATGTGTATCAATCACGCTTGAATTCACTTTGCTAAAGCATGCTGTCATTTTAACAACGCATTACTGACAACATAGACATGCAGAATTGACAACGAATGCTAACAAATTAACATCATACTGGTGTCGAAATGATACCATACGGTTGTTGAAATATTAACACGCGTTGTCAATTCCATAATGTAGACAATGGCCGTTGTCAAAAATTTTAAATCGTACCTTTTGTTTCTAAAACGACAACCAACCTTTCTCGATTTGTGCAGTCTTATTAAAAAAAATTTAAAATACTGGTTGTCAATAAAATAGATAACAGGATAGGGTCAAAAGGACGTTATGTATTATTGGTATTGGAACGCAATTTTCGTTTCAATGTAGTAGCAAAGTCAAGCACTCACAGAGCAGCTATAAAGCTCCTAAACGATTTTTTTAAAGAAAAATATGAGGTAAATAGTGCTTTAGCTATTTAATTGAGTGTATATTTCTTTTTCTTGTATCACAAATGAACAACTACAAGTTCAATTATTTCTAGCTTCATTTCAGCATTTACCCGCCAGTTGGTATTCATTCATGAAATTTTACATCAATCCAGCGTTTTTTTTATGTTTAAAAAGTTTGTTTCTTAGGTGTGTATGTGTGTTTGTGTTTGTTGGTGTTTTTATAAAAACAAACAACTTTTTTTTTTGGTTTTATTTATTTATAAATAATTTCTTTACTTTTGTTTAAAATTTTTCACTTCATTTTTTAAGTGAAATTATGTTTTTTTATTATTTTTTTTTTTTTTGTTTAATGTTGGACGCTTTTGTTTTTAAATAAGAAAATGAAACGAAACGAAAACATTAATAGAAAGTTATTTCATAAGGTGTTAGATTTATGGTACAATACCTGCCACCACCGCATCGCCATCATGTTGTTTAAGTTTTAACTACCATAACCCGTGTTGGAAGTTTTTCTGTTTTTATTTTTGTTAGAGGCGGAAATAACTTGATTGTCATGAAATAAATGTTTGTTGGAGTATTTTTCCTTTTTTTGATTTTATTTTTCATTTTTATTTCTCATTTGCTGGCAATCAGCAATTTTGAATTGTTAAGCTTAAAATATTTCTAAATCGCATTTTAATTTTATTTTATTTTTTTAGGTTTTGCTTGTTTTCTTTTCTATTGTTTTAAAATTCATGAAACTACAAAATTACTTCCGAATTGAGGTTTTATAACTTTTACCAGAAATTTAATGAAATAAAACAAAAAAAAAATGTTTTCAAATTGTAAATAATTTTTTTTTAAATATTTTTGTGTTTTTTTTTATTAAAAAAAATGGCAGCTCTTCAATAGAATTAATTTGGTAAATTTTTCAGCCAGTTTCATATCCTTAATTTCTAGCCACAAGAAGTCCTATATCATCTAGCGATTGTTGGGCACAGCAAAGAGTCGAGGTTAACAGCTTTTCTGTTACTCAACAGAACGAGCTAAGTGAGCAGGATCAGGTGCTTTCACATATCCTACAGACTCAGTTAGCTGAAATTTATGCAGACACTTTTGATGGACTATTTTGACCAAAAAAATCATGAAGTGCACGAATTGAATTTTGATTTGAATGATCATTTTCGTAAAATTCTTTAACAATCTTAAGGCCCTGCTCAATTGTTTATGTACCTTTCCGCGATTGAATTTTTCAAACACTGAAATAATGAAATGTCTAATTTTATTGTGAATATTCGTATTGAAAAAGCAAGTATAACGATATCTTATCGAATTCGGTATTTAGTAAATTTCAGACAAAAATATTCCAAGTTTTCGCGAAGTGGACAGCATATAACGATTTCTATTGTACCGAATATTTTTGTGGGAAAGTTACTCAATATCGAAATCGATAAAATAACGAAGGTTCGTAATAAAAGTTACTGAATCTCACTACTGGTCAAAAACTAGGCGTTAAATTGTGACTCACAATTAACAGGATGCCTTATGGTTGGACCACCCTTTACAATTTCAAATAATAAAAAAAAAACACCGCCTTTTACAAAGTCATTAAAATTTAAAAAATTTTCATTCTCTAATTAGAAAAAAATTTAAGAAAATGCAAGAATCTGTTAAAAGAAAATTAATTAATAAACAACAACCAAAAAGAAAATTTTTTTTTTTTTCAAATTGTGTTGTAAGAAAATTACCTGGTGATACACACACACATTTAAAAAAAAAGAAATAAAATAATAATAATAAATTAAATAAGTAAACTTTAGCGAAACGAGGTCAATAGAGGTCAACTGATTTTATGTTTAACGCGCAACTACTTCATTTTATACTCTACTAAATACAAACAGATTTTCAACATCATCATCATCATCAGCTATGCTCCTGATGACGTACACTGACTGCTACAGCTACAGCTTTAGAGACGATAATAGCAAAGCTTTGCATATTGGGTTAAAGATTTCTTTAACAGCGATTCTACCAAAAAAAAAAAAAAAGATATTTGTGCTATATCACACTGTACCTTGTATACGCATTACGTAATGGGACATATAGCATTCTAAAGGGGAGGTCGTCTAGATTTGTAATCTACCTCTCAAATATTCAGAAATTACTTTTGACTATTTTTAATAAATTTTTGAAATTTCCTTATACCTTAGAGCTGTTGCTTTGAGGGATTTTTACCATTCCCCACTTTACCGAGATACCCTTTCCGATTTTGCTTATGAAAATTACCAAAGTCAAAAAGGAATTTAATCTGTAGGCTCTAAACTTTCTAAAAGTGTTTTAATATATTTGGAAAATTTTGAAAATTTTTATTTTATGATGCAAAACGAAAGTTGCCAAGATCCTTGAGAACAACAGTACTGGGGTATATGGAAATTTAAAAAAATTTTTAAAAATAGTTCAAAGTAATTTCTGAGTAATTTTGCGCTAGATTACAAATCTAGACGACTTATCCTTCAAAATGATATGTGTGTTATCCCGTAATCTTTGTAAGAAGTCAACGTATTTATGAATATTTGTATCCATGCACTTATATTTCTCCTAAACATATTTAGAAATATTTAATGACGTAAGATGTATTTGATAAATAGGCCATAAATACTAAAAAACGTAACGGGTTACGTTAAAACAAATTTAACACGGCAGATTTATCTTCACTCACTTAAATTATATTAGCGACAGTATGATACTTCGCTGACGAAGTAGCGAGTAAAATGCTAGTAACGAATGTTTTTGTCAGAACGTTACTGAATACCGCATTCGATAAAATATCGTTATCGAATAAGAAGGTTCGTAATAAAAGTTATTGGCTCGTTTAATTTTTCTAGGCGGTTCTCTATAATTAATTAATCTTCAAAAAATAAACATTTTCAAACATAAGCTTTTAGCCAAACACTTTTGAATTATGAAAAAACAAAAAAAAAAAAAACATAAATAATTTAATTTTAAATTAAATCAAAGCCATCAATTTTAGTTTATTGCGTCTTGAAAAGTCTATGCTGGCTTTGTGACTTTAAGTAGAGCCCAAAAACCGCCACATTTACAGAACTAGTTCTCCTTGATGGCAATACTGCTGACATAAATATCTTTTTATTTATTTTTTTTTTTAAAAATTGTTTAATATTTAAAAATATTTTTTTAAATCATAAATAAAATATTTTGATTCAATTACAACAAAAATCATGTAAATTGTTTGTTGTTAACAAATTAATGGGCTTTTTATTTATCTCTGATGTTAATTTAAGAGGAGGCATTTAAATAAATAAATTTAAGCGGGTTTCTTTAAAAAAATGTTTTTTTATTTTTAAAATGATAAATAGCTTAAGCTAAATAAATAAATTATAATTAATTAATAATTTTTCTTTAATTTTGTTTATAATTCTCGAGAATTAAGGGCCAATTAAAAACAGAAAAATAGAAAAAATTTTTTTTTTCTCAAGCAATAAAAATTAAGCTCCAAAAAAAAAACACTATTGAGTTTAGAACTATTCTTAGAAAGCACTACTCTGGAGAGGGCTTTATTTTTATTATTATTATGGTTTATGAATTAAATGCCATTTGTGAAAGCTATTGTGCAGCCCAATTTCCAACTACACTAATCATGTTGTTTTTACCCTATTCTTCTGGGGCCAGTATACCACTATTTAGGTATATAATTCTGCGTCTTTCCGCAGACGGGCAAATGCACAGAATATGTTCCAATGTTTCTTGTCTCAAGAATGTGGGAGAAACGATAGGAGTTGTTAGGTGCTAATTGAGTCTACAGTGTCCTGTCATCATTTAATTATTTATTTCGATTCGAATTTTTAATTTAAAATAAAAAAAAAGCTAAACATTCAAAATTTTTAAAATAACCCTAAAAATTGTTAATACAACTATGCTGGATTTTCGAAAGGTCTACATATTTGCTTTTTCTTTCGAATTGAAAATTCTTTTCAAAAGCCATTTCGATTCGATTTGAATCGAAATACATAATAACCCCCCTGAGTAGAGTTTAATATCATTTCTGCTGAGGTTAAGACCACTTTAGCTGTCCAGCAATCTTGAAATTTAGTTTAGTTTAAATCTGCAGAAGGGTTTTTAGGGTCACTACTCTTTTCAGTCAGATACCCTACTATTTCATTCCTCACATACCCTTCATGACTAGAGGAACTAAGTTACTTTCTGCCACAGCATCATAGGCTTGGAAGAAATAGCTTGCTAATGCATTTTGGGCTGCTTGTCCATCTTAAAGAATGTATCTCGAGTGCTGCTTCTTAAACATTGCGTAGCTAACGTGTGGAAGATGGAAGCTGTAAGCTGTAAGCTCTTTTTCCCATTGATTACGCTTGTAGATGCTGTGTTAATTCCATTACCAATGAAAGAACAGGTATTATTTAGTGATGTCTACACTGAAAGAAAAATGTGACATAAAACCAATCAAAGGATTTCTTTATTTCGATACGAAGCGAAAGCGAAAGAAAATCATTCACTCATTTTCGACTGAAAACATGGCTCACTAACTTTTGACTTATCGTTCGCTTGGCCTTACGTTTTTTACCGCAAGCCTGCTCAATATAACATGTTGTCACAACAATATTTCATAAATTAAAAACCATTTTACTAGAAATGTAGTTAGAAAAAACACAACATAATACATTACTTACACTTTCACCGAAAGAGAGCAAAAAGAAAAATATAAAACACACACACATTCACAAAAATAAAATTTTAAACAAAAAAGCTTCAAATTTTATTAAGAAAATTGTATGTTGATTGTTGAAAAATCAATATTAGAAAATAGAAACAATTTTTTTTATATTTTATACGAAAAAAATTTTTAAGCGACAGCAAGCAAACAAATGAGTGATTTCCGCATTTGTATTCGTACAAACAGTGAAGCGCAATTTCCTATAGAAATGCTTACGTTATGTACGTTATGTCTTGTAAAAATTTTAGCTGTGTGTCGTCTGAAGTAGAAGCGAACGATAGTTTTCTTCATAGGGAGCCTGGCCATAAAATTATTTCATTGATTCAGTGAAATATCTTATAAATAATGTGAATTAATTAAATATTTGCATTAAATGAATGAGATTATTTGATTGAATTCATGAAACATTACATTAGTCTTATGAAAAGTGTCATTGCTTGATAAATAATAAATTCATTTTTTCAGTGTAATAAGAAATCAAGATCCCGCTGCCATTATAACCCTTCATAACAGAAAATCAAAAGTTTTATTTACTTTTTTTCAATTGATTTTAAATATTTGCCAAAAAAAAGGAAACTTTATAAAGGGTCCGCCATCTAACGTTTTTTTTTCAACTAGGGCTTATTTCGTGAATGGTAACACTTAGTTCATGTATGATTTGACAGATAATTAGTTTTATCCTTCCGATGAACGAAGGTTGTGTTTTCGCTTCGCTAAGTGGGCCTGCGACCGACTTACAGAAGATGCCGATTTTGCCAAAATCATCTTTACAGATGAAGCTCATTTTGATCTTGGCGGGGATGTAAACAAGCAAAATTGTCGCATTTGGGACACAGAAAACCCGTACGCATACATTGAAAAGCCGAAGCATCCAAAACGAGTCACTGTTTGGTGCGGATTTTTGTCCAGAGGCATAATTGGGCCATTTTTCTTCGAAAATGAACAAGGAGTGGCCGTTACAGTCAATGGCGATCGTTATCGGGCCAAGTTGAACGAATTTTTGTTCACAAAAATTGAAGAGGAGGAGATTGGCCAAAGCTGCACTCGATGTTTTGCGCCCTGTTTTTGAAGATCGCATTATCAGCCGCAGAGCTGATGTCGTTTGGCCACCTCGGAGCTGCGATTTGATACCGTTGGACTATTATTTGTGGGGTGCCGTCAAAGATAAGTGTTACGCCGACAAGCCAGAGACAATTGATGCTTTAAAGGACAATATTCGTGAAGCCATTGGTGAAATACAGCTGCACACAATCGATTATGTGCTTAAAAATTGGACCGATCGTGTAGGCTACTGCATGGCCAGCCGAGGCAGCCATTTGAATTAAATTATTTTCCATTATTAACCGGAAGGATTGTACTTTCAAATAAAAAAAGAAGTTTGGGAAAATATTCAGTAGTTTTTTTTTATAGCATTTTCAAAAAAAAAGTTATTTGGCGGACCCTATAGAAGCATCATTATCATTATGGTCTATGATCGCACCTCCACCTTTAAGATCTATTGTGCATTAACTGGCTCTTTCTTTACAAGCGCTCAATAGTTCTTTTTGTTTTTAACACAAATTTACCAAAGAGCTATTGTTCGCTTGTAGAGAAAAAAGACTTAAAACTACTTTCACAAGGATTATATGAAAACAAATCTCTCATTGACACTTTTTTGCTTTTTCATTTTAATTATTTTTTACTAATTTTTTCTACTGCTTACTACCCAGTGTGCACTGTTGTTAACTTAATTTTTTTTATTATTTTTTGCTGTTATTTATTTAATTCTATTTTATAGTGAGTTTTCTGTGCATCTGTGTGCAATTGTTGTTTGTTTGAATTGTGAATGTTGCTGGTTTTATTATTTTCTAGAGGAAAACATACGAAGCAACAGCGCGGCTGAAAAAAAAATAAAAATATTATTCACTGTCGTGTATGTGGCCCAGTGGAAATCTCTGAAAAAAAATTAAATTTTTTGTTGTTGTTGTTGGTGTTGCTGGTCTTGCTAAAGCTAAAGCATTGATTTTTGTTGTTGTTATTTTCAGTTTTTCTAAACTTAACTTTTTTTTTTTTTTTGCACAAAAAGAAAAGGAAAAATAGTTAAAGCTAAACAAAAACAAAACTTAACCGACATCATGTTACTTACTGCGCCCCTTTATGTGCGCAATAGATGTGCAAATAACTTGTGCTTTAGCACATGAAAGAAAAAAAATACTATTGAAAACGATACAAAAGATGTAAAGCGAAAAAAAAAATTACACTAAAAGAAAAAGAAGTTACAAGGCCACTAACTTAAAGTCATTTTCAAAACATTAAAACCAAAATTCTATTTAAAAAATAGTCGGGGAATTTTCATATAAAAATTTATCAAAGTCAGACGAGAGATCATAATGTTATTATTGGTTTTTTATGTAATTATTGCAAATAGGCGAGCTCTACCGCGCTTCATAAGTTCATTTCAACTGATGCCGATTATCATGTTCAGTGGGAGTCCGCTTATTTTTCTGGTAGTCAACAAGTAGTCTCCCAAAAGGTCCATGTGCTGATGTTTCGTCCAGCCTTATTTTATTGTATTCAAGTTTTCAAAAAAAATTCTTTTGAAAATTAAACAGGTAGCGTCATCAGAGAAAGAGCTTAAGGTTTCTCTTTTATAATCTAGCTTCAAACGAAGATGTACTCTTTTTCCTCATTTATGTTTTATTAAAAAGTTAACCTTTACAATCTTAGTTAATGGATTTGAGACTTTAAATAAATTTTTGTTAAATCAACTTGAGATCTTTACATTGCACTTAAATTCAAAACTTTATTTAAAATAGAGTCGAGCTGAAACCCTAATTGGGGTTATGTTATTTAGGAGAAAAATATTTTTTTTGAGAGTGTAAATTTTATTTAAAAACTCTTTTACCACAAGCAAAAAAAAAGAAAAAAAATTCTTTCAACTGAAAAATAAAATGACAAAAAAAAAATTAAGACCCAGAAGATGATAGGAAATATATAAATCTCCTGATAGAAATTTTGCATCCTTGATCGGCCAATGCAGAGTATTGAAACACTTGGCAAATACCGCGATCAGTCGAAGCAACCTCTGCAGAGACAGGAGAATATGTACTATGTCACTGTACAGGTTATTTGGACCAGTTTTTATTACTTAAGATATCACTACCTATAACTAAGAGAACTAATCACGCAAGGAAGTGCTGAAATTCTTAATGAGTACCAGACTTAGAGAATTTTTGTAACATAAAAGTGTTGGCACAATAGCTCTATTGCGGCCTCAGTGACCAGGTAACTCCTTCCCGCTCCTAATTGTTATTTTAAATAAAATCACAAAGAGGCAGACTTACTTTATCTGAGAGCATCTACAGATAATAAATAAATAACAAATTTTTATTAAAGAACATGAAAATTTTCACAGTGTACAGAGTATGTTGGCAAATAGAGAGGGTAAAAAAACCAAATCATATTTTAGTCATTAAGTGGGGCGTGTATTGCGTTACGTTTTTGTTTTGTTCTGCAAAGTTCTGCGTAGCATTAGACGTTATAGTTTTTTTTTTATTTCATTTTCATACTTCAGAACCAACAATCAAAAAAAAAAAAAAAAAAATTAAATTAAATATTTCAAGAAGAGAGAAGAGTCAATGCAAAGAATAACTGGCAAATAAAATAGCAAAACACCAGAGTAATTGTTAGAAAAACTGTATTTAAATCGGACTTTAACTTTAGATCAGGGCCGTGGGGGAATTCTCTTAATTCTATTGCAATTGCAGTGGCATACGAGTACCAGCATACGAGTTCAAGAATGAGAGAAATACAAGATTACGCCTTTAGCATAATTTTCCGTTAGATGATGTAAATTGTCCACTGTTTGCAGAAAAAATAATAAATTTCTCTCTCTCTCTCTCTATTTCTCTTATTTAGCTGTAAATTATTAGCCTACATGCGCAGAAAATTTAAATTTTATGTGAGAGAGGGCGTAATCTTGTATTTCTATCATTAAAAAAAATTAATTGTTTGCATATCGTCAAATAAAATTAAAAAGGCTATTAAGTTTTAAAATTGATTTTGTAGGGGAAAAGTTGAATGGAGATTTTTTTACATGAACAAAAAAAAATCGTTTGCTAAAATTCCAAAACAGCTACACGGTAACTCATTTTGCAGTTTGGCAGCATCATTTCCTTGAAGACTAAATACCTCCATAAGTCTCAATTTACACTAGGCAATTTTTTTTTTTTAATTTCCTTAAAATTTTTAGATGGGCCCAGCCAAAAGCTTAAGCTGATAAAACTAAAATTTAAAAAAATTTTTTCCAACATTTTTTTTTTCGTTCTGTGTTTGCTTACAGCCAGTCTTTAAGTCAGTAAGCAATCTTAATGCTAGTTAAATGCATCTACGAATTTATTGCTTCAAACTGTTAAATTGTTACAAACAATTTAATAAAAAAACCAAACAAACAAACTTTATAGCGACGGTCACTTTACACTCTCTAGTTTGTTATAGAGAGAAAAACAAAACATCAAAGAAATAAAAACAACTACGAGTTTGAACAAAGCAAATCGGCTTTAGAGTTCAGAGCGACATCATGATGTTGCTTAGCTCTTTGTTAAACAGCAGTTTTAGTTAAGCGGGGATTTGAGTTCAATTGCGCCAAGTTTGCGTCCCTGATTTTAATGTTTTTAAATATTTTTTTTCTTTATTTTTTCGTTGTAACATTAAAGTTTTTCTTTTTCAAGTTTTCTTTTTCTTTGCATTGTGAGTTATTTTGCTGGTTGGTTAGTTAAAACTATGTGGTCGAATGATTTTAAGACGGACATCATCATCATCATCATGATCATCATAATCAGCTTTTCCGATGATGAGAATTATGTGTGCTAGTGATTTTGATTTGTATGTTGTTGTCGGTAATGTTCAAGTAGTTAAATGCGAGTATGCAGTTGGGGAGGCACTTGCAAAAGTAACTTTATGGCGGCATTAGCACTTCTTTATTTCAGTTTTGAACACTTCAAAATGAATACTACAAGCCAGGCTGTTTGTGTGAGAGACAGCAGCATGATTGAATGTTTGTAATCCGTCAAATATAATATTTCATTAAAATGATATATTACATGTGTGCAGGCTTAGACTTGAGAGTACTGCTCAGGGCTGGAAAATATATGATCCTTGAGTTAGTTGTGGTGTTACCTATAGATTTACTGATTTAAAAAAATTCTAAAGCTGCTTTAAACTTTAATTTCTACTGTGCTTAAGCAGCTCTTCAGAAATACAGTGTCTTCTAAAAAATAAATAAAAAATATTCACTACAAAAGTTTTCTTCAGCTTACTTTACGACAGTTAATTCTAATAAAAACAAATACTTGACATGATAGAAAATTACAATCTAAGAAAAAAATTATATATGATTTTTAATGGAAATCCGTATTTCATTTTGATTTTATTAAAAATTCAATTTATTAAATTAAAATTTTTTTTTTTTCATTCAATTAAAAATTTTATTGATTAAATTAAAAATTCAATTGATTCAATTAAAAATTCAAGTGATTCAATTGGAAATTTAATTGATTCAATCAAAAATTTAAATAATTCAATTAAAAATTTAATTGATTCAATTAAAATTTATTCAATTCAATTAAAAATTCAATTTTTTCAATTAAAAATTCAATTCATTCAATTAAAAATTCAAGTGATTCCATCAAAAATTTAATTGATTTCATTAAAAATTCAATTTATTCAATTAAAAATTCAATTTTTTCAATTAAAAATTCAATTGATTCAATTAAAAATTCAAGTGATTCAATCAAAAATTTAATTGATTTCATTAAAAATTTAATTGATTCGATCAAAAATTACTTAGGCCACTTTCAACAATTAAAGATTATTTAGTGAATTCCGGCTGCTTGTGGGCTTTTTATTTATCTTTTTAAATCAATGATAACAAACTTATTTAAACTTCACACATTCAATAAATAAAGATTGTGAATTGAACCCTAAATTATTTAACAGCTTTAAACTTTTCTTTTATTAACGGTTTTAGAACAAGTTCAAATTGTAAACAATTTTTTTTAACTTAAAATTTTTATCTTAATAAAAATACAAAAAAAAAAATAATTGTTCTTGAAGCAGTGAATAACACGAACAAACGCACACATACGAACCAAAATAAAGCAGACGTTTTTGTTTAAACAGTTTTACTGGTGAAATCATTAATAGGAATTTTATTTTACCCACGAATATTTGGGGCATATCACAAATGAACGCTTTTTTTACAAAAACAAAGTTGGTAATTTGTAAATTTGCTATTGTATGTACACAAGTTTTTTTTCTGTATTTAATTTCATGTTCATTTTATTATCTTTTACTTAAAAAAACTTATTTTCGGTTTCTTTATCTGAGTTTGTTTTATTTAGTTTTTTCTACTTTACGGTTTTATATGCCCGGTGTCTCGATTAATTTCAAGTTGAAAGTAATGAAAAACAAAAAAAAAAAAAGAAAATATTAAAAAAAACCTTGACGCTATTTTTCAAATGAAATGAATTTCATTCACATCCGCCTATTTTAAAAAAAAAGACGATAAAATAATTATGAAATTCAAACAATTAAATAACCGTAAATAAAACACAACTATTCAAATAAACTCTTAAAATCTTTTTTTTTTTTTGTACAAAAAAAATCTAAAAGTTCATTTACACAAAAGAAAAAAAAAAGTACAAGTCATTTATAAAAACAAACTAGTTCCACTATTTTAGTTCAGAAAACTAATTTTACGAGTACCAAACGAAAATTATTTAAAAAATATTTTTTTTTAAATAAAAAGCTTAAGAGTAGAAAAAAGAGACATTCAGGGTTTTTAAATTAAAAGTCTTTTTGACAATCAGGCAACTCTAAAGACATAAAGTTTTTACTACCAATACAGGATCGAATAAAATAATATTTTTTAAATTCACTTAAAATAATTGGCTACTTAAGAATGCTTACTAAGCATCAGTTAAGTTAAATTTAATTCTGTAGCAGTATGGGAAGAAGTGTTTAAGTCCTATTTAGTAGTTTTAGAGAACTTCAACTTTAAAAGCCCTAAAAATATTCTTATAAAATTATTTCGTAACAAACAATATTGTGTTCATTGGGAAATTTATAGTCTCTGAACCGCAATAATAAAATTATTTTACTTAAGTTGACTTAAACGATTTTTCCTTATTAGCACACACATAATGTTAACATGGTCTATGATTTTGTACCTCTTCACCTGCCTGCTCAGCCCTCGTTAGCTGTTAACTGATCTGATTTCAGTTGCTCTATTAATTGCTTTTATTCGTTCTTATTTTTTTTAATTTTAAATCCATTATTCATTATTGTGTTTGGCAATTAATCAAATTTGTCGTTGATTTTGTGGTGAAACTATTTTTGTCAGTTTGATTTGCATATTTTGACACTTGTTAATTAATGTTTCGTTAATCTCGGTAACAAGTATTTATCATTTATCTTATTAAATGCATTGTAGTCTGTCTTTTTTTTTTATTCTGATAAACGAACGCCTGCTAAATAGTACTCAGTCATACATGCTTTATTATTCATACAAATGAGGTTTTTGTTGTCTTTTTTGAATGAAAAATAATACAGCAAGTCAGCAGTCTAAAAAAAATCAATTCGATATGTCTATCTTGCATAAGTTAGCAAGACAGAGCATTGAAATAATTTAATTTAAAAAAATTATTTAAAGTAGAAAAAACATCTAAAAAAAATAAAAAGGTCACAAGCAATCAGAACTAAGGAAATCACTAAGGAGGCTTTTATTTTTGAAAGCGGTGTAAGTCCACATTTAAAAAAATATAAGTTTGCAGTAATTTCTGATCGATTCAATTAATTTTTTAATTAAATTTTTGAATGAATAAATTGAATTTTTAATTGAGTGAATTAAATTTTTAATTGAATCAAATAAATTTTAATTTGAATCAATAGAATTTTTAATTGAATCAATTGAATTTTTAATTTAATAAATGGAATTTTTAATTGAATGAATTAAATATTTAATTTAATCAATAAAAATTTTTAAGTAAATCAATAAAATTTTTAATTGAATCAATTGAATTTTTAAATGAATCAATTAAATTTTTAATTGAATCAATTAAATTTTTAATTGAATCAATTAAATTTTTAATTGAAACAATTACATTTTCAATTGAATCAATTAAATTTTTATTTTGAATCACTTGAATTTTTAATTGAATCAATTGAATTTTTAATTGAATCAATCAAATTTTTGATAGAATCAATTAAATTTTTAATAAAATCAATTGAATTCTTAATTTAATAAATTGAATTTTTAATTGAATGAATTAAGTCTTTGATTAAATCAATTAAATTTTTTATTGAATCAATTAATTTTTAATACTTTTTTTTAAATATATTTTTAATTGAATCAATTGAATTTTTAATTGAATCAAAATTTTGAATTGAATGAATTAAATTTTTAAGTAAATCAGTTAAATTTTTAATTGCATCAATTAAATTTTTAATTAAATTAAATACATTTTTAATTAAATTAAATAAATTTTTAATTAAATTAAATATTTTTTTTAATAGAATGAATAGCATTTTTAATTAAATCAATCAAATTTTTCACTGAATATAATTAAATTAAATTTTTAATCAATTTGTATATTAATTTTTCATTTATTTAAATACATGAAATCTAAAATTGTGTTATATTTAGAATAAAATTATGCATGTTAATTAAAATAACCGTTTCAATGATTAATTGTGTTAATTAAATTTTTTATTAAATAAATTAAATTTTTAATCCCATCAATAAAATTTTAAAATTGAGGAATAAACTATTTAAACAATGAAAGTGCTATATTTCTATGATTCAATTAAAAATGTAATCAGTATGACAATTTCTTCTTGTTCGAAGTTAATTAAAGAAAAAGAAATTATTTTAAAATTTTCTACAATTTTTTCATTGTCAAGGAGCATAAATGATTGTAAAAAATGCTTAAAATTTTTTTAACGATTTAAATCTAAAATTAAAAAAATTAAATTGTTCTTCATTCAATTCACTCTTGGTCTGTTCTGCTTTCTGCTTTCAACTGTTTAAAATATCTTTTTGTTAAATCTTGTTTTGTTTTGTTTGTTTTTATTTAAAATTTTTTCTTCAATTCATGCAGCGTCTAAGAAATATTTCTCTTGAGTATTTCTGCGAAAATTGTTGCCGTTTTAGTCATAGTTTCTGTCAGTTTTTATTGCTGCTTATTGCCGTTGCTGTTGGTGAATACTTTCGACTGCTGCCTGCCTGACTTACACTCTGTTGTAGCAGCCATTGTTGATGTGAATTTTTATGTTGGCGCTTGCAGAACAAATGCACATTTAAGTATCGCTGACAGTATCTCCCCAAGATCTGGCAATCTGTGAAGCACTTGAAATTTGTTTAACATTTACAGTTTGTTTTGTGTTTCTTTCTTTCTGTCCTTCTGTCCCTCTTTCTCTCTGCCACTCTTAATCCTTTTATTTCTATTATTGTTTATTTGTTTTGATCTTTCGTCTGAGATCTTGTTTTATGAATATTTAATTTTGTTCAGACATTTTCTGCTTAATCATTGGCTTATAATTTGTAATTAAAGTAATAATACAAGTGATGTTAAGAGGTTTTTCTTATAAAAAAAATTATTAAGCAAGATCTATTTCAAGGTAAAAAAAATTAGCCAATTTTCAAATAGAAATAAAAATTGTGTGAGAATTAAATTAATTTTGAAAATGTTTAAAAAATTTTTAAGACACTATTAGCGGTCTTACCATTAGGAAATATTTTATCGTGAAGTTGGCTTAAGCAAAAAAATTTAATTAAAATTTTATGAAAACATTTTTGTTATCAATCAAAAATTTAGTTCAGACAGTTAAATTTTTTAATCTTAACAATAGAAACTCGATCGAAATCTTTTTTAAGATACCTAATTTTGGACGGTATTAACGAATTTGGGTTTTTGCAACAACTAAAAAAATTTAATTCTTACAACTGAATTGTTGGTTGGTAACAAAGTTAGTTCTCACAACCGAAGTGGTTTTCTGTGTGTGTTGGAAATCATGACAAAAAATCACTTTCTTTAATATGAAAAGTTTTCTTAAATTTTTTTGCTTCTCCCATGCTTCCTGCCAAAACTTAAATTATATTGATTTAAAAAAAAAAAAGAATTTTATTTAAATATTTAATTTTTCTTTTATTTTTCTCTTTTCAGCATTTTTGAAGGGTAAGTGCTTTCAAAGTTTTTTCTTAATGTGAATTTTTTAAGTATCATAACCAAATATAACAGTGATGCTAAATGCCAAGGATTAAAGATTTGTTGGATATCCTCATTAAAAATTTTTTTATAATCGCTAGAATTTGCTTTAGGTTGTGAGATTGTGTGAGATTGCCTGTTATCTGTAGACTAATACTCGTATCCAGTAGCCAATCTTGGGAATTCGCACACAAGATGAGTCTCATGAGTATTTTTTTGCACAAGCAATCAACTCGTCTAAAAAAAATGTTTGTGAAAAACAATAAAGTTCTTTAAGTAATTTTGATATAAAATTTTTGAACAAATTGCTTGTTTTTTAGACATCATAAACCACGATATCTAAGTTAATCGTTCTGTTTAATGATTAAAATTTTAATCAATTAATTTTTTAATTAACTTAATTAAATTTTTCATACAATCAATTAAGATTTCAATTAAATTAATTAAATATTTAATTAATACTTTTAATTAAAACATTTTCTGGCTTATTAAATATTTAATTAATTCAATTAAAAATTTTATCAATAACATGATTTCTTTTAAATTAATTCAATTAGACAAATTAATTTATATTTTTTACTGAGTGCTATAAACCTAAATTTTTTATTTTTTTTTAAGAATTTTTACAAGTTATGAAAAATGTAGACTGGAGTGTACGGTTTCGCAAAGAAATTTCTAATATATCTAAGGTTTGAAATGCTTATATAACTTCAAGACAAATTATTAATATTTAGCATTTTTAGAGTCACTTTCTTTTAATTTTGTTAAAAAAAAATTTTAATTTATTTTCCAAAAAAAAAAAAAAAAAAACTAAAGAAGATTTCAACTAAATTGTCTTAAAAAATATTTCAAAGAAACAAAGTAATACAAGAACTTATTGTGTTGTAATTTCCCGCACATAATAAAATGTTTTTATTGAAGTAAATGAGTGATATGTGCAGCGTTAAAATAATGTCATTCCTAATCAAGTCAATTATTTTAGAAGCAGTTATAAAGAAAAAATTTCAAGGAAATTTCTGCTCACTTGACTAACCTTCATTACATTCAGTGGCCTTCACCAAGTGTTTTTCACTCTAAAAAATGTCCTTTTTTTAGCAATTTTAGTAGCGAAAATTATGTTAATTTTTTTTTGTTTTTATATGGCAAAATTCTAATTCATTTCCCTGTGCTCAGTTCATACATAATTTTAGCTTAATTATTTTTTTTTTTTTCATTTACAAAAAATATTACGAAAAAAGAAAAAAAAATGAAAATTGAAATTCTGTTTTAATTTTTCCACTTTGCTTGTCTTTTAATGCTTTTTTTTGTTTGTAATTTTTTTACTGCTACTCTGTGAAATTCTTATTAAATTTAAGAAAAGAACAAACAAAAAATTATAAAAATTGTTCTGCTTTTATAATTTATCTTTAATTTTTTTCTGCTGCATGTCTTTTTTTAAAAAAAATTTTTTTTTGCTTTTTTTTTTCTTCTTAATTTTTTTTTTTTTATATTTTACATACAACATTTAGTAATCGTATGGAAATAAAAAATAAAATAAAAAATTAAAACTAAAGTTTGTTCTTTTACCAGTTCTACGAAATTAAATGTCTGTCCTTTTATACGTTTGTCTGTTTGTTTAGTGTTTTTCTCTTTCTCTGTCCAACCGTAGTATTTCGTAAACTTTTTAGTAGAAAAAAAAAATTTATATAATTATTATTTAAGACTTTTTATTGATATTAATTAATTAATTTGAGCTTAGTCTTGATACTTAAAAATGTTTTTGTTTTATTATTTATTATTTTCAATATTTCGCTTTCCTGTGGAAAGCTTCTTCAGGAAAATTATAAATATTAATAACAAAAATAACGAAATTTTATTTGACATGAAATGAAAATATTTTCTTTTTCATTCATACATATTTTGAAAATATGAAAATATTTTCAATGAAAATACTTTTCTTTTTTTATTACAAAATTTTTAAAAAGAAAAATATTTTCTTCTCTATCTAACATATGTATAACTATATAATTTACAATTCAACCAATAAAAATTAAGTAATACATATAACAAACATTGTTATAAACAATATATAAAAATCAATTTTAATAACAAAATAATTAAATATTATATTATATTAATATATCTCTATTTTTTATGTATTAAATATCTATAGCTCTGAGCTATACTATCTATATCTGCCTTATAATTTATTCTTTTAGATGATGGTGTGCGAATTATCTGTAACATTTCTAACATGAACCTCTTTTTATAATTATTTTCTTTATTTAAAATTTTTGTATCTACAAAATTAGGATTATGATTGTGTTCAAAACAATGTAAAGTCAATGCAGTTTTTTGTGATGAAATATGTCTATATTTTTGGTCTGATTTATGTCCTGCTAATCTTGTTTTAAGTTTATTTTTAGAAGTACCTATATATAACTTATCACAATTTTCTTGATTATTCCCCCCACAAGGTATTTTATATACTATATTAGACATATCTAGTTTTTGTAATTTATCTTTAGTGTTATTAAATAATCTCCTTAATGTGTTACAAGATTTATGAGCAATATTATATTGAACGTATTAAAAGATCAAAAATATTTGATACGGAAAAATATAATATTGCTCATAAATCTTGTAACACATTAAGGAGATTATTTAATAACACTAAAGATAAATTACAAAAACTAGATATGTCTAATATAGTATATAAAATACCTTGTGGGGGGAATAATCAAGAAAATTGTGATAAGTTATATATAGGTACTTCTAAAAATAAACTTAAAACAAGATTAGCAGGACATAAATCAGACCAAAAATATAGACATATTTCATCACAAAAAACTGCATTGACTTTACATTGTTTTGAACACAATCATAATCCTAATTTTGTAGATACAAAAATTTTAAATAAAGAAAATAATTATAAAAAGAGGTTCATGTTAGAAATGTTACAGATAATTCGCACACCATCATCTAAAAGAATAAATTATAAGGCAGATATAGATAGTATAGCTCAGAGCTATAGATATTTAATACATAAAAAATAGAGATATATTAATATAATATAATATTTAATTATTTTGTTATTAAAATTGATTTTTATATATTGTTTATAACAATGTTTGTTATATGTATTACTTAATTTTTATTGGTTGAATTGTAAATTATATAGTTATACATATGTTAGATAGAGAAGAAAATATTTTTCTTTTTAAAAATTTTGTAATAAAAAAAGAAAAGTATTTTCATTGAAAATATTTTCATATTTTCAAAATATGTATGAATGAAAAAGAAAATATTTTCATTTCATGTCAAATAAAATTTCGTTATTTTTGTTATTAATATTTATAATTTTCCTGAAGAAGCTTTCCACAGGAAAGCGAAATATTGAAAATAATAAATAATAAAACAAAAACATTTTTAAGTATCAAGACTAAGCTCAAATTAATTAATTAATAGAAAAAAAAAATAAAACAGAAAATATAGCAGTAAAAGACAGTGGATTGTGAATAAGAAAATTAAAAAAAAAATATGTAAATTAATGATGAGTTTATAAAAGATGGTCAAACCAAAGAACACTGCTCTCTAGTTTGGTCTGGAAAAATTGGTACTATTCTCTCACTTGAGCTAAAAAAAACCTAATTCTGAATTTTACGTTCACAGAATTCAGTATGAGCGAACAAATCAAAAGTTGTTTTGGACAACTTCCTCACTTGAACTAACAAAAATTTATTCTGAATTTATTTGTTAGCTTATTTGACTTTTTTATTTTTAATTAAAATGGCTATTTTATTAAGTTGGGATATAATTATATCCTGCAGAAGCGAAATATCGATATAAAAATAAATTTATACAATACGACCTTAAGCTTAATAAAATAGCCATTTTAATTAATTCTTAAATTTAAATTAAGACTTTTTTTTTTAAAGTCAACTCTTTATTCTTGACACGAACTAGTCTTATTGGGATATTCCGTCACTAAACGAATTAATTCCGAAATTCACTTTTCACTCTCTTCACTTCAACTGAACGAACTGTAATGAACGATAAAACTTGAAAGATTTTTTTGTTATGATTCTTGAAACGAACTAGTCTCATTGTAATTCACATTCACTTCCTCCTGCTACTCAATTCAATTGAACGACCTACAATACCGAAACTAAAAGATTTTTTATTGGGGTCAACTCTTGATTCTCAAAACGAAGGAAATTATGCTGAATTTTACTTTTTCTGCTCCTTCATCCAATTGAAAGAAAATTTTTTTTTCAACTCTTAATTGTCAAAACGAACCAGTTCCATTGTGCTATTCTCTTACTTAAGCTAAACGCAGTAATTCTGCTCATTATTTCAATTGAACGATGTACAGTATGAAAGCAGAAACTTAAAAATTGTGTCAACACCTAATTCCCATTGTGCTATTCCCTTACTTGAACTCAAGAAATAAATTTCAGGTTCAGTTTTCTTGCTTATCATTTCATTTCAAAGACCTAAAACATAAACGAATGAACTACGGAATAAAACAAGAAAAATGAACTGAACTAGCTCAAGGAACTATTCCTTCGTAAATTTTTATACTCTTCGCTTTAAGTAAGAAGGGTATATATATAATTTCTTTACCGTACACGGATCCTTACGTATAGCAGAGTCGAAAAAACTATGTCCGTCTATCTGTCCGTCAAGTCGTTGAAATCAATTTCTTGAAGTTCCTAGACAACGTACAGAAAAATGAAGTATAGCAATCTATCAGTTGCTTCTGTCTTTCAATTGCTAATACAATACAGTCCGATCGGTTCATAAATAGCAAAGCTATAAGTCACAAAGCACGACTACCTTTGTTTTGGGATCATTTTTACGAATTTAAAACTCCCAACAGACAAAAAAACGTTGTACATAGTTTTATCAGCAATAATAGCCAATTATCTGCATAAAAAATCAAAAAAATTTACGCACAATTAGCCGAGAAGAATTAAAAATACCACCGAAATTTTAGATGTTCATTAATTTTTGTTTTGCTTACGTTTTTTTTGTATGGACATTTTTAAGCTGTACGCAAACAACAAACATTCCAATAGATATTTGGGTATATAAAGCACAGCCGAATTTAACTGGTTTTAATTAAGAAATAAAAAAAAGTCATGTCTTGTATCACACATGATCAACATTTTGTCTGAAATTTTTAAAAAGTGACACCAAATAATTTTTTTTAAATATTTTTTCTGCAATTAAAAGATTACTAAACCTTCGTTAATATATTTTTTAACCTTCGCATTCCCGATAAATGTTTTTTACGAAAATGGCCGAAACCCACCTAGGTCTGTCCATTCATTTTTTTGTTTAATATTTTAAGTAAAAAAAACTGTCGAAATTCATTTCTTCAAAAATATTAAAATTTTTGCTTGAATTTTATTTTACTTAAGAGGGAAGTTTTACTAGTTTCCTTATCAGACTACCCAAGTAAGCCCGGTAGTCACGAATTTGAGCTAATTGGTGACTGTAGTTAAATCCATGAATATCACACCCATAACCAAAGAGAATAAATTTAGGGCCTTAAAAAATTTACCAAAAAATTAATTTTTTTTTTTGTTTCTTAAATTCAAGTTTCTGTTGTTGTCTTGAGTGGCCAAACATTTTGAGTTTTAAATTAAATTTTCTGTTGTTGTTTTGTCAGTAAACGCGCCCACTGTCTATTGATTTCAGTTAGTTATTTGTCTGTCCGTCTGTAACGTCTTTTATACAGTTTGTGTGTTTGTTTGTTTGTTTGTTTGTTTATGTGTGTGCTTGACTTGACGTTTAGTGTGGATTTTTCTTATAGTATTTAGTATTAAATGTATCTTTTGTTTGCCGCAATATTATTGTTGCTGTTGTTGCTACTCTGCTTGCTTGCTAAGTAAATTTAATGTTGTTTTGTACACAGTGTTGTTGTTGGAGTTGTTGTTGTTGGAGTTGTTGTTAACCCCAAAAGAATTCAATTAAAGTCTCAATCTGTATCTTTCTCTTACACATTCTCACAGAGCAATAATTCGTTTTGTTGTTAGTTAGCCAGCATGAAATCAACAATAACAACAACACACAACTACAATATGAGCGACAACATTAACAGCAACAGCATCAGCAGCAGCAACAATATTAAAAAAAAAATAACAAAAGAAAAAAAAATAATAAAGAATTGAAAAAGAAAGAACTCGAAAGGTTTTGGTGGCGCACTTGTTATTTAAGATGCATTTAAGTAGTTGGAGAATCTAAAAATCACACACACACACAGCAGCAACAGTAACACAACCAGCAGCAGTATTAGCAGCTGTTGATGCTTATGCTGATGCTGATGTTGTAGAAACAGCAGCAACACACAGAATGTGTTGTGGTGTAACTTATAGTTGCTCTGGTAAACAGCCAGCTTAACAAGTAAATACGTTTGTTGTGTGTTTGTTTGTGTAACAGAATGTATGAAGAATGTATATTTACCATATAAATCCGGTGGATAATTCTTTGTTATTTTTTTACTTATTTTATTCTTCTATATACTTTTGTTTTTATTTTTTAAGATTTTAATTTTTTTTTTTATTTTGTTAATGTTTTACTTGTTGTTGTTGTTAAGGAAAGTTCATCAACTTTTAAAAAATTTTTATTGTATGTATCTTTCTCTTTGCTTGTCGTTTTTTTGCTGAGTATATGTGTGTGCGTGTGTATGTGTGTTTCGTCCGTCGTTGTCCCGTCTGTCCACCTCATGTGTTTTGCTTCAATGTAGAGTAGAAATATTGAAAATTATCATTATGATTTCATCAGCAGCTCTTTTGTTAAATTCATTTAAATTTTATTATTATTTTTTTTCTAACAAAATTTTTATTACTCATAATGAGAATGAGTGTTTACTGTAAACACAACGGTACCTCGTACCGTTCTATAATATTTTTTTTTTTAATTTAATCTATACAGAGCAGGATTTGTTATTGCCAAAAAAGTTTTGCAAATTGAAAAATGCCTGGATTTGTCAACTCTTTTGATTTGATTTTTTAAAGACATAAAATTAAAAAAAAAAAATAATATATTTTTTCCACAATTAAAAGCGTACTAGGCCATCGTTAATATTTTTTTAAGTTAAACGTAATTCTTTTCCTTAAAAAATTATTTTTTTTTTTAAATTTTATTTTACTTAAGACGGAAGTTTTACTAGTTTCCTATTGCTCTTTGTGCTACTGACTGCTATTTCTTAATTCTTAATTTTTTCTCTAAAATAAAAACGAAATTATTCATGTTATTTCGCTTGAAGTTTTATGAATGATTCCAACTTGTGAGGTGCATGATTTTGCATACCAATCAGGGATTAATTATTGCTTTTGAATCTTGCTCTGAAAGATTTTTACCTTTCCCGATTTTCCCAAAGAAAATTACTAAAACCAAAGACTTGTTTTAATCTGTAAGTTCTAAGCTTTCTGGAAGTGTTTTAACATTTTCGTAAAATTTCTTAGGTTTTATTTTATGATGCCAAATAGAAATTTCCCAAGTTCCTCAGAGCATCTGGACTGGGGTATATGAAAATTGAAAAAAAATTTTTTTTTAAATAATCAAAATTAATTTTTGAGTAGATTACAAATCTAGGCGACCTCTCCTTTAAAATAATATATGTCTCATCTCGCAATCTTCTATGGCGCGTTCGTAAGTACTTTGGATTATTTTGAAATTTATATATACCCTGTGGTGCTGTTGCTCTGAGTGATTTTAGCAACTTCCTAACGAACCATTAAAAATTGTGTGACCCATATGATTTTAAAGGGGAGGCTGTCTAGATTTGTAATCTACCTCTCAAGGACTATTTAAAAAAAATTTTTTTTTTTTAAATTTCCATATACCCTCTACTCTTGCTTTGAGTGGTTTTTACCATTTCTCACTTTTGCCGAGGTACTATTCGCGATTTTGCCCATAAAAATTAAAAGAAAAAGGAATTTAATCTATATTCCCTGAACTTTCTGGAAGTGTTTTAACCTTTTCTGAAAATCTATTTTATGATGTAAAACGGAAATTGCCAAAATCCTTCAGAGCAACAGTACTTTGGTGTATGGAAATTTCAAAAAAAAAAAAATTTTTAAATAGTTCAAAGTAACTACTGAGTATTTTGGCGGTAGGTTACAAATCTCAGTCTCCTCTTTAAAATGATATGTGTCTCATCTCATAATCTTCTATGGTTCGTCCGGAAGCTGCTAAATTCATACAGAGCAACAGCACTGGGGTATATGGAAATTTAAAAAAAAAAAAATTTAAAATAATCTAAATTAAAAATCTAGACCACCTTCCCTTTAAAATAATATATGTCCCATCCCGTAATCTTTAATGTTTCGCTTGCAAGTTGGTAAAATCTCTGAAAGAAATCAACGTATTTATGCAAATTTGTACCTTTGGGCTTATATTTCTTTTAAAGAAGCATTAACTCACCCCTTAGAGTTTTCAGCCATAAAGCTTAGATAAGTTTGAACGATTCAGTTTTTTGTTTTATACCTACTTTATTTATAATTGCTGGGTGAAGAGGCAATATAGGAAACAATTCACTCTCAATCATTTTGTGTTTGTTAATTATTTAAACATACTTTGGTTATGGTAATCATAATATGTTTACTACAAACATATTTATGAAAAAGTGCAACCCTATCTAAGAATTTAAATATAGTATTTTTTAAAATGACTAGAAACTTGTGGGTGGTGATCGTAATAATGTTTAGATGCTTCAAAGGAACAGTAATATTTTTTAGTAGAACAAACTATAATTGTGGTAACCATTTAAAAATATATCTTGCAAGCTTATGTAGGCTGAATTTATGCTTTTAAATTTTTCTCTTGATCATAAAAAAAACTTGTTTAAGTCGTCGCCATAAGTTAATTTATCATTTAGCAACTTTTTTTAAATATTATAAACACTTCAAGGGCCTTTGAAAAAAAATGTTAGTTGTGAAAGCAGATGAACTTGCATTACCCCAGCTTTTAATATAAAAATTTTTTTCATTTTATTTTAATGATTATGAGTTCTTGAATTCTCATCACAAAAATCTTGCTGAGTATTATTTTCCCTTGCACCATTCGTACTTACATATTTAAATTGGATTTAAATAATTGTTGTAAAATGAATGTTGCTCTGTTTGTTTGTGTTTACCACACACTAACGTTGGGCTGCTCCATAAGCATTTCACTTCTCCCCTTCATTTGTAAATGACTTAATTTCTTTTGTCTTTCATATCTAATTGTTAGTGATCGTAATGGTTGGCATTTTATAGTTACAGCCAGAGAATTTCTCAATTCAAAACAACAATAGCTGAGAATTTTTACAACATTTGTTGTAGAGGGGCATCTACAGCGGCTTTTAAAATT
Organism: Thelaira solivaga; assembly: GCA_947397855.1. Taxonomy (NCBI): domain Eukaryota; kingdom Metazoa; phylum Arthropoda; class Insecta; order Diptera; family Tachinidae; genus Thelaira; species Thelaira solivaga. The sequence goes on from OX377613.1 coordinate 62,303,119, forward strand.
ATTATTTTGTTTGAAATGTTGTAGTGTTGTTGTTTAAGTGATTTGAAAACAAGAAAAAAAAAAAAAAAAAAGAAAGAAAGAAACTTGTTGTGTACAGATGTGCTATGAAAGCTATAAATGTTGTTTAAAATTAGTTCAACTTTCAAAATCATCATCAAGTAACCGAAACAACAAAGTATTCCTCTTGATTAATAAAAAAAATAAAATAAAATAAAGAAAGAAAATGAAAAAAGAATTATTTATGAATCAAGCAAGAAGTAGAAAAGCAAAGAATTATTGTACATGAGTACTTGCGGAATGTTTGCACGTACTTACATATTAGCTGAAGGTAAATAAGATTATTTATATCTACAACATGTAGTAGAAGACACAGATACTCTTTTTTTTAAGCAGCTAAAACTACATACGGAGTATAAAACACATTTTGATATTTTTAACTTTTTTTTATTTTGTAAGTAGCTGCTGTTGTTTTTTTTTTCATTTGTTATGAGTTCTCGCCCTAAAGAAAAAGAAATAAAAAAATAATTCACATAAAATGTCGCGTTTAAAGCAAAAAAAAAAAAAAAAAAAAAATTAATTTCTGTCTGTTGATTAAATAAAACTGTAAGTGTGTGAGTGCTATGTAGTTAAAAATTTCATATTATTTACGCTTGGTTTGAAACTGAACTTGGCCTTAAGTTTATTTATACAAACATACACTTTGCTAGCCAAAAAACTACACTAAAAAAATGATTAAGTGAATAAATAAAACAATCACCAGCAGAAAGAAGAAAAAATTCACTCGTGTATAATCAGCTTTTCTTTCATGCCCAGTAGCTGTTGCTGGGACCATCCACTATAAAAGCTGGATTTAAGGGAAAATATTAAAGCCAACCAACAACGAACGTTAAGCGCTTTTCTTTGACTACATTTTTCCACACATAATATTTATTTATAAATAAAAAAAAACGCTCATATTTTTATATTTATTTTACATAATTTTCAACGTACTTACACGCTGTTTGTCTGCCACCAGAGGCAAGGTTGTTGCTTGGCTAAAGTACACACTCTCTGCCACTCACTCAACGTACACTTTGTTTTATATTAAAATAGTTGTAGAAAAAAATTAAAACTAAAAACAGCAACAACAACAATAAGAAATCTTGATTTACTTGGGCTTAAATATTTTTTTTCTTCCACTTGGCTTGCAAATCGTATAAATATTAAAATTGTTAAGTTTCACATTGTGCTGACTTGTGAACCTTTAAGCAAAAATTTTACAGTTTGAGAAAAATTAGCTGGTTGTGTAAATGAATCAAGAACAAAAAGCAGAATCATACAATCATGTCATTCGAAAGCTGACATGGCCTGATATTTTTTTTTTTTATTATAAAATATTTATCCACCACAAAGAAAAACAAAATAAAAAAGAAACAACAAACATTTGAAGAAAAATTATTTTGATTAAACTAAAAAAAAAGGTTTCATTTTAACGAAAAAAAGCTAAATTTTTGAACCTACTAGAAGTTATTAAACCTTGTAAAGAAAAGAACAAGAGGAAATTTAGCTAGACTGGCCTAGATTTCCTTGGTTGACCTTTTGCGCTATCGATTTTGTTGTTTGTTTGTTTTATGTTTAAATTACTTTCCGTTTTGAATTCCTAGACATACGTGGATAAGGCTACTAGATCTATACCCGCTCTCGAGATGAACTGATGGCCACTAGTTCTCTTTAACCTTTTACTAGCCATTGAAGTTCTCACTACAGCCTAAAAAAAACCTTAACAATACAAGTTGCGTATTAGAAAGTTGTATATTTTGGTCTGCGGGTATCTGCACGAATAAAAAATCCACCAGATTAGATTAAACCGTGAACGCTGGCAACTATAACTTCGGACCTGTCGAGAATTTTGTATATCTTGAGTTCACCATCAGTAACAACAATAATATCAGCTTGGAACCAGGCAATTTAAATTCACAGTCCACACTTTATGAGACACTCAAATTACCTGTGCTCTTGTATAGCTCAGAGTCATGGGTACTTGCTTAAGCAGATGAAGCTGTACTTTTTGTGTTCGACAGAAAAATCTTTCTTAAAATATATAAACAAATTTGTGTTAGCAAGGACTATCGGCATCGTATGAACCACGAGCTGTATGAGCTGTATACCGACATTGATTTGGGAAGGCATCCGATGTCAGATATAGAACTCTACATGTGATAGTATAAGGAACAGTGATGGTGACAGTAACAGATATAATGACAGAATCAGTACTAATAATAATGACAATGACAATGACAATGACAATGACAATAATAATGACAATGACAATAGCAATGCAATGACAAAGACAAAGACAAAGACAAAGACAAAGACAAAGACAAAGACAAAGACAAAGACAAAGACAAAGACAAAGACAAAGACAAAGACAAAGACAAAGACAAAGACAAAGACAAAGACAAAGACAAAGACAAAGACAAAGACAAAGACAAAGACAAAGACAAAGACAAAGACAAAGACAAAGACAAAGACAAAGACAAAGACAAAGACAAAGACAAAGACAAAGACAAAGACAAAGACAAAGACAAAGACAAAGACAAAGACAAAGACAAAGACAAAGACAAAGACAAAGACAAAGACAAAGACAAAGACAAAGACAAAGACAAAGACAAAGACAAAGACAAAGACAAAGACAAAGACAAAGACAAAGACAAAGACAAAGACAAAGACAAAGACAAAGACAAAGACAAAGACAAAGACAAAGACAAAGACAAAGACAAAGACAATGACAATGACAAAGACAATGACAATGACAATGACAATGACAATGACAATGACAATGACAATGACAATGACAATGACAATGACAATGACAATGACAATGACAATGACAATGACAATGACAATGACAATGACAATGACAATGACAATGACAATGACAATGACAATGACAAGGACAAAGATAATTATGTGAACAATATCTCAAATCATATTGCTATACAATATCATTTGAGAAATGGGAATAAAAATAGTAGTTGTAATGGCGGTGATTGTGAGAGTAAGAATGTTTATGTGTATAAATCTTAATTTCTTAAATGAACACAATAAAATAAAATTAAGTTGCGGTGCGAAAAGTCAACAGAGTAAGCTCATAAGCGTCAGCTAATTAGATTTTCACCAAAAGTGTTTGTGTTTAATAAAGAACAGGTTATGAAGCAAATTTTCTAAAATAAATTTCTTTAATTAGCCCTCCCTCATTAAACAAAAATGAAGGCATAAGGGTGTGTAATTTAGTTTCTTAAATTTACTTTTCATATGCATAAACAAATTTTTATTTATTAAATCGTACAATACAATTACAAGTTTCATTTTAAATTTATTTATTGAGAATGTGTTAGACGTAGTTTGCAGTCCCCACACTAGAGATGCGCTATAGAAATTCCCATAATCCTTAACTCTGTACAAGAATACTCGTATCATTCTACTTTGAAGTATAAAACTATTTGTTTTTTCTTTTTCAAACAATGAAATCCATAAAGCATGCAATTTTTTATTTTAATGCGCCCTCCTAAACTAAATGAGAACTACAAGGCGTAACAATGTAAAAAAAGTATTTTATTCACTATTCTTGCCACTCACCCTTTAATAACTGATGATAGAAATCTTAATAAATTAACTGCCTTGGCAGTCACTCACTCACTCATTCATACTTATATGAATTTATTCACTAACGTGTATGGTGCATCAATTTGTGCATATAAACGTATTCGTGCATTGATGAACTTTTAGTCAGTCATGTGTTTGTGTATTTGTTGCTATTTGTTTGTTTAAAATAAATCTATTAATGCAATTACTTTACGACTGACCTCATTAGCATGAAAAGTACATGATGATTTCAAATACCTTTACAGTAGAGAGTAAATAAATGTTACAATACAGGAAATTTGTTTTTTTTTTTAAGACCAATAGGCGTATTCTATATCGAAGTTTAAACATTTTTTCATGCACAAAAAAAAAATTAAAATTTCCATCGTTCTCACTCGATATAAGGCGTTTATCAGCAAAATTTTTCCTTTTTCTTTTCTTACATATATTTTGAGCGCTACTGTAACTGTAGCTATAAGCATGAATTAAGTGCTCACTCACATAGCCAAACACAGGCTTATGCACACATATACGTACCCAAACAAGTCACCATTACATTTCATTATATTTACTTGCATTCAGTCACTCATTCCCTCACTCATGCCATCATCATTGATTTCAAATATGGTTTTGAATTGTTGTACGAGTACATATATATTCAATGTGCGAATGTGCAAATAAATGTAAATAAAAAAAAAATATTTTATGGAGGTTTCTTCATTTTATTTTGTATTGAAATTCATTAAAAAAAATTTGCGTGTATATAATTTTCTAGTTTAAATTTAACTTTTAATATCGGCTAATTGTACATGACCCAGTGCGAAATGCCTTAAATGAAAAATGTATTCTAATAGAAGATTATGTCGAGATTTTGTATTTAGTAGGAAAGTGTTGTTAGTGTAATTGCCTTACATAGAAAAAAAAATTACTTCAATTAAATATTTTAATTAAGAGATTTCCGTATCACATTGATGAAATTTAAATTGATGCAAAACTAAAGTCTTTGAATAGTATTTTTATTCGCTTAATGATTTTCACTCCAATAGTATTTTTAATAAATTATTAATAATTATTCGAATAGTATTAATTATTAAATATTTTTATTCTTTTTTTTATCATTTATTTTAACTGCATAATATTTTCATTCGATTAAAAACTTTTACTCGAATATTATTTTTATTCGATTATTAGATTTAACCGAATAATATTTTGACACAAATATTTTAACCGTATAATATTTTTATTTGATTAATGATTTTTACTCAAATATTATTTTTATTCGATTGTTTATTTTAACCGAACAAACCTTTTATTCAATTAATGATTCTTACTCGAATATTATTTTAATTCGATTACTGATATTAACCGAATCAAATTTTATTCGGTTACTGATTTTCACTGAAGTATTTTTGTTCAATTGTTGATTTTAACCGAATAATTTATTTATTCGATTTGAAACTTTTACTCGAATATTATTTTTAATCAAGTATTAGCTTTAAACGTATAACATTTTTATTCAATTAATGAGTTTAATTGATTAATATCTTTAATTCGATTAGTAGTTTTTTTTCAGTTAATAATTTTTACTCGCACATTATTTTTATTTTAAAATTTCCATTAGGGCATTTTTTAAATACATATCGCGTATAAATGAACATTTTGCCCGTTAACATTCAATTTAAAATAAAAAAAAATGTGAAAAGCTCTCTTTACTTGCACATTTTGCTGCTTTTTTTCACATTAAAAAATAATTTTGTTTTTGTTTTTCAAAGCAAACAATTATTGGCGCATGACTTCATGACCGCATAATTTTATTAAATTTTTTATTTTTTTTGCAAGCATAATTTTCATGTCAAACTGACAAATACGTACGAGTATTTGTACGTTGCCTATAAAAATCTATTTCTTAACATTTTGTCATTGTTTGCAAACAGATATAGTGACATAAATAATAGTAAAATTAAATAAATAATGAATGTAAATGTGATAATATTCTATTATTACTGTATAAGAGAAATATTTATTACAGAAAATTGGAAATAGAAAATGCAATTGGCCTCGATTAAAAATAATTAAGTGTTTAAAATGTGGGCTAAGACATCTGTAAAGAGAGCATTAGGCTACTCTACTTTAAATCAATTTAGGTTTTAACTTGAAATAAAATATTTTAAAAAAATCACACCAATAATTAATAAATTAATTGCACTTAGAGTAATTATTTTTATCTAAAAAGAATTTTAAGCAGAAATAGACATTTCTGTCAAAATTAAAGTTGCCAAAAATAATTAGTTATTCGAGTCATAATAATGAAACGCGATTTTTATTTGAATATATTTCTACCAATTAATTTCTTATTTCAGTAATATATTTAGTTAAATAATATTATTATTTGAATTATATTTTCTTTCGAATAATATTTTTATACTAAGATTTTATTAGATTAACCAAATATTATTTTTGTTCGATAACTGATTTTGAATGAATAAAATTTTATTCGAATAATGATTTTTACTGGAATGTTATTCTTGTTTAATTATTGATTTAACGCAATAAAATTTGATTCGATTAATAATTTTAACCGCATAATAATTTTATTCTATTTTAACCGAATAATATTTTTATTCGAGTAATAATTTTTTTCAATAAAATATTATTTTTATTCAATTTTTTATTTTAACCGAATAATATTTCTATTCGAATAATATTTTTTTAATCGAATAATATATTTATTCGATTACTGATTTTAACCGAATAATATCTTTTATTCAATTAGTTATTTTTATTCGAATAATATTTTTATTCGAATAATATTTTTATTCGATTGATGATTTTTTCTGGTTTTTTTATTTTAATCGATTATTGATTTTTACTCGAATATTATTATGATTCGATTACTGATTTTAACCAAATAATATTTCTATTCGAGTAATAATTTTTTTACTCAAATATTATTTTTATTCGATTACTGATTTTAACCGAATAATATTTTTATTCGAATAAAATATTTTTTTTTACAAAACATTTTTACACTTACAATAATTTTACTATAATTTTTTTTAGTACTCGATTATTTATTTTAACCGAATATTTTTCCACTATTAAAGATTTTTATTTGAATATTTTTTTATTTTATTATATAATATTATTATTCGAATAATATTTTAAGTCGAATATCACTTTTATTCCAATAATAATTTTTTTTTACAAAACATTTTTATACTTATAATAATTTTACTTCAGTTTAATTTTTATTCTGTTACTGATTATAACCAAATATAATTTTTATTCTATTACTGATATTAACCGAATGAAATTTTATTCGGTTTTTTGGTTTTAACTGAAATATTTTTGTTCAATTGTTGATTTTAACCGAATAATATTTTTATTCGAATAAAATATTTTTTTACAAAACGTTTTTACACTTACAATAATTTTACTATAATTTTTTTTGTATTCGATTATTAATTTTAACTGAATAATATTTTTATCCGTATATTTTTACACTATTAAAGAATTTTACTGAAATATTATTTTTGTTTAATTAATGATATAAAAATAAAATATTTTTATTTGAATAATACTTTTAGTCGAATATTATTTTTATTTGATTTATTTTTTTCTACAAAACATTTTTACACTATTCTAGCTTAAACGAGTTATATTTTTATTCGAATAATTTTTTTTTTATGGAATACGTTTTACAGAATTTGTTTGTTTTATTTATTTTCTTAATTGTAAACGGCTCTTAATTAACAGATATCTGCATCAATCATTAAGCTTTTGTCTGCATTAATAATTAATTCTATTTATTTACAAAAAAAAAAAAAAAAAAGAATATTTAAGTCAATAATTCGTTTTGATTTACATCGTGTGTAAACTGTTTGACCTCACTTTTAAGTTCCCTTTTACTTATGAGCCGAAAAAAAGACTACTGCATTTGTCATTTAAACATTTCGATATTCAGCACACACAAAAATATTAAAAAATAAATAAAAATGAGTCAGACTTTGGTTTTTGGTTCATGTTAAATAAAATTATAAATTTGTTAAACATTGAACCGAAGTATAAAACTAAAAATACAAAATGCTATTAAACACCAGCCTCAAGGGGCTGTAATATGACATTATCATGGATACTACCGCGGTAGCACCTAAATAGAGATACGCTAATTTACGTGTAACCGAAAAAAATAATAATAAAATAACAAACCGAATTAAATAAATATTTTTTTATTTCTGATTTGTTCAATTATTACAACAACAACAATAACAATGAAAAGAAACAGTCACATTAACGAAAACATATTTTTTCTTAAAATTTACAATAGATTGTTTATGTTGAAACACGGTTAAATGCAGCAGCCAAAAGCTATAAAGTGAAACAAAAACTGCATAAATAAGTATTTTGTTTTTATATTTGTTATTGTTGTACTGCTTAACGTGTGACATAATCTAAGTGGCAGTAACAGTTGCTTTAGTACAGCTTTAACTTACAGCCAAAAACAGCCAGTTTGGAAGCAAAAATCAAAATAAAATCACTTTTCAAAAAAATAATTTCAAATTACACATAAAACTTGTCTTGTAATCAACACATTTAAACAACAACAGAAATAAAAATAAAAACAAAAATGATATTTAGTCACACAAACATTTCCTCAAGTAAAAATAGTAACCGAAAATTTTATGAAATTTTCAAACTTTTTCAAATACAGCAGTGCAAACAACTACATCATCAAAATAATCCTGAAATTGGTAGACAGAAAAGATTTCTCAATATCAATAAATATTAATATAATGAAATAAGTCCTAGTAAACCAAATACATTTTAGAGGTTTTTTTATTCGTTATTTAAAATTATGTATTTTAATAAAAAACATTTCGTGAATATAAAATTATTTGCAAAATTATTGGAATAAAATATTTTGAATTAAAAAAATATTCAACATAAAAGATTATTTGAAAACTAAATTAATTGAAAAAATTTTTAGAAAACAATTTATTTACAAAATTAAATTCGAAAACACTATAAAAATAGTAGAATTTTAATATTCGAATAAAATTTTTAGGGTAAGAAAATTATTCGAATATAAATTTTTTAATTAAATATTAACGAAAAGAAATTACACAAATAGTTAAAACAAATTTTTTTTTAATTTAAAAAAATTAATCGCATAAAATTGTTCGAATAAAACATTAATGGCAAAAATTTTTTTCAAGTAAAATGTTAACCAAATTAAATTATTTCATAAAAAAAAATTTATTCGATTAAAGAAAATATTCAAATAAAAGTATTCGAATAAAACATTAACTGAATAAAATAAAAAAAAAAATATTCAATTTCAAATTAAGTGAATAAAAATTTTATAATAGAATTTAAACCGAATAAAATTATTTAAAAGAAATTTACAGAAGCTTTGTTCGATTAAAAAAATTTAACGATTAAAATTATTCGCAGGAAACATTAATCGAATAAAAATTTTCAAGTAAAATGTTAACTAAATAAAATTATTTTATAAAAAAAATTTTGCGATTAAATAAATTATTTGGAATAAAAGTATTCGAATAAAAAATTAACTGAATAAAATTATTTAATCGATTTAAAAAATTAATTCGCATAAAAAAATTAACCGAATAAAAATTTTCCAATAGAATATTAACCGAATTAAATTATTTAAAAGAAATTTACCGAAGTCTTATTCGAAAAAAAAAAAATTTAACAAATAAAATTATTCGAGGGAAACATTAATCGAATAAAATTTTCAAATTACCCAATAAAATTATTTTATAAAAAAAAAAACAAACAAAAAAAATTAATCAATTAAATAAATTAATTTAATAAAAGTATTCGAATAAAATATGAACTTAGTTAAATTATTTAAGTAAATTAAAAAAAAATTTATTGGATTTAAAAAATTAATTCGCATAAAAAAATTAACTGAATAAAAATTTTCCAATAGAATATTAACCGAATTAAATTATTTAAAAAATAATTAGAAATAGTTTTATTCAAATAAAAAAAATTAATCGAATAAAAAATTAACCGAATAATAATTTTTTAATATAATATTAAAAAATAAAATTATTTAAAAAAAATTTAGCAACAGATTTATTCGAATAAAAAAAATTAATCGGATAAAAAATTAACCGCATAAAAATATTAACAAAATTTTATTCGATAAAAAAAATTAATCGAATAAAACAGTACCCGATTCAATTTGTGAATAAAATATTAACGGAATGAAATTATTAAAAAGTTAACAAAAAGTTTTGTGGATTAAAAAAACGTATAGAATAAAGTTATTTGAATTAAATATTTTATAAAAAAAATCGAACACAATTTCGATTAGATTTTTTTTATTATGATTTAAAAGTAAAATTTTTATTCGACTAAAAATTTATTTAATAAATTTTACAGAAATTTATGCGAATAAAATAAGCAAAATTATTTCTTGAAAAAAATCTAAGGAAAAGCTTTCAGAAGCAAGTGAGATTGTTGTTTAGAAAGCCAGCTGTACTGTCAGTTGTTAGATTTCACAATGATGTGTATTTTCTTGACTAACCGTAGAGTAGGATGTAGAGTACACAACTCATATTTATTCACACACATTCAGTATTTTTTTTTTTAACTGGTTTGCTTTAAAGTCAACAATTTCACAAAAGAAGCATTTAAACAAACCAAAAATTTTAGCTGCCTGATTTGGTAAAAAAAAAATGTATTTGTTTGTAGCAACAAAGTGGGGGAGGCAACATCATCGTCATTGTCATCATTATAAACAGCAACACCATCAAATAAAAGCAGAAAATAAACGGGTACGAGTACAAAAGTTCAATGTACCAACAATACATTAAATAAAAAAATAGAAACAAAAATGTATTGTAGACATACAAAAGCAACAACAAAAAAATGAACAAACAAAAATGCAATAATAAAATCAAACTTAAATCTAAATTAGATATTTTGGTGGCTAAAAATAATTTGAAAATGAAAATCAATGAATAAAATGTTGAAATGGAAGTATGACATGCAGCACATTTGAGTAGACAAAAATATGTGTGTGTGTAAAGTTGCTAGATGACTATTTGACTGATGGTTGTTAGTTAGTTGGCTGACTGACTAGCTGACTGCCTAACTATTCGAGGTTTTATAATGCGTAATACAACAAAAATAACAAAACAACTTTTAAAATTACAACTAAACAAATTTTGCTGTGTTTCTTTAAACTGCAACTGTTGTAGAGATTATTACGTTATGGCGACTTATCGATTTATTATACTAATTTAATTTCAATTCAAACTTGCTGGCTGCTTGCAGCCTGTAAGTAAAGGAAAGTTTTAAAAGTCTTTGCTAAAAATATCTATCAAGTGTGAGTCTGTTTACTGTCCAAATCTATTTAATTAAAATTCATTCTCTAATTGTTTGGTGGTTTGTTCGCTATATACATATATAACCCCTTTTTCAAAAAAAAAATTGACATAGACTTTAAAGTCAACGCTATCGAAATTTTTCCCATAATTTTTTTCATTTTTTTTTTTTTTGGATAAGAGTTATAATCTCTTTATTCCAAGAAAGATTGTATGGTAACTTTTAGACTAGACACGCCTATTTTTATGCCCACTTTTTAACGATTTTACCTCACCACTGTTCATAGAGATGATTTAGTTGGGCTAATAATCTAGCAAAAGCTTAAGCCACTTTAAATAGTAGTGACTGGTTGTATTTATTTAACGACTAAAATTCTACTTGTAGATAGATTTCTCTAAAAATTAGTACATACGTTCTCTATACTCTAAGGTTACCGAGTCACATAATGAATGACCAGGCTAAAAACATCTAGTACAAAATAAAAAAACCCAAAAAATTTTGCTTAAAAAGTCATAACTTCCAGCCTACTGCGCTGCACTCCTAAATAATAAAAAAAAAACTGATTGAAAAGTCATAACTTCCAGCCTACTGTGCTGCTGTCCTAATAAATAAAAAAATTTTTGCTAGAAATGTCATAACCTACAGCCCACTGTGCTGCTCTAGTAATAATTAAAAAAAAATTTTGCTTGAAATGTCATAACTTACTACCCACTGTGCTGCACTCCTAACAAATAAAAAAATTTTGCCAGAAATGCCATAACTTACGACCCACTGTGCTGCTATAGTAATAAATAAAAAAATTTTGCTTGAAATGCCATAACTTACGACCCACTGTGCTGCACTTCTAATCTATTTTTACTGCATTTGAATGTCAGATAATTTTGTTCATTTTAAAATTGTTAATAAATTATTGTTTATGTGTGTGTGTGTGTGTTGGGATATTTTTGCAATGGGGTTGCCTGCATGTGTACTGAGTGTAATGACGAACAGCATGTCACCACCAACAACAAAATGTTGTATGCACGAAAGCACAAATGTTTCTGTGACACATGTAAGTGCGTTTGTAAAATCTTAAATTCAAAATAATTTGAAAATTTTGCTTTCTTGCAGTGACGTTGTTGCGTTTCGTAAGCTGAAACTGACAACAGAAATTAGCGATATTTTGCTAAATTTAAATGAAAATTTTTTTCTTAATTTTCTCTCTAAACGAATTTATTCTTTTTTATGCTTTAAAAATCTCCAACTTTATTTCATAAACGGAAGAGTGATTGTGGTTTTCTTATAAAAGAATTTGTTTTGAAATTTTACAAAACTATTTTGTATTATTGATTTATTTTTTTTATTTATTCAAAAATAAATTGATGACACATCAGCCACAAGTTCTAGAGCTGTACGTGTGTGTATACATAAGCCCATATATTCCACCTCAAACTCTTTATTTCTTCTTCTATTAAATGCATCTGTTCAGAGCGCATAAATAATTTTACACAAAATAAAAGAGCTTACACGAATAGCAACAAATAATAATTGTTGTATTAATTTATTTATTTATTTATAGTTTCAATGTAATTTTTATTTGTGGCAAAAATTTATTTCAAATGCACATAAACGTTGTTGTGTTGTTGGGCCGATAATAATTGTGGTGACTAAATTTTTTTTTTATTTTTTTTTTTTTTTGGTTCATGTAAATGATTAAGAATCTCACGTTTTCTAAAGCAGTACAAGTAATTGTGTGACTTTGTTTTGTTTTTAAATTAAAATATTAAAGAAATTTACTTTGGCTGTATGGCTTTGGCTGCCATACAACGATTACATTCTATTCAAAAGAAAAATTATCTTAAATTGCACGTTCTTGAAGGCCAACTATTAAATTAAGGCAAATTAAGTCACTACATGTTTAAGTTGAGATTTATAAAACTGTGATAGTTAAAAAAGCAGGTGATACATTTTACAAAAAAAAAAATAATTCTGTTCATATAAAATTAAAAAAAAAAAAATCAGAAAATAATTAAGAATATTTAAAATCAGCACCCGTAGCGAAAACTAACAACAATAATCGGCATCAAGTCTAAGTAATGAATTCATGATTTTTGTCCTTGACTTAAAAAATTTTTTGCTTCACAATTAGGGGGCTCAGAGCTAAAAAAAATAAATAAGAAAATCCAATACCTCCAAATATACCACTATTTCTTGAATAGAGTAAGTGACACGACATATGATTACGACCATGGTGTAAGAAAACCTGGTGACACTGAGAGGCCAGCTGAATCCTGCAGGACAGGAGGGGCTCTTGTCTAAAGTGAGGAGACATCAATGTGTTAAAGAGATATCAAAAACGGAAACAAATTATTTGTTTCACTGTAGCACACTTCTTGATATCGATCAGCAGAAATAACTTTTGACAAGAATGGCCTCAAAGCAATAACAAAATATAGGGGTATTTTGTAATGTTGTTTTTTTTTTTTATACTATGATTACGACTTGAAAAACAATATTTTTTATAAATTTTTTTCTCAAAATTTTTTACTGAAAATTTTTTTCTTAAAAAATTTTTTTTCTAAAAAAATTCATTTCTAAAAAAAGAAAAATTTTTGTTTAAAATAAAAAAAAATTGAATTTAAAAAAAAGAAATTTTTTCCAAATTAAAACAAAATTTCAATTTTTATAAAAAAAGATAAAAATTTTTTTCCAAATTAAAAAAAATTCAATTTTGAAAAAAAAGATAAAAATAACTCGCTTGTTTTTTTTTTAAATTGAAAAATGAATTTTTAATATAAAAAAACAATTCTTTAAATTTTGTTTTGTTTTTTATATGGAATATTTCTCATAATTAAAAAGAACTTCTTCTTTATTTTAAACTTCAAATAAATAAAAAAACTTCATTAAATTTTCTTTTTATTATTTAATTCAATTAATTATAAAATACAATAAATATTTTTCAAGCTTAAAATGTTTAATAAAAAAAAATTGTTTTAATTTTTATTTTCCAATATTTCAATTTGCCTTTAGATGTCTTCTTCAGTGAAATAATTTTTTATGTCAATTAAAGTTTTTTAAATATTCTCTTTTATAACAGTGAATGTGTTTTAATGAGTTTAATTAATCTTTAAAAAACTTTCTTTTAATAAAATAATTTTTTATTTACAAAAATGAAAAAGAAAACAAAATATTTGAAAATTATAAAGTGGTTTGCTTAAATGTTTTTCCAAATATTAAAATTAAAATCTTTTCCTCATTTCTCTGCTTGCTACATGAAACACCCCACTCCACTTTCATTTTGTTAGGAACCTTCAACAATTAATTAATTTGATTTTTGTTGTTGTTGTAGTTTTTATATGACTTTCTCCACCATTTGTCATTTGCTTTTAATATTGTTTTTTTAAATAAATAAAAATATTTTTAAAGCTACAACTTAAGCCAAGAGTATGAAACATGTGTGAGTGCACGTGCATGTGTGTTTTAATTATGCTCTCAAGTAAAATATTTATGTTACTTATCTGAAAAATGCTCTTTGCCGCCTATCAATGACTTTTTAAAATTTCAGTTTCATTATTAGACTAGATGATGACATGGCGTAGTCGCTGCAAATGCACATTGTGGTGACATTTAAACATTTCTATGGTGCATCATCATCACCATCACCATGTTAAACAATAATAAAAACATGTGTGCAACAGTTGTTGTTTTAGATTTATATTTTCATGTTTAATATCAGATGTTGTGTTATTGACTTTCTCTCCCCAAAAAAAAAAAAAATAAATAAATAAATAAATCTTAAATGGATTTCTTACATCCCAGTTTTAAAATAATTTTATTTTTCATATAAAATGCTATTTTCGTATTTAGTTTTTAAAAAATATTTCAATTGGTTTTTTATCACAAACTGTAAAATGGGTGTTATAATAGAGATGAGATGGTGAGTATGCACACAAGTCACTATTAACAAAAATGCAAACATGTGTAAAAGGGTTAAAAACATAAGACAGTTTTCTTTTAATTTTTTCCTTGAATTCATTTCATTGTATCTAAATTGTTAAAAAATTTTTTTGCTTTAATAACAAATGTTTTGCTGGGTTTTAATTTATTTTTAGTTATTAATTGATTAATATGCACTGCAAAACAAAACTTAAAAATTTTCTTATAAACATTTTGTTTCTCTTTGATTTACATGAATGTTTGTTGGTAATAGTGCAGCTCCTACTCTGAACCTACCAAACCATTGCTAATTTATGCACTTTGTTTTGCAATTATGAGTTCTTTTCAGTGAGTTTTGTGCTCAAATTATTCTTGGCAAAATGTAGTTTAAGACTTTTTAATGGCTGCTCTGCATGTTTTACGTAGCAAAAAAAAAAAAAAAAAAAAAAAAAAAAAAAAAAAAAAAAAAAGCAAAGGAAATAAAAAAGTCACAATAGAAAAAATAAGAAAATTAAATAAAATTTGTGTTACAAGGAAAAAACTTAAATTAACACTTTTGGAGAGGAGCTGTTATAGTTAAAAAAAGATTTTTTTTATATTATGAGGATCCACATTGCGACATTCGATGTTTTTTAAAATTTGCGCTTCCAACTATTTTTAAATCTTTATCACTATCAAGTGGCTTAACAAAGCTTAATAAAATTTTACGCTTTTTTTATTTTAAATAAATCACACTGGCTTCATTACGGCGAAATTACGGCACTCGATAGTTTTGGAAGTTTCATTAGAATTTGAATGCAAGTCTTAATCGTTATCGAATGCCGTGGCTTGGCTGACGCAAAGTTAAAGTAATAAAGTGTTAAATTTGATTTTACTGTAAATATTTGCTGATGAGCTGTGTAAGCACCTATGCAACTTACATGCTGATATATAAATCCGTTAATATAAATCCGAGTATCGCCATTAATCCAGTATAAAACGAATTATTTTTCAATCAGTGACACACGGCATTCACATTTCATTGATTCAATGAAATCTTTCATTCATTTAATGAAAGAAATTCCTTAATTTAATGAAATATTTATTCGTTACATTGAAATAATATCAAAAATTTAATTAAAAAAATTAATAATTTTTCCATCAGTGACGCGCTGAATTCACATTTCATTGATTCAATGAAGTATTCACTCATTTAATGGAAGAAATTTCCTAATTTAATGAAATATTTTTTCATACAATGAAATAATTGCATTAATTCACTGAAAAAAATTCAAAATTTTAGTTAGAGTGTAATAAGAGGGACACCTGTATTACTAAAAATTCAGTGAAAAATTAATAATTTTTCAATCAATGACAAAAATCATTGCATTAATGAAATATTTCTTTATTTAATTGAAATTCATTTAATGAAACAATTTTATTAATATTTCCTTAGACTAATGACATAATTTCATGCATTCAATGAAATATTCATAAATTTAATGAAATAATGCAATAAAATATTCATGCATTTAATGAAAATGTTCGTAAATTCATTATAAAATTCATTTAAAGAATAAAATAATTTCATTAATTTAATGAAAAAATTTCATTAATTCATTTAATATATGAAATATTACATGGAATCAATGAAATTGTGTTAATGAAATCATTTTATTAGTTTTATGAAAAAACATTTAATGAAAAATTTTATTATTTTTTAAATCAAATAAAATGTTTCATTACACTAATGAATTATTTCATTCAATTAATGAAATATTTCATTAATTAAAGAAATGTTGTTATTAGTTAATCAATGAAACGTAATGAATTATTGTTTCAGGTAAGGATGAAATTTTTAAAAACCAAATTTCGTTATATAAAAAGCAACTTTTGCTTTTTAATAAAAAAAATTTTTTTAATATTTTGGAATTAATAATTTCCTTGATCCGCTCCCTGAAGTCCAGTCTACTTAAAGACCTTAAAACACCGCCAAATAAATCTTATTTTGTGTATTAAAAGAACTTTAAAATTTCTTTCAACTATGAGCTCGTGGTGTGATACCTTTATAAGAAGAAAAATATAGAAAGATAACGATGGAAAGATGACAGAAAGACTTCCAGAAGTTTCTTTTTACTAAATTTATCTTATTTCAGTAGAATACCCTTTAGGGCCTTGCGCTCTCTAAAGGTTTAATAAATAATTTGTTTATTTAATTCATGTTCTTACGTACTTAAAGGTTTTTATTAAGTAGAAATATTTAACAAGTTAGCAAAGATTTTGTTTGTTTGTTTCTTGGCTGCAGTCATATTTAATATGATGTTGTTGATTCCTTTCCCTGCATTTCAAACAAACTTTACTTGTCTTTTAATTTTTTTTGAATTTCGTTTGAACTGCTAAAGCTAAACAAAATAATAGGAAAAAGAGCAACATGTACATTTCGTCTCGTCTGTCTGTCTACTGGCACTTGTGGTAGGTGTTTCATTCAAGTGCCTGGAGTGTAAACGAATTTGCGTTTAAACAAACAAAATATTTGCCAGCAACAAGCACTTTTGAGCCACTAAAACCAAAGACCCTTATTTTCCCTAAATAACTTTATAATGTTGCTAAAGAATTTATTTCATATTCTTAAAACGCATTCGTGCATTCAATAAAAGTATAATTTTCTTTAGCTTTTTTTTTCATAATTTTTATGTGTTGGTTTTATTTGACTGCTTTTGTTTTTTTTTTTTTTTGTTCGAATTATTTTTTTGCTTTTTTCCTTTTTTTTAATGAAAGAATTAAAAGAAGTTGCAAAAATTGCACCCAGCTAGCGCTAGAGAGTAACGTAAAGTGTTACTTTGGCATTTCATTCGGAGCATAATTAATTTAAACATCATTTTTTGTATTTTTTTTTTTAATTCAATTGTTTTTGCTACCAGTAAAAATGTATTTTATTACTAAAACAACGAGTGTTATTATTGCTATTTATGTGCGAGTATGTGGAATGATAATTAGCACATTTATGCATTCAATGGTGGTGGGTAATGAGCTGTCATGTCGAGTACCAGGTTATTGATCCTCAATTTACTTTAATTATTCCTTACAAGTGCTGCAACCTGTCATTTACAGCAGGTCACAGTTGATAAACAGGAAGTCTAAGAGATTTTTTTCTTGCTAAGCTTTCAAAATTACAAAAAAAAAAAACAAAATATTTTCATGGATATTAAAATTCTCTCTTCTTGATCTGCAGGTTTTTTTAAGACCCGAATTTGTCAGTTTAAGTAATTTTTTTAGAACGAATTAAAAATTGCTTAAATAAGAGGCTGTTCATTAACATTATTAAATATAAGAAAGTAAGATAATTAAACGTTGTTTTGATTGATTCCTTTATTAACGACTTCTAGCTGTAGTCTTGATACACAAGGACTGTTCATGTATCTTCGGGAATTGACATCGACATTGTTAGGTTAGGTTGAACAGCCTTCCCAAGAAAAAAAAGTGGAAGGAGGCTCGAGTCCCTTTTTGTTACCTGTAGTAAAAAGAAGAATAAAAGGAAAACAGATAGCGATAGCAAAGTGAGATATCAAAGGTTTACAGCAGAGAGTTAAAACAAAAAATAAAAGAAAAAAAGAAGAAAAAGAAAAAGAAGGAGAGGAAAAGAAGAAGAAAAAAGATAAAGAAGAGGAAAAAGAAGAAAAAAGAAGAGGAAAAAAAAAAAAAGAAGAGGAAAAAGAAGAAGAAATGAAATATAGAAGAAGAAGAAAGATAAGAAGAAGAAAAAGAAAGATAAGAAGAAGAAAAAAGATAATAATAAGAAGAAACGAAGAAAATAAAAAGTGGAAAAGAAGAAGAAAGTTAAAAAAAGAAGAAAAAGAAGAAGAAAAAAGAAGAAGAAGAAAAGATAAAAAGAAGAAGTATAGAAAAAAGAAAAAGAAGAAGAGGAAAAAAGAGTAAAAAGAAACAGAAATAAAAAAAATAAGAGAAGAAATATTTATAAAAGAAGAGGAAAAAGAAGAAAAAAAGAAAAGTAAAAAGAAGAGAAGAGTAAAAAGAACAAAAAAAGAAGAAGAAGAAAGATAAGAAGAAGAAAAAGAACAAAAAGAAGAAAGATAATAATAAGAAAAATAACAAAAGAAAAGAAAAGAAAAAGAAGAAGAAGAAAATAAAATAAAAAAATTCAGAAGGAAGATAGCAGAAGAGAAAAATAAGAAGAAGAAGAAAAAGAAAGAAAAGAAGGAAAAGAAGAAAAAAAGAAGAAGAAGAAAAAGAATAAAAAAAAGAAGGAGAAGGAGAAGAAGAAGAAGATGAAAAAGAAGTAAAAAAGAAGGAGAAGAAGAAGAAGAGGAAAAAGAAGTAAAAAAGAAGAAGAAGAAGAAGAGGAAAAAGAAGCAAAAAAGAAGGAGAAGAAGAAGAGGAAGATGAAAATAAAGTCGAAGAGGAGGTTAAGGAAACAATATGAAGAAGAAAATCTAAAGATCATATAGCAATTAACAAAGGCGGAATCGGTGTTACATAGTAACCGTCTCTTCCTTGTTCTCACACCATCTAAAGTAGTCATACAATAATACATTTTTCTGGCAGTGACCCTCTAATGCTGCCATCACATTTTCTTATCAACCAGCTTTTTGGTGTGATCAAATTAGAACCAGATCACCCTCGCTGTATCACACGTCCGCTTACTCGTCTATTTGAACTGTGCACAAAAATTTTCTTGATTTACCGATTGCAAGTAGGTAGCTGAACACCACAGGTTCTGTGGATGTACTGCTCGGGCAAATTCGACGTTTTTGTTCCCCATTCATCAGCGATGACTAGTTTTAGAAATCATTTTAATAATGAGCTTAAAGATCCAGACAATCAATATTGACTGCTGATTTGTTGACACTGTCTTTTATTAGCCCGTAGCTCTAGTAATGGAAAATTCTACTCACCTAATAAATTCTAAGTTTTAGTTTTTTTTTTTAATTGTGTTTTGGTTCTATAAAATATAATTTGTCACCAATGTGGTCAACGTTTTAATTTCAATAAGTAAACAAACCAAGAAAAAACGAAAAATTAATAAAAAGCACTAAAGTAAGCAATTTAGACAGAAGAGAAAAACCACTAACTCGTGCATATTTTTTTTTTTTTTTTTTTGTTTTTTCTTTCAAAAACACTAAAAACTGACAACTCTGCTTATTGCCATCACTGTTTACAATTTTCTTTTCATTTCTCTAATAACAAGCGGAATCTTTCGAGATCTCTTGTTTTCTTACTCCAAATTCTTTTGTAAATCGTTAAAAAATTTGCAATAAATTAAAGTTATTTATAACCAAGAAATCAAATTGGTTTTATTAAAACGGTTTAAATAAAAGAAATGCACAAAATTTTAGTTTAAAAGAAAAAAACATGATTTCTTTTTTTAAATATAAAAACATCATTAAATTCTTTAAAATCAGCGGCCAAAGATGCAGAAAAAAAAGAAAAATGTTTGCCAACAATACGACTACAAAAGTGTACCTGCTTAACGCGTTGTGGCTTCTTTTTTTCCTACTTCTACAGCTACTTTTGCTTTTGTTTTTGTTGCACTTCTTTGTTACACAGATTTCTAATCAAACACACGATCAATGTTTTTGATCTTGATCATTTAAAGTTTTTGTTTTCCTGATTTCGTTAGGATCTTTCTTTTTTTTTGTTTTCTGGGTAATTTTTGTTGTTTTTGTTAGCTTTTTTTATGTATTTAGTTTGGCTAAAATTTTATTTGTTTTGTGGTGTCTGTCTGCTTGGCCGTTTGCTTAAACGTTGGATTGTATTGTTGTAGTAGAGTGTGTTGTAATCGATCTCATTGCGCCGCCAATAAACATGTGAACAAACATGATTTTCTACACGATCTCCAAGTATTTGTTGTTCAATTCTTTTTTTTGCTTGTTTTGTTTTTGTTTTGCTGCACTCAATATTTGCCGTTTCTTTTTGCAGCTTTTTATTTGGTATGAATTGTTGCAAGTCTTATTGTTTATTATGGCATGAATGTGTGTTTGAGCAAAAATGTTTGTTTGTAAGTGGCAAGCAAGTGCAATATTTTTTTTTCTTATTAAAGTTTGTTGCCATGTGTATTTATAACAAGACCTGTCTGTCTGTCTGTCTGTCTGCTTTAGAAAACAATACGAGTATAAATTGAATTAAAAATAAAATAAAATCTAAAAACGGTTCACTAATAAAACGGAAGCATGTTGTTGACTTAAATACAAGCTCAGTTTACATTGAAGAAGTAATTAATTTTGTTTTAAATTTCTGGCACTCTCTCTCTCTCTCTCTCTCTCTCTCTGTCTCTTTGGCTTTAGTTTTCCATCATTAAACTTTTTTTTATGTTTCATGCTTAGACCTTATTTAGAGTTACGTTAACAACGTTACTGTATTAAAATTTGGCAAAAAAATGCAGCCTCTAAAACTGGCTTTAAGTTTAACTTAAAGTTTGGGTGGTGATATTGACAAAAAATCGTGTCTTTTATAGCAGCTATACATAAGAGACCCGCAAAATTAAATAAAATAAAAAAAAATTGTTAAGAACGTGTTGCTGTTTGCTGTTGAGTTAATAGATTGTTAAGACACCAAATAACGTTGCATTTAGAATTGTGTGACAAGTTAAATTGGCAATCAAAAATTGAAATGTTTCTATTAAAACAAAACACGATTACATATGCCAAGACCATTAAATTAAAAAGATTAAATTACTTAAAACTATTAATTGAGTATCATTAAATTTGAGCCGTTAGTTTTGATAAAGGTTCAAGTCCACTTAAAAAAAATTAGTTGGGGGTAATTTTAGTAACATGTTACTTATAGGTGACTAAAATTACTGTTAATAATTTTTTTTAAAAAGTGGACTTATACCACTTTTAAGACTAACGGCTCAAATGAATGAATTCTTTCCAAACTAATAAAAAAATCAAAGTCATAGTCATTAATTTTAATGTTTTGTCTATAAACACGACATTAATTTATTTTCATTCATAAAAAAGTTAGTTTTTTAATTGTCAAAAGAAAAGCCATAATTTTTGCAGTCTTTTTAGTCAAAAAAAACTTAAGCTGCTGCTGCTCTCTTCATCAACTATTTTAAGGTCTTGACTTTTTTTTGCTTTTTATTAATAATTAATTTAATTTTTATTTTAATTTTAATATTTATTTAATTGTCTTCTATTGTCTTAAGTATTTTTTATATTTTATTATTATTTTAATTGTTTTTTTTTAATGTTTTTATGAGGTGTCACTTTTATTAACTGAATTTAAAATTCAATGCAGTTATCACGCTCGTACACTCAGACAACAAGTCACACCACAATGGCGCGCCATACAAAAAATCTGTTTTTTTTTATTTTCAAATTTATAACGCAACAATAAAAAGTAATAAAGACATAAATTTATTATTTATTGTTTAAGCCAGGTTTTGAAAACATTTACATGTCGTTAATGTGAAAACAATATTGGTGTGCCTGAAAACAATAAAATAAATTTTTAATACGTTTATTTAAGCAAAACAAATTTATGGCAAATAAATTGACAGGTGATTTTTTTTCTACAAAAAGAAAACGTTTGATCATTTCGGAATTGTGGAGAAAAAAAGTCATATTTTCTATAACTACTTTTTTGTGATTCACTATCCTATTTAGTCATTCGAACTGTCAAAAATAGCATCTGAATTCATATTGGGAATATTTATAACAGACTTTATGACAGATCTGAGCTATTTTTTTATTTTATGAAAAGTTTCACAAAATAAAAGTTTCCTTATATGAGTCGTTCGTTTTGAAAGTGGTACAACTCCACTTTTAAAAAATTTAGTTAGCAGTAATTTTAGTAAGATGATGTCTTTACCTTACTAAAACTAACGCTAACTTATTTTTTTTTTTTAAAGTGGACTTATACTATTTAAAAAAAAACACCTTAACTAACAAAAATTTCAATTAAAATTTATTTAATATTTTTGTTAATTTTTTATAACACCTTTTAACAAACTTCTCTAAATGAGTCGTTAGTTTTTAAAGTGGTATAAGTCCACTTAAAAAAAATGAGTCATCAGTAATTTTACTAAGATGGTGTCTTTATCTTACTAAAACTAACGCTAACTTATTTCCTTTTTTTTTAAATTGGACTTATACCACTTGTTGAGATCAAGGAAACTAATTTTTAATAGCACTAATACCTTTAATTAAAACCTTTCTTTTTATTTATTTTTATTTTTTATTATAATAATGTATTTCACAATTAATAAATTATAAAAGGTAAATTAGAGGTAGAGGTAGAGCTTTAAAATTTATTAATTATTTGCCTCGCTTTTGAAACTCAACTAAATTTCAATATTAAGATTTCTTCTTGTCTACTTATTTTTTGTCAAACGGTAAGTGACCGTTAGCTTATGCACATATTTATTTATGTACTTGGCTGAGGCAAAAAACTAAAGCTGTAAAAACATACGATGTACGTATGTATGTACGTATATAATAATATATGTATGTTATACGAAATTGAAAAATATTAAAGAGAAATGATTGCTGGAATTAACCCTTTGTTGACGTCGGCAACATTCCCCGACCCGTAAGCGAGTTGTATTCGAGCTTGCACTTATTCATTGCCGACGTTTAGAACAGCTATTTTTGTTATTGGCCTTTGCATTACACCAAACTGTGTCTTGACTGTGGCACTTCGCGCTTGACCATCTTTTGCCATCATGACGTCAATAACTTTACCCTTAGGCCAGCATCTTCGAGGTAAATTTTCATCGGCGATAATTACTATGGCGCCAATCGATACGGGTGGTACCTTTTCGAACCACTTAGTTCTGCGAGAAATTATAGGGATGTATTCCTTCAACCAGCGTTGCCAAAAGAGATCTGCAAATGATTGCGTCTGATGCCATCGCTGACGTAGATTATCATATTCATTGAAAAAGGGTTTGTAGCCATCGCAGGAGCCGAGTAACAAGTGGTTAGGAGTTATGGCATCATCATCTTCGTGGTCTACTGAGACAAATGTTAACGGCCGAGAATTAATTATCGATTCTATCTCGCACAGTGCACTTTTTAGGGTTTCGTCATTAAATTTAAGACTGGGGTACAAGCTGTACAAAACGTTTTTTACTGATCTTATGAGTCTTTCCCAGGCTCCGCCCATATGGGGGGCACTAGGTGGGTTAAATATCCATTTTATTTCGTCGAAAGCTGAGGATATGTTTGAATATTTTATATGATTTATATTTTCATTTAGGATCTTTGCAGCTGCTTTAAAGTTCGTGCCGTTGTCCGTGTATATTTCTCGAGGCGTTCCACGCCTGGCGACAAAGTTTCGTATGCACAAAATACACGAGCTTGTGTCCAAACTGTGTGATACTTCTATATGGATGGCACGCACAGTAAGGCAAGTGAATACCACGCCCCACCTTTTTTCGCGCCTTCTTCCAACAGATACCAGTAAAGGACCGAAATAATCAATGCCGACGAACGTAAAAGGGCGTTGAAATGCCCCCAAGCGAGCTGCAGGAAGTGGGGCCATTTGTGGCGGTTGCGGAATAGCCGAATTATTTTTGCATATTTGGCATGATGCACGTACTTTCTTGTATAATACGCGTAAACGAAATATGTAATATTGACATTTTATTTTGTTTATTATGGCTTCGTGAAATTGATGGTGAAATTCTTCGTGAAATGAACGCACTATAAGAAAGGTGACGTGGTGGTCAGTTGGCAAAACTATTTCATTTTCGTGATTGTTGAGGCGTGTAATTCGATTGCGACACCTTATAATTCCGTATTCGTCTAAATATACATTTAATGGGTGCAACTTACTTGTCTTTTCGACGTTTTGACGATGCCTCAGAGTGACGATTTCTTGATGAAACTCGCTTTGCTGTGTTATTGTGATAACGAAGCGCTGTGCTTGTTGAATCATCTCATAATTGATGCTGCATGGAGCTACTACTTGTTGCTTTGCGCATCTTAGTTTAGTTATATATAAAATGAACGTTGCCACTGCTCTATAAAGTCGTTTCCATTTTGAAAAGTATTCTACATTCAAACAATCGTAATGTTTGTTTCTTGCGTCAACTATTAGTACGTGGCGTCTTACTTCAGTAGTGTCAGGCGGACCTAGGTCATCACATTTAGGCCATTCACATTTGTCGTTACGCAGAAACTCAGGGCCACTAAGCCATAAATCAATATCTTTTTTTGCGGTCGTTTTCGTGGCAATATCAGCCGGGTTTATTTTTGTAGGTATCCACCTCCATTCGTCAACGTTTGAATGCTCCAAAATCTGGCCTACGGGGTACATAACGAATTGTTGCAATTTTCTTGGATCCATGTGGAGCCACTGTAACACGGTCTTAGAGTCTGACCACCAAAGATTTGAACTTATGGGTAGACGACGGATTTGTTTTATTTTACTTGCCAGTCGGACGCCAAGTAGTGCTGCTTGTAATTCCATCCTCGGTATTGACAGAGGTTTAAGGGGCGCTACTTTGGATTTAGCGGCTATGAGGGTGACTGTTGCAACGCCATCCCTTTTTACGAGCAGATAGCTTACGGCGGAGTAAGCATATTCACTGGCGTCGACAAATGTATGCAGTTCGACACTTTCAGCATTGTGCAGTAATGGAGAATAGCAACGTGGGATTGCGGCATCCATGATGAGAGGTATTGTGGCTTTCCATTGACGCCACCTTGTGCCCAGGACTTCGCTTAATTGCTCGTCCCACCCAATACTTGAACGCCAAACTTCTTGGAGCAGGATTTTAAGACCAATAGTGTAACACGACAGGAAGCCTAATGGGTCAAAGATGGACATCAAGACTTGAAGGCACTCTCGTTTGGTTGGTACAATATCTTCGGCAATTACATTTCGTCTTAGGCGTGCAAATCTGCATAGATATTTGAAAACATCATTAACTGGGTCCCAATACATACCCAAAACCTTTTCTGTGGCTCCCCATTGTTTGGCATCTTGAGATTCTTTAGATATGTTGGACAACTGGCTTAAAACGTAACTTGAATTAGAAGCCCAATTGCGTATGTTAAAGCCCGCAGCTGCGTGAATTGCTGCTACTTCTTTTGCGAGATAGGCGGCACTTTCTTCGGTATCTTCACTGTCAATGAAGTCATCGACGTAGTGGTAGTTTTGAATTGCTTCTACAGCTCGAGGAAATTGTGTTTTAAACTTTTCTGCATTAACGTCACGAATATAATGAGCGATGCAGGGAGCACAATTTATGCCAAAGGTTAACGCGCGCATAACGTATGTGCTTGGCTGATATAAGTCGTCGTCTTTGTCCCACCATAGAAACCGCTGGGCGTGCATATCGCTTTCCCGGACATTGATTCTGTGGAACATTTCGCTGATATCCCCACAAATTGCAACTTTTCCTATGCGGAATGCGAGGAGAATATCGACTAGAGGCTTGAGTAAATCTGGACCAGTGTACATAAAATCGTTCAGTGAGGTGCCATTTGTCTTAGCGGCAGCATCCCACACGAGGCGTATTTTATTGGGCTTATTAGGATTTAAGGTGATAAAGATCGGTAAGTACCATACCTTTTTCCTAGGAAGCGCTATTTCTGCAGGGCTTAGCTTTTTAGCATAGCCTTTTTGTAACAAATTGTCTATTTGAGTTTGCATTTTTTGTTGAAGTGATGAATTTGTACCGAATTTTCTGCGGAGGCACATTAGCCGACTCAGTGCGGTGTCGTAGCTTTCGGGTAGTTGCACGTCGTTATTTTTCCATATTAAGCCAACTTCGTATTGTCCATCTATGTACTGGCATGAAGATTTAAGTGTATCAAGTGCACCAGAATTAGCAATGTCATGTGGACTTGCTGAAGTAGGCGTCTCCAATTTAAAGTAATCTTTTACAACATCGTGTAACTCTTCATAGCGTTTTTGACAGGTACACGTGTGTATATTCAAAATATGTTGCATTGGAGTACTCACTTCGCCGCCTTGTATTGCCCATCCGAGCCTTGTCTTAGTGGCTATTGGCTGTTGTCCACTACCTTCGCGTATTTTTATTGGGACGGCCAATTTCCAATTATTTACACCAATTAAAATCATGGGCTTTGCATTATTATAAGATTGTATAGGAATATTTCTTAAATACGGAAATTTCTTCGCCATTTCGGACATATTTACAGATTGAGTTGGTAGCTCTAAACGGTTGACGGTGTGTACATTTGAAAGCGTAAACTTAGCGTTGTTGTAAATATTGGATACTTTTAAAGATATTCTGATCGAATCATTTTCTACACGGGTGGTGCCACCTGTCCATTGCAGACAAAGAGGGTCAGATGTTCCTTCGAGAGACATGTTATTAAATATGCTACGGTCCACTAAAGTGACGGAGGAACCTTCGTCTAAAAAGGCAAAGGTATTAATAATGTTTTCCTTTAGGTGAATGCGGATTGGCAATATACGAAAAAATGGATTATCATTAGCATCATATTGGTGCGTGTTAATTTGTACGTTCCGCTGTATATCATAAATTCGGTTTGTACTTACAGTTTGTGAGGCTGACTGGTCGTTGCACTCTCTATGTAGCAGTGGATGGTGTTTATACTTGCATCCCAATATGCCACATTCTTTGTTTTTATGGCATTTACCTTTATGTGTGTTTAGACACTGACGGCACAAATTGTTGATCTTTACGATGTCCCATTTTCTATTTAACTGCAAGCTTTTAAAGTGGTCACAATGCTGGACTTTATGTGAGTTAATTTTGCAAACGATGCACATTTTATTGTCGTGAGTTTTGACTTTTGCGTGAGTATACACGGTGGCGTTGCTTTTACCAAAGCTTGGTGTTACGACTTTGCTGGCTGCTTCCGCAATTTGATAAAGCCAGTCACTAAATCCTTTTATAACTGGAACTTTTTCATCTATCTGCTGCATGGCCCAATTTAGCTTATGCTGATTTGGTAGTTTATCCACGAGTTCCTTTACTAGTAAAGGATTGTTGAGGTGAGATTGTAGTCCACATGATTCCATTGTCGCGCATATATTTTGGACGCTCAGAGCGAACTCAATTATTGATTCGAGTCTTTCTCGGGGACGTGGCATAGCTCTTGCTTTGTTTATTACACGCTCCAAAATATATTCTGGGCGGCCAAAACACATACGAAGCGTCTCAATTATATTCGGGACAAGTGCTGGTAAAAGCAATTTACTTTTGACCATCTCTCTCGCTTTTCCTCTTAAAGCGTTCTGAAGGCGTACCAAATTTTCAGCATTAGAAAACCCGGCAATAGCTGTGCTATTCTGGAAACTATTAATAAAAATTGGCCAGTCATCTGGGTCGCCATTGAAAATAGGGAGTTCGCGTGGTATTGAGCCTCTAGCTGCTAGTTGTGAAGGTGTAGGGTTAAACTCTTGCATACTGTATGATGGCTCACTATTTACAAAGCGACTTGTGGGCATTATTGGTGTATTATTTATCATCCCACCTGGATATAGTATATGCGTATTATTTACCACGCCACTTGCCGGCAGTATTTGTGCAGTACTTGTCGAACCACTTGCAGAGTGTACTTGTGCACTCGTTTGATGATTAACACCAAAACCATAGGGGCTAATTTGCTCCATAGGCGAGTCGATATTTTTAGCTAATATTTCGTACTTACGTTCCAAAAACTGTTGTTGGATTTTCCTTTCTTCTTCTAAGCGCTGTAGTTGTAGCATTTTTTGCAGTTGTGAATAGTCAGAGTTATCCTTCGTGCTTATTGAACTTTGTGCGTGATTGTTCACCATCACTTGTTCTTGCTGTGAAGTAATAGGCAATGTAACTGGCTGTCTTACACGTGCATATTGAGCTATTGATGCTGGAGCTGTATGCATTTGTTGCCTTTGTAAAGCGTCAATTTTATTCATCGTACTTTGGACGTAGGTACTCATTCGCGTTTGTTGCTGTAAAGTGTTGAATAAATTCGTTGACGGCGATGCCGTATATGTGAACAGCGGTGCATTTACAGATGTGATCGCACTTGTTGTAAAGGCATCATGAGGATGTATACCTGTGACGTTTACCATATTTTGTGTCGGCTGTGACATGCCTGGGGATAGACTGCTTGTGGCACTTATAGCAAACGCTGTAGTGACTGTTGGAATTATGACGGGTGATGAAGATGAGCTCGGAAGAGTCTGACCTACAGTATTGTTTGAAGTGGTAGTGGTGGCTGTTATGGGTTCGCATAAATCGCAGTTCCAACTATAATTAGCCACATTATTATCCACTCCTACACAGGTGTAGTGATACCATTTATCACATGTGTCACACATTACCATTTGGTCATTATCCAACTGGACACACTTATTGCAGCTGTGGCCTATGATGGTTTTCTCCATTTCCATATTTTAATATGGTTAACAACTTTATGTTTTTACTTTAAAAACTAATAAATTTTAAAGACTTGTTGAGATCAAGGAAACTAATTTTTAATAGCACTAATACCTTTAATTAAAACCTTTCTTTTTATTTATTTTTATTTTTTATTATAATAATGTATTTCACAATTAATAAATTATAAAAGGTAAATTAGAGGTAGAGGTAGAGCTTTAAAATTTATTAATTATTTGCCTCGCTTTTGAAACTCAACTAAATTTCAATATTAAGATTTCTTCTTGTCTACTTATTTTTTGTCAAACGGTAAGTGACCGTTAGCTTATGCACATATTTATTTATGTACTTGGCTGAGGCAAAAAACTAAAGCTGTAAAAACATACGATGTACGTATGTATGTACGTATATAATAATATATGTATGTTATACGAAATTGAAAAATATTAAAGAGAAATGATTGCTGGAATTAACCCTTTGTTGACGTCGGCAACACCACTTTCAACAATAACACGTAAACTAATAAAAATTCTATTAAAAGGTTTAAATGCTAATTTATGTCAAATTTTTTTAAATTATTTGTAATATCTTTTAACAAACTCCTATATATGAGTCGTTAGTTTTGAAAGTGGTATAACTCAGCTTTTAAAAAATTTTGTCAGCAGTAATTTTAGTAAGATGTTTCATGTTTGATACATCTCTTTTTTAACACCACAAATCTGCAAAGCCTTCTAGGCTTCTCTGCACAAGACACCCAGAGTGTAGGCATCTATCGAATCTGGACTACCCACCAGTCCACTAGAACGCCCGTAAAAATAAAACTACCAGGTTTTTTTAAAATTATTTGCTTAAGTTGCTTTTGTATTTGCTAATAAAAAATTTGTGTCAGCTGGTGTCCGTGTCCTTCGGGTAATTAAAATTTTCTTTTTTATATTTTTTTTTCTGCAAATAAAATTTGTTGGAGATTTTCTAATC
The DNA here is from genome assembly GCA_947397855.1 of Thelaira solivaga. Lineage (NCBI taxonomy): Eukaryota > Metazoa > Arthropoda > Insecta > Diptera > Tachinidae > Thelaira > Thelaira solivaga. The sequence continues at coordinate 62,333,306 of OX377613.1, forward strand.
TACAGCGATTCCCCAGAGCGGGCAGAGCAATAAATAAATAAAAATATTTTTCTTTACAAGTTACGCGTGTTGGAAAATAAATTTCAGCTTTTGCTCCTATTGTACGAATGTTTGTTGTTGTGTTGTGGCCGTTTCAGTAGTTCACTAAATTGTTTGTCAAAATTGTCGCCAAAGTCTTAATGATTTTTATGTGACTCATATGCAAAAATGATTTTGCTCATAAATATGTTTGTGTGTGTGTGTCCCTGGGTTCACTAATTTTTCTTTTTCTTGTTTATGGTCTTTATGATTGTCGCTGGTTTTAAATGTCGTTTATAATTTCTGTCATTATCGACTTGTTTTTACTTATTTTTAAAATGCATTTTATTACCAATTTTTATGTCGAAAATATTTTATTTCAAACACAAAAATTAATTACAAGCACAAGCAAAAAGAGAAAAAAAAACTAATTAAAAACGTCTATGCAAGCATGTACCTGATAAAATTTCCAGAGAGGAATTTACCATCTCTGGTTAAGTGTTAACTGTGGTTTAGTTTATGTTATTAACACAGCTTAAGCCATAATCAGTTGTTAGCTAAATATAATGAACTTAAATGAAAATGTCAATGCCTTTTGAAAGGCTGAAGCCTCTTGTTTTTCGAAATAGTTCGTTTCACAGTCTTAATAAAATTAATAAATTTTTGAGCACATTTTTGTGTCTTTAGTTGAAATTTAAAAAATAAAACAAAAACATTAAAAAAAACCATAATCTTTTGGGTGGGATAAAAGAAAGTCACAACTTTTATCAAAATTTATAATTTGTTTCACACGATTTGGGCTTAAATTTTGTTACTTCGATATGTGCCTAAACATAAGGTTCATACGTGCAAAGAATAGGCAGACTTGTGGGCCAACAGAGGGGCCCGTGAAATGTTTAAAGCAACAGAATTCTACTTTGACACATTTAAGTTAGACACTAGACAGAAAATTGGTTTCTAGGTTCCATCACAATTTGCAAACACAAGCGAAACGCTTTATCGAGGTTTACATCTTAGAAACTACTGATGCTCGGCTGGGATGATTGATCGGGAATTGTGATCTTAGATATCACCAGCGTAAGATAAAAATTATTAGGATCAGCCAATGCAAATTTTGTGGCTTGCCTGACGTTCGGCCTTAGGGTTTTATAGAGCAAGATTTTTGTAAGACTTCTTGTTGGCTTCAAGAAAAGAAAAGAAAGCTCTTACTGAACAAGTTAGCTTCTTTTGAAGCCTGGAACAAAAGTACAAAATATCCCTTAGGTAGCCGATTAAATGACTTAATGACTTCACATGTCCATGAGTATTATAGACATTCCCCCTCCCTTAATTGCAACTGCTTATGAAGACCACACAAAGCTAAAATGCCAACCATTTGTGTGGCCACCAATAAACGTTTTAATAGCTTTTGGCCCTTTTTAATAACGTTTTAGCAAAATAAAAAAAATAAAAATATTTATTTTTTGTAAATAAAAATAAATTTAATTTAGAAAAAAAAAAAAATAGTTGCTTCCTCACTTCAACAAAAAAAAAAAAAAAAAAAAAAGTAATTTCTGATGCAGTTCGCGTAAAATCATAAATAAATCAGAAATAGTACACCATAACCAGCTACAGCAGCAACAATTACCTACAACTTAAAATAAACTATAAAATAACGACAACAACAATAACAGCAACAGCACAATTTAACCACAATTTGTGTTGTTGTGAACATAAAGTGAACAAACGTTCACAAGCATTTCAACAACAGTCAAACACATGCAAAACAAATTCAAACAAAATGAAATGAACTGCTGAATGAACAGCCAACCAACTAAACTTATACGAGCACTTTTCCACTGTTTGTATACAAGAAAATAATTGCTCGCTCATGTTAAAAGCAAAAAAAAAAAAAAAAATTAAATTGGAATAGTAAAAAAAATGCAAAAAAAAAACCAACTTACTAAATGCAATGAAATAATCTTATGCGATTTAATAATGAGGAGAGAAACTGAAAAAAAAATAGAGAAAATGAAACAAATATTTATGGTACAACCCCCACCAGCCAGCCAACTTAATCACAGCAAACAATAATTTAAATTAAATTAATAACGCAACCAATTAGCCGGCTAAACCGAACTTTGTGTTACCCTGCAACTTGGCAAATATGTGGCAGTAAAAGTCACACTAGAACCAAAACTTACAATGTGAATTGTAAATAAAACAAAAAGTTGTCACGGAAAGATCTACGACAATTATATGGGAAACAAAATATCGGCCAAATGCTCGTTACGGCTTCGATATCATACATTTTCAATGACTCTGAAACACAAATGAGGTTCAATGTCGTGATTGTACCGCATTGTCTCATAATTTAGCTCTTGGCTTATTAACGTACACCTTTTCTTTCAAATAACCCCAAAGAAAGAAGTTCAAGGGTGTCCTAATCACATGATCGTGGCAGCCAATTAACAACGCCACGACATGAGACAACGCTGCCATTGAATTTCTGGCTCAAAAAAACCATTGTTTCCTTGGTTGTGGGGAGCGCACCATCATTATGTTGCAACCACATATTGTCAAAGTCCATATCCTTAATTTTCGTCAATAAGAAGCTCGTTTTCATTTTATGGTATTTGCTTGGCTGACCTCATCGCGAACAGCAGCAAAGTTTTCCGCAAAACGAACTGGGTGAGCATTTACAGATGTTTTCACATTTCCTATAGACTTGGTTTTGCTGAAATTTTGCACACAATTCTCTCGATTAAGAACCCATTTGGTCTGTTATACTGACCAAAAACAGACACAAAGTGCAGGAAATGCATTTTGATTTGTACGGCCATTTTAGTAAAAGGCTTCAACAATCGTAACACGCTGCTGAATACTGCCCCTCTCCATGATTCAATATGCCAAACACTCGAACAAAGAGATGTCAACTTAAGTTGATCAAAAAAAGGTGTGACTCACAATTATTTTATGGTCTATAATTGCACCGCCACCTATAAAATCTATTGTGCAGCCCAGTTTCTAACTACAATCTGATACTCCTTTTTTTTTTAAACAACACAAATACGCGAAGCTTCTTAGCTTGTCTGCAGAAAACACCCAAGGTCTAGGCAACTATCGAAACCGCGATTCCCAGATTGATAGGTTAGTACGCTACCTACTAGTCTACGAATCTCGTAATTGTTGTAGGACTAATCATGCCTAGATATCCTCGAACCATTGTCGCTCTGTCTAAGCAGCTCATTCGACGTTTGCCGTCCTTTCCGACAGAAACGACAAGAGTCGTCTTGTACCACACCCACAATTAACATCGTAGATTATGGTTGGATTTCCTTTTATAGCAAGAAAAAAATGTGAACTCTAATTAAACCTCGATCATTAAGAATCCCTTTTTGAACCAGTCAGAGCGTGTTCATGATAACACCGATGTTTTCAGAGACCCACATTTTTATTTGGTGGTATTTTCAGCATAAAAAAGCCAACTAATCGAATATATTGTAAAACCGTATCCTCTTTTCGTTATGGAAAAATAAAAGAAAATTTTACAAATTGAATGCTAAACTCAAGATTTTATTTTATTATTGTGATGTAGTGTTCGCAGGCGGATACAAATTTCTGTAACTTAAGGCATAAACTTAAAAGACTTTATTCTTTTGAAATGGGTTACACTAAAGAACTCAAAAAAAATTTGATTTTAAGTCAGGCTTCGTTTACATCACTTCTGGTCTCTCTCAGATACAGCAGAGTGTGTGTGAGTAGAAATCATGAAATGCTTCCTTTAAAATGCTGGCTTTAATATTTTTTTTTTGTCCAGGTTTCTAAATTTGTAAGAGTTTTAATTTTTGTTTTAATCAAATGCAAATTGTAGGCCTTCATGTTTTGCCAACATTGACTAGTTTTAGTATTATTGCAATGTTGTTGTTTTTTTATTGCTTTTTATAACTTTTGCTGTTGCTACTGCTGTTGACGATTAAATACTTACACGAACACACGCTTACTACCACAAATGTAATGGATTTCATGACAATTACGTTTGAGTGTAAAATAACAAAATATTTTTACGTTTGAATATTAAATTTATTTGTTTGTTTGTTTGTGTATAAAATTCATTTCATTTGCAATTGCAACTTACAATTAGTTTTAGTTTTTTTTTGTTCGTTTGCTTTCCAAAAAAAAAAAAAAAAAAATAAAAAAAAATTCTTCATTTATATAAACCTATAATTCGCACACATGCCGCTCTACACAAGCACTTATGCACACACAACCACACACACCCAATTAAACTAACACTTTGGCTTACGTGTGCCGTAGAGGTGAATGGAATCACAAATGCAACAAAATGCAAATAAATGACAAGCAATGCAGCGGCGCCAAAATATAAAATTTATTTTTTGTTTTTCTATTTTTTTTTTATTTCAGCTCTACGTTATGACTAAAAATACTCTTTCTTTTTTTTTTTTTTTTTTAATTCAATTGAAAAAAAAAATCAATCACTTATTCAAGTATTGATTGTATTTTTCTTATAATTTTTTTTAATATTTTATTTATATAAAACTGAAGGTTAAGTTGCTGATAATGATGACGAGACCTACACTTAAGCTTTTCAATTTAAATTTAAAATTTTGGAATACTATTTTCAGAAATGTTTAATTGCCAACAAATAAAAACAAAATAAAAATTATCAAACGGCTTAACAGGAAAAATAATAATTTCAGAAATTGTTTTATTTATTAAAAAAAATTTTTTTTGCAAAAATACTACTAAAGAAATTTAAAAAAAAATATTTTTAATACCCTTTCTTAGGTATTTAAATTAAATTAAATTTTACAAACATTTTATGCTAAAAAAAGTAAACGTTAGCGACCATTTTTTAATAAAATTTCTTCATAAGGTCCACTTTAATTAAACAAATTTCTTAGAAATAAAATTTTACACAAGTTTTATTAAAAAAAAAACTCAAATTTCCATTTCCTTTCAAAAAATATTTCATTTTAATTTATGTCTGGTTAAGGAGGGTGTTGCAATCAATATGATTGGTTGCTGGTAAACATGAAACTTAATAAACCGCTCAGCTCAGCCAGTTCATTCATTGTAAATATAATTTTGTTTCCTACAAAATTTTTCAAAAACAATAACAGAAAACAAAAAAATTAAAATTGTAATTGTACAAAAGAAAAAAAAAAAAAGTTGTGAAATTTTTGTAAAAGTCGAATATTTCAAAAAACAATTGAAAACCCGAAAAAAAAACTTTTAATTTATTTACGCATTTTATATGTGTTTAAAACAAACTCACACTTACACTCAGTTATTTTTAAAATTTATTTTTCTTATTTATTGTTCATAAATAATTTTCTTTCCTTTTGTTGTTGTTGTTATTTTTGTTACATTTTTGAAGTGCATCATAAATGTGAGTTGTTGCTTCACAGCATAAATAATCATTCTAATGGAAAAATATAATATCATTTTGTGTTGTTGCATTCTGTGTGGTGGTTGTGAGGATGATGGCAACATAAAAAAAAAAAAAGCCAACAAACAGACCGTCAGACAGTCTTATCAGACAATTAGACTGAAAATTATGGTGAAAACAATAACAACAAACAACAAAACATTAGCATCATAAGCCCAAGTACACTTGACTGACATTTTAAGTTGAGATTTTTTTTGAAACTTTTTTTGCTGCTGTTGTTGTAAAACGGGCATTAGATCTGAAACAATAGTTTAGAAAACAGAAAACAGATACACACACTCATGCATTTCTATGTGTATTAGGTTTGTATTTCAAGTATCTGTTTGTATTATTTTTATTTATTATTCGATTTTCTTTGTTTTTCTATAATATTTTTTGTTTGTTGTTGCTTTTCTTTGTCTTTTTTCAAGATTTTTTTTATTTTTCATAAGTTTAGCAAATCATTATGATTGTAACTGGCTTTAATGTTGGCTACATTAGCGGCGGCGTCTATTGCTTCTACTTGCTCATTTAGCTATTTGATGTACAGTGACTGTCAAAACTACAAGTTAAAAAATAAATATTATAGATATTTTTTTAAGCAAAAAATCTTAAGCTTTAATAAATGAATAATTAAGTTTTCCAAAAAAAAGATTTTTCGAAAAATTTCAAATTAATTTTTTTTGTTACAAATTAGATTTTAATAAATGAATTTCTAATATTGTTTTGAAATTCAAATGTAATTTTGAAATTTCGAATTTAGTTTTAAAAATTGAAACTTAATTCGAAAAATTGAGAAATAATTTTGTTTAATTAAATGTATATTTGAAATAAGAAATTTTCAAATTTATGCTCGAATATTCGAACTGGTCTTGGAATATTCGAATATGTGTTAGAAATTGCAATTTGGCAAATTTGGCTTAGATGTTGATTTTGGACCTTATGTTTGATATTAAAAATTTTAAAATTCATGTTCGAATATTCGAATACTCCACCTTGAATTTGTTTCGAAATTGCGTATTGTCAATTTTATGTTACAGATTTATATTTTGGAATGTATGTTCGATGTTAGAAATTATAAAATTCATGTTCGAATTTTCGAAGTACTCTTCTAATTTTCGAATATGTGTTAGAAAATTGCTAATTTTCGAGTCCATGCTTAATAATAGAAATTTTACAATTTATCTTCGAATATTCGAATACTCGAATTTGTTTCGAGATTTAAAATTTAGAATATATGTTTGATATTATTAATTATAAAATTCAAGTTCGAATATTCGAATTTCTCTTAAAATATTACTGAATTGGTTTCGAAATTGCGTATTTTCAAATTTATGTTACAGATTTATATTTTGGAATTTTTGTTCAATATTAAAAATTTTTAAATGAATGTTCGAACATTGGAAATACTTTTCCAATTTTCGAATATGTGTTAGATAATTGCTAATTTTTGAGTTTATGTTTAATAATAAGAAATTTTACAATTTAACTTCGAATATTCGAATACTCGAATTTGTTTCGAAATGGCGTATTGTCAAATTTATGTTACAGATTTCTATCTTGGAATTTATGTTCGATATTAGAAATCATATAATTCATTTTCGAATATTCTAAGTACTCTTAAAGCTTTCGAATATGTGCTAGATAAATGCTAATTTTTTAACTTATGTTAGTTAATTGCTAATTTTTGAGTTTATGTTTAATAATAAGAAATTTTACAATTTATCTTCGAATATTCGAATACTCGATCTCGAATTTCTTTCGAATTTATGTTAGAGATTTAAATTTTAGAATATATGTTTGATATAAGGAATTTTAAAATGCATGTTCGAATATTCGAAGTAATCCTAGAATTTTCGAAATTATTTTGGAAAGCGATAATTATGGAATTTATGTTCGAAATTTGCAATTTTGGAATACATGTTCGAATATTCGTATTTATTTTAGAATTTTTGAATTTGTTTTCGAAATTGAGACTTCTCCTACTTATGTTAGAACAGAACTCTAACGCCAAATCAGTATGAAACAAAATTTATCTAAATGTTTTTATTGTATGAAATAATTGGAAAATTTTGATAGAAACTGCTCGATATCGAAGGTGAAGATTTGACCTCTTTTTTCGGGCGACACTCATAATTTTTTTCAAAAATATTTTAAGCCAGTTTAGTGACACTTTTTTTTTTGGTTCGTAAAAATTTTTTTTAGTTTGGATACCAAATTTAATCATCCAACTTCAGTATTTTCAACTGAGTGGTTTTAGTACTGTTTTTAGTGGTTTTAACAATTTATATCCATAACGCTTTCGAGTTAATTTTAGTTTTAGTGCTTCTCTCTTCTAACTAAACTAAACTAAAAATATTTTGCGTTCAATTATAAAACTGAATAAAATTTAAATTTTGAAATTTGTAACTGTTCACGTTTTATGCTCTTATCAAAAAAAAAATTGACGTAGACGTTAGAGCAAAATTTATGAAAAAATGATATGAAAAATTTCGATAACTTTGACTTTAAAGTTTACGTTAAATTTTTTGGATAAGTAGGTTAGTGTTTTAAAATAAATAATACAAGCGTTTTTTTTATTAATTTTGGAGCTTTTTGAAATTCAAAAATTGACAAAGCTGCCCAACATTTCTGGATGATTTTTATTAGGGTGGCTTGCTCTTAAGCAGTTATTGCTCAGAGATAATTTTATTTAAAAAAAAAATGCTTGTGAAAAGAAATTGTATTAATTTTAGAGGTAAAATAAAATATTAAGAAAATATTTTGAATGGTGGCTGCAGACAAGCCAAAAAGCTTGGCGGCTTACAAAAATTTAAGGAAATCGGTGTGAGCTTAATCCTAGCAACCTGCTAAATGCTGCCGTAAATTTGAAGTTACTATGAAACACGAACATAAAAAAAAATTTTTTTTAATTCAAAAATTAATTAGAAATTAGTGTATGCTCTCTAAAGCCCTTAAGTTTACAAGAATTTTTTTTTTGGATTTTTAGGAAATTTAAATAAAAATAACTTTTTATAAATTTGCCCTGAAATAATTATTTTAAGTTAAAAATTTTCTTAAAATCCCCTGCAACTTTTTCTAGACTTTGCTGTAAGTTTTAAGATTTTTGTTGTTGTTGTTGCTTGTTTAATAAAAAAAAATAATAATAATAATGATAATAATGTTGTTGTTGTTTTTATTACAAATTTTGTTTTATATGGTTTGTTGGTATACGAGCATGTTGTATTAGCGTTAAAGCATTAGCTCTAGTGTTTTGGAAAATTTGGAACAAGGTTGCTACAGATAAACAGCGACAACTAAAACAACATCAGCAACAATAGCCAGCAATTGCATTTAACAACCATAGAGAATTGTTTTATGCTGCCTTTTTTGTTTTCTTTGCTGTTTTTAAGATATAAAATTTACAACTATACCATCGGATTATCTCTCTCTCTCTCTCTCTCTCTCTCTTTCATTGTTTTGTTAAATGCAAGACAATTCTTTTTGTTTTTTTTGTTTGTTTTAATTTTGTTTAATTTGTGTGTTTTTTTATGCGTCCAACTTTTGGGTTGTCCGCCCGTCGTTGGGCTATTGAATTTTTTTTTTCTTATTTTTTAATATTTTTTGGTGCAACTTGAAAGCATAAATGCCGCCAAAAAAAAAACGTTTTTAAGAAATAATAAAACCAACAATAAAAATAACCGCATTAACATTAGTTAGCATCTGTGCTTGAGTATCTTTGAATGGGTTTATTGTTCATACAAGTACAAGTACAGCGATAATGTTGTTGTTAATTTGTTTGATATGAAATTCGAAACAAACACACTAAATTAAAATTAAAAATTTCAATTATTTGTTAAAAAAAATTTGTTTATTTTGTAAGAAATTAAAGTAAAAAAAAATCCGCGTCTATGTTTTGTTCGTGTTTTTTTAAGAAACAAATTTTATAATTTAAAAAAAAATATTAGAAACATTGGAGTTAAAGATTTTTTAATAGTTTTTTTGTTGTTGTTGTTTTTAAATAGACAGTTTTAATTAAGAGTTTTTTTCTTAATATTTTATCTCTGAAAAAAAAATTAAATACACACTGAATTTAAAAAAAAATTTTTTTTGCAAAGACCAAATTTCAGCATTCGAAATCCAACGAATTTTCCATTTTAATTGTATTGAAATTTCGTTGGATATTGAATGATCCCAAAGCGAATGAAAATAGTCGAAATTTTAGTCGATTACGAGTGTGCCAATTTGTTATCAGTTTCAGGCCTTTTAAATTATCCAACTTTGCTAAACAATTTGTATTTAAAATAATCTTCCACAGAAATAAAAAAGCTTTGCCCAAAGTGTTGCTAAGCGCAAAACTCGTGAACAGCTCGATCAATTTAACTAAGATTTTTTTGCATATTGTCGTTAAGGCAGAAAGAAGCCACTAGTCTGCTGTGTACCTGAAATGCAACACTTAATTAGCAACATATTTTAAGCTTGAGACATGGATTTTTTTTAAAGACTTTCAATTAATTCAATGATTGAAAAATTTGCCCATTGCTGTACGTGGGTATCCACAAATGATGTCAGCGATGAGTATTATTGCTGGCATGCAGTATCTATCTAGTATGACAATTGTCAGGGAATTGAAACTAAAGTTACCAACCAAATTGCTCAAAACAGATTTGTCACATCACACGGTAGATGGTGGATGGTGGTGGTGGTGGTGCTGTGGTGGTGGTGCTGTGGCGGTGGTGTCATATTTATTGAATTTTTCAAACTCAACTCATAACCTTGCCAGCTAATAAATAAATAAAAAATAAAGTTAATGTATTGAAAAATATGCATACAAATTAAATGCCTCCCCCGCTGCCGCCTTTGCCTCCGCAACGCCACAGCTCACCGCTCACTTCGCCAGTTTATGTTGTTTAAAGGCTTTACAAACGACTTTGTTTGTTTGTTTGGTAACAATTTCCAAGAGTTTTTAATGTTATTTTTGTTGTTAAATTTATACCCTTTATAAGAGTTTTTTAATCATTATTTTGACGGATGTTTTTTTTTTCTTCTTTGCCATTGTTGTTTTATGTTTAAATAGTTTTGTTGCTGTTGTTGTTTTTTTTAATGCTCTTTGTTATGTCACTGCAATTAGAAAGGTTTAATCAATAAATGAAGCAGAATGAGTACAACTTTTTTACACATGCAAACACACAGAACACTAACAGAGTGCTTGTTTTGTTTCCAACACTGTAACACACAGTTGGTTACATGATTTCATGTAGATTTTTCATAATGTTTGTTTATTCATACTTTAGTTTTGTTTGAAATGGGTAAATGCATTAGATGACATTTTACACGAGCTTTTAATTTAATTTTGTAAAAAAAAAATATTTTTTTTAAAGTAAATTTTGTTTGTTTTAGTTTTCAAACATGATGACAATAGTGTTTTAGCATTTGCCAAAAAAAAAGAAAAAAAACATAGACCAAAATATGCATTCTATGTCGAGCAAAATCTATTAAAAATTTCAAAAATCTAACTGACTGACTGACTAACTTATCATCATCGCCCAGCCCACACGGCTAAAGCTACGGGCTTGAAATTCGGTGAGCAGGTTCCTGTTCCAATGTGTAGGACGAATAAGAAGGGATTTTTGGAAATTCTAATATTAAGGGGGTAAAAAAGGGTAAAAAATGGTTCAAAACGGATAAATTCTTATATCTCCCGATTGAGCCAAAGTTCAACCAACAAAATATTCTACTAAAAAAATAAGCGGATGGGTATTTGGTACTTTTTCGATATTTGTACATTTGTGGCAAAAAAAGGGTAAAAATTAATGTTGGCACGTTTTTTTAACCCCATTTATCTTCCAAAACAACAAAAACTAAATTGTATTCTTCTCTTATTAAAAAAGTCTACAACGTATATTGGCACTTTTTTAAAATTTGAACAAATAAGGGGTAAAATATTTACCCCTTTTTAAATATGTAATTTTATATAAATTGATTCTATTATTAATTTATAAAACCCAACTCTATTTAAAAATAAAATGTAAGGGAGAAAAAAAGTACCAAAAGGGGGAAATAAGATTGGATTTTAAATTTAATTAATTTTAGTGCTACTTTTTATGTTATGGGCAAACCTCGAATTATGACAGTAGTATTAAACGTTACTTAACAAAATTAAAAATCATTAATTAAGGGACAAAATATTTTTTTTTTATTTAATTTTTTGGTACTTTTTGATTTTGCAATATAAACGATTGTAAAATTACAAGGTTGGGCTCAAACGCTCCTGAACTAAGTGAAAAATCATTAAAGGGGCAAATGGTACTTTTTGTTGATTATTTTGGTACTTTTTGATATTTTATTATTTACAAGCCAGAAGTGCGAGATTGGAATTAAACGATCCTGAGCAAAGTCAAAAATCATTAGAGGAATAACATGGTACTTTTTCATATTTTTATGAAAATAAACCTAAAAGTACTTTATGGGATATATATCATTTTAAAGGGGAGATCGTCTAGATTTGTACTCTATCGCCCAAATACTCAGAAGTTACTTTGGACAATTTTAAAATTTTTTTTTTGAAATTTCCATATACCCCAGTGCTATCTGCATTGTTATGTAATGAGTTTAATATTTGTTTGTGTTTTATTTATGATTTGGAGTTCATTTGCTTAGGTTGTGGATAAAATAATTAGTTTCTGTGAGCCGTATGTTTTGCACTTTAATTAGGCCACCTCCGATTGATTAGTTACGTTACAAACCTTTTTTTTTTTTTTTTTTTTAATAAGAAAAAAAAATTTTTTCACACTTGTTTTACTATAAAAAAAAAATCCAATCAAACAATCTCTACCTAAATATTTAAATTTTTTTTATTTTTTTGCTTTTAATTTACAAAAATTATTTTAATTAAAAAATGTTAACGCAACTATTTTATGAAATTATGTGTGATTTAATTTAGAAAAAAATTTATAAAAAAAATCAAACAATCTCAACTCAAATCTTTAAAAACAAATGTAAAAAAAAAATTATTAAATTTTTTATGAGACAAAATAATTTTTTTTTAATGCATACAAAATTCAACTTCATAATCTGTATTAAATATTTAATAATTTAAGGTACGTTGTGAGTGTCTGCTTAATAATTTTTTTGTACACTCTTTAAACATGAATATTTTACTCAGCAAAAACTTTTTTTAAAACGAGTGAAATGTGTTTGAATTGATGTGCACAATTTCATACTTCTCAGTTCAAGCAAGCAAAGAAAAAGAAAACAAAAAAGCAAACTTTGTGAACTTTTACTGCATGTACTCGTTTAGTTTGAATAAAATATTATCAAAAGTATTAAAAGTGAGAGAATGAAAAGCACAAGTTAAAGAACATTGCTGCTGCTTCTAAGGAAAGACAGCTTTGAAATGCAACCAACAAACAACCAACAACTTTTACCACCTTCGCTGGCACTCAAACTTAAAATTATGCCCTCTACACTCCAGAGATATTTTTTTTCTTTAAAATTTTTTAGTTTTTTAATGAAAAAAAAAAAAAAACAAATTAAAACAAGAACAAGCAAAATTTTCTACCTTAAACAAGAGACAGAGAGAAAAAAGAATTATAAAAGTCCAATAAAACAAAATCACAAGAAGTACGAAAAAGTTTTAAGTATAAAAACTCTTGTTTTATGAACAAGAGTGCGAGCAAAAAAAAATAAGCTGTAAAAAAAGTTCAACTCAACTGAAAATGTAGAAATTTTTGAACAAAAACACACAGAAAAAGAAATAAATTAAAGGAAGAGCCGAGCAACACTTGCTGTTAATGCTTAATGCCTGTTAAAAATTTAAGCTATTTTTGTCAAAACTTGCTGAATTGAATGACGACTTGACTGACTAAATTAGCAGAGCATGAGTGAGTGAATAGTGAACTAAAGTAGTTTTTTGTTGTATTAAAAATACGAATAATAACGTTCTCTTTTGAACAAATAGTTTCTTTAAGCATTTAAATGAAAAATCAATAACTGTTGTACTCATTTGGTGGACTTGGCATCCTCTTAAGGCACACACATACATCTGCACCTACACCCAAAAGCTCACACACAACAACTCATAAAATTGTAAACTGTCTTCTTGTGAAAACGAATAATTTTATTTCCTTGTACAGTAAAATAAATAAAAAAAAACTGCGTGGGAAAGATAAATTAAATGCAGCCTTTTTTTCGTTCTAAAGCAACAAATTCGTTTAATAATAAAAGAAAGGCAGTAAAATGTGCAAAAAGGATTAGATTTCAAATTACGCCTTTTGATATCAATCGTATTTAAATTATACTCAAATTTCGATCGCTATCCAGAATTGTAATTTGGTCTCTAAACGCCAAATATTAATTATACCTACACTGTAAAATTTTTTTTTATTAACCCCATAAAAAATTTCATTAAGGTTCAAATAATGAAACATGTCATTAGTCTTATGAAATATTTCATTATTTTAATGAAATATACATCCATTTAATGAAATATTTCATTGAATTAATGAATTTTAGTGAATCAATGAATTTCATTGAACCAATGAATTTTACTGGATCAATGAAAAATTCTTTTGAATCACTTAAATATTTCAATAAATCTGTGAAATAAAACTCTGATATTGGTGGAAAAAATAATGAATTATTCTTTCAGTGGGATGAAAAGGAACAAAAAATACTCAGGAATACAAAAAGAATTTAAAGAGTTCCATATGCTTCTTTATAGCGGCTGGTACTTAAAAAAAATCCGTAAGTTTGTCCATACCTTGTTCTCATTGGCCGTAGTCTGCTGTTCTAAACAAAATGTATGTTTTAAAGATATTGGGCGAATATCATTCCTGGCCTCATAAATTCCCTATTTAATTTAAGCAGCCAAAACTTTTGCTTTAATAATAAAACTCAACAAAGGGGTGCATTATATTAATGAATAATATTTCATTGTATTCATGAAACTCGAATATGAAACCCACTATTCAATGAAAATAAATAATCATTGATTTCATGCAACAGTCTCATTAAATATTATAATTCTTGCATAACAGCAAATTAAATTCATTTAGTTTTTAATAACAAAAATGCTAAAATAAAATTTATAAAAAATCTAAATTCATTCAATTTGTTTTAATTAATTAAAACATTTATTAATTTAGACTTTAGAAAAAATTTTCTCACAATAATTTCCTCTCATTAATGAATTAATTTCGAAAAAAATTCGAACGAACACAAAATTTAGCCCCTTACGATAGAAAATTTCGAGAAAAATTAGCTACTATCCATTTATAAACACTTTACCTTTCAGAATTAAGAACTATTTAGCAGAATTTTATGAAAATCCTTGTTTTAGTTGTTTCTTTTATACACTTTAATGCTTGGCTTTATTATACGGACAATGTTTTGTCATTAATGTAGACGACATACTCGTACTTCTTTAAAATGTCTACATTACACAATTCTAACAAGAGACCTACGTACACATACGAGCACATAAGTACTTGTAAATGTACTCTTATGGTCTATAACTAGTTATTATTCTCATACGTTGTAGATGTTCAACCTCATCAAGCCAAGAATGTTTGGCACCGTTGAAGTTAGAGAAGCGAAAAGGGTTTTCTTTTTTATAAAAACAAGATAATAAAATCAATGAAAACGTGAATGAGTCTTATACTCGTTTAATTTGAATAAAGTGTTAAAAAAATATTTGTCGATTGTTAGAATAAGACAAAATTATTCGATTAACAAAAATATTTATCAAATAACAAGATTATTCGAATAAAAAAATTACTCGAGTAGCAAAATTATTCGAATAAAAAAAATTATTCGAATGAAAATTTTATTCGAGTAACAATTTTGTTCGAAAAAAAAAATTATTCTAATGAAAAAATTTGTTAGTACGAAAAACATATTCGAATAACAGTTTTCTTCGAAAAAAAAATTATTCTAATGAAAAAATTATTCCATTGTATTCCAAAATTATTTGATTAAAAAAATTATTCGAGTAAAAAAAATTATTCGAGTAAAAAAAATTTATTCGAATGAAAATTTTTTTTGAGTAACAATTTTGTTCGAATAAAAAATTATTCTAGTAAAAAAATATTCAAAAAACAATATTGTTGGAATAAAATATTTTTTCGAAAAAAAAAATAATTCAATTAAAAAAATTAGCCGACTAAAAATAATTTATCAGGTAGCAAAATTAGTCAAGTTTATTTTTATAACAAAATTATTTGATTAAAAAAAAGATTCGAAAAAAAAGTTATTCGAAGAAAAACATATTCGAGTAACAATTTTCTTAAAAAAAATATTTATTCGAGTAACAATATTGTTCGAATAAAATAATTATTCGAATAAACAAAATTATTCGAGTAAAAGAATTATTCAACTTTATTCCAAAATTATTTGATTAATAAATTAGGCGAGTAAAAGAATTATTCGAATAAAAAATTTATTCGAAAAAAATTTTATTTGAGTAACAATTTTGTTCGAATAAAATAACTATTCGAGTAATAAAAATTATTAGATTAGTCGAAAAAAAAATATTGAAGTAAAAAAATATTCGAAAAAAAATTATTCGAATGAAAAATTTGTTAGTACCAAAAAATTATTCTTGTAACAAAAATATGCGAATGGAAGAATTATTCGAATAAAAAATTTTTCTAATAAAAAAAATAATTCCAGTAACAAAATTATAGATTAAAAAAATTATTAGAAATTCCTTTAAAAGAAAATTTCGTAAAAAGAATATTCGTTTAAAAAAAAAACTATTTGACTAATAAAATCGGAGTAACCAAATTTTTTAAGAAAACAAAATTATGCGAATAAAAAAAGTTACTTCAGCATAAATGTAAAGTTTTGCTGGCAAGGTAAAAAAAAAAAAAACAATCAAACCCTCTCTCTCCTAACCGATTCAACTGTTCACTAAAAAAATAGTCGCTCTAAATCAGGTTCAGTTCTTGTTTTTGAAACTAATTGACCTTAAAATCCCTTCAAATTACAAATCATTGCAATTTCTCATTAACAAAATATTCGAGGTTGGGTTATTTTTTAGCAGACTGCGGACTTACAACATGATTGACCACTACTTAAGTTAACTGATACAATTTTTCTTTATTTAATTAACGTACAGTGTTTTCTTTATTTGTTTGAAAAGTTGAAAGTGGAACCTCCTACTGTCAGCTTTAAAAGCATGATTGCAATGCCATCCATGCCAATGTGTAATGCAAAAACTTAAATTGATTCGACAACAACGAAAACAACAGCAAAAACAAAACAAATGCAACTAAAAGGCAACAGCTTACTTATAAATACAATAGCAACAACAGCACACAAACAAACAGACAAACTATGAAGACAACGATAAAATGTTGAACAGGAGTTCGTATCAAAGATGACGACAATAATGATGCTGATGATGATGATAATAATGATGATGCTGCTTATGATGATGACGATGTTTTTGTTTTCAACAACAACGACAACAGCTGCTTCATCTTCAAACTGCGTTCCACAAACAATACAAATTTAAGTGGCAACGACCGCGTCACAGCAAAACTTCGACAATTGCATTTGTGTTTGTGCGTTGTAGTTGCAAAACAAAAGAAAAAAAAAAGTTTTCCTCCTTTTATTTTTCTTTTCATATTTTTGTGTAATAAAACACAAAAAGTTGAAATGTACAAAGTGGAAAACAAAAATTTTACTGTGAGGAATCGCACATTTACAACGTTGCAACGTTGAATATTTAGCAGCACTTGAAAAGTTTTTCATTTCTTGGTTTTTCTTTATCTTTTTGTTTAAGAAAATAAAGAGAATTATAAACTTTGGTAGTAAAGGTACGAAAAGGCTTTACATTTTCACTTACTTAGGGGCCTTTAAGGATGAGTCTCAAGATGGTGCATCATAAGAAATTTAAGCTATTTTCGTGAAATGTTAAGATTTAGGAAATTTTGCAACACAATTATCGCAGAAGAGACAGGTGTTGCAGCCAGTAAAAGCATGCAGTTGTTTTCGACTTACTGTAATGGATCTGTGTTTCAAATCGCCCCAATGTAAATAAAACCCAACTTTTCTTCAGTTTATCTTAGGACCAGTTCTATTAAACAAAATTCTAGCAGCTTCGTCCATCGGCTATCGAAACCAAAACACTACGATTTATAGGTGATTAATAAAAACCGATCTGCGATGGCTGTTCTGTAGCTTATATGCTTGTGTGGAATAGCCGCAATATTTGAGCTCAGAGCCCAGATGATCTATAAAACGATACTGCAATTAGACCGCATTTAATAGACCAAAATCTTTCTTATTAAATTCATATTCAAATAGGCCCCTCTTTGCTTTACTTACATACATGAGCTGATATTAAATTTGGTCGTAAAAGAAATATTTGTGAGGAATTTTAAAAAGTAGAAAAAACAAAAAAAAAAACGTTTTTAAAATTAAACCGTCATTGTGTATATTACGCAAATAGCAACAGCATCACTAACAAAAAAAAAAAAAAAACAGCAGCAGCAACTGAAATCCGTTGTCGCTGCAACCATTCCTAATAAAACACAGATATTTTGCAAACAACAACTACAACACCTGTAACCCCTCACTCCTACAATTGCATACAAGGCCAGCACACTATATAAGAGCACAACATCCTTTATGAGTGCACAGGCCAACCTAAAAATCTATTTTGCGGGTACTAAAATTATTCGAATACCAAAATATTTTCAGTAAAAAAATTATTTGGGGAAAGAAATTGATCGAATGAAAAAAATATTCGAATAAAAAACTTGTTTGAATTAAAAATTGATCGAATAAAAATAAAACTTGCTCTCTAGTAACAAAATTATTCGAATAAAAAAATTATTCCAGTAAAAAATCAAATGAAAAAATATTCGAATAAAAAATACTCTAGTAACAAAATTTTCATAATAAAAAAAATTTATCGAATGAAAAAATTATTCGAATAAAAAAACTTGCTCGAGTAACAAAATTATTAGAATAAAAAAATTATTGGAGTAAAAAACAAATGAAAAAATATTCGAATAAAAAATACTCGATTAACAAAATTTTCATAATAAAAAAAATTTATCGAATGAAAAAATTATTCGAATAAAAAAACTTGCTCGAGTAACAAAATTTTTCTGATACTAAAGGTTATACGAATAAAAAAATTATTCGAGTAAAAAATTTATCAAATGAAAAAAATATTCGAATAAAAAATTACTCGAGTAAAAAAATTTTTATAATAAAAAAATTTTCTTAACAAAAAATTGTTTGAATAAAAAAATTGATCGAATAAAAAAAACTTGCTCGAGTAACAAAATTATTCAAATACAATAATTATTTGAGTAAAAGAACTTATTGAATAAAATCTAGTCGAGTAAAAACTTGCTCGAGTAATTTTTCTGATAAAAAAGAAATTAATCGAATAAAAAAATTATTCGAATAAAAAACTTTATATAATAAAATCTAGTCGAATAAAAAATTACCCGGGTACCACAATTTTTCTAAAATAAAAATTGTTTGAATAAAAAAATTATTAAAGCAGCAAATAAAAAAATTATTCGAAAAAAAAATTTACTCGAGTAGCAAAGTAGTTCAAACAATAAAATTGTTCGAATAAAAAAAATACACATAAATATTTATGTGCTTCAATATTATTTTTCTTCTTTATCAAACACAAAAGTTGAGCACTAAAAAAGTTTCATAATATGAAAGATAATTTACTGAATTGCCCTCGTTATGATAAAGATAGTGATTGCATTTACATATTCAGCCACAGCAGCAGCAACAGCAGTAACAAGAGTAACAAGAGCAGCATTATAGAATGAAATGGGAATTATTAAAAGCGCATAAGTATGTCGTTTATAAAGTTGTACCGGAAGTATCAGGAAACTGTAAGACTGCATATTGTCGCTATTGTCGATAGGAACAAACTTAAGCACACAAGCCCAGGCACATTAACACGAACATGAAAATTAACATGCACATGCACAAGACTGAGTACACAATACTCACTCGTACTCCACCTGCATACACGCACACACTTATTCGCATACAATTCGTATCTCTATTCAGTAAAAGCCATAGTGTGTACCGAAAGGCGCTTGAATTACACTTAACTAATTCATGTTGTATGCAACTACTGCTATTTACACATGAACTCGTACTCTCGCGTATACTACTTTTGAATTTCGCATTTCGTATGTCATATTCACCATACGAGACAATAAGTTGGTGTGTGCTTGCAAATCACATAAAAACATGCGTGTTTGTGTGTATATGTGAATCTAATAACGCATGAGTATTTGCGCTGCATCTGCATCTATGTGAGTTTTGTCATCAGGCAAGCAGGTTTTTAGCAAAATAATTTTATGTGTTTCTAGCAGAAAATTTTCATGCAAAAAAAAAATGTGTGTGCATGTGCGTCTCTGGGAGTGTGTGTTAGTTAGTGCTTGGCTGCTGTTGATCTGTTTGTTTATCACCGTAATGCATTTACAACAGTGCAATATCTCGTTGTATTTGTAAAAGACAAAGAATTGGTTTTTGGTGTTGGTTTCAATTTAATTTTTTTTTTCGTTTTGCGCGTTATTTTTCTTTCTAATTTTATCAGCGCCATGCTGTTTATTGTTGTTGTTGTTTTGTTTTTTTTTTTTTCTAAAAGCAGCTAATGTTCTTAACGTCATATTGCAGCCATGATGAAAAAACAATTTGAAAAAGTTTTTCAAACCAGCCAACTACGGCAGCCAACAAGAAGCATTAACAGCATATGAAATAAAAACTATTGCCTGACAGGGTGCAGCAATTGTATACGCAATGTAAAGAAGTGTGTGTGTGTGTGTGTGTGTTTGTCATGTGCTTACTTTTCCTTGTTTTTTTAACTTTTTGCTACTTCCCATTTTGAAAAGATTTTTATTAAACTCCTCTTGGCTGATTGTTTGCATTAGCGGACAGTGAAATTTTGAGTGAATTTGGAAAGGGAAATCAATTGTATACACGGAATACTTTTTTCTTTGTATGATTTTCTTGAATTTACTTCTGTATCAAAGTCTAAAGTGATTTCTATTTACGATTCAGGAGCTGCTTAGACTGCTAGTTGTAGATAAGGTCTGAAAAGCTGATATTGTACCCAGAGCATTAATTAAAAGTGATGATAATATCGTTAGAAAGAAGTTTCTTTAGTTCAACAAATTTCTAGATCATGCATTCGACTAAATTTATTTTAGTTTTCCCTTAATTTTTCTATACAAAAAAAATTTTTTTAATAACACGAATAATTTTTTTACTAAAATAAATTTTTTGTATAAATAATTTTTGTACTCGCTTCAAATTTGTTTTTTTTAATTTTGTAACCGAATAGTTTTGCTATTCGGATAAAATTTTTTAAACGATTAATTTTATTACTCGAATAATTTTGTGATTTGAATAATTTTGTTACTCAAATAAATATCATACACGAATAATTTTTGTATCCGAATAATTTTGTTAAACGAATAAGTTTCTCATTAAAATATATTTTATTACTCGAATTAAATTATAGTAATTTTTGCAACAGAATAATTTTTCAAATTAAGTATTTAATTTTTTTTTTACAGAAATACATTTTTTAAATGAATATTTGCTTTATTCGAATAATTTTAATCGTATAATTTTGCTCTGTAGTTGTACGTATAATTTTGTGTGAAACAAATTGTTTTTTTTCTGAACCAACAATTTTATTATTTGAATAATTTTTGTACTCGAATAATTTTCTCAAACGAATAATTTTTCTAACGAATAATTTTTGTACTTGAATAATTTTAATATTCAAAAAATATTTTTTTTATTTTGTTGTTCGACTAAAATTTTTATTCGAATAATTTTGGTACCCGAATAATTTTGTCAAACGATTAAAATTTTTAATACACAAATATTTTTATTAATTGCAAAATTTTAGCTCTCGAATAAATAATTTGTTTACATGAATAATGTTTTTACTCGAATAATTTTTGTACTTGAATAATTTTAATATTCAAAAAATATTTTTTTATTTTGTTGTTTGACTAAAATTTTTATTCGAATAATTTTGTTACCCGAATAATTTTGTCAAGCGATTAAAATTTTTAATACACAAGTTTGAAAAATTTTAATACCCGAATAATTTTGTGATTTCAGTAATTTGGTTGCACGAATAATATTTACACTGAAATAATTTAGTTATTCATATAATTCTGTTATTTGAATAATTTTTGTACTGGAATAATTTTTATTTTGTCATTCGATTAAAATTTTTATTCGAATAATTTTGGTACCCAAATAATTTTGTGAAACGATTAAAATTTTTACTCCATAGATATTTTTCTAACGAATAATTTTGCTAGTCGAATAATTTTTGTACTTGAATAATTTTAATATTCAAAAATATTTTTTTATTTTGTTGTTCGACTAAAATTTTTATTCGAATTATTTTGGTACGATTAAAATTTTTGCTTGAAAAATTTTAATACCCGAATAATTTTGTTAAACGAATAATTTTTGTACTTAAATAATTTTTAGTTTATTATTTGATTAAAATTTTTATTCGAATAATTTTGGTACCCAAATAATTTTGTGAAACGATTAAAATTTTTACTACATAGATATTTTTATTAATTGTAAAATTTTAGTTCTCGAATAATTTTACTATAAATAATTTGTTTACACGAATAATATTTTACTCGTACATATTTATCACACGATTAATGGTTATATTTATTGCAATAATTTTGTTAAATGAATAATTATGTTTTTGGAATTAGAATAATTTTTTTATTTAACGAATAATTTTGTTAAATGAAAAATTTTGTTATTGGAATAATTTCGGTACCCGAATAATTTTTTTATTCGAACAATTTAGTTAAACGAATAATTTTTTTACTCGTAAAATTTAGTCCAACGAGCAACTTTAATTTTCCGATAAAATTTTTTTATTAAACGAACAATTTTGTTAAACGAAAAATTTTGTTATTCGTTTAATATTTTTATGTGAATAATTTTGTTGTCATTGAAACGAAATTTCTACAATAAAAATAATAAATTTTATTTTTAATTTTTTTCTTCTCGTTATTTTGCATTTCCTTGTTTATTTCATAACCACCGTGCTAATATCGCTGTCCTTGTAGTTTCATTGTTGCATCGATATCTGACAGCGAAATCTAAGCTACATGATGCTAGTTGAGTGGTGTGTGTGTGTGTGTGTGTGTTCGTAAATCAGTCATTGTAGTAGTTTTGGGTAAGGGCAAATGGTGCTTGCTGGCAGTAGTTTCACATGGTGGGTTTTACATGGTGGTAATGTCGCTAATTTTACAGTTCATGCAAGTTACTTTAACTTTTCCATGTTGCTGGTGTTGTTTCTCGGTGCTGTTACTATTTTTACTTGCTGTTTTATGATGTGTTCTTGAGCGATTTTTTTTTATTCTTGAGTGTTTTTGTTAGAGGATTTTCAACAAAGACAAGGTGGTTAAATCCACCTAAAATGCATATACTGTTACTCAGTTCTCAAACCAACTTTTTCTACTGGGTATAGACAATTGAATAGATGAGATTTTGTGTTCGCTCCTCTTCTACCTTGACTGCTCTAACGTTTTGTATATATCAACAATATTTTGGGGGATTAGTATAACATTCAGACTTAAAGTTGGTTGTGCTTTTGGCCTGGTATAATGTGGCAGGAGTGCAGCAGCTATCAAGTATCTATTCACCATTCAACAATATGCATTCACTCACTCACTTGCTCACTCACTTACCAATTGCTTACTTTAGCCTTTAACAAATATTGCATTCTTCAGCTTTACTAGAACCTCTGTTTTGTTGCTTTTCTGTGCAAAAATAATTTTTCTTTTTTTATTCTAAAAACAGTTTTTTTCTTTTTCATTTTTCTTCGTGTGATTGTTTTAGCACTTGCATGTATTAGAATTTTTGTGGCCAAGCAATGTGTTCTTTCTTGCTGTTGCCACTTTCCTATGCTCTCTAGAGAGTTTTAGCAGAGTTGGAAATATTTTTGTTCAGGAAAAGTTTAACAGAAATTTTAAACATTCCAAGTCTAACATTTTTTTATTTAATGATTATTTTATTCAAAAGTTGGCAAAAAAAATATATTTCTTTTAAAGTATTTTGGAACTTAATTTTATATGCTCGTAACTAAAATTCGGTTTACTTTATTACTAACACCTCCATCCGTGGATGTTATTTTCTTACAACAGCAATTTTATTGTACCTGTTTAGCGTTAAAAAAAATTTTTTTATTTACTTTCGTGTGTTGGCTACTTGCGTGCTTTTTGTTTTTGTGTGTTTCTATTCATCTCTAGTTTTTTATTATTTGTATCATAGAGAAGGCTTTTACGACTTGAAGTATTTATCTCAAGTGTGAACAATTCAGAAAAATTTTTTACTTCTTTTTGGAAATTAATTTAAAACGTGATACTCTCACATACTTTATAACTTAAATTCTAAGCGTTTCAAATAAAATTAAGAGTTTTATTTAAAGAAAAAATTTTTTTTTTCATAAAATCAGCCGATTTATTCATTTAAGGGAATACTTTTCTTAATTAAACAACAATTTCAAACTCTTCTGTAGCTTCATATTAACACTTAGCACTTAAAGGCGTACACCTGCTGATATCAGCCCCGCTCTAAGGCATAAAAAATATGACATAAATCCAATAAAACGTTTTTATTTATTTTTTTCATTTATTCAATGAAATAAATATTTTATAATTCATTAAAATAATGAATTTTTCATTGAATTAAATAAAATTATTTCCTTAAATGCTTTCATTAATTCAATGAAAAAATTCATTAGTTTAATGAATAATGAGCATAAAAAAACTAAAGGAAAAATGTGCCAAAAATCTCATAAAATAATTTCATTAAAACTTTTCATTGGTTCAATGAAGTAATGAAACCATAAAAAAAACGAAAAGAAAAATGTGCCAAAAGTTTCATAAAATGATTTCATTAAAATTTTTTATTGATTCAATGAATTAATGAAACCATTTCATTTAATTATTAAGGTTTTCATTGCATTAATGAAAAAACTTTTCATGAGTTAAATGAATAATGAGCATAAACTATTTTTTTTTAAATAGATTTCTGTTTTATACAAGAAAGAAAAATTAACGATTTTATAAAATTTTTTTCATTGATTCAATGAAATATTTTAGAAAAATTGTGTCAGCTAATCAACTATTTTTATTTGAATTGATGACATTTTAATTTTTTAATTGAATGAATTTTTCATTGTTCAATGAAATATTTCATAAATTATGTGAATTAATGAATTTATGTCAATAATTAAATTAAATATTTAATAAAGTATGTGAATTATTACTAAAATTATTTCATTAAATGAATGAAATTTTTCTTTAAATGAATTAATTTTTCATTAAATTAATGAAATATTTCATTAAAATAATGAAACATCAAATTAATGAAATATTTAATTAAATTAATGAAAAATTTCATTAGTCAAATAAATTTTATAATTGCTTGAAAATTAATGAATTTTTCATTGCATGAAAGGACAAAATTTATATATTCAAAATTTTTTATAAACAACATTCTCTCAGTGTAATAATTTTTTTTTATAAAATTATTTTATTAAATTAATAAAAAAATTAATTAGTCTAATGAAATGTTTAATTGCTTGAAAAGGAATTAATTTTTCATTGCATGACAGGACAAAATTTAAAATTTTGTACGAAAAATTCTCTCAGTGTTAAAATTTTTCAATTGTTTTTTTGTTTCAAAATGATTTTTAAAATTCTGCAATTAAATTATTTTTTTGGAATTTGCTGGAGGTCACTTGTCAGCTTCTAATGCCTAAAAAGTTGAAAAAAAAAAGAAAAGAAAAGAAACGCTCGTCTTTCGTTTGCTGTTTTGTTATAGTGATGCCCTGTAGCCACTGTCGTTATATGACCAACACAAAAGTAATAAAAACTTTTGAGTGCTAGCTGGCTTGTACTGAATTTTGGACACTTTATTTTAGTTATACGGCTGCTACATTCTTTTAGCTAAACAGAAATTATTTACTTACACGACGTGACTACTGCTAAAATGTTGTTCTTTTTACTCTTCTGAGTAACTTTTTGGAATCTCTTGCTCTTAAAAAATTTAAAAAGAAAAAAAAAGTCATTGAGTTGAAATGGTTTACACCTTAACCCTGCCTCCCCACTTGCCTAGAAAGTTTTTATTTTATTTTTTTCGGGAGCTTTACAAAACAAATGTTTGTGGTTGTTTTAAATACTATAAAAATAATAATGATGATGATGGTGATAATGATACTAGTACTCTCAGTTGTTGTTTTTGTTATTGTTGCAGTTTAAGTCTCTAAATGTTTGCTTGTATGTGTTATGACGCTACACTCTATGCTAACTGCAGTTAGCTGACAAAGATGATGCTGATGATGGTGCAGGTGATGTGAGATTTTGTTGGCGCTGAGGAGAAATACGTTTTATACAAATTTTTTTTTATTCTGTCTGTGTTTTTCTTTTTTGCTTAAAGCATGCAAACCTCATAATGACGAGTTGTTTTATTTGCTGTGCTCGTGTAAGTGTGTGCGTGTGGATGTGGGTTTTAAAAAGAGTAGTTTGTGTTCTTTTCTCAGTGCGCGCCTATTTTGATTTTCTGTGAACCTGGTAATTTAAAACTCAAACTGAGAGAGAGATAAAAAGTCATCTAAGTTATTTTTTACTCTAAATAATGTTTTTATTGTTGTTGTTTTTATTATTATTATCATTGTATCTAAGTTGGTGTGAATATATGTGTGCATGGGTTTGTTGGCTTTGGTTGTTGCTGCAAAATATTGCACGGTTACTGTACAACGCGAGTATCCTAATTGTGAGTCTGACTGCATGTGTGTGAGTATGTATATGTGCGTGCTTACTCATTTTTCCTGTTGTTAATATAGTTTTTATCGTTCTTTCGATATTTTGACAATTCTTGGTTTCATTTACACCGCGTGGTGTAATCATTAGTAAAATATTTATGTTACACAAACATTCTAATTTCGCTTAACTAAACAAAGTTTGACCAAATGAGAATTGTGTTTCTCTATCAAGAGCCAACTGCTACCAGCTCAACTAAAAACAAAAATTTAAGACCGCCTTCTATCCCACTGTCCAGTGTGTTTTTATGTTAATGGCATTCTTTACGCTATAAATAAATAAATTTCGTAAGTCTTTCTTAAAAAAAAAATAAAGCCCCGGAAGTTTATAAACACCTTCACATGAATATTTTATTTTCTTTTTCGTCATAAAACATTCAATTTTATTTTTGTATTTCCTTTGTCTGATTTAAAAATAAACTGAAAACTACACGCGTGTGATTTTTTTCTCTCTGACTTAATTTGAAAGTTTAAGCTACAAATACTTAACTAGAGGAATGACAACAACAATTATGTTATTTTTTTATTGTCATGTTAATAAGTTAAGGTTATTTGGTATGACTTTTATTTTTTTAATTTTTTCTATGTATTTTGTGTATTTTTTTTTTACTTGAAAAAACAAAAAAAAAATCGATTTTATTTACAAAATTATATTTTCTCAAAAAAAAAAATTATTTAAATTAAAAGAAAATATTTTTTGAGCTCAAGGCTGTCTTAATAAACCTATTTTCGTATTTTGGTTTTGATTTTTTTTTAAAACAAATACACTAAGTTCTCTGAACTGCAGTCGCTGCAACAGCTTTAAAAATTTTCAAATTCTTTCATACAAAAAATGTAAAATTTCCATTGATTTCACTCAATACTGAAAGCCTTTATTTGGTAGCTGGTTTTAAATTAAAAAAACAAATAAGTGATTGATAAATCCAATGAAACGATTGCATTAAAATTTAAATATTTCATAAATTATGTGAATTAATAAAATATTTTCTTTAGTCTAATTAGACTATTAATAAAAAATTTTCCAAAATTTTTGTTCATTAAATTAATGAAATAATTAAAATTTTTTTTTTTTAATTAATGAATAATTCATTCAATCAATGAAATTATTTCATAAAATTAATTAATATTTCAAGCAGTTAATGAAATTACTTCATTAAATTAATAAATATTTCAATCAATTCATGAAAAATTATTATATTAAATTAAAAAAAAAATACACTAAAAGAAATATGTGTCATAAATTAGAATTAAAATATTTCATAATTTATGTGAATTAATGAAAGATTTTCATTAATTTAATGCAGTTAGTATTAAAGTTTTTTATGAAATAAATAAAATTGTTGTATTAAACTAAATAATATTTCAAGCAATCAATTCATTAAATGATTGAATTTATTTCATTGAATTCATGAAAAATAATTCATTAAAAGAAAAAATGTTATATTGAATTAATAGAATTATTTCATTAAATAAATGAATTTTGCATTCATTTAATGAAATATATCATAAAATATATGATTGGCTGCAAAATAATGAATTTTTCATATAATTGAAAAAATTATTTAAATTAGTTAATAATTCATTGAATTAATTAAATATTTTCATTGATTAAATGAAATTATTTAACTAAATTAATTAATAATTCATTAAATACATGAATTTAATTTCATTAAATTAATAAATTTTTTCATTGAATTCATGAAATATGTAATTAATTTAATGAAAATTGTTATTATTTGAAATGTTATGAATTTTTTATTTGATTTATAAAAAAAATTCAGAGCATATATGAACAAAATTCTCTGAGTGTAAAAGAAGAAAAATTTTTATGACTCTATTGTAATACTTGCTCTATCCTTTCCCCAGCTCCTTAAACATTTTTTGCTTCTCTTTTGCTGATGGCTTCTTTTCTTGCAGTTGAAGAAAATGTGTTTTTCACTTTCAAAAAATTTTCATTAAAGAAAAAGAATCACACAGACCAAACAACATGAATCAAACAATAAAATGTTAGGGAGTGAAAGAAAGAAAAAAAATTTTTTCTAAACGTTTGTGTTTAAATAGTTGCTGATGATGACAATGTTTAGGGGCCCTTTTAAAGCGAGTGTAAATACCAAAACCAGATCTTTTATTTTCAAATAAAAGCAAACAACAACAACAACAAAATAAACAAAAATGTTTAAAAGCAACAACAATAAAAATGTATTTATGAGATGAAAACATGACACACAAAATATACAAAAGCGTTTCAAAAAAAGAAAGAAATTACAACAAAGAAAAGAAATGTTACAAGAGACAACTGCGATTGCGTAGGTAGCCTCACACACACACACACATGAAAAATCACTTGGTAGGGTGCAACATAATGCGGTTTATAAAATAGATATTTTATTAGTTAGACCCATCCAACCATCCATCCAGACGTGTTTAAATACTGATATGGAAAATATAAAATTTTCCATTTTGCTAGTTATTCGATTCAACTAAAACACTGAGAGAAACATTTTGCTGTTCCAAATTCTCTGGATGTGTCGCCCTAACGGCCTTTAATTTATTAATTGTTTGGTTTATTTTTCGTTGTAAACTGTAAAATGTTGTACGTCTGTGGTGAAAAATTAACACAAATCATGCACAATAGACAAATGAAACAATTCAAAATAAATTTTCCTTTGAGTGCAGAATTAATAATACGGCGCATTATTACTAGCCTTAATTACAGCGTGGGCTGTAAGATGTATTAGGTTAACCAAGACTCTTTACGAATTTCTGAATCAAGTATTCCCTTAGCCTACGCAGCTCATTTGCATTCTTCCTTAGTTCCTATCGAGCTCCACACAAACCATAGATGTCATCCTCAACATCTACATTTTTATTCTTGAGTCTACAAAGTTCTCTTAGTAGCGTAACGATTGATGTCAAAATAAGTTCGGCTGAAATAAATAAAAAAAATTAAAATTTTTTATTAACTAAATTTGGAATTGGCAATTTAAAATTCTTTTTTCGAGTGTAGTGAAACATACAGAGACACTTACTTCATTGCAGTGAAGGTGTCAATCTTAAAAAAAATTTTTTTTTTTTTGGTGTCTTAAAAATGTTATTGGATTTATTTAGAAGGTTATAAACAGCTACAACAACGAACATTAATACGCTTCATGTATTAAGTATGTACAGCTACTTCCAGGCAATATTTAACATGACTCGTGGCGTGTCATTGTAAAGCTGTAGCAAATTGTCACTGCAGAGAAGTAGAAAACAAAAATTCTAAAAAAATTTCTAAGCAACACTCAATAACAATTGAGTATAGTTTTCATTACCGGCTTGAAAAACACATAAAAAAAATATTCCAAGAAATTTTCAGAGTTAAATTTCTAAGGGTTGCTTTTCTAAAATATTTATGAATCAAAAGACAAACTGTTTTTATGATCCCTTTCTTTTTCTGCCTTTCGAAATTCATTCTTGATTCCTTTTATTTTTGTTTTCGGTTTTGTAATAAAAAAAAAACTAGTGCCACAAAATGATCTTTAGAAAAAATTTTTTTATGAAGATTGTAAAAGCAAAAAAAAAATATTTAAAAATCTAATTAACAAATGAATGCCTGTCAGGCTGAAGGAGAGTTCAAAGAAATAAGCTGCTGCCTTAATGTATTGTTTCTTTTACTCCTGTAAGGATATGTGCTGCTGCATTGATGTTTTGAATTTTCCTCATAAAATATATAAAAGTAAGTGCTATTGTTATTGTTGTTTAATTCTCTTTTTAAATTTTTCTTCTTTTTTTTTTTGTTAATAAAAAAAAATTTTTAACTTTTTTTCTTATTTTTTTTTTTTATTTACAAAAAGTACCTCAAACTAATAGCAGCTGCTGTTGTTTTATAACACTCATTGTTAAGGATGTTTGCGCATGTGCAACAGGACATGTGCGACGAGGTTTTTTATGTCTTTTTTTTTACAACTGCATTTAAGATTAAGGCATTTTATTGTTAAAAAAATTTTAGAAAAATATTTAGTGAAATTATTTTAATTTTTTTTTTTAATTTTATAAAATAAAAAATAAAATCTAAAAAATTTTTAATTATATATTTTCATTCAATTTCTTTTTCAATTACTATGTAAATAGACTTCTGGTCCCCCAAGCATAGAAGTCCAAATCAAATGAAAACTATCGAGCAATACGTAACTAAATATTTAAATTTTTTGATACAAAAATCTACTCGTCTAGATTATTTCAGTGTTTTTTTTATATATAAAAATTATATTGTTTGTTTTTGTTTCAAAAAATTTGAGAATTTACTTACGAGTTGCTCGTAAATTTGCTTTCTACTTAATTTCACAGTCAGAAAGTCTATTTTTCATGGGAATGAAAATATTTATATTAAAGAGAATTGTATTAGCAATGTCACCTATCTGTCATTCCATGGAAAAGTCTTATGCCGTTACGTCATGCCATTATTTAATTAAATTCCTAAAAGCAGTTAGTCTTAGGTAGTTTGAATAAACTTTTTTTATATTTAGCTACTTTTGTTGTCTTTTAAGTGAAAAAGAAACAAACGATGTAATCAATTAAAAGGAATTACATTACGTAACGTAAGTGTAATTTTTCATAGAATTGCCTACAAAAAAAAATCAAAATTTTTCATGAACACTAGTTACATTAATTAAATTTTGTCATTGATTTAATTAAATGAAGTGTTAGTTTTTAAAAGCTTAGATATCTATAGTTTTAGTTACTAAAAATTTTAAATGACTGATTTTTTTCCCAAACGCATTTATAACACTTTTAAAAATTAACAATATAAACATTTGAAATTAACTAAAAATTAATACCTTGATGAAATATTTAATTGAATTAAAAATGTAATCAATAGGACAATTTTTTAATTAAAATATTTAAGTGGCTCATGAAAAATGTCTTACTAAACTAAATCGCAATAGCATTTGATTTATGACTGGTATAAAAATACTTGGCAAATATGAGGATAAGAAAAAAAAGATCTCTGCATAACACTAAAATAGTCTAATATGGACCTGTTTTAATTACTTAGGGTATCACTACCTATAACCATTTGAAATGGCTCACAAATCACTTTAAGAAATCTTTGAATTCTTAATAATTTGCTAAGCTTGAAGAGTATTTGTAACCTGAGTTTAGTATCACAATAGGTCTATTCGTATCAGAGTGATCGCTCTTGGTTTTGTTTGTAATGCTAACTTTTCTAGAAGCAAAATTATTGCCTATGCAGCTTGCAATGTTTTTCTCTTAAAAAGAAAGCTAAAACTATATAATGGCTGTCTTAATAAGAGGGCATTTTTAAATTTATTACAAGTAGTAGCTCTGAAATTTGACACCTGTCACATATGTGTATTGCGATTATTATTATTTTTTTTTTAAAACACAAATCAGCGAAGCTTCTTGGCTTTTCTGCAGAAAACTTCCAAGAATCGAACCTGCGACCCCCAGATTAATAGGTTAGTACGCCAACTACTAATCTACGCTTTGCGAAAGAACAATAAGTTTTAATTGTGATAAAGCAAAGTGAAATCGAGGCCAATTTTTCGAAACAAAAAATCATCTTCTACGATCAAAAGGATTTCTATCTGAGTATACAAAATGATTGAATTTGGGGCTCAGCAAATTCTCATACAGTTTATGAGAAAAAAATATTTCCACAACGAGCAACTGTCTGTTTGCTAATTTTAGTCTGGATTACGAAGTTCTTGTAGCCTTAACTGGACGGTCTGAATCTAGACGGCTTCACCTGCCACCCATGTGCCCCAAATTTTAATTCTTGATAAGGTTCTTAAACAAATTCAATCAATAAATTTATTGAATTAATTTTAACAAAATTTTTGTTAAATAATTAAACCTCCCCTCCAAAACAAATTGCAAGTGATTTTATTTCGTCACAGCACAGGAAATAAATTTTATTAAATTCTTCTTTAATTTATTATTTAAAAGAACACACTGCATTACACTTTAATATAAATTAAAGATCCTCTTTCTTTAGTTGAAAACCGAAATTATTGTCAATAACGATCATGTTGCAGTCAGTACTTTGCACATATTTGTGATCGATTACAGCCGTTCGTCATTATTTAGTTACCAACCAGTTAAAGGCCATTCAACAACAACAAACAGACACACATAAAGGGAATTATACAAAATACAAAACAATAATCGATGTGATCATTGACATCAAAAAGGATCAGCTGCCATAATATTTTATATGACCGCATTTAAGCTGAGTCTTTAATATTTTCAAAAATTATTAAAAAAAAAAGACAATTTTTTGTTTTGCTTGTTTGTGTTATTGGGGGTTCAGGTTCAGCTCTCATTAGCTGGCTTTTTATGTTTGTATTCTTTCAGCTTTTCTTTTCTTTTCGTTTTTTTATCAGGCATTATTAACCAATTTGTGTATGATTGCTGAGTATTACAAGACAAGCAGGAACATTAGGTTCGTAAGTATTTTAATATTTTTTTTTGTTTCTGTAAATGTGAACGCTGCAAGAGTTTTTATTTATGTTTGTGTGTGTGTGTGTGTGTCTGTTTGTGTCTTATTTTTATCGATCAAAAGACAGTTGTGACATCAGGATATGCCGACAGATGTTTTTCTTTCCATTTTTTTGTTTTATTGATAAAAAGAAAAAAAAACTGCAGCAGCAAACAACTACAACAGGACCTTTTACGCACAAAGCACGCGATAACATAAAACAATAGCAACAACAATAGCTACAAAAAAAGAAGCAAGGAACCTTAAAAACACATGTTTCTTCCTTAAAGGTAATTTACTCATATTTTTCTTTACTTTTACTATTTTTTTAGTCTGTTAACGACTACCTGAATCATAATTGAATGATTTGTTTTCTGTTTTTATTTTGTCTTTGTTTTTTTTATATTTTGTTTATTCAAATGAGCGCTTCTTTAGCCGCAAATATCAGCTACAATTTGAATATGCTTTACTGGTTAAGGTTGTTGATTTAAGATAAACGGATAACTTTAGCATAAACAACTGACAAATAACAAACAAATAAATAAATAAAAAATAAACAAAAATTGTTTTTCTCTACTTTTATTTAAAATAATTATTTTTTTACACAAATCTGCCAAGCTTCTTGGCTTTTCTGCAGAAAACACCCAGGGTCTAGACATTAATCCAACCTGCGACTCCCAAAATGGTGGTTCATTAATTTATTTAATTAATTTCCTGCAATGAAAAAAAATTTTACAAAATTTGCTTCATTAAAATTTTATCAAGGCCCGAATTCACAATCTGTAATTCACTAGCAAAGAAAATACAATTAAATAATTTTCAACTAATGACAAGATTTCATTGATTCCATTAAATGAATGAACCAATTGATGCAATCAGTTATTGCATTAAATTTTGATTAAAAATGTTTTTAGCTCATCATTTTTTTTTGGTCAAGACTAATAGCTGCCAGTGTAATTTGTTACAGCCAATTATAGAAAAAGTATTCAAGCAGATATTTTACAGCTTGTCCCTCCATGTTTAAATATGCTTTATCTTCAAATAAATTATTCAGAAATGTTCTGGGTCATTTTTGTTAGGCAAGCCGTTGCTTACTGAAGCCGTCATGCTGAAACCACATGTCATCCAGATCCATACCGTTCAGTGGAGGTCACCAGAACTCCATCATCATGTTTCTCCTCTTCAAAAAAGTAAGATCTGACTAAAATCAGCAACAGACAGTTGCTCGTTGTACAAAAATTTTTTTCTCATAAACTGTATGAGAATTTGCTAAACCGCAAATTCAACAAATTTATAAAGGGTGTCCGAACAAGAACGCAAGATTTAAATTTGGCGCCATTCGAAGTGTCATTGTTTGACATTTGAACAATTGTTATTGTTTGCTAGTAGAAGGTACGAGGTTAGTAAAAAATGACCATGGACAGCGAAGGGAGTTCGTTAATTGGGTATTGGAGAGACAACATGAAAATGCTGATTTTGCCGATAAAATCATCTTCAGTGACGAGGCCCATTTCCATCTTGATGGCTTCGTCAATAAGCAGAATTGTCGCATTTGGGGTGAGGAAAATCCTCGAGTAATTCACGAGAAGCAAATGCATCCTCAACGTGTCACTGTGTGGTGTGGTTTTTGGGCTGGAGGAATCATTGGACCTTTTTTTTATGAAAATGAGGCAGGTCAAGCGCAAACAGTCAATGGTGTTCGGTATCGTGAAATAACCAGTTTTTTCTTGCCTAGAATTGAAAAAATGAATGTGGAGGGCTTGTGGTTTCAACAAGACGGCGCCACATGTCACACAGCCAGAGACACAATTCAATTGCTGCATCAGTCATTTATTTAAAATTTAAATCTTGTGTTCTTGTTGGGACACTCTCTATTTTTGCAAAATTCTCCTTGATTTCACTTTGCTCTATCACAATTAAAACTCATTGTTCTTTAGCAAAGCGCTCCATTTTAATCATCGCAATAAGCCTATGTTACAGCTGCCAAATTTCAGAGTTGCCACTTGGGACCACCAAAAATTTAAATAAATTTAAAAAGTGCTCTTTTAATGAGACACCCATTATATAGTTTGAGCTTTCTTTTTATGAAAAAAAAGCACTGCAAACTGCATAGGCAAAAATGTCGCTTTAAGAAAAGTTTTGTCGGTACAACTAGAATTAGCATTAGAACCTAGAGTTCATGAGAATAGACTTAAAATTTTTAACATTTTCATTAGATATCGAATGCAATGGTTGGATTCTTTTGGTTTGAGTTATCTAGCTGTCCCTGGCTAATGAGAATAGACCTAAAATTTTTAACATTTTCATTAGATATCGAATGCAATGGTTGGATTCTTTTGGTTTGAGTTATTTAGCTGTCCCTGGCTAATGAATGACAATGAAAATATTTAAATTTTATGTAAAAATTGTAGCATCAGTTTCTCACACTTTTGTAAGAATTTAAAAAGAAATGCCGGGACACACACGCATTGACAGGCATAAACTCACGCACTCTTTTAGTTTAAACTGAAAACAAAAAAGGCAGTGAAAAACGCGCGGGTGTTGTTAACCGGTTCACATTTAAATTCATAAAATGCTTTTAGATTTTGTTGACTCCACCACCAACAACAACAATCACAAGAATAACAACATCAACATCAATTCGTTTTAAATGCAACTGTAGTAATAGAAACAGACAGCAGGTTGAACTTTGAGAAGCTTATAAAAGCCGTTCTGCTTTACAAGAGTGAGTGAATGAGAAAGAGAAAAGAAAATATTTTTTACCGTTAAATTAAGAGGTCAGTGATTTATAAAAAGTTCTGTGTCATAAATTTAACAACAACAAAAAACTAACAAGAAGTAAGGAAAGCAGAATTCTGGGTGTGTACGAACTGGTGGAATGTGACCACTAAAAGACTCTCTCATTCATAAATAGATACAAACCAATAAATCCAGATTTCAAACACTAAATGTGAAAACAAATATTTAGAAAGCCAGGCTAACAAAACAGAAGAAAAATTAATCAGAAGCCAAATTAATAATTAATGAAATTAAAAAAATTTTTTTTTTTTAAATTCTTCAAAACTTGGCTTAAGTTTCTTATAATAATGAACTTTAAGACTTTATTAATTTGCTTTGAATGTCTTTAAATTTCCCTTTAAACTGTGACTAAGCATCTGCAAATTAAATAATTAGAATTTGCTTAAATATCTTGATCAATTTAGTTAACTGAATGTGTCTGTTTTTTTTGTTGTCTCCTTTTGTTAATTGTGCGTTTTGTGTCATGCTTAACAGTGACACTTTTCATTTTAACAGCTGCTGTTTAAACACAACGACTTAAAACTACAAAAGGTCTGTGCATTTTATTGTCAATATTATGTCGATATTATCTTAAATTAAATGCTCACCATTGTAACAATTACTGCTGTGTAGCCAATTGTAGGTATCATTTGTTAACAACAGGAGTTCTTTTCAGGACTTGAATATTTTTAAATTTGAAATTATAAATTGACTCTTCGGTTTTATATTTATTTGCTTAATAAATTTATATTAAATACAAATAAAGACTTTTTTTTGGTTTTGTGGCATATATTTTTGCATCATCTTTAAATAAATACAAATTAACCCTTAAACACATTTGAAGTTTTGACTGACTAAAGTTCAGTTTTCAAACAAGTACAATTTTACAAGCAATATTTGTGTACAACATTTTAACCTTCTAACTCTAACACTTAAGGTCTATTTTCGTTCGTTTTAATTAGCAATCAAAAAAGTCCCAATTACTAAGGGTTAAAAAATTGCACAAAAATATTTCTCGAACTTCGCTTAATATATCATTTACCTAAAATAGAAGATTCATGGGTGTTTTTTGCTCTTATTTAATTCGGAGTCAAAAAAGTCCCATTAATTGAACAGTTAGAGGGTTAAAATGTTTTACAAAAATATTTCTCACAGTGTTTTACACAAGTTTGCTAAATATTTCATATACCTTAAATGGAAGATTCATATAAACCCTCGAACTTTGTAACTTATGTTTCTTGTTTGCCTTTTTTTCATTCGGAGTCAAGAAAGTCCTATTAGTTAAACAGTTAGTCCCTATTTAGACGAGGAAACGTTTGGAAGAAAAACATCTTGAATTCTCTTTTGCTTTTTCTTTCGCGGTCACACAGACGAACATGTTGGCGGCAACATTCCATTA
This sequence comes from Thelaira solivaga, assembly GCA_947397855.1. Taxonomy (NCBI): domain Eukaryota; kingdom Metazoa; phylum Arthropoda; class Insecta; order Diptera; family Tachinidae; genus Thelaira; species Thelaira solivaga. Next base: position 62,370,273 of record OX377613.1, read on the forward strand.
TTATTGTTATTATTTGCACACAAAACAATGAAAGAAAAGAAAAGTAAAGCAAATATCAACAAAGAATATGTGAACAAAGCGTATCGCCGAGTACCGAACACAAAAATGATTTTCTCTTCTCCACCCGTAATTTGCCTACAAACGAAATGCTTCCCTTCTAAATGTTTCTTCGTCTAAATAGGGTTAAAATGTTTTACAACAATATTTCTCACAGTGTTTTACACAAGTTTGCTAAACATTTCATAAGCCTAAAAGAGTAATTTAACGCAATTACCTGCGACGATTCACAATCAAAATTTCAAAATATATAAGAGACAATTTTAAACCGCAGCTAAATTTTTAAAAACTCCAATACAAGAGCAAATTTTTTTTGTCATTTGGTTTTCTGTAATTTTGGTTGTTATAATTACCCGTCTCATCCGGTTATTTACTCTTTGCTAAGCAGAATTTTAAGCGAATTTAAAATTACACAGGCAATGGTTTTGTTGTCGCCAAAACTAAAATTGATTTCTAGTATATTCTATAGCCTGATTGAATCTCTGCCTATGGCGTAGGGTCTAAGGTGCTGCCACTGACTTGTAAATAAATTCAGAACTTATGAATCGATTTTAATGATATAAAGTTGATTTTATTTGTATCATAGGCAGGATTCATTTAAGGATTTTTTTTTTAATTTTCTTTAAAAAAAATTGTGTTTTTGGCAAAACTTTGCGAGTATCTCAGAAACTGTATAAAACTTTAACATAATTTTAAGGCTATTTTATTCTGAATCTTTATGTATTTTTAAAGGAATAAAAACCTTATCAAAAAAAATTATTTTATAATAATTTTATTAAATTAAAATGGCTTGAGGTCTTATTTTTCAAAAATTTATTTTTATATCGATATTTCGCTTCAATTTTTGTAGCTTCTTCAGGATATAATTATAAATTAATCAAATTATTAAAAATACATATTTCAAAAATTTTCTTGACAAAATTATATTAGGGTGTTCAATAATAAGGTTAACCCAAACAAAATTTGAAAAATATTTAAAAGTAATATGTTAAAAATGTATATATAAAACAATGTATGTGTTAAATGAATTATGTATGTATGTGACAAGTAACAATTAACATATATATTGTTTTATTTTTAACTTTTTTTTTTTTTTTTTTTTTTTTTTTTTAAATAAAAATATTAAATAATAACATAATTTTTTTTTTTTTTTTTTGATAAAAATATTAAATAATAAAATAATTTTGTTAATATGCTGAAATAAATATATAAAATTATATATTTTTACATGGACACACTTATTTGTATATAAATAATATGTGCATATTAACAAAAATATTTAACAAAATTTATATTTGTTTATTAAGTGTCTATAATTTTGAGCTATATTTTCTGTATCAGACTTAAAATTTATTCTATGTGTTGTAAGTGTATTAATTATAATTATTTGTAACATTTCTAATGTGTACCTTCTTTTATAATTATTTTCTATATTTATTTTATTAAATTATGTTTCGTTAATTTCCTTAAATCTCAACATGAAAAATTTTTGGTTTAGCTATTTTTCTAGAAAGCTAAAATGTATTCATTTAATTAAAACAGAACATTAAAACTCGCTAATAAAGAAATTTATCAATATTTAGAAAAAAAATGTTTAATGGAATTCGAAACATAAAAGAATTTTTTTCTAAGCTTCTAACAAATAAAAAAAAACGCTCAACCATCAAAAGCAATCTAAAGATAAGAAAAAGAAGGTGGTTACAACTTGTTCAATAATAAAAAAAAAACGAAAAGAAAAGCGTTAAACTTTTACCTAGATGAGTGAACAAAAAAAAAATGAATAAAAAAACAGCAACCAGAACAAATGGAAAGCAAGAAAAGTAAAAACTAAAAGAATAAAATAACTCGTAACAAACCAAAAGTGTACAATAAAACAATTCAATTCACACTTGGTGGCTTGGAATGCTTGTTACGCATTAATACTCGTAGCAGCCATTTGTTACCAATAAAAAAATTAAAAAGAAAATAGAAAAAGTTTTTGTAAGTAAATGCAAGTAACGTATATAAAAATATTATATAAGGCAACAACAACAACAACAACAAAATACCTTCAAAAGAAACCTGAAATATCAATAATTTAACAAATAAAGTTTGATATGCGTAAAATGGTCTCAGAGCATAAAATAAAATAAATAAAAGCATAAATTATAAAGGAATGTATGTATGGAAGTGTGTGTGTCTGTGAGTGACCACACCAAAAGATTTTAATATCTTTCTCAGGCCACAATATTTATTTAACCAACACAGATGCTTTTTCATCAAACGACCGGCATTATTTAGCATCGACCACCACTCACACGATCATAATGATCTTATAAATTCTTTTATGATCATCATCATTTGTAAGTCTCATCATTAAGAATCAATTTATATGTGTTGTCAATAAAAAAAACATCTAGAAATATAAAGTCAATTTCAGTCCATCAAATGCTGCCTGCAACTGCAGCCAACAAACACCACCGCCACCACCGCCATCATCATCACCTCCACTTAACCAGCATTTTTTGTTCTTCTTTGTTTTCTTTTTTATGTATCCCTCTCATATGGCCTTAATAAACGCCCTTGTATGGGTGTGTGTGTTTTTTTATGTTTCTTTTAATTTTATGTTGTGATAGTTGGCGTTGCCGCTGTTCTTTTTTTTTTTTTTTTTGTTGTCGGCTTGTTGTTAATCTTTATGTGATTTTATTGATACATAGTGTCCGCAACACGACTATCGCTTCAAATGTCTATTAAATGTTAAACAAAAAAATAAATAAAAAATTTGCTTGCTTGCTTGTGTGGGTAAATGAATGGCGGCGGCGGCGTTACATATTTTAATAAAATTTTGATGATGATGCTGATTAACAATTATAATGCCCTCAACAAAAAGGCAACATCATGCCTGTATTTATTATTATTATTGGCTTAATTAAATTAAAAATTGAAAGGCTACTTTAAGCAAAAGAAAAAAAAGTTTTAAATTTATTTATTAAAAAAAAAAAAAAATTAATAAAATATTTCTTCTCTATTTGTAAACTAAAAATTGCATTTTTCATTAAATTATATAGTTTTTGCTTTAATAAAGCTGTTCCATTATGGAAAAACCGCTTAAGTTATTTTAGAGAACTACAACTTTAGAGGCTCTAAAAGTTTTTCTTTTAAAATTATTTCGATTCTAGCAAACGGTTTTGTTAAATGTGAAATATATCGGAATATCATGTCGAAACTAAAAGGCTGCACAAGCATACTTGAAAGCCTTTAAAAGCACTTTTTATTAAAAAATATTACACATGTTGGTAGTAATGTGTGGCTCTCAAGTATGCTTGCGCAGCCATTTAGTCTAAACCTTAAATGTGTCATTTAGACAATTTTTTGTTAAGTCGACTTTAGGGATTTTTCTTATTAGTTGCAGAAATTTAAATCAATGATTGAGTGAATTTAACATGAAATTTTAATTGAAAATAAAAAATATTAATTTTGTGACAAGTGATTATGGTGGAGGGGACCAAAAAAACTTACACTTGTATCGGCGTTTTGAAATTTTACATGTAGATCTATCTTAAAATTAAGCTTCTTATTTTCAAATTTTGATTGTGAATCGGCCCTCTGCCATATTAGCTACATGAAATGTTCAGCAAATTTATGTAAAACTCTACAAAGAATATTTTTGTGGAATCTTTCAACCCTATAACTTTTCTTAGAAAAAGACAAAACAACCCATAAGTTGAAGAGTTACAAGGTTAAAATTTTCATTAGCAAGCAAAGTAAAGACACAACTGAAAAAGATCCACTTTCATATAGTTTTTGTTAAAAAAAAAACCTTTGGAAATTAGAAGTTTTCGAAAATTTTAAAGTAGCTTAGGAGCAGCTACAGCGAAAACTATTGATCAGATTTAATACTCGTAGTAACTTAGGAAGAAATTTTCTTGAGGAATTTCAAATTTTTCTTTTGGGAGTAGTAAACAAACTGTTTTCATGTAATGCTTATACATGTATGTCATGTAGCTTTCTAAATATAAGAAATACATAAATAAAGAATGAATATAGGTAACCATAGCTAATTTCAAAAAACGGAGTGCAGATTTGAGTACGTTACAGTCCAATCTAAATTGAAGCGGCAAGCGTAGTGTTTTTTAACGCCCTCTAATAATAATAGCACTGACGGTGCGCATTCTCTCCAATAGCACTAATCATCTTATTTAATAAAACCGATTAAAAACAAACAAAAATAGAATTGAAAACGCTAAATAAAAAAAACTAGCTAACATTTCATTACTGGTCAAAAACAAAATAAAAAAAATAATTGTTTTGCAAAACGCGCTGTCAAAATTGGATTTTCCAATTGGTCAGTGTTGCTGCCTTGTTATCTCGGTGTGCTTCATACATTTTGTAGAGGCATGAGTATTTTTGTCAAACAAAAAACGCTTGCGGCGCCAATTTATGCACGCAAAAAAATAAGATGCTTGAATATGGTCACCGCAAACATAGTTTGTTCTTCACAAAAATATTATTATTAATTTGAAGCACATAAACATTATTATGATCACGAAAAACATGTTTCTAGTTGTTTTTAACCATATCATGTTTAGCGTCTTAGATCAACCATATAATTATCATATTATGTTTAATAAAATTTTACTTGAAACCATAAATATGTTCATAGCAAACAAAATAATGATAAAAATATGGTTGAATGTAAATTATTTTCTATTTTGTCTCTTCCGCCACCATATAAATAAAGCGAGTATAAAACAAAAACTTAATCGTTGAAACTTAACTGAGCTTTGTGGCTGAAGTGGTTGAGTGGCGAGTTAATGCTTCCTTAACTAAGTGGTTACAAGTTCGAGCCCTGGTAGAGTCAAATAAAATTAAAAAAAAAAATTAAATTCAAGCCCGTTGTATTATGTAATATATAAACACAAATTTATAGAAAAGAAAAATCAAAGGAGGAATAAAAAAAAATGTATTTATAGAAAAGAAAAAGTCAATAGAATAAAAAAAACTTTATTTGTACAAAAAATTTAAATTAAAAAATAATAAAAATTTTTTTTTTGCCCTGACCGGGAGTTGAACCACAACATCTGCAGTTGGAATCTATTTTTAATATATTTGATTTAATAATATATATGGTTAGATTCAATCATAAATCTAATCATACTATATTTCCACCAGAGTATGGTTGCCTCAATCATATTTTTTCTTTGCGTGTGTATGATGGTTAGAAACAGTTTTCGGTTGCTCTGATTTGAAATCATGTATGCTTGTGTTAAATGACTGCAAAAACCTGTATTTTTTTATAAAATAGTACATCTCGATTTAATTTCATAATATTTTTTTTACTTCTTTTTATAGAAAAAAAATTTTTCTTTTTAATTTACTATAAAAATGACGTATTCTCTCAGTTTATTTATTTCAATACTTTTATTGCTGCTGTCTCATCAATTTATTTTTAATACTTGGTTCTGCTTCTTTTTTGTTAGTGATTTATTACTACGAGTATTTCATTTCAATTTTTTTTATAAAAGTTTTTCTCAAGTCGTATTCAAATGAAATGTTTTAACTCATGAAATAATAAACAAAAAAACAAAAAAAAAGGTGAACAAAAAGTACAAGAAAAATGAAATCTTAAAAACTTTTAAAAAGAACAGGTATGCAACTCAACTAATACTAGATAGTCGTACATGACAGACCGTAAACGGCCAACTAAAGCCAATAGATAGACAGACAGCCATCCATCGCAGTATGTTGGCTCATCTGCTATTTCTTGCTCATTTTGATTTAATTTTTTGTTTTTATTTTTTTAATACACAGTCCATTCAAATCCATTATTGATTAAAGGCAACCTTAAATGAGTATAAAAAATTGTATTTAGACTCGCTTAATATTCGTAAGTAAATTGTGTGCGGTTTTATAATTTCTATACTTACTGATTTGTACCCTACATTGTGTCACAAAATATTTCAAATAGTTAAATGTAAATATCTAATTTTAATAGATCTAAAATCAAATTGTTTTACTAATCCTGCATTCTTCATTCCTATTCCCATTTTAATATGCTGGTTATTTGTTATAGCTAACACTTGTTTTTTGTACGGAGCATCCCTTCAAATTGCTATTTCTCAGAGCCATTTGTTCGTGGCTATTATTAATTTATAATAATTCTTTATGGCTGGCTGTGAAGGAAGTGCAAGTAAGAGTGAGATTTTCATTTCATGCTGCAGTAAATCGAGCCGTCTTGCTGAAACTACATTCCTGCAGATCCATAATGTCTCCTTGAGGCCACATTAATTGCCATTCACAGTCATTGCAATTTTGCCCTCATCCTTAAACAAAAATTGAGGCCTGACCAAAGTCCTTACCAGACAGTTGCTCGTTGTGGGTGCTTTTGTTATTCATGGATTGTATGCGAATTTTCCCAATTCCCAAATTCGACAAATTTAAGTATTCACGAAGCTGTTCACATAGAAATGCTCTTGCTCGGAGAACATTTTTTTTTAACAACACGAATCCGCCAAGCTTTTTAGCTTGTCCGCAGAAAACACCCAAGGCTTAAGTAAGAATCGAACCTACGACTCCCAGATAGTACTACCTATTGTTCTACGAGGGTACCTTTATTTTTAATAATCTGAAAAAAATCATATGAGACAGCTGTCAAATTTCAGAGTTGCCACTAGTAAAAAAAAATTACACTAAATTAAAAACGTGCACTCATATTGGGACACCCTATATTAAACATCCTGCTTTACTGATTTTGACAAACTTATTATAGTTGCCACCTGTTAACCTTCCCACCTTATTTTTTAATTTAGCTCTTAGGAGCATCTACGTGTCACTGATGTCTGGGCCAAAACATCTAGGCCTTGGCTGCTCTAAACTTTCCTCTGAATAACATTATCCCCTTTTAAGAGGCTTGTAAATTTTTTTAAAATCTTTATAGCCGACTGTAGTATGCACGCTCTTTGTATTTATTAAACAGAATCTGCATACATAACTAATTGTACTTGCTTCGTTTATATTTAATTTTTCTTGCTTCTTATCGTCTCCTTTTTTCACTCTTAAACGAGCAAATACAGCAGATACTTTTTTATTTTATTTCATTTCATTTTATCGATCGATTTCTTACTTGTATTTCACAATATTCTTTTCTTTGAATTCCTGTCAGCATTTTTCTTTTTATTTCTTATTTTTTTTATTTTGTTATTAATTTCTCTCTTTTAGTTTATAAAAAATTTTGTTTTATATAACCAACACTCACAGTCACATAAAATTCTTTCTCTCCCATCAGTTATTTTGCATTTTTGATTCCAGGATTTTTTTTATTTTCATTTAATTTGATTTAAATTTTTTCTTGTGCTTGCTGTTCTGATTTATTTTCTTTTTTTTTCATTCTTTCATTATTTTTGTCGTTACTGCTGCAGCTCCTCTTGTTGTTGCTGTTGTTTTTCTGTTTCTCCTGTGTTGATCTGCATTTCATACCTAAAATTCTGCAACAAAGTGTGAGAAAGTTTTTATTTTAAGTTTGTTTTTGTTAATACGTTAAAAATGTTTTCTCTTTTGCTTAATTTTTTGTTGCTGTTTTTATTTTTTTTTGATTCATTTGTTAAGATTTTTTTAACTTTTACTGCCAGTCTTTTTGTTCTTAATGTGCTTGTTCTGCGGTCTTTTTTTAAAGTGTCCCATAATATTTGTGCTGTTACTTGCTTTCAAGTTGTTCATCATGGTGGCATTTTTTTTAATTTCATTTTCTTGGTTTCTGATTCTCAGTTTGTATGTTGGTTCTTTAGCTTTCTTCATAAATTTCTTAGAATATTTTATGACTTAATTTAATTCGTATTAAATTCATTTTTGCAGCATTTTTTTTTTATTTTTGCTAATTTTTTAACAGACTCCCAATGCAAGTAAGCAAACCTTTTTATAACAGGATTACTTATTTTTATCTTAAAAAACTACAGTAAAATAAAATGAAAATTGAATTGAATTAATTAAAATTAATTTAGACGATTTTTCATACGAAAATTACAATAGTTTTCATTCGATATCGAATGCTGTCACATAAACTAAAATTAAACCAAAAAAAAAAAAATATGTAAAATGTTTTATAATTTAATTTTAAATAAAATAAATTCAACTACATATAACCTAAATTATCTCCAAATATCTCTTAATAAGTAGACTTAAAAAATTACAAAGAAATTTTCCTCTTTCCTTTTAAAACAAAGAACGTTTTAAAGCCCTTAAATTTTTATTTTTTAATTTTTTTTAAGCCTCGAAAACATTGAATACACAACACACTTTTAGTTTTCATTTAATTATTTTATAATTAAATGCGGTTAATTTAATATCATTTATGTCGTTTAGTTATTTATTTCTTTGTTTTTTTCGTACTTCTTATCAGTTAATTCAAAGTTTCGAAACAAAAATAAAAAACATCAAAACCAAAACATGTCATTGTCTTTATCTTTAGTCTGTGAAATTGTTTTTAACCACAGAAAATTAAAAAAAAAATAATAATAAAAGCAAAATAATAATAAACCATAAAGCAGATAGAGATATGCCAGTGGGTACATGTTTCTAGCTAATGTTTTTTTTAACTTATTATTTCATTAACTTAAATAGTAAAAAAAACACATGCAAAGTAGTTACTACTTCGCACTAGAATATAACTGATAAGAACTCTGAAGTAAAAAAAAAAATTAGCTGAAAATTTGTAAAATTAATTGTAACCGATACTTGTACTTGGTTGCTTAACACAGCTTTTTATTTATTTAATATGTGATAAAAACTGTGGTGATAACCACATGCTAATCATAGTCTGTTGTAGAAATTCTGGCTCACACATTACTGTATATCAGTGAAGTGAACATTAATATAACATGCAAATTTAATCAATCCACTTAATTAGCCAATTTTGTCAGACAAAAAATTGAACTGAAGCCCTAGATCCCTTTTTTTCTAAACTACCAGCCACATAACCGGTGTCTGCAAACAAAAAAAAAAAAAAAATAAATAATAATAATAATAATTTCTTGCTCTGTAGATTGGTGGGTAACGCGCTAACCTATCAAGCTGGTTGTCGCAGGTTCGATTCCTATCTAGAATTAATTTCCAATAACAAATAATAAGTAATAATAATTTCTAACAGAACATAAAAAAAGTATTTTTCTCACAAAAATTTTTTTCTCCGCAAAACTGATTATATATAAAGAGAATAACCCGAAAACCTTTTCTTTTTTTGTTTCAAATATTCGTTTGGTCGGTTCTAACATTTATTTGTTACACTATCAAAAAAAATAAAAAATTAAGCATATATTTAAAAAAAAAATACTTAGAGCTTTTTGGAAAAAACCGGTTCTGCAGTACAAAAAAACCGGATATTTATAATTAAAAACCGGGTTTTTGTAAAAAATTTGCAGATTTTTAGGTTGAAAAACCTTTAATAATTTAAGCTTTGAGCCAAACACAAAGCCTTTCTAACAAATAACGGGGTTTTTATCAAAAAAAAAGGGGTCTATAAAACAAGCAATCGAATACTTAAAATGCTTATTGAACTTAAAACCGAGTTTTTACCATAAGTGACTTTTAGCAAAGAAGGAAAGATAAAATGGGGATTTTTCAAAGCAATAAATAATTTTATAAGACTTAAAACCGGCTTTAGACAAATTACTATTTAAGATTAAAAACTAATTTTTAAGAAAGGAAGAAAAGATAAACCGGGTTTTTTAAAACAAATTTTCCATTTTCTAATTTTGAAAGCCGGATTTTTTAAGGATTAAAAACCAATTTTTATAAAAAGAAGAAGAAATAAACCGGTTTTTTTTAAGGCAAATGACTTTCTTAAGAAAGAAAGAGAAAACGAACCGAGTTTTTAAAACAAAAATTACTAATAACCGGGATAACTAAGCTATTTGTAAAAAAGGAAGAAAAGATAATCCAGTTTTTTAAAACAAACATTCGATTTTGTAAGACTTAAAACTGGATTTAGGCAAATTTCTCATTAGGATTACTAACCAATTTGAAAGAAAGTAAGAGATGATAAACGCAAAAATCCAATTCTCTAAGGCTAAAAAAGTTAAAAACAAATTTTTAAGAAAAGAAAAGAAGATAAACCGGGTTTTTTAAAAAAAAATTTGATTCTCGAAGGCTAAAAACCGGTTTTTTAAAGAAAATGATTCTTTACAGCTAAGAACTAATTTTTAAGAAAAGAAGAGCAGATAAACCGGGTTTAAAAAAAAACTAAATTTTCAACAACAAACCGGGTATTTAAGGCAAATTACTCTTTAGAATTACTAATTTTTAAAAAATAAAGAGGAGATAAACCGGCTTTTCAAGGCATATGATTCTAAGAAAAGACAGAAGATAAAAACCGGGCTCTTACAACAAAAACCCGATTTTCTAAGATTAAAAAATATATTTTTAAGGCAAAATACTGAATTTTTAAAATAAAAAACCGTGTTTTTGAATGGAAAACTCAATTTTTAAGACAAAAAACCACATCTTAGAAAGAAACTAAACTGCAATAATAAAAAATTATTTTTGGAATTACTGAGATTTTGAAAACTGATGGGCAAAAATTATATTTTTTTTGATGTAAAATTAACAAAAGCAAATTTGCTTATAAATGCATGAACGCTAGACTCTCTCTTTGAAAAATGTTTGATTTTACATTGTTAAATTTAACCTAATTATGTTCAATTTCAATTTAATTTAATTTTTGTTGTTGTTATTTTTACTAGAGCCTTTTTTTATTTTGCTATTGTGCTTTTCTTTCAAATGAAATTTTTTTTTTAATTTTGTTTTTGTGTGTGTGTAATAATTACCAATCTCAGCTCAAGCAGCCTATGAAGGCAACCAAAACACAAACAACAAAACAATTTTTTGTTGCAAGTTTCAAACTGGCAAATCACAAACAAAACAAATAGCAAAACTAAAAAAAAAAAAAAACTTTCACCAACATTTGTGCTGCAATGACATACTCTTCCAACTTTAACTAAATAAATAAAAATAAATAACTAGATGTATAACAGCGGCTGCAATTCGAAGACGACTGGGCTTAAAAGCAGCCAACTAACCGGGCGATCGGCCAACAATCAACCATTAAATATCACTACAAAATTATACAAAAAATAAATAAAAAAAAACTAACAAAACATGAACGTTATTGTGAACGGATTTGTTTTTGGGCAAAATAGAGTTTTAGCAGAGCATGCGCATAATTGGCAATAAATTATTGTTAATTGTTTAAAGAAATTAAACAAACAACTTTTTATTTATTTTTTTTTATTTCGTTTTGTTTAAATTGCTTTGCCAGACTCTTTTATACACAAGTAGCTGGCTGGTTGCTGGTTAATAAAAATGTTTTGTTGCATGTTATTTTGCATGTTTTATACATTTTGCTAAGATTTTATTTCATTTTTATTTAATAAAACTGTTTGTTTGCTGCAGCTCAAGCTAATGTTGAAACCAAAGTGAGTGTGGTCAAAATAAAATGGACTATTAGCGCAGAGATTACTTGTACAATGTAACGGATCAGCTGCTTTGCTTTCTATAAAAAATCTAAATTGTCTTGTAAAATTCAACTTAGCCATCAAATATATTTAAAATTGTCTTTTTTTTAATTTCTTAAATTGAAATTCGTTTACATGAGACTCGCAAATATTTGCAAGAAGAAAGAATCTGCTAGAGTTCTTTGTCTTCATTTTTAACTTCGTTTGTATTTTATGTGAACAAAATTTTTTTTTGAAACTTGAAGTGCTTCGCTTAAAAAAATAACTTAAACTAGTGAACGGACAAAAATTGTATCCCCACACAATTTTTTCTTTTGTTTTTTTTTTCTAATTGCATATAAAAATTTTTTTGTCCGAACAAAAATATTTTAAGCCTACTATTTTGTGTGAATAAATGTTTTTTGATTGAATTTTTTTTTTTAAGAAAAGTTTTTCAAACTGCATACAAAAATTTTTTGTCCGGACAAAAATTTTTTTCGGAACTTGTGGCTGAATTCAGCCTTAGGCCGAACAAAATGCTTTTTAGGTAAATGCAAAATAATATTTTTTTTTTGTTTTTTTTTTGCTTGTGAGTGTGAACGAAAATTTTTTTGGGAAGAAAATTTTTGTTCGCACACTTTTTTATTTAAATCTTCAACTTTCTTTTTAAGAAAAGTTCTTTAAACTGCATTTGAAAATTTTTTTGTCCGGACAAAATTTTTGTTCGCACAAAAATCTTTTACCTTAAGTCTAGTTTAAAAAACAAAAACCATATTGAAGAGCTTTTTTTGCTTATGGTAGTAAAACATGTTATTTGTTTTCTCACTTGAAAATAATTTTTTAGAGACAAGAAATTCCCTTCACCATAAATCGTTAGTTAAAGTGCAGCTCTAACTCATTGGGAGTATGAGGTTAGACAAATGACGCTGACCTGTTTTTCTTAAAGGTTGTAAATTCTTTTAAAATAAATAATTTATTAGCTGAATTAAACAACATTTCCCTCTGTGGGCATTTTAATCAAGGGCCTTGTTCTATTTCTCTTGGCCTGTTTAATGTCATAGACAACAATTTGCCTGCGGCAATCCAATAATTTCTAAATGATTTTCTTTTTTTGCTTTTGTAATTCTCTAATACATTTTGATTTGAAAGTTTTTTTTTTGCTTGTGTCAGCAAAGTTGATAATAATTTTGAAAAGATAGAAAGAAGGAAGTCTTTGTAAACAAAAACTAAAAACCGAAAATTATAAATTGAAAATTATAGGAACAAAAAAACAACTAACAGATTCGATTCATAATACATAAAACTTCAAGCGTTGCTTTCAACACGATCTCAAAAAATTACTACAAACGAACAAACATACACAGACAGACCAGCCAACATTTAAACGACAGTTTAAATGTATCTTTCACCACACAAAACGTTGAAATGTGAAAAAGAAAGAAAGCAAGCAAGAAAGCAAGACACTCTTAAACCCAACAATACCAGCATTAAAATGTTTAAAATCTATTGATGGAGTTTTTCTTTAACTGAATCTGAAACTGCGCTAAGTAAATGCATGTGTGGTGGTGGTGTGTGTGTTTTTTTTTCTACTGCTCTTTCTTGGTAAATGTGTCCAACAAAAGGAAAGTTTTCTTTCGGTTTATTTTTTCTCTTACTCTTATTTACAACAAATCGTCAAGAAAAGTTTGTTTTATTGCACAGACATTTATTTGTACGTTTATGTTGGTTGGATATTTTGACTTTAACCTAAAAAGAAATAAAAATAAAAAAAAAATTAAAAACATAAAAAATAAGTTTACAATATGAACGTGTTAGAAAAAAAAATCTCTATAAAGAAAAGAATATCGATAGTTAGAATTGAACGTAACAAATGATGGTTTAGTTGGTTTATAGCTCTACACATGACGTTTTTTCGTCTTATTTTCTTTTTTGTAGCAACAAATAAATATTGTAAAAGTTAAGTCAGCAGTTTTAAGGTGTTGGGTCCTAACATTTTTTTATTCTCTTCAATTTATTGGTCTGTTTAGTCTTTTTCTTGGTTATAAAAAACATAACGAATGAAAATCAAATACACTGCAGGAAAAAATTTCAATATTCTTTTTTAGATTAAAATTATCATTTTTAAGAAAAATGTTAAAGAAAGTAATTGTAAAAAAAATAGTGCAACAAAAATATTATTATTCGAGTAAAGGCTTGAAATGCTGTAGTGCGGTTATTGCTGAGTTCTCTTTACTAAATTGTCATAAGGACCAACAGCCACCAATTCCGTTTTATACTTGTTCTGGAGAAAATTTTTGTCTCTGCATAGTTTAAGCTCTGTCTTTCCTAGAGAACATTTCGTTTTTCAAAAAACATTTTTTTATAACTTTGTAAAAATTTAAATTTTTTTCTCCCGGAAAAGCGTAGCTAATTTTTTTCCGGTAAATATTCAGAAAAAAATTTTGCTTTAAGTTAAAAAATTTTTTGTTACCATTTAAATATATTTATATTGTTTGAATTCAGCCAGTTGCTTCCAACAAAACTTTTGTGCGAACAAAATTTTTTTTGTGCTCACAAATGTTTTTGAGCCTTTCTTACAAAGAGAACTCAAACTACTTAAAAAAGTCGGTATTATGAAAATTGATGGATTGATTTTTGTACGGACAAAATTTTTGTTCTCACAAAATTTTATTTTTTACATATAGCTTGACGTCATTTCCATAAAAAAAAGCTCTAATTACCTAGAAAAAAATCAAAACTAACCAAAATATTTTCCGGAATGAGTGGGTGCATACAGCCTTAAGCTCTACTCCAAACCTGTCGATCTCGTTGCTCACTCTTCCCTACTAAGCCAATTAAAAGTATATATTAAACTATTATTTACCCTTTATTTAGAAATTTTATGTTTGCGTTTATCTGTCTGAATTCAGCCAGTTGTTCCGAACAAAATTTTTGTGCTGAAAAAATTTTTGTGGCCAAAAATTTTGTTGTCTTTCTTATAAAGAGAGTGCAAAATACTTACAAAAAAATTTTTAGGAAATATGATGGACTGATTTTTGTACGGACAATTTTTTATTTTTTGTATGTAGTTTGACATCATTTTCATAAATAGAGCTCTAAGTACTCAGAAAAAAAATAATGAACTAACAAAAATATTTTTCTGAATGAAAGGATGGATTCAGCCTTAAACTCTACTCCACTGCTGTTCGTTTCCCTTTCCATACTAATGGCGGTTTCTATTTGCAAAAAATATTTTGCTTTAAATTATGTAAAACTGCACAAAGTGATTGCTTTTTTATGGTTTAATTAAAACAAAATTAAGTTTTTTTGTGTAACATTTAAGGCTAATGCATATTTAGCGTTTTATATGCTTAAAGCTTTTAAAAACTTTGCACCTAAAATAAATTAAAAATTTAATTTTACTTCAAAAGTGATTAATAATGGATTTTTATGCAGAATTTCTTGACGAAGAACGTGTTAAATCCTCCATTTCAGCAGTTCACTTAGTTGTAAAAAAAGCAAATTGAATGCAATACATGAACCATTTTTTCAACATGCTAAGAATCGAATGCAATGTTTATTTTCACTATTGAATTTTGTTGACAATAAAAAGCAAACATTTTTTAATGGCAGAATAAATGGAACATTTTTGTTAGAAAAGAAAACGCTATAAGGCAATTAAAACCATAACTTAAGCTATTTTCTTTCCTTTAAGCTTAGAAAAATTATGTTTGTTTTCCATTAATTAGTCTATTTTTTACAATTTTTTTTTTCTGAGGGCAGCACCCTTATAAAGTTCCATTACACAAATTGTTTTAAGTGCTTATTTCTTTTATTGTTGTTGTTTTTTCTATATATCGCACCACAGCGGGAAAATTGCAATCAGAGAAATTTAGTCTCTTATTTGATTTAATAATGATTACCTGAGAACATTTCTTGTTCTAGTCCTCTCACTGGTCTTGAGTTTCGCAAAATGTATTTTCTACAAAAATAATAATATTTACTATGGCCAACATATCAACTATTGATTTAGTCCCAACAGCCAGCCATCCATTTGAACATTGATCTGTTCCTTTTTTGTTTTATTTTTTTTGCACTTAAACAAGCATTCAAGCCCAAGCATTTATTGGTTTTTCTTCTCTTTTTGTTCTTTTGTTATATTTACAAATGCAACTACAAATTCTGTTAGAGCCTCCATCCACTACTATTGGTTTGTTCCCCATAATTTTATTTTTTTTTTGTCTTCTACTTACTTTCAGTATTTTGGCCAAGTTGACTTCATTGGCTTTAAATTACACTGCACTATTTCAAGTCAACTCAAACACTGTGTTGTAAATACCCATTGATTGTAAATCCATCTCATAAGGAAGTAGTTTTCTTTAACAAAAAAAAAAAATATTTTTTTTCTGTGGCAGTCACTAGTTACTACTCACAATAAACTTTGATCACTTTGCAGCAAGTTTTGTTGTTGTGCTTGTTGATGCAGCAGTTTATTATTTTAACAGTTTTTCCACTAACGTTTTTTTTTTGTGCTGATTGTTGCAGCAAAAATAAAATTGTCTTAAAGAAAAAAAATTGTTCTATTGTTAAACATTTATTGTGCTTGTGAGTGTAACAACAAGTTACCGTTGGTAACCTCTATTACATGGTATTGCTTTTTTTATTTATTTATTTTATTTTTTATATATTTTTTTTTTAGTTTTTTGCTATTTGTTTTCCATCCATCGTCATTTTTGTCTTCATTTGTGGTACAATGTCGTCACTGATGTCTTTTACAGAGGCCTTAGTGTAGAGTGTGTCGTTTTTTTTTTCTTCTTTTTTTTCCTATGAAATGACTGACAATGATTGTCAGCCGTTGAATTTTTGCAATCTCTGTGTGGCAAATTGATGTTGCATATGCTTAGATGCCGAAATGTTTTATATTGAGATTAAAAAAAAAACAAAAACAAAAGCTGTATAGAAAGAAATAATAAAAAATAAAAAAATTATAAAAATAGAAAAAATTTATGAAAATTGATGCTCTGATTTTTTAAACTCCTTTTAAGCCACTAAATTATGGTCAGCTTTTTGATACAAATTAGTTTTTTATTGAAGAATATCATCAATCAAAAAATTGTTAAAAGGTTGATGATAGTAATTTGTTTTAAGGCTACAGCAAAGAAAAATCCAAATGGAGAGAGATTAACGTCTATTTTGGCACATTTCACTTTGCATGCCAACACAGATTTTCAAGCCAAAAAATAGAAAAAAAATTTTATAGTTTTTGTTTATTAATATTTTTTTTTTTATTTTATATATTTTTTTTAATTTAAAATTTAGGTTTCAAAGTTACTATTTTTTTATTTGAATATAGAAACAAATTTAGAGCCACCAAAAAAAAATGTTATAATTGGATTGAACTCAACTGCTGCACAACAGTGGGCAACAGTTACGTCTTAGAAACGCCTTGGTGAATATACCACTAAATTAACAGCTAAGCAATTGAAAAGAAAGGAAAAAAAATTACAAAATAAATAATAAAAAAAAATAATTTAAATCAGCTAAACCAATTTGTTTAACCAAAAATATGGATAATACAGAAATTTTTATGGATTTTATTGAATTTTAAGAAGTTGTTTACTTGACACAATGCACAACATGTGGAAAAAATGGCAGCAAATACGCTATCAACTATGCGTTTCTTATACAACCACTCAACAGTTACGTCTTATGAACACACCCAATGATTACATACGCTCCCCGGGATATACATAAACTGTTATTTGTAAAAGTGATATAAGTCCATTTTTAAAAAAAATTATAAAACGGTAATTTTTTGTAAAACAGAGTCTATTTTACTAAAATTACCGCTGACAAAATTTTTTAAAAAAGTGGACTTACACCACTTTCAAAAATACCAGCTTCTATAAAAAAGCTTCAAAATTCACACAGACTTCAAAGTTGAGATAAAAAGACTTTTAGCAATTTAGCCAGCGATATACTTAACGATAAGGGCTGGCCCCAGGGCGGTCTTCTACTAGGCAAACACCAGTACATTTAACAAAACGTACTATTTTGTTCTAGCATTGGCTATAATTTTATTGCCTGAAACATTTTTATAATTTCTTGAAGACTAAAGAATTTTTTTTTTGTAGTTTGAAGCGTTTTTTACAATAAGAATAACAAAATTATGTTCGGACAAAAATTTTCTTCGGAATAAGTAAATGAAATGTTTTGATTGATAGTTTCTTAAAGACTTTTTAGGTTTAATGCACCTACTTGTTCCGAACAAAATGTTTATTAGCACAAAAAAATTTTTTTTGTAATTCGATGCGTTGTTTACAGTATGAATAACAGAAATTATGTTCGGACAAAAATTTTTTTCAGAACGAGTAGGCGAATATTTTTGTCTAAAACATTTTGAAGATAATTTCTAAAGACTTCTTGTGTTCAATGCTCATACTTGTTCCGAACAAAATGTTTATTCGGACAAACAGTTTTGATAATTTCTTAGGTTCCGTACATATACTTGTTCCGAACAAAATTTCCATCTACACACAATTTTTTTTTATTTGTATGTTTTTTTATCACAAAAAAATTTTGTGCGTGTAAATTTATTTTAAGAAAGAGTAAGTGAACCCATTCTTTTTTTTGGGGCTTATATACCGCTACCTAAAACATCTTTTGCATAGCCAAGGCATAAGTAAGAATCGAACTGGCGACCCTTAGCTAAGTACACTACTTACTAACCTTAGTAAGCTTTCTAGCCTTTTAGCTTTTCAGCCTTTGAGAAGCCTTTAACAAAAACATTTTACATTATGCTGATGCTTTAAAAAATATTATTTTTATTATTAGTAAATATTGTTCAAACTTAAGATCTTAATAAAAATTTTTTTTGGTTTTAATTTTCCAATATTTCAACTTTCTTTTGAATTTCTTCTTAAGGGAAAATATAATAATAAATAAATTAAGATGTTAAGCTTGTGAACAATATTTACTAATAATAAATTAATGAGATCGAATAATTTACTAAAATTATAAATATAATTTTTTTTTAAAATCTTTATCTCTACTAAAACAATTATAATTTTACCATTTTACTTTTAATTTTTCATTTTAATAAATCAGGTGTAGGGTATCACATAACTCACATAAAGAAGGTCACACAAGGTGGTCCACTCCAATGGCTATTTATTTTTGTTGTTCTTTTATTTTAGTAAAATTTATTTGCTTGTAAGCATTTAACTTATAACAAGTGATTTTTTATTTTATTTTTGCAATTGTTTTTATTATTTCTCCTTCTCTGTCTTTCTCTTTCTTTTTTTTTTTTTTTTTTTGCAAATTGTACAATCTCCAGTCAAATGTACATTTTGAAACCTGACCTAACTGGATCACCTGAAAAAATAATTGAGCGTGTGCATTTAATCTTCTTTGTAACTGTATTTACTAACAACAAAATTTATCTAAATTTTTATTTTTATTTTTTTATCTCTTACTTAAGAATTGTTGTTGCATTTATCTAGTACCACTAAAAAACTCAAATAAAGTTTTCAGTTTTGCTTTTGTTGGCACGAGAGTGATAAACAAACTTTACGTTTTGTCAATTTCATTTCAATTGTGTGTATGTGTGTGTGTTTATTTTTTGTGTGTACTGAAGAAGAAATACATAAAACAAAAACATTAAGTAAGTATACTATTTGGATATTTATTATTACACAGGGCAACAACATGAAAAAGCACATTTTTGTGTAATAATTATTAACACTTTGCAATCGAGCGGTGAAGAAAAATGAGCAGGACGTTTTCAAAACCGGTCAAATTTTATTAATTATAAATCCTTGTTTGTTTATAAAGGTATTTAAAGTGCCTGTAAAATGTTTATCAAATTTGGCCCAAATCGTTTCGAGTTTTTGGTTCGCGCAAGCTCAAAAGGCTTTAAGTGCAAAGAATTAATTAAGAAAATTTTTTATGTCGTTAAAAATACTCGTAAAATTTTTTATGATATAAAATTTAAACACTCTTACTTACAATAAAATCAAATACAAAATGATATAAAAATTAATAAAATTAAATGGGATAAAATTAAACATCAAAATTATACATCATGTGATTATTTTTTAACTACTCGATATGTACTTTTCAATACTTTTCATTTAAATATTCGTTAGTACTCAATGATATTTATTTGGATACTCGATGTTACTAAATATTTTTAATCAGATATTTGGTATTTCTCAATAGTTTTTAGTCAGTTACTCGCTGTTTCTCAATAAATGTTATTCGAATTTGTTTTGCGTAGTTTCCTAATGGCCATCAATTAGAATTCTAAGATTCCATTTTGAACATTTTATTCGGGTACTCGGTACTACTTAGTATTTATACTGCTTACTTACAATATTTTGTTGGGATACTAGGTACACTCCGATGTTTCTTTATAAATTTTATTTGGTAGTCTGAATACTTCTCCATAATTTTTATTCGGGTAGTAAGTACTGATCCATATTTTTTATATGTATACACGGTACTACAAACTCAGTATTTTTTATTCGGGTATTTGCTACTTCTCAATACTTTTTAGTCGGATACTCCATGCTGCTCAATATTATTAATCGATACTACTTAATCTTTATTGATTTGAATACACGGTACTCTTCAGCAGTTTTGTATTCGGTTACTTGATACTCCTCAATACTTTTTTTCGGGTAATTGGTAGTTTATGTTATGGGTATTTGGTGGCACTTAATAGTCTTCATTCTGGAAGTCAATACTATAATATTCTATAATTTTTGTTCAGTAGAACCCAATATTTTTTAGCCGGGTACTCAGTGCTACTCAATAATTTTTAGTCATGTATTCGGTACTACTCAATACTTTTCATTCTTGTAATCGGTACTACTTAATACTTTTTACCACTCGTCACTACTAAATACTTTTATTTATTTACTGGGTAGTGAATTTTTGGGTATTTGATTAGTAGTGCTCAATAGCCTCCACTCAAATAGTCGGTACTATTCCATACTTTTTGTTCACATACTCGGTGTTACCCAATACTTTTTAGCCGAGTACTCGGTTCTACTCAAAAATTGTTATTTCTACTACTTAATGCTAGTACTGCTGAATACTATTTATTCGGATAGTCGGTACTAGCTACATTAAAATGAAAACAAATTAACTTAAAGAATATTAGTGTAGCTCTGTGTATTAACGCACATCATATGTATTATCGGTAAAAATTTTTCGTTTTAATTTTAAAAATAGTTAGAAAAAAAATCAAAACGTTAACACTCGCTGTCATCATTTTAATAACAATTTTTGTGTTTGTTATTTTTATAATTTTGTTTGTGTTACTTGATAAACTTAAAGTTTTATATTTTATAGTTTTTTTTGTTGTAAAACTTGTTGGTTGGTTTTGCGCTGTGATTAGTAAACATTTTTGGCATTGAGGGGTATTATGGTAGGGCGTTTCGCAAACACTGCATAGACAGACTTGAATAAAAGATCAAAAAAAAAAAAAAAAAAACGAAAAAAAAAATTGAAAAATAAATAACATAAATCTGTGAACTCGTCAATGAGATTGAAAGGTGATTGTATTGTAAGGCACGTTGGTAAAAAGTGACTGGGATGCTTGGTGGTGTTAGTGATTTTTTATGATGGTGATGATTTTCTATGGCTGTGGAGGTGTTTTATTAGATGAAATATAAAGTTGGTTAGTTGGCTGTTTGTTTGTTTGTTATGTCTGGTTATACACAGCATGTTGCTGCTATGAGTAGAGTTGCAACTCTCCACATAATTTGGTTTATTGGTTAAGCAAGATGGCTAAAAGAAGCTTAATATTGTTAGCTTTACATGATTATGTTGTTGTTGTTGTTGTTATTTATTATTTATTTTTTTACATTTTTATGCAGTACCTATACCTACTTGGCTAAATAATACTAGTTCTTCGAGGTCATCTTTATGTTTTGTAGGTACTTTATAAGCGAATATATTAATTGTTTTAAATAACAAAATACCTATTTGCTAATAATAATTTGAGAGCTTTTTTATAAAAGATTTTGCAGTTAAAAAAAATGCTACTTAATATAAATGAAGTGTTAGTTACCTACCTTTTTTTTAATATTTTAAAATGCATTACAAAATCATTTTGTTAATGTTGAATAACAAAAACGAATATTTTTAGTGGTTGCTTTTTAAAGTTCAAATAAATAAATTTTGGATTCAGATGAATTAAGTAAAATTAAAGTTTGAAATTTTTAATTAAATTTAAATATAAATAGATAAATATTAAAAAAAAATTTTCTTGATTTAAGGCTAAGTTTCTTCAAAAATATGGCCTTGTTCTAAAGCCATATCACTGGACTGGATATGAAGCGATTTCTATCAGACTTGGGGCCATTATTACAACTAAACAATAAATAAAAGTAGAATTTTATTGAACAGATAAACAGACTTTAACCTTCTCTACTATAAATATGGCAACTTCAACAGTCATATACGAGGTATGATCAAAAAATAACCGTTATTTTCAATTTTTTCAAAAAGTATTTATTTATTATTTTGTCCCCTTCAAAGTATTCCCCCTCAGATATAATACACTTGTGCCAGCGTTTTTTCCAATCCTCGAAACACTTCTGAAACGCGCTTTTTGGTATCGCCAACAGCTCCTGTTTCGATTTTTCTTTTATCTCCTCAATCGTAGCAAAACCCTTTCCTTTCATCGGTGTCTTCAGTTTTGGGAAGAGGAAAAAGTCAGCGGGGGCCAAGTCCGGTGAATACGGTAAGCAGGATTACGGTTTTGTTTTTGGCCAAAAAATTACGAACAAGTGACGAGTTTCTTGTTCAAAATTCAGCAGTTTTGGAATTATCTTCGCTGCCGCACGTTTCATGCCTATAACATCCGTAAAAATTGCTTGGCATGAGCCGAACGATATACCAACATCATCAGCAACCTCTCTAATAGTGATTCGACGATTATCCAAAATCATTTTCTTCACTGCTTCAATGTTTTCTTCGGTTGTTGGCATGCTCGGGCGACCAGAACGAGTATCTTCTCGGCCTGCCTTAAACCGTTTATACCACAATTGAACTTGTGTTCTGCTCATAGTAGACTCGCCAAACGCCACAGCCAACATTTCAAATGTCCTTGCACATTTAATTTCATTTTTTACGCAAAACTTAATACAGTTTCTTTGATCCATTTTTTAAATAGTAAAAAACCGAAGAGCACACCAAAACACGACTAAACTTTTTATCTGTCAAAAACAAACTGACAATCCAAAATGGCTGATATTGTCAACATAAATAAATGCGAAAATCGAACATACGCACCTCACGAAAATTGAAAATAACGGTTGTTTTTTGATCACACCTCGTATATCGTGTCTCAATAATGGAACAAATTTTATGTGTGTGAATAGAAATACGTCTAGTTAAATACGTTTTTAAAAAATATTTGAATACATTTTCTTCAAATATTTACTGAATTTAAAGGGACTTATAGAGAGATGATAAGCCATTCTAGCCCAAAACTTCTATTTCAAGGAATGGGACCTAATGGGACACATATCATTTTAAAGAACAAAAATTTGTGTAGTGCACAAACAAACAAACAGAAAATGAATTTTATTTCAGAAAGAGATAACAAAAGCTTGGAATTCCATTATTTAGAATGTCTTGTAGGCTACCATTTTATAAACATTTCTAACTTTTATTTATTATGATAGTGTGCGAAATGTATGACTAATTTTTGTCATTTTCTCAGGCAATTTTTTTCAGAAAAATTATTAAAATTACCATTTAAATTAATACAGTACAACCGCAAGCAAGCAGCAGTAACAAATTATCTTAATTAAATTTTTGCACAAAGCAGAAAAATGTTTTTTCAACCCAACGCAACTACAACATCAAACAGTCAAATAGTCAAACATTCAAGCAGTATTTTATATTTATTTAAATTTAAATAAAATTATGGAGCATTTTGTGAAGAAAAATTAAAATCAAAACACCAAAAAAAGTATATAAAACCCAACCCACAAATCAAACAATCAATTTGACCACATTTACTATAGGTGCACAAGATAGAAAAAAAAAACTAAAAATTCGAACGATTTATAAATTTATGTAATTTCAAAAATCCACATGCACACACTCGCAGAAATACAAATACCAACAAGTACGTGTTGGCAGCACAAAAAAAAATATTATTGAATATTAAAAATCGAAAATAAACTCCATAAACATTCCCATAAGCTAAGATTTAGTTCAATAATTATTGATTTCAATTCCAACGACTGAGGCAACAACTCAACACGTATTTATTTATTTTGCTCTTTTTTTTTTTTTTTTTTTGTTAAATACGCACATAATTTTTTAAAATTTTTGCATGTTATACCATGGCTTGTAAGTAAATGCTTGTCAATGCCCAAAAGTTTAATAAAAAAAAATTTGAAACATTTTGGCCGTTTGGCTGGTTTTTGTCTTACTAGTGTTTTGTAAGCAAAATATTTTTTTTTGTTTGTAGGCAGTAGCAGCTAACTAATGTTTCGAGTTAGTTCTTGTCATGTAGCAAGTGTCTTAAATCAGATTAGTTTTTGTTTTGCCATGTAAAGCAAATAATTTTTTTTAAAACGAAATTACATAATTTCATGATAACTAAATGATCTTTAAATGTAACCGCTCACTATTAACCATTAATAACAAATACCTGGTAATACCTATAATCTGGGTGCTATAACTAAGCTAAACAAATGAATGCATCATAAACGTGGCGACAAAAAAGTAGGCTTTTGTGAAAAACTTACTTTTGGTTCATAAGAATTTATGAAATTAAAATAATTTTTACGGGTCAATATTTCTATATAAATTTGGTAAGCAACTTTTTTTGAATTGATAATTTCACCTACTTATTTTGTCGCCCTCATCTTATTAATTCGCCTTAGATTCTCTTGAAATTAAGCAATAAAGGCAATCCCAATTAAAAAAAATGCATTAAAATTAGTTTGTCATATTCGTTCATACGCTTCAAACGTCGCTCGTCAAAAAGTTTGTTTTAATAAAGTGTTTTGTATACCTACATAAATATAAATGAACAATAAATAAAAATATAAAAAGAAAAGTATAAAAGTTATTAAATAGTGCTAAAATATTAGAAATATATAAAGAAATACAAGCAATTAAAAGAAATTTAAATAGTTATTTCTTTAAAAGCAGAATAAAAAGTGTACTCATTGTTTTTTATACTTTTTTTGCACTCTCACTCTCTTTTTAAAACATTGGAATGTCAATACCGTTAATTTTTTTTTTTTTTTGTTATTTTTCTAGTATATGCTAATTCAAACAAGTGTACTTACATTTCATACGCAATAAAAGAGTAACAACAAAATATTTGTAAATAAAAAAAAACTGCAAAGAGTCAGTGCTCTCAAAAGAATATTTTTTTCAAGGTTGCCAACTGAGTAGCTTGATTACATGCGGTGATTTTAGTTTTATGTAAAAAAAGAAATATGTAAGTGAAGAGAAAATAATTTTACAGGAGTGCGTTTTTCATACATACATACATTTTGTACCTAAACATAAATTTTTTTATTACTTTTGTGTGTATTTAATTTTATATTTTAATAAAATAATTGTACAAAATTTAATGGGTATTTTTAAAGAACATGGTAAAAAATACCTAACTCCGATTTGGTTACTGTTATTGATGAAAAATAAAAAAAAATTGCTTTAGGTACAATATTCGATAGTTAAATTTAGGATTTTGTGGGGCAAATTACCGGCTTTTGGCTAAAACTTTTTACCCCAATTTGAGTGGATAGTTGAGGCCGCTTTATGACATACATAAGTAGTTAACTTAACTAGGTATATTTTTAATTTAATGTCTAACCACAAGCTTGATATTTGACTTATAAAATCTTAACTTTAACTAGCGGTAACTGGTAATGATAAATAATAATTAATAAATAAAAATTTAATACACCTAATTAGTAAATTTAAACAGTGTATTGCGTAATAAAAAAGCGTGTGTGAGTTTTATTATATATAAAAGGGTATTTATGAAAAGAAAAAATTATACCAATAAAAAATAAAATAAATTAAATTGAATAAAAATTTATTATTAGTAAAAATTAAAAGAAGTTTGGGTGTGAGTGTCAAAGTTAGCAGGTATTATGAACGGTTATCGGTTCGTGAATTCATTTCTTAAAAAAAAAAATATTATTTGCTTGCTGATCTCAGAAGGGTAAGTTGTTTACACGCTTAATTTATTTAAAACACAAAATCAAAAAAAAAAAAAAAAAATCGAATGTAATGCCCAAAATGTGCTAAAAGTGGCACATTAATTTTCATTGCATCTTTAATAACTCGTAAAGTCTCATAATGCCCATGAAAAAATGTTTTAAGTTTTTGATCATCATTGCACCAACAAAAACTAGAAAATTATCAAGTAAAAAGAGAAGCCAAATAATAATTGTAGATTACAACCAAGAATGATAGAAATACGAAATTACGCCATGCTACACATAAAATGGAAATTTCTGTGCACTTAGCACAAATGACGTCACGTGATAGTTTTTTATTGGCTAATAATTTACAGCTACATAAATAAAAGAGTGAGAGAGAAAAAAAGAGGAATGTATTCTATTTTTTTCTTTAAACAGTAAACAAACTACGTCATTTAACGGGTAATCATGGGCATGGCATTATCTTGTATTTCTTTCATTCTTGATTATAACCAGAAGTTGGTCATGTGACCTCGTAAAATTTTCTTTAAAAAGCAATTACTGGTTGTATCTCCTTAAACATTATGAAAATGATACAAGTCTATTTTTTTAATCACAGCTATTAGATATGAACAGGTAGTTGTTGCAAGACTTTGAGTTTATTGTGGCAGTAAAATAAATAAATACTTGGTGCCACAAAACAATAACAAACAACAAATAACAAACTATCAATAATCGAAATACAATTCAAGGAGTGAAATAAAAGCAAGCAGAAAACCAACAAATAGCATCGACGAGAAAATATAATAAGAAAAAAACCAAGTCACAAATTATTACAAAATTGAGTCACGATTTGCAAAATGAAAAGGAATTTGTAATAAAAATAAAAGAAACAAAAATACACTTTAGACAAAGTCATATGAAAAACAGGGAGTTTAACTTTTTGTGTTTCATACTTTGACAAACTGCCAAATAAAATGACAGACAAGCGGTTAGACAGATTGGCTGGGAAACTATCTATCTAATACTAAAACTACACAGCCAAGTTACAAAAGTCTTGAACATGGTTACCAATTGGTAAATCCAACACACTCACACATAAAATTGCAATACGACTAAATCAAGTGTCTACTATTAGATTATTTGTATTTTTTTTTATAAAATTTGTTTGCAACAATTTTTAAGGGTTTGTCAATACGAGTACATATTATTGAGGATTTGTTGCATTTCTTTGTTTTTTATTATTGTTGTAAATGCTATTGCCACAATACTTACAAAGTAAGCAAAACTTTGCTAACTAAGTAAGGCAACGCCTAACAATCATGATGTTAAAATCAATAAGCTACTGCTAACAATACCCAGAGGTATTTGTAATGAATTTTTCATAAAATCTGTTGCCAAAATGGTTACTTGACAATCGATAAGATTCTTTAACTCAGACTCGGCAAACATTTCAGCTTAGATACTCTAAGGTGAACCCTCATTATTTTTATTAGGGGCTATAATAAGTACACCGCAAACTGTGGACTCAATTACCACTTTGGGGAAACAACTTCTGTTGTGAAAACTAACTTTGTTAGGAATCAAAAATTCAATAAAGATAATTAATTTTTATTTTAATTAAGGAGCCACAATAGAAAAATCGGCGTTACAGCTACAAATAGTTTTAAGAGAACTAAATTTTTGATCGCATTAAGAAATTCTTGTTGCTTCAAATAAAAAATTTTATAATCAAAATTGAAGTTTTAATTGGTGACAAATTTAGCTTTGACCTGTAATAGCTAGGACTAGCGTTGTTTTGTTATAAATTTTAATGGTAGTAATAAAAAAAAGTGTTATTGTAACCTTTTTTTTTTTTTTGTTTAGTTAAGAAAAATTATTTTTCGCACTTAACTGGTTTGGCATTTCAGCTAACCATAGGAAAAAAAGGAGAAATATTAACAGTAATAAAATTTAATAAATGCTAAGTCAAGTATGTAAAGCGCATATTAGACGATCATGTACTATGAGAGAGAGTGAAAATATAACACTTTAACTGTTGTCAAAGAGTTTTCAAATATTGTGCTGAGAGGGAGAACTTTTTCGCTGCTGTTATTTGTTTTGCAAGCAAATCATATCATGTCTGTGCATTATTGTGCATGTAACAGTAATTCTCAAGTCAGTGATGACATACTAGATTTGGCTTGTGTTTTATTTTCGCCTTTTTATTTATTAATTTTTTTTTTTTTTTTTGAAGAACAAAACTAACTGAATAGGCTAGTTAAATGCAAACGAAAGCTTCTTGAAAACAAAAATAAATTTTCGTGTATTGTTTTTGTTTGCAATACAATTATGGAAGAGAAGCTTTCGTTCACATTTAGCTGAACGAGCCCTACAATTTCCTAATTTGTAAGCTTCAAGCTTGAACGTTTACACTGCGCAACGTGTTAAAAATTTAAAAATTTTGTATGGATTTTTTTGTAAAGAATATTTTTGCCTAAAAATTTTCGAAATATTTTTTTTTTATGTAATAATTATTTATTTGGAATTTAAAAGTTTAACAAAATATTAATCTTTATTTGTGCTTAATTCCAGAAATTGTGTTGGTTTTAAAATTTATTCTTTTACTCATGATATTCTCATGAGTTATTTATTCAGTACAATAAGCACTGAAGGGGGGATAGCATACCTATATGGACCATTTCATCAGACGCTACTCTGAATCCTCAGTAGGTTACTCCCAATGTTTCTTGCAAACATTAGAACCTTTATATTGTAAAAGCAATTGACTAAATAAGAATTATTAATCAATAGTTACAAAAAGATTCAAATATTCAAACAAAAAAACTCAGTAAGCATTGAACTGAATAAATAAATAAATTTCCCAACCAACATTTTAATATTTTTTTTTAAATATATGTTTGCTTCTTTTTTAAGTTAGTGCAAGAAAAAAATAAAAATTTTAAACATAATTAATGCTAGAATTCCTTATGAAAATTGAAATTTACCTGTGCGTGTTAACGTTGCTTAGGTTCATAAGACCAACTTAAAAAAAACTGCCTGCACCGACTTAAACTCTCAAAAATCCTTTCCTTTTTTCTAAATTTTGCAGTGAGTGTTGCTTCACTCGCCATCGCAATTTATATTTACGCATTTCAAGATGAAAAGATATCGATTTCGTTTGAGCCGTAATCATATTTTGAGATTTTATTTTATTTCCTAAATAAATTGCAAAAATTTAATTTGCGTTTCTAAAAAGCTGTTTGCAAAACAGTAAAACAAAGTAACAAAAAAAAAAAATCGTGGGAATTTACTGCTTTTAAGGCTGTCGACAAACGTTTAACTATCACCGTGTTTGTGTGTCATTGCAGTTGTGTATAAAATATATTTTTTTTTATTGTTGAAAGTGTGTTTTTATTAGATTTTATTAAAAAAAAAGAGCGACTTTTAGGCACCGTTAATATGTGCAGTGCTACCAAAAAAATATTTAACAGTTTCTTAAACCCAAATACTTGCTGAAACACTAAGCTATTAACTGCTGCCATTGCTGCCTTTGATCTGTTGTTATTGCTATTGCTGGTGTTGTTGTTGTCATTGACTGGTGTCTCAATCACATTAAATTCGAATACCAAAAACCCATTCACTTTTTTCAAAACATTTGCTTGCTCCGCTTAATTTTTGGTCTTGCCTTCCAATAAGTAAACAAGGAACAAGCAAACACAAACATGAGTAGCAAAGAAAA
Organism: Thelaira solivaga; assembly: GCA_947397855.1. Classification (NCBI taxonomy): domain Eukaryota; kingdom Metazoa; phylum Arthropoda; class Insecta; order Diptera; family Tachinidae; genus Thelaira; species Thelaira solivaga. The sequence goes on from OX377613.1 coordinate 62,399,684, forward strand.
AATAATAAACCTTTTTCTTACAAAACTATTCAGACCACCACAATAATATTATTGAAAAACCAAAAAAAAAAAAATTATTTTTATTTTTGCTCTCAAAAACATTTTTCTAGGCCTTATAAACACAGTCAGTCGTTAGCAATAATTAAAAAATTTATTTAGAAGGAAAATTTAACTAATTCTGTTAAGAAAAATATTTAACCAACAAAGAATTTTACTTAAATATCTTAAAAGTCAGTTATTTACAGAGCTGTAAAATTTAAACAATAAATTGAGCATCTTTCAATTGGAATTTTTTTTTCTCGTATGGAAAACATTCAAATCAATAAAAGTAAATACTCGTACAAAAATAACAGCAGGAACTGTTTGAACATGCGGACATAAACACTTAAATCTGTAATTGGTAAAAGTAAAATAAATCCAAGTGCATTTTAAGTAAAATAACAATAACAACAAAAACAACAATAAATTAATCAATAAAAAACTACTTTATCCATAAGAAAACAAATCCCGAAAAGCAAACAAACAAACAAAAAATTAAATAAAAAGCAAAACATCAAGTTTTTTATGTTTGACCGCAGTAATGCCTCACGACTGGGAGTTACTCGAAGTCAGCGGTTTCCAAGCTGTGGGTTGCGTAATGACTTCCTGAAATTTTTAGTTTCTGTTTAAAAAAAAATTCAAAATCTGATAATACAGTTGGTAGAATAATTACTGATATCTGGAGATCTTTAAGATGAGCTGGTTTATAAGCTGTATACTTCAATATTCGCTATACAAGTAGATAAGGCTACAGATGTAGCTAAAAATGTTCATTCAAATGTGACAAGGCCACGTCCAATATAATACCCAATTTTTTTTGTTGAGAACGATTAAAATTGATGATACATAAGCAATGTCAGGATGCAAAGCACCTAACGTTTGTGGAAGCACTGCATGCTTCATAAAGCAGCTCTTGTGATTGAAGATAAATATGGCGATATAAATATTTTTTAACGTAACTCTTTACGTTTTTTAGTATTTGTAAATATCTTTTTAATACTCGTATTTATGAGGAGTTACAAATATGCATAAACACATTGATTTTTCAAAAAGATTATGGGATTTGTAATCTACCACGCAAATGCTCCGAAATTACTTTGGATTATTAAAAAAAAAATTTAAAATTTCCATATACCCCAGTGCTGTTGCTCTGAGGAATTTTCGTACACAATTTTTGCCCGTACAAAAATTTGGTCCGTACACAATTTTTTGTATATAGCGTGAAATGCCTCTCACAAAGAGTTCTGTCCTTAAGAGAGCTTTAAAACAATTATTTGACGGATAAAAATGTTCTTCGGTACTAGTTCGGTACTAATTCATATTTAGTTGCATTACAGCGAATTGAATAGTTTTTATTTTGTTTGTTTTTTTTTTTTTTAAATTAATTTTATCTTAAGGCAACTGTGTAGCACCACCACAACACAACGTTCATGTTGATCTTAAATGTGGTACTTGTTTTGTAAATTATTTGTATTTAGTAGTTTGTATCTGTTACTTCAACCTCTCAATGAATGAATGAATGAATGCACTCGTAACGATTTTCGATACTCGTAAATAAACTGCAATGAAACTGTTAATACACAAAAATAAACAGTTACGAGTAATAAAATAAAAAAATAAAATCTGGTTTTTTTTGTTTATTTTTTTGGTGCCTTTAGATGTTGAACTGAAAGTATTGTTTTAGAAGTTTAGCCACTTACATACTATGATGTACTAGAATTGAGTTAGAAGTTGCAAATTTTATTTAAACTGATAAATAAGCTGTTATTTTTTAAAGTGGTATAAGTCCACTTTAAAAATAAATTAGTTAGCGGTCATTTTAATGAGATTTAGATATCATCTAAGCAAAAATTAACAGTGACTTAGGTTTTCAAACAAAAATGGACTTATTTCACTTTTAAAAATAACGGCTTAAATGAGAGTAATTGTCTTATATATTTATTGTTACAATGTAAAGAAACTAGAAGTAGCACGCAATTAGTTTTTATTCAGTGAGAGTTTCTTATTCAGCTGGGAGTCTAGAAAAAGAGTTCCTACGAGGTTTTAGGGGGCTGAGAGTCACACAACACATGCTCTAGAGCTTCGTAAGACAAACCACACGCTGAACCTAATATTTCTTACCTGACATTAAGGATGTCTAAGACCATCAAGAGTCTTGGTCAATGTTGGCACTATTTAGTTTAAAACCATGAGATATTCGGCTCTGTTATTAGTGCCAATGTAGAATATATGGCCAGCAGCTCCACAAATCACTGTTTTCGTCACATCTACAGCCTATTAATTTACTGCAAGAATACAAGTTTTCTTTTAGAAAAGCTTGTACAGTTTGTATTGGGTTAAAATTGTTTCTTTTTTAATTTCAAGTCAGTTCTGAGTAGCTTAAACTAAGCTTTTGAAGGATTGTTTAATCTCTTTCTTTCACAGAATTATAGTTTTTTTGGTTTTTTTTTTTAATGTAAAAATTCTTGAAAAACTCATTTTACTCCTTAAATTACTTAATTTAATTTTTATCAATAAAAAATATTCAAAATAATAAAATTTCTGTACATTTTTTGATAGTGAAGTTGGGAAAGTAATTTTTTTTTTAAATATAATTATTTGAAGAAAAAGTTTTTGGGTGTTTCAAAATAACTTTTTTTTTTTGCTTAATATTTTTTTAAGTTTTGTTGCATTTCTTTTGCTAAAGTAACTGAAAATTTTATTATTTTCTTACATTCCTGTCGATATTATTTAAACTTTATTTGCTGTTGATGAGAATGTGTTTGTGATGTTGCTGTTGGCTTGGCTGTTGCTTTTACTGTTGAAAGTTTGGTACCACATGTTCTTAAGCCAGACATCAAACCATGTTGCAAATCTCAAACTCTTGCTGAAATTCATCTAGAAATGTTTTTAAATTTATTTCATTTCATTCTTGTATATTTTTATTTTATTTTTTGCTACTGTTTTGCGCATTTATGCCAAAAATAAATTTAGTAAAATTTCTATAAGGATTGTCTCTCTTTGTGTGTATGTGTAAAAAGCACACCATTTGATAAAAAAAAATTCAAAGAAAAGATTCAAAAGTTGTTTATCAATTTTAAGAAAAATATGGTTTGTGTTGTTTGAAATTAACAGACAAGCCTAACTTATAGCAAATACCGCTTTTAACTGTCAAAAATTCTCATGTTCATACAAAATGTTTGAAGCAAACTGAAATACGGTGAGCAATTGGAAAATTAATTTAAAAAATAATGGCACTTTAGTTTATTTCTTTTTTTAATCCAGCGTTCTTAAACGTTAGGTCCTCTTGACGCGTTAATTTAAGTTTGTCTGTTAAGAAGCTTTTAACATCTATGAAAGTAGAGCTGAACTTTTGTTTTTTTCTATTTAAAATAATGTTTTTTTAATTAACTGCCGCGATAGAGTAGATTTAAAACCCGTATAGATACAACCTGAAGGAAAATTCAATCACAAATTTCGAATTTCCTTTTTATTCAATTAAAATACAGCATTTTCAAGTTACAGTCATATAAGGCGTAACACAACTTTCATTTAGGCGATTACCGTATATTTTGGAAGCCAAAATCATTTAGAAAAAACCAGATAAAAAATTTTAAATCAAGGTTTTTAAAATAAATTAAAAATCGTTGTCGGTTTCAGTCTGTGGTATAAAAGCCTGCTACAGCTGTACTATGCTGCTGGAAATAGTGTAATTTTATTTAACAATTTCTTTTATTTTTTGGATTTTTGGCAAATTGTTGTAGTTTCAAGCTATCTTCTTTAATTTTTTTTCTCTTTCTGCAAAAGGAAACTTTTATCATCATCAGCTACAAACCGAACAGCAGCAGCATCTCCTTTACCCTCTCTGACAATTTTTCTAAGATTTTACTTTTCTTCTTTGTTGGTTTTTGACTTTTTTTGTTGTTGTTGTGAAGCTGGTAGTTTAAGAGTTTATTTGAAAGTTTGTTGGTTTTCTTTAATTCCTCAAGTTGTGCAGTTTGTTAAGAAAGAAAACTAAAGGACTTAAAAATAAAAATATTTTCTTCTATCTGAAATAAATTTTGAAAAATTATTATTAAAAGAATTTCAATTTGTTTTGGTTCGTTTTTGGAAGCAACTTCAATCAAAATTTTCCTATTGAGTCTAATTATTGGTTCGTGTTATTGATTCCACACGGAAAACAAAATTTAAAAATTGCTATTATTCATTCCTGTGGATTTATCTTATTATTTTGAATTGTTTACTTTAATTGTGAATTAAAAATATCCTATTGTGAATGAATTGTGTTAATTTTTCAGTTGTTGGTGATAGAAAAAACATTCATTTTTTAACATCAAAATAAATGAAAAGAAAATAAATTTTTAATGAATAAATAAAAATTATTTTCTACAAATATTTACAACATATGAAGCTAAAACATATTTAATATTTGCGAAATTTTTTATTTGTATTCATTCAAGTCCGCGCCTGCGGAAAGCAATGCTCCATAAAAAGTAGGGTTTTATTAAGAGCTGACTTTTGTTTATTTAACGAATTTAAAATTGATTTTAAAAAAATACCGACTTTAGTCTGACTATGATTATGGGCTTATATTTCTTAACTTTTTCATTCGATATCGAATGCTATATTTGGCCCCTGAAGTCAAGTCAAGTTAGCTTGAATTTAGTTTGAGATTAAAGCTTATCAAATCTCTGCTTTTTACCACTGCTCTCATTTATTAGTCTATAATTTTTTTTTGTTATATTTTATTCTTTTTTGAAAGAATATTTGTTTTTTAGCATCTACTTTGGCAGCCGCCTTAGTATTGTTGCAGTTGAGTTTTATTTTTCTATTCTTTTTCTTCCTCCTGCCTCTTAAAGGATTTTAGTGTTTGTACACCGTACAGCAATTTAATCGATTTTAAAAATTTAACACTAAAAATCAATTTTGACGGCCTTTAATTAGTACTTTAAGATTACATTTGAAACTTAAAAGGCCCTACTTTATTAATTGTTTGTTTTATTTTTCGTTATAAACTGTAAAGCTTGGTATGCCTGCGGTGTTAGCAAGTTACTTTAAGGTGAAAAGAAGCGACTTGGTTTTTATTTCAAATCTGTCAAAATTTCTTAGAGGTGTTAAATCAGTTCTGGATTAAAGTTAAGATTCTAAATCTCAATTACTAAGAAATCTGACTAAAATTAATGACCACTTAAACTAAATTAAAAAAGAAATTATCACAGATGATAGAGAATTGAACTAAAAGAAGAAAATATTGGGTAAATTTTTTTGGGGAAATTTCTATTTTCTGAATTATGGCCCTACACAGTTTTCATACGTTCAATACAAAATTAGTGATTTTTCTCAAATGAAAAAAAATAATTAACGCAAGTGATACAAAATAGAATTGTAAGAAAAAAAGATTAAATAAAATTTTTTAAGAAAATCCATATTTTACCAGTTATAGGTCTCTTATATTTTTTGCTTTGCCGAACTTAAGCCTTTCATCCTCTATGACGAACACAGGCTGTTATAATTTTGTTATTTTGGCTTGCATATCTAAAGTGAATGAAAAGCAAATTATTATAAATAAATGATTTTTTTAGTTAAAAATATTTATCCTTACGGTAAGATTTTTTAATTCGTTTATGTTTTAGGGCATTCCATAGTCAATGCAACCAATTCTATTTCATTTCTAATTATTTAATTTAATTTTTATTTTTTTTTTCATTTTAAGGTCCTTCCTTTTTCTTCTTTGCTTTTTTTTTGTAGAAATTAATTAAATCTTGTTGTATAATAGTTTTGAAAAGCGAAGAAAACGCTAAGTAGAAAACCTTTTTTTAAATCACTTTTTTTCCTTTAGAGATATTTTGATTATTATGCGATTTAATTGCTACTGAATGCGCAGTTTAAAAACTTAAATTTCTTTTTTAAATGAACTAAACAGATTTATCAGCAGCCATTTTCCCACTTTTGTTTATAGAATTTTTAAATATTAAATAGAAGTAGATTTAACGCTAAACTTATATAAATAAAATAATAATTGAGCGGTTGTTTTTGAAACTGTTATAAGTCTAATTTTTAAAAAACAAATGAGTCAGTTTTAATTGTTTTCCCTGTTTACAAAATTCAGCTATCTAGATACACGTTACGTCTAGACCAAGAGCAACAGAAATAATATTTGCTCTCCATTTAATCGCATACATCCAGAGAAAAAAATTACACCATCCGTTGTCAAAATGACAACAAACTGTGTTAATAGATTACAGACAACATAGAGTTGCAAAATTAACAATGTATGGTGTCAAATTGACACAATAGTGGTGTCGAAATGACACCACAAGGGTAATAAATGGTGACGATTTAAAATTACATAATTAAGTATCGAAATGACTCCGTACCGGTGCTGAATCGACACTATTTGTTGTCAAAATTACACCATACCGGTGTCAAATTGACACCCTTTGTTAACAAAATGACAAGATTCGTTGTCAATTTAACAACGTTCGTTAAAAAGTTGTAACGTGCAAAACGGAAACTGCCAAAATCTTTGAGAAGAATAGTACTGGGGTATATGGAAATTTCCAAAAAAAATTTTTTAAATAGTTCAAAGAAACTTCTGAGTATTTGCGCAATAGAATACAAATCTAGACAGCCTCCCTTTTAAAATGATTTGTGTTCCATCCCAACAATCTTTAATGGTTCGTTGGGAAGTTGCTAAAATCACTCAGACAACAATACTGGGGTATATAAAAATTTCAAAATAATCCATAGTAACTTCCGGACAAACCATAAAAGATTGCCAAATGGGACAAACTTGTATATATTTTAAAGGAGAGGTCGTCTAGATATGTAATCTACCGCCTAAATTCGTCTTACGTCATTAAACATTTAAATATTAAATGTTTTTAGCGGAGGTCATCTATATTTGTAACCTATAAAATCGTTGCTTTTTTTTTTTTTTTTGCTAAATTAACAACCAACCGTTGTCGATTTGTTTACGCTTGTTAAACTAAATTGACAACGGGATGGTGTCAAAATGCCCACATACGTTGTTGATACTGCAACGCGATTTTTGGCTCAGTGTATACTTACGCTTATACATATGTAAATCTAAAAGTGAAGTGTATCTAGGCAGCTGTAGCTTGGAACTGAACAGAAGGCTGAAGGTGTTAAAAAGAAAATAGGTTTTGTTTATCTGTATTTAGCGTGCTCTTTCATTCACTCTCTGATTAACATTTCTCTCTTAGTTCTTGTTGGTAAATTTACAATTTAATTAAAAATATAAATGAATAGAATTCTAATTAAAATTATTAAAATTAAAGAAGTCAAATTAAAGTTATTATTGAACTCGTATTTTAAATTATTTTGTAATTATTAACTCAAATACTTGAATTCTCTAAAGGCCACTTTAGTTGCAATAACAATTACTAGTAAGTCATAAGCAAATATAAATTAATTTTCAACTAAATAAAGTTTTTAATGAAAAAAAAAATAATTTATTAGTTAGTTTTATTTGACCTTTTTCTTTTTAATTAAAATGGCTATTTTGTTAAGCTTGAGGTCTTATTTTTCAAAAATTTATTTTTATATCGATATTTCGCTCCAATTTTTGTAGCTTCTTCAGGATATAATTATAAATATATTATATTATATTATATTATTATATCCTGAAGAAGCTACAAAAATTGGAGCGAAATATCGATATAAAAATAAATTTTTTAAAAATAAGACCTCAAGCTTAACAAAATAGCCATTTTTAAAAAAAAATAATTCTTTCAACCTCATCAACTCTTTCAATTAAAAAAAAAATAAATAAATAAAAAAGAAAAAAACGCTTTAAAACAAACAACCCTGCTGAAACATTAATATCTTGTAGATTCCATCCTTTTTATAACAAACCAAAGCAGGGCAGCTTTCATGATGGTGGTTGATGCCTCATTTATTTACGTTTTAAATTGCACGTGTCAGCTTCAGCAAAAAATAATAATTAAATGTGTAATTATTTTATTATTTTCTTTTAAAATTATATTTTTGTGTTGCAAAAATAATTTGCCTAAAGACTTTACTGCAGTCAGTAATTTTTAACTCAAACATTTGACAGTTAAATTGATTTAGTTTTTTTTTTTTTTTTTTCTCATTTTAATAACTTTGAGAAAATAATTTTAAATTGTTTTTATTTTTGTTGCTAAATAAAATAAAAACAAATTATACAACTGGCCTTAACATATAAATAAAAATCTTGAGAAGTAAAAAATGAACAATATTTATGTTTAAACTAAATTTTGTTTGTTTTGTTTTTTTTTTTCATTTTTAAGAATAAAATTTTATTAATATTACAATTATTATTCAGAGTTAACTTTTGGTTAAAGTTTAAACTAAACAATAGCTGGAAAACAAATTAAAAAATCAATCATTGTTTAGTATTTATTTGCAATTGTTAAGTTTGACTTTAAATTGTTTTAAACAAAATTGTAAATGTATAGTAACTAACAAAAATTAAGATACAGTTGTGTAGTTTATGCTAGAAATTTTCCATCTAAACCATGTATGCAGATGGAGGGGCGATTTCTACAGTCATATGTTTGTGTGTGACAATTAAATGGCAAGTTTAGTTGGGAAACTCTTTCTCAATTCTCTTTTGAAATTGTCGTTTTGTCCACACACAAATTTTTTGTTTCGCCAATTTTAGCATTCTTATTCAGTCATTTATTCAGCCTTCAAGCTATCTGTCTTCTTTTTCTACATTTTTATACAAGATACGAAGAGAGAACAAACGGTAATTGCCGAGTACGAGCAAGTTTTTGTAGCCCTTTTCATACTTCTTTCCTCTCTCTCCTCAAAAATTGCCCAACAAATATTGCAGTGTGTGGTGCTGGTATGTGTAATGATGCAGTTTTTATTAAAGTAAGTAAATAGTAATAACGTTTAGCTTATTTGGCCCATGCCTATTTTTACACCCACAAAGTTGTGTGAACTTTTTTAAGTTATAACATTATTGAAGTTAAGTGAAATACATACTTAATTGATTTAATTAAATTTTTAATTAATATCTGTGCTAATAAAGACAAAATCGGTTAAGTCGACTCAAGTAAAAATTGTCAGAACAACAATAACTTCATTATTAAGGGTTAAGAATGCTGGGGCGATATACTATGCAATTAGCGAGATGATAATAAAAACAATACTACTTGCTAGAATTGAAACAATTTTATTAAAAAAATCTTTCAGGGTTTCTAAATACAAAAAATTTTTTAATTAAAATTTTTAATTCATGAAATTATTATTTAGATTGCTTTCAAAGTTGTTAAAAGTTTTAAATGATTTATGAAGCCTTCAAACTATTTATTGGATAAGCGCCCTTTTTTCTCTTCACTCTTTTGCCAACTCTACATCTCTGGTATAAAAAATTAGTATTTTAAAAGTTCCACAAAAAAATTAAAAATATTTTAAAATAAATAAATAAAAAACAAAACGTTTTTTCTTTTTTAATAAACTGTCGACATTTATTTGCTTGAAAAAATAAAATTAATTTTTAAGGCCACTTCTACTTTTATCGCTGGCAATTTGTAATCAGCCTTATTGCGAGGTAATAAATATTTTGTTATAATTTGTAAAACCAAATATGGAGAAGCTGAAATGCACGCGAATATAATAAAAATTTAAGAATTAATTATAACATGTTTACATTTTGTAAGTAAACAAAATTTAATTTAAAAAAAAATATTTGCTTTTGTGAGAAACAGATTCTCAGTCACAGGCGGCAAAACTATAATAATTTTTTTTAAATAACAGTAAATATAAAATTCTTAAAAAAGAAGAAAAAGAAAATTGTAGTTAAAGTCTAATGAAAATAACTCTTGAAGAAATGTTTTGTTTGCAAAAGTTTTTATTAACAAAATAATTTTTCAAGGTCTGGCCATAAATCGTTCAGAATTCTTTAATACTGTCAGTTATTATGCACTAAATTCCTTAAAAAATAATGCTTACTGACTAAGTTTAGGCCAATAAAATTATATTAACTTGTACTACTTCCATATTGATCCTGAGAATAGAAAATGGGTCTTGCAGCTCCAAATATTTTAAACTAGAACTAATTTTTGGGTTGTATTATCGAATTCTGGTTGATACAACTGAAAAATTTGATTATCACAAATGAATTTTGGTTGGAAACAAATTTACTTCTCACAACCGAAGTTGTTTTCTGTGTGTAATTGATAGCTGGCAGGCCGCCATGCAAACTTCTTTATTAAATTTATGTTAGTCTTCACTTATAGTTCCACAAAAAATTTTTGCTAGAATCATTAGCTTTATTTACTATACCCTAAATATTTCATCACAGTGGGTTTTGTTTTCTCTACTTTCATTTTATCTCTTTCTATAAAAAAAATTTTTTAACCATTTTTTTCATATAATTTTCCTTTAATAAAGAAAACAAAAGAAATCTGTCTCTTTTATAAAAGTACATAAAATGAATGAACTTTTTGGAATTGAAAAACACACATAAAAAAAGACGAGACATAACGCTGCCAAATTTAGATGCCAGCAATCAGGCAGGCAGACTTGCAATAACTTGTGAAGCAACAACAAAAACTTAATAATCTTGAAGTCAGTAATTTTATTTTTTGTTTTTTGATGACAATATTTGCAAAAATATTAACAGACTTGACAGTAACAGCAAAAAGCAAACAAACAAAAAAACAAGAAATGTCACCCACACTTTCCGTTTTTTATTTCGTTGATTTTTGTTTTTCAGGTTTCATTGTCTTTCAATTTAAACGTACACTGGTGGGTTATATGACTGCAAATTTGTTTGCTTGTGGCTGTTTATGGATACACACAAGTCTTTTGTACTAAAGATGTTATAGTGAGTGAGATTAAGTCACTGTCACGCAGGCTCAACAAGCCCACAAAAATCTAATTTTTTAAATCATATTTCTCTCAAGTTGCTTGCAAGTCCCACTGCTATATTTCGAATTATATTATTGTTTGTTTTTTAAATTAAAAACTAGAAAAACTTTAAATTTAAAAATTATTAAAGCTGCAGTAGAAATTGACAGGAAAAGTAAGAATTATTAAAAAAAAAAGTTAAGTTAAAAAAAAACGGTCAAATATTTGAAAATCAACTTGAAATTATCACGCAAGTGGTGAGCATCTCTAGAGCATCTTACAGACATGACAAGTCATAAGAAAAACATTTTATTTTATCACAAATTTACAGTAGAAATCAAAATGTTAGATACAAATATAACAAATACTAGCATAAATACTTCCGTGAAACTACGTTTGCTTAAAGAATATTAATCATTTAAAAACTTTACGCATACATAAACACGAACATGAACATGAACTCGAACATAGTCACGAAGATTAACATCAACCAATATTAATATGAATATAAACATGATCTTGGACATGAACATTAACATTAACACTTACATGAGTATGAATATGAACATGAACATGACCTCGAATATGATCTTGAGTACGAACATTAACAACAATATTAATATGAATATAAACATGAATATAAAATCGAACATAATCACGAAAACATGAACAGTAATATTAACATCACTATGAATATGAACATTCACTCGGATATGAACATAAACTTGAAAATGATCTTCAGCACTAACATAAACATCAGTATTAATATGAATATAAACATGACCTTAGACATGAATATAAAATCAAACATAATCACTAACACGAATATGGACATCATTGTTAATATGAATATGAACGTGATCTTGGACATGAACATTAAGATATATAAGAAAATATGAACATAAACATTAAGTCGAACATGAACTTTATCTCTAACAGGAACATTAACTTGAATATGAATATAATCATGAACATAAACTTTAACATGATCTTCAGCACTAACATAAACATTAATATGAATATAAGCACGATGAATATAAAATTGATCATAATCACTAACACTAATATAGACTTCATTGTTACTATAAATATGAACGTGGTATTGAACATGAACATCAATATAAACTCAACCATAAACAGGATTATTAACATTAATGTGAATATGAACGTCAATTCTAACTTGATTAATATGAATATAAACATGAATATTAATATTAATATGAACACTTAGACGACACTTTATTTTTTGAATCTAATAATAAATATTACTAGTAAGTAATAATAGCTCTGTTATTTTTAAAAGTGGTATAAGTCCCCTATTAAAAAAATCAGTTTGCGGTATTTTTAGTAAGACATTGACAAGCATTTATTAAATTAAACTCTTTTTTTCTTAAGTGGACTTTTAGCATTTCAAAAGTAACAGCTTAATTTCAGTTGGCAATAATATGAGCATAACTGTACTTCATGTACATACATGAATGTAGTATTTAAGACTGTTATTTTGTCAACAAAATGTCATAAAGTTGACATTATTTATTTGTTGCTGTTATTTTTTCAATATAAAAATGCATGAGCTAAATGGATGTGTGTACAACATTTAAGTAATTTTTTTTAATAATAGTATTAAATGTGTGTGTATTTACTTACACTCATACATATTTATCTCTACACTATGAGTATTTCGGGTGTTCGGCTTTTTGTTTAAAACGAATACAAAAAAGCGTTTGTTTATTTTGGCTCAAATTTGGTTTGTCAAACAAAAGTGCCGACAATCATAGATTTTTTAAAGTTTAAAATAAGTACGGAATAAAATAAATATAAAACAAACAAAAAATAATAATAATCTGGTTTTTAAAGATACACAAGCGAAAAAAGTTTGTCAATTAACACAATTGAAGGTGACTTAAAAAGTTGTGCAACAATAAAAACTAGTGAAAAGAAGCGCGCCATAAGCGCTTTTAAATCTTTTGCCGAAGGTTCATCTATGATATTGTTTTTTGTGAATGCAAATGTCATTCAATTAACTTATTTAAGCCTTATGGCACTTCGTTTTTCGCATTTTATTAATATAGAATTGAAAGAAAGAACTAATTATAAAAAATGTAAACAAAACTCTTTCCCCCTTATCCAAAAAAATTAACGTAGGCTTTAAAGTCAACGTTATCGAAATTTTTCATGTAGGCTTTCTACGTCAACTTTTTTTTTGGATAAGAGCATTTATTGTTTATATTTATTTTTTATATTGCTTTTAAGTGATGCTTTCCTCCTTTAAAAAACACGCCAAGCAAAAAAAAGTTAAGAAACGAAGCTTAAAATCGCAGAATTCGTACATAAAACAAAAAGTGGGCAGCATTTAAAAAATTTTAAGTTGGAAATGTCAATTTCAAGTTGAAAATTAAAATTTTTTTTGACAGACAGTCATTGTTTATCCATGACACTGCATATATATTTGACATTTTCGCATTTTTCTTGCTATAGTTGCACTCTTTGCACCTGGTAAATTTTCCCATTACAATAGGCCTGATTATGAGTGTAGTTGTCGCGGTGAAAACAGTGATTTGTGGTAACGCCGGCCATATGTTTAATATTGGCTTGTCGTGAATTCGACTACGACAACGACACTCGTAATAAGGCTGAATATATTTGTGCTGTTCTTCAAAAATTAATCAATTCAAAAAAGAGTAAGTGTCATATGGACTTTTACAAACGCAAGTTTCTTTTAGGAAATAATGGAAAGTGAGTGAAGATAAATAAATTTAAAAATAGTCCAGTACAATTTCTGAAGAATTGGGTTTCAGTATACAAATCTAGATGACCTGCTCTTTAAAATGGTGTACATTCCATCCCATAATCTTCTATGCTTCCTTGGGAAATTTGCCAAAATCCCTCAAACCAACAGTACTGAGTTATGAGGGAAATTCAAAAATATTTTAAAAATAATTAAAAGTAATTTCTGAGTATTTGGGTGATAGATTAAAATCTAGAAAACCTTTACTAATAAATGGTGAATGTCCCAACCCGCAATCTTTTATGGTTCCTTCGGAAATTGCCAAAATCCCTTAGATCTACAGTACTAGGGTAATAGAAAATGTAAAAAAATTTTGTAAAAATAATCCAAGATGATGTCTGAGTATTTGAGCGGTAGATTACATATCTAGAGAGTCTCCCCTTTAAAATGATATGTGTCCCATACCGTAATCTTCTGGAGAAATCAACGTATTTAAGCATATTTTTACGTATGCACTTATATTTTTCCTAAACGTATTTGCTATAAATACTGAAAAGATTTTTTCAAGTACTAAAAAACGTAAGGGGCTACATTAAAACATATTTAGTTTGGCATATTTTTTTCACTCACTTAATAATGAAATGTAATTTATTGTTTTATTAAATTGAAATTATTATTTGAAGTTTATTATCCCACCTTATTGTCCTTGGTGTTGAAAAATTCTAATAAATTTATTATTCTTTATTAATTAACTGTAGGTACATTATGGCTTGACCTTGTTGTGTAAATGAAGAATATAAAATTCATTTAGAATTCTTTAAAGTAGATTAGGCTAGGCGTTGTATTAAAAGCCTTACTAAATATCCAACAATTTAAAATTAAATATTAATAAAGACAAAATCAATACAGATAACAAACAGAAACCGTATCAATGAAAACAAATAAATATTCTGTTGAACTAGTCATATGCAAACTTTTAAATCGTTATTTTAAGCTTATGAAATAATTGAATTATTAAACAAATTTTGATGAGTGATACCTCTGACGAATCCTTGTTTTTTTTTTTTTTTGTACTCGTGGCTTATAGATGTATTGTTTTTGTATTGATTAAAAAAATATTTTTTTACTGTGCAAATATCCGTGCATGCATAAATAAATATAAAAACAGTTAAATGTGATGAAATATTTTTTTTTTACTCAACTACTCTTATCTGTCTCTCTTTCTCTCTTTCATTACATTTATAAAAACAAAGTTCCTACCCGTACTTCCTTTATTTACACAAAAGACTTTCATTTATTTATTTATGTTTTTATTTATTCTTTTTTTGTATATTTACGGCAAGATAAAAATGTATGTATGTGGGTGTAAATATGAAAAAAAAAACTTTCCATATATGACCCAAATTGTTATTTAATGTAATTTTTTTGTTCACTTCTTTTGGTGGTATCAATACACCAAAAAAAAAGTGTTCAATATGTTAATTACTCATCCAGCTAATTGCTTCCTAAGCAGTTTATTTATTTCTTTAGTTTAATAGACTACAGAATTTTTTAATTCTATTCTAAATTATTTCGCTTTTATTTTATTCTTTCTTGGTAATTTTTTTTTATTGCAAACCCGGCAAACGTTGTCTTGTCTTAAAATTTTTATATATTCGATCTTCTTACACTAAGAAATCGTACTCATAGAGTAAAGAACCGTGCGAGATCGGGGAAAAAACAGGTAGTAGGCAAATAAGCCAGATACCGACTATAGCGCTACCTGCCGGGCGAATTTGTGACGTTAAACCTTCCATCTTTAAAAAAAAAACTGCATCAAAATCCGCTGTGTAGTTTTCAAGATCTAAGCATACATACAGATAGACGAGGGAAGCAACTTTGCTTTGTACTATGTAGTGATAACAAAATTTGAAAACTTGTACAGAAGATGTCCTTACAGCATTTTTATTATTTTTAATATTAGAAATTAATTTTAAGATTAAATTTGTTAACGAGCACTGGTAACTTTGACCATTGGCTCCCAGGGTGTGGGCAGGAATTGAACCTACGACCCCCAGATTGATAGGTTAACATCATTCTACAGGGCACCCTGCCCTTACAACATGAATAGCATTTAATACAAATATTTAGCTAATGATTTTTCGTGTAATAATGCTATTGATTATTGCTACTAGTATTATTACCTTGCAGTGACAGTTACAATTTCGATAGCAATCCACTATAATTTATATTGACATTTTAATCGATTTAAAAGCTGTAATTTTCTGCTACTAATAACTCTTAATGAGTTCTGCTACGGCTACCACTATTACATTATTTTACTGGTTAGTGATACTATTGCTACTGGCTTCTGCTATTGCTACTGACTACTGCTATTGCTACAGTTGACTGCTACTATTCAGCAAAAACTAGAGGTTGCCTAAAAGCAATTTTATAAGTAACGCATCTATTTTAACATAGCAGTTATAAGGCATGATTTTTGTTTTGCAATGAGCTAATTTAAAACATGTTATGATGCATTAAATTGATATTCTATAGCAAAAAAAACCATTTTTTTATATATTTAATTTTTAAAATTAAATTCTTACTGCTACTAACTGGATTCGAGCGAAGGAATCAGCAGCTAAGAAGCATTAAGTCGTCATTCAACTATTTCAGCCACAAAACTCTGTTGAGTATGAGTACTATGGTACTATTAACATCTGGTAATTACTAACTTATAATTACTACATGCTACTGCTACTATATAAAATAATTACAATAAATAAAAAATAAAATAATATTTAATTTATGAAAACATTGCATATAATATTATGAAAAAATAAAAAAATTATAATATTTTAACTGCTACTATTGAGCACTATTGCTAATTACTTTCTCAACTGCTATTAACTATTACTACTATTTTTTTTTTCAAATAACTTGACTATCGCTAGCGTTGTTATTGATTTCTATTGGCTATTAACTAATATAACAGCTAGTCGCTGCTGCTACTGATATTGGTATTTGTATTTTAAAAATAGACAAATAAAACATTGAAAACAAAATTATAATAATTTTTTTTGATGTCTTGTAGTTCAAAGTATGTTTATTGTATGTGATGTTAAGATTAATACTTTACTGAATTTTGTTACTGCTGCTGTCTGATATAACTTTTGCTAAACTGCTATACTTTATTAAATTCTGCTACTGCTACTGTTGTCTATTGTGGATACTTTCATTGCTATTACTGGTGTCTGCTATGAATATTGATTATTGTTATTATTATTCAATGTAGTGTGAATTCTGCTACTGCTACTTTTCTTTATTCTTGGGACTTTCTTGCTACTACTACAGTCTCTTCTGACTATTTTAATTATTTTTTTAATGAAAACCTAAAATCCATCTGTAGTAGACTATTTGGAAGCTGATAGTTTATGTGATTTTTTTTTAAGTTTTTGTTGATTTTACTACTGTAGCATTATATTTACAAAAATTATGCTACAGAATAAGAGAAATACTTAAGCAGCTACATTATAGACAATTTTTTTGAGTAGCAAGCTATGCTTGGCACTGTAGCAGTTCATGTGTTGGAATTAAAAAAAAAACCCGGAGACGAAATTACAGTATATCAAATATTTAAATTGTATTTAAATTTCGATCGTTATCGAATACCGTATTTTGGACCCCATATAGAATTTTTGCCTCTGGTATTGATTTTGCTATTATAGAATTAAATAAATATTTTTTTTTTATTAAAAAAAAATTGCTTTAACTGATAATGGTACTGTTACTAATGCTACTAACGCTTCACTTTATGAAATGTTGTTTCTGCTATTTTTGACTATTGCTAGAACTATGTGAAACGTTATTATTTTGTAGCAAAACGTTCATGAAAAGTATTGTTTGTTTTCATACACTGATTTCTATTGATTGCTATGACCACAGTGTTTTGTAACTATTTGTTTTTTATTTCTTATTACTTGTATAATATTTATTATCATTACTGCTATTAAGCCTAATGCTATTACTACAAACTTAAAACTATAAACGGTTTATCGTTTTCTATAAAAAGTAGCAATTGTTTTTTTTAAAAATCTTATACTTGAGCCCAAAAAAGCTAAAGCTATTTTAATAAAATAATTTTTATATTTTAACTAAAATATTAATAATAAAATAATGAAAAAAAAAATCTTAAATAATTTAAGATCAAATATTTTATATTAGGTTGCATTCATGGCGCCAGTGTATGAGTGTTGTAATACATTTAGAAAAAATAGCATGAAATCATAGGATTGTAACTGTAAAGCATAGCAGCCATCACACTTTTTTCCATAATTTTGATTATAAATCAATCAATGAATAAATACTGTTTGTAGCTTAAGAAAAAGGACTTTTGAAAACAAAATAATTGTATGGAAAGTGGTTGCAGGGGTAAAAGTTAAAATATGTCAGAGTGGCCATAAAAAAATTGTCAAAACAACAACTGTACAACGAGTATTTTACATTAAAAAGCGATAAACTTTGTGAGGCATTAAAATTTATTTATATTTTTACCCTCATAAAATTTTATAGAAAAAAAAGAAGAAAAATGGAAAAGAAATGAAAAAATGTAAAACCACTTAAACATGTGTGATGTGTGATATACAACATGTATTGAAAGGATAATAAAATGTTTTAATAATCATAGCATTTTTATAAGCATTTATCTAACCCTGTTTCCTTCCTCCCAGTCAGCTTAAATTATACAAAAATTAATTTTATTAAATGTAAGTTTTTATATTTTAGAATTTAAACGTGCACTATTTAATGGGAATGAGTGAAAAGGAATTTTTTTTTTTTGTTAAAAAAATTACCGATTTTATTTTTAGTATTTTTCATTAGTTTAAAATACTAAAATTATAAAAACCTTAAAATGTTCAAACAAAAGTGTCGTTGTCGCAAAGAAAACACTGATATGTGTTAAGGCATACCGCGATGGCCTATGATCGAACCGCAACCTTTAAGATCTATTGTGCAGCCCAATTCCTAACTACAATCCCAGACTCCTTACGAATCTCGTAATTGTTTCTGGAATCAATGACCCGCTACCCAAGCAGCTTATTCTGCGTCTTGCTACCTCTGATGCTAATTTGTTGTTAATAAGGCCTATAATTTCTCTTAGTAAAATTTGTAAAAATATTTTAGAGAATGGTAAAATTTCCTGATGATCTAACTTAAACATTTTTAAAATTTTTATTTCGTGAATGCATTTAGATAATTCAAATTCGATTTCTTTTGTCCTTTCGTCTGTATGTTTGGCTCTATGGCTGGAAACTCAATTTGACTTGCGGGGTCCATACACACTCAAGTTCTGCTGTAAAATGGCCCAACATGAGAAATTAAATCAAGTACTAAAATGGTTTTAGCTTTTCTCAATTAATTGAATAATTAACACAAATGCCCTAAAGGTAGCTAAACGTGTGCATTAAAATTGCGTCAAACTTTAGGGTGTATGGGCCGCATTACATACTTGAAAATCAAATTTTCTGCGCTTCTGATTTATTAAAATAATTTAGCGCAGAAGTTATTTCTCTATTAAAATCTTGATTTTAGCACCTTTTTTTTGTTACTGTAGTTGTTTTTAAGATATTTTTTTTAATTTTATTACCATCTCAAGCGTAAAGTTTTTATATTATTTTATTTATCTAAAAACTCAATTATGTTACATTATTTTTCCCCTTTTCTAGTTGGCCCGGTTTTTTAATTACAAAAACGAGCAACAAAAAACAAAACAAAACAAATATATGCAAGCATTAATTTTTTCTTTTTATCAAAAAATTTTCAAGTATTAATGCGTATTATCCCCTTTTTATTAAAAGACAAAAAAAGTATTTAATATTTCCGCACGTGCAATGCAATATTCTGGGGGACTACCAAACTCAAAATAGAAAAAAACAAAAACTCATACCCAAAACACATTACTCACACCAATACCAACACCAACACCAACACCTACACCCAGAAACCCATAACATCAACACCACCACCAAAATGTACCGAATATAATTTAGCAGCTTAAGTAAAAATTATTACAGAAAAAAATGTACCGAAATGAAGTCAAATTGCAGCCATAGTTATTGAAGAAAGAATTGCATTTCATCCGGTTCAGAGTTCTTGTTTTATTTTTCGTCTTTTTTGTCATTTTTACCCTGCATTGATTTGAATCTCTCAACCAAATCAACCAACCACCCCAGAGCTAACCTAAAAATAAAACACAAACTATTGCAAAGTTGTTAGCATTACATGCAAGGGGAATTTATAAAAATTATAAATCTCGTACGTTTGTAATAAAAATAAATAAATAACAAGGACTTTTGTATTCAAAACGAACTTGTTGATTTTTTTTCTATGTGTTTTGAAAAATCTTTACAAAAAATAAATTTATGAATCAATAACGCTGAATGTTTAAAAAGGTACATACTCCTTCCTCCTCTTAAATATTTTTTTTCTTTGTTTTTTTCTGCTTTACAAATAATACTTTTGCGTTAGCGAAAGAAATAATCCCTTAAAAATGCTTTTGTTTCGCAGTTGTAAAAAGTTAATTTAACTATTTTATTTTATTTGATTTTTTTTTTTAATAATTTTCTAGAATTTCATCATCATCATCATCATCGTCACTGTCATGATATTTGTTGCTTCTTTTTTTCCTTTCCTTTTGCTTCATGTATTTAAACAACCCTTTTAACTTGTTGTTGCAGTTGTTTAAAGAGTAAAATAAAAAAAAAAAAGTTCTCTTGACTTTAGGGGTAAAATTATGCACTGCCGAAACTGTGCTGCTCTACTCTGCTCTTCTCTGTACGTCGTTGTTCTCTACACAACCACTGCTTGGCATGTAAAATCGCGGGATATAACTGGGATCTCAGTAAAAGAAGCAGGTTATTTCAATATAGAAAATCTTTATTGCTATAAAATTTTTATAACGCACACAGTCCCACAAACACATGCACTAATACCCAGCCATAAACTAAAACTCAAGCAAACAGAAGGGAAAAATTGTTGGCTAAAAAAAATAGAAAAGCTTTTACTTTATTCCCAGATAGAGAGTTGGGGTTTTGGGTAGAGAATAACAAAAAAAGAAAAACATTTAAAAGAGGCATTCATTTCAAAACATGTGATATTCTAAAATTTTAAATTCTTTCTATGAAAATCAAAGATAGTTCATTTGCAATTGCATCTCTTGAGAATGGCTGAACCGATTTAGCTAATTTTTTTGTTGTATGTAGGGCATAACCCAACTTAGGTTTTTATTGAAAAAAAAAATTGATCATCACCACCCATTAGAACGCTTAGCCCGATTTTGTAAATTTGTCTTTAAATAATTGTAAGAAAATTAGTTATTGAATCTAAAATTAAATTTGTTAACAAGCACTGGTAGCTTTAACCATCGGCTCCCAAGGCTTGGGCAGAAATCAAACCTGCTACACCCAGATCGATATTTCGTTTAAAAATAGTGTCTGCATAAAAATATTATTCGAATAAAAAAATTATTTGATTAAGAAATGAAAAAATTATTTGAATAAAAATAAACGGAAAAAAATATTTCGATTAAGAAAAAATTTTCGATTTAAAAATGAATTGAAAAAAAAAATATTCAAATAATAAAATTATTTGCATAAAAATACTATACGATTAAAAAAATATTTCAATAAAAGGTATTACACACACGTAATAAATATTTTTCGAGTAAAACTTTATTCGAAAGAAAATTCTATGTCGAATCGACTTATTTTTTTGAAAATGCAAAAACTTTAAGTGCATTTTTTGTTTTAATAAAATTAAAATTTAATATTAAGGTTTTATGTTAAATGAAATTGAATTGTTATCTAAAAAAAATTATTTTCTTATATTCTGTTTGATCTGGGACGGGTTAAAAATTTGCTTCGTCGATGGGACGAAGTGTATTAAAAATAAGAAAGCGCTTCTAGGGTTAACAAATAATGTTTGATATGCTGATTATTCGTATAGAAATATTATTCGTGAAGAAAGCCAATATTAAACGAATAAAAATGGTAAAATAGGAATAGTATTCCAACTAAAATTAATAAAAAACTTTTAAAGGAAATATTTCTATAAAAAAATATATTTTTTTTAATTTAAGACTACTTTTGAATAACAATATATGATTCATAAAAAAATAATTAAATATTAAACAAATTAAAATAATTTTCCATCAACAATTTACCAATGGAAAATTATTTTAATTCCTATAATATTTAATTATTTTTTTATAAATCATATGTTGTTATATAATTTTTTTTCCATCAACAATTTACCAATGTTAAAAAAGAACCACGTCAGAGGACCCAAGTGAGCTCCGCTTCTGTTTGTCTTATTCGGGCGCCCTCTTTAACCTAACCTAACAATTTACCAAATCAAAAATCAAGTTTTAAAAAACCGAATTGAATAAATTTTATTCATATTAAAAGAAATTTATTTTTGGTACTAATTCCTTTACACTTCTGCTTATCATAATACTGACATAATTAGACACATATTTACAGGGGGTTCTGTTAGTCATTTAAGTGGGTTTAAGGGAACGTATGCCATCTACTCATAAACTAATTGACATGATTTTGTTATTTATTTGCTTTATTTATTACATCAATGGCTTCTCTTTTGTGCTGTTTTTGCTCTCATTTGCTGTTTTTTCTAATTCTGCTTTTAGCTTTTTTGTCATTTTGTAGCCCCGTTAGAGTACACCTAGTTTTTGGTTGACTTAAACTCCAAAGTTTTCTTTTTTTGTTTGTTGTTATTTTTGTTTTCTCTACTGACTTTTTTTCATGTAACTGTTGTTGTACTTTTATTATACTCGTGTCCTGTTTAAATTTCGAAATGTAAGAAAAAAAAAAAGAATTTGTGGTGGCATAATCGTCCTGGTATTGTAGAAATATTTAGTGTATGTACAAACATTTATGTGAATTCAAATACGAGCAGAAAGAAAGAATAAAAAAACAGCAACGAAATGAGTTCACATGAAAATCATTGGAAGGTGGTAACCGCACAGTTACTGACTACTAAAATGGCACTACCCGGTTTCACACTTAATAACAATTTTTATATTATTTAGACTTATTTACATAAACACACATTCAGGCATGCTTCTGTCTGTTTTTCTCTCTGTCTGTCATGTAATTTATTTTATTTATTTAAATAAACCCAGCAAAATTTAAGTGCTTACTTTGAAGTGGCTTTGTAATGGCAATAACAGAATAGAATCATTGGGAAGTGAGTCTTTTTAAAGCATAAGACTTGTGCGTTATGATTATTATTATTAACATCATGGGCTATAATTGCACCGCGATGGCTAAGATCTATTGTGCAGTCCAGTTCCCAGCTTAACTTCGAGAGTCCTTAATTGCTGTAGGATTAATCATGCCGAGATGATTTGTTATAATTATTGTTACTTCAAAATAATTTTACAATTTTTTTTTTAATATTTAAAATTTTCGATTTTCGTTGCTTCCTATAACTTTTAAGGCCTGTTCAGCTAAATACGGAAAGGTCCGTTCGCATAATTGTGTTGCAAACAAAAACAATGAAAGAAAATTTGTTTTTGTTTTTAATACATTTAAGCGAACAAAGCTTTCGTTCTCATTTAGCTGAACAGGCCCTTAAGCTATTGGCAAAAAAATTTTTTTTTTAATTTTTTGCTGGGATGATTGTGGTTCGTCAAATTATTAATCACTTATTGGTTTAAAAAAATATATTAAAATAATTTTATTTTATGCTAGTAAGGAAGAATGAGGCCACCTTATTTTTCTAAAAAAAAAAATTTTATTAAAAAAAAATTATTTTCTGTCTTTAAAACTTTTTAAATTATTAATTTCTTACACAGACCTCTCTTGAAAGCGGTTTATAATTTTAATTTTAAGTTATAAAGTATTCTAAATTACGAAAATATAATTAATTTCAATTTAGTTGGTACAAATTATTTTTTAATAATCTGGCAGCCCCAATTAAGGTTCACAAAGCTTAATACTACAATCTATACAAATAAAAACTATCATGGCATGATACTTTGCTTGAAACACGATAGTATTTTCTAAATACATTCAAAAGTAAATTGAGTATAAACCCTGCAAGGAATTTGGTAGTTGACTGCAATAGTAAAATAATGGCTGTAAATTCTAGATTTTATTTTTCTTCATCACACTTTTTACTAACTAGTAAATAGCTAACTTTAAGTTGGTTGAAAAGACAAACAGTAGTTATCACTAAATCAAAAATAATTACTTGAAAATATATTGAAATTTAGTTGAGTTGCCTGCAGGAAAGAATGGAAATTATTTTTATGTTGTCTTGGTGTTCATTTTACTTCTATTAAAATAAAAAGAAATTTAAAAACAAACAGGAAAATAAACCAATATTTTCATAATGTTAAAGTTCATACATACAAACACACACACAGACAACAAACACCCATATACAAACACACACTCCCAAACCCAGTTAGCAAGATATAAACCTACAAACACACTCTTACATACACGCAAAGAAAAAATATGGTTGAGGCAACCATATTCTGGTGGAAACATAGTATGGTTAGATTTATGATTGCTTCTAACCATATATATTTTTAAATCAAAGATATTAAAAATAGCTTTGAACTGCAGATGTTGCGGTTCAACCCCCGGTCAATGCAAGAAATTTTTTTTAATGCATACATATTTTAATATGATTTAAAAAAAAAATTTATTTAAATTTTTTGTATAAATAAAGTTTTTTTCATTCCATTGGTTTTTCTTTTCTATTAATTTATTTATTGTATTTTTTTATTACATACATAATACATCGGGTTTAAATTTAGTTTTTAAATTTTAGTTGACTCTACCAGGGCTCGAACTTGCGAGCACTCAGTTAAGAAGCATTAACTCGCCACTCAACCACTTCAGCCACAAAGCTCAGTTGAGTTTGAACGATTAAGTTTTTCTTTTATACTCACTTTATGTACATGGTTGCGAAAGAGACAAAATAGAAAACAATTTACATTCAACCATATTTTTATCATTATTATGTTTCCTATGAACATATGTATGATTTCAAGTAAAATTTTATTAAACATAATATGATAATTATATGGTTGATCTAAGACACTAAACATAAAATGGTTAAAAATAACTAGAAACATGTTTATCGTGATCAGAATAATGTTTAGATCCTTCAAATTAATAATAATATTTTTGTGAAGAACACACTATGTTTGAGGTGACCATATTCATCCATCTTTTTTCTTTGCGTGTACACACAAGCAAAACTGAAAATGTGTAATAGAAGTACAACAGAAAATTGGGAGTTCAGAATGAATGTTTCATGAAAGGTTTTCTATGAACATTTTTTTCTGCTCGTTTATGCCCCGCAAACATTTTGAAAAAGCCAAACTCAAGTTAAAAAAGAGTCATCAGGAAGCTAAAATAACACCAAACGTTAAAGTACAAAATTTAGCGCAAAATAACTAAATTCAGACCTTTCAGAGGAATAGTGGGAACAAAAAAATAGTACAAAAGTAAGGGCGTTTTCAAAGTTTATGTGTGATTTGCTATCGATTTTTGGTACTAAGGTTTCCCTCTTTTTTTTAATTTTCATTTAAAATCGATATAAGTAACAGACGACTTTTCTATTTTAGGTAAAACACCATGAGAAATATTTTTGTGGAATATTTTAACCCTCTAGCAATTCAATTAATATTACTTTTTAAGCTTAAAATTTAAAAGAGAATAGAAAAGACCCATAAGTTGTAGAGTTAGGAGGTTTATATGAATTTTCCACTTTAGGTAAGTGAAATATTAAGCAAAATTGTGTAAAACACTGCGAGAAGTATTTTTGTGAAACATTTTAACCCTCTGACTGTTTAATTAATAGGGCTTTTTTGACTCAGAATTAAAAAAGACCCATAAGGTGTAGAGTTATAGGGCTTATATGAAAATTACATTTTAGTGTGCTAAGCACACTGAGTATTTGGGCGGTAGATTACAAACCTAGACGACCTTCCCTTTTAAATGATATGTGTCGTATGAAGTACTTTTAGGTTTGCTTTCATAAAAAATCAAAAAGTAGCATTAAATTTAATAAAAAGTACCATATTATCCCTTTAATTATTTTTGACTTTGCTTAGGATCGTTTAATTTCAATCTCGCACTTCTAGGTTTGTAAATAAAAAAAATAGCAAAAAGTACCAAAAAAATCAACAAAAGTACCATTTCTCCCTTTAATGATTTCTCACTTAGTTCAGGAACGTTTGAGACCAATTTTGTACTTCTTCATTCGTTTACATTGCAAGATCGAAAAGTACCATAAAATTTAATAAAAAATACTATTTTGTCCCTTAATTAATGACTTATTTTTTCGTTCGGTGCCGTTTAATTCTACTGTTACAATTCGAGGTTTGCGCATAATTAAATAAATAAATCAATTAAATAAAAAGCCCAATCTTATTTTAACCTTTTGGTACTTTTTTTCTCCGTTGCAATTTATTTTTTAAATAGAGTTTTATTGGGTCTTACAAATTAATAATAGAATCAATTTATATAAAATTACATATTTAAAAAGGGGTAAATATTTTACCCCTTATTTAGTCGAATTTTAAAAAAGTGCCAATATACATTTTAGACCTTTTCAAGAAGAAAAGAACATAATTTAGTTTTTGTTGCTGTGATAGTTATTTTGAAAGATAAATGGGGTTAAAAAACGTACCAGCTTTTACCCTTTTTATCTCGCAAATGTACAAATATCGCAAAAGGTTATTTTGGAAAACTTTTGAGAAGCCATTCAATAGGGAACTTTTATCAAATAGCTTCTCTTTCAGTTACATCTTCTGGAAGATTTTGAGACGTCAATTCTATTGCCAATTGCTGTAAAAAGTTCTACAGGTTCTAGCCAAAGTACTTAAGTACGTCTAAACTGGTACGTTTTTAACTGTGTGAAGCAATAATGGCTGCTTGTTTGGTTGTAATTGTAAGTAGAAGTAGTTAAAATAAAAAATAAAAAACAAACTACAACAAAAACAACAGAAAAAAATTATGTCAACGAGTAACTTTTAGTGTCTCTAAAATGTTGTTGCTGTTTCCTTATAAAATATACTTTTGTTTAGGTTTGTATACGACTGTACGATTATAAATATGTGTGTGTGTGGGTGTGTGTGCGTGTGCGTTTGTGTTTAAGTTTTCCGTTTTCCGTGCTGTTTGTATTAATTCACTGGTTTTTTTTCCTCCTTTTTCTTTTCATTTGTAGGTTTTTGTTGTAGTAAATGTTTGTTTGCCTCCATGCTCGTTTGCTTTGTTGGCTGTCGTCGTAGTCGTCGTTGCTGTTTTTGTTTTAATTTTTATATTCTATCGTCTAGGGTAAATAAGAAGGCTTGGTATGGCCAACCTTTGGTTCACTATTTAAATTTTATTTTTTCGCTCCTTTGAGAATTTGTGTTGTTGTTGGCCAACCTTTCACTTTGTCTGTAAAACAAATTAAACTTAAAACAAGAAATGTGTTCCTGCTCTGTTTAACTCTGTTGTTGTTGGTTAATTACATTTTGAAAATTGCTGTCAAGTAGTTAAGCTTTAAAAATACACACACACACTTATACATACACCCTGTGACACACACACGTAAACCAGCACATTTACTATTCAAGTCACTTACGCTCTCTAATTTTTAAGGCATTAAGAGAAAACCATTGAAACAGCCACTCGTTCGCATTTATTTGCTGAGAATACAGGGGGCGAGGGGGAGTGGCAAAGAGGGATCTCCATAATTAAATTTTTTTCTGGGTTTGTTTTTAATATTTAATGGATTTTCATTTTATTTATGAAAATATTGTTCTTTTTTGTTTTTGCTCTCAACATTTTCTTGTGTGTTTTGTGTCTTTTAATTTTGTTTTTGTTAATTTTCTGAAAATTATACTGAGTGTTTGGGTGTGTGTGCTTGCTTTTTATTTTCTTATATTTTTTTCAAAACTTTTTCATGATGACTATGATGAGGTTGATGTTTATTATTGCTAGGAATACTGCGGCCTGTTGTAAGCTGACAGGACCAGTTTGTATGGATAAGTGTGTGTGTGTGGGAGGATTATTTTCATCATCTCTTTTTAAGGGAGCATATTATCTGGGGGATGCCATAAACCTGCAAAAAAAAACAAAAGAAAAAAAATTTCAGTGTGAGTGTGTGTGTAAGTAAAAAATAATAACTTTTGTTAAGGGTAATTTAAATTTTTGGGTTAAAATATATGATTATGCACTCTCGTACTAAATTTACACAAAAAAAGAACGTTTGTTTATTTCCAATGAGAATTTTGTTTTTTTTTTCTCTTGTATTTTATATTAAAAATATAGCCCACCCTACATACGGGGTAGCAGCAGGGCAGGTCTTTAGCCAAGTGGTTAATAACAATTATGAATAAATGTTGTAAGAAAAAGCTTTTGTCTGTCATAGTTTTTCTCCAAAAAAAAAAAAACTCCATTTGAAATTTGGATCAACTTTGAACTGGGGGAAAATAACATTGTTTTTTAAATTACTGCTACAAATTTGTTTTTAATAAGTGGTGGTTGTTGTTGTTGTTGCTTATCTGTTTGTTAAAGCTGATTTAAATAAATGCTACATTAAAAAAAAAGGTTTTTTTCATGCTAAAATCATATTTAGTGAGATGAGACATTGAATTAATTAAACACAACGTCTAGATTCTAAAGTTTTTGTTATAAAAATTAAATTCTTTAAATTTATATAAAATAGTTTAATATTCCGTTTTTATGCAAAATTGCTGAACACAAAACTTAAAAGTTAATATGGGTACAACAAGAACAAAAATAATCACTGAATTCTGTAAAAATATTTTAAAGCAAAAAAATTTTTTTAAATTAATTTGTTCTTTGAAAAAAAAAAATTTTTTAATAGATTTAAATTTTTTTTTTTTTTTTTTAATTTTTGTAAAGAAATTTTCTATAAAAAATTTTTTTAATAAAATATTAATCTTTATTTGTGCTTAATTCCAGAAATTGTGTTGGTTTTAAAATTTATTCTCATGAGTTTTGTCAGACGCTACTCTGATTCCTCAGTAGATTACTCCCAACGAACCTTTATATTGTAAAAGCAATTGACTAAATAAGAATTATTAATCAGTAGTTAAAAAAAGATTCAAATATTCAAAAAAAAAAAAAAAAAGATTAATATTTTGTTAAACTTTTAAATTCCAAATAGAAATTATTACATATTTTTTTATTTTTATAAATGAAGTAAGAAATTTTTTCTTTATAAAATTTTTTTTAGATAAAAAATTTTTCAGAAATTTCTTTCTATAAAAATTTAATCTCTTCTGGTGCTTAATTTTAATTATGTTGGTTTGCTAAATGCATTATTTTCCATAATATTCTTAGAAAATTATAAAAAAAATTATTGACCTAATACAAAAATTACCCATATGAACCACATTTCACGGCAGCTACTCCTTTCTTCAGTCGAATTTCACTCACAAATTTCACAAGTTCCTGGCATTGTTAAACTGAATGAGAATTTGTAAGTCAAGAAAAAAAATTTCAAATATTTAAACAAGGAATTAAGAAACTAATAAAGTAGGCTTTTCAGCTCAAAGCTGAAATTGCATAACCACCATAATAATAAACAAAAATTCAAGGGCTGTTTGATAGCTCTGTGTCTTTTTGAATACATTTTTTTTTTTCGACAAAATTATCTCCAAATGAGATCAGTACGTTTAGTCCAGTGTTTTTCCATTTGGGTTTATTTTCAATTTTTTTTTATAAATATTTTATTAAATTATTCGATCTTATCAATTTCATGTTAATAAATATTATTTAAGCTTAAGATCTCAATAAAATTCGTTTTTGTTTTCATTTTCCAATTGAAAAATGAAAACTATAGAAATATAGCAACTGGAAACAAAAATTTAAATTTAAAATATATTAAATTTTAATAATAAATTTTCCTGAAGACTTTGAATAGAGAGTAGAATTTTTGGAAAACTAAAATAAATAAAATTTTTATTGAGATGTTAATCTTAATTAATTTATTAATTATATTTTTTTTTCATATTTTTAGGAAAATTTTTTTTCAAATATTTTTTTTTTTTGTAAAGTTTTTTATTAAAAAAATTTAATATATAAATGACGTAACTAGTTATGGGCCATAATCATAGTCACACTAAAGTCGGTATCTTTTTAAAAACGACTTTAAATTCATATAATTCTTATGACCAATAGTCAGCTCTTGATAAAAGCCTACTTTTTTGTGACTATGATTATGGCCCTATATTTATTAATTATTAATTTTTATATGAATAAGTTTCTTAGGCAATCGCTAAAATATCTATATAAAAATAAATAATTTTAAACCCAACTTAAGCTTAAAAAAATTTAACTTAAAAAAATTTTTTTTTCGGAATATTTAAGATGCAAAAACTTAAAATAGAAAAGGAAAATATAACTAAACGTGGTACATTTTCAAAAAACTATTATTTTCTCTTAAATAAAAATATAAAAAAAAAATGCTGTAGAAAAAAACTTGAAAAAAAATATTAGAAATTTTCAAAAAAAAAAATTTTTTTTAATAAAATTTAAAAAAAAATTTTTTTTCTATAATGAAAAATTGTCAAAAAATTTTTTTTATAAAAAATTATCGGAAATAAACTTTTTTAAGAAAAAAATGTAAAAAAAAATTTTTTTTGATAAAAAATTCAAAAAAAAATTTTAATAAAAAATTGTCTAAAAATACTAAAAATATAATTTTTGCAACAAATATAAATTTTATTGAGTAAGTAAATTTAAAAAATTTCCCATTTCAATTACTTACCACACCCTCCCTGTGCTTTAAGAAAGAATTACATCACATTTTTTCTTTTACTTAAATAAGAAAACCACTTCATCAGAAAGTGCTACTTTTAAATATTTTAAATAACAATAACAAAAATTTATACAGAATATTATTATTCGTTTTTTTTTAAATATTTTAGTTGTTGTTGTTTTTTATTTAAAAAAAAATGCAGACATTTTATACTCGTACTTACATTAAAAGACGGAAAGAAAAGAAAAAAAAATAATAATAATAAAAAGAAGGAATATTATAAAACTCTAAAACGTTTTGTAGTAGAAAAAATTTCTCATAAATAATACACTAACAGAAAAAAAGTTATTATTCGTGATTAGAATTATGAGTGAGAAAAGCTTCTATTAAAAATATTTTTTTATTAAATCTTAAATCATTAAAATTTAATTCCCTGATTTAATAAATTAAAAATTCCTCCAAACGCTAATGCAAAACAGCTTTATGTTAACTACAAATTTATCTCAATATGGTTTAATCGATTATTTCTTTTTAAGCTTTTTCAGAGAACTACTATTTTAGTAGCCTTAAAAGTTTTTCTTATAAAATTATTTTGATTCTTGATTTTTGTTTGTTTAACATCTCGTTAATTGTGGAATTAATCTCCCCATCAACCCTGCATCGCATTGTTAAAATCATTGAGTTAATTGAGACATTTAGACATTAGCGATTTTTATTTATTAGGACAGAAATGAAATCTAGTTTTAATTCAAACCTTTGAATCATTTGCTTTAATTTTATGTTACTGTTTTTGCTAAAATTAATTTTAAAATTTTTTTTTGGTAAATTCCTGGTTTTTTTCGCTGAATTTCTTTCAGTGTATTTTTGTTTTTATTACTTTTCCCTTTAGAATTTATATTATGTAATACTACCTTTACTTTAATAAAAATATAGTAATGTATGTGTGTGTATGTGGGTGGGTTGGTATAAAAAAAGGAAAATAAATTCTTGTGTGTTAGAATATTTAAAATGTATGCCTTCTTTGGATTCCGTTTTTGTATTACTGTTGCTGTTGCTGCTGCTGCTGTTGTGTCTCTACGCCTCCAACAAGTTTCAAACCAGCAACATTTTGCTTTTTTTTTTTTTATTGTTACAAACTTTTCTTTATTTTTTTTACATTATTTTTGCATAAAATTTATTTTCTACTTATAAAATAATATTTTGTTGTTGTTATTTTTTTTTTCGTTGCCAACAAGATTTTTTTTAAGAGCGTGTATTTAAACACGAGTATATGTTTATAATAGAAGCATAATCCGGCATGTTAACACTCAAAAAATTTGTTGGAAGAAATGTTACGTCATTGAATAAAAAAAATTTTTTTTTTAAAAAGGGTTTATCTCCTTTACAAAATAATTTTTGTTTTAAAAGGCAGATTTTCAGAAAAAGTAAATTAAAATAAAATTTAAGACCCTATAGATTGTTAGGTAGTGTAATAATAACGTACTAATTTGGCGCTCACAGGCTAGATTCCTGCTATGACCCCGGGTGCTTTCAGCAGACAAGGAAAAGAGCTTTGTAGCTTTGCATTATTTAAAAATAAAAGAATAAAAAAACTAATTTCTAGTAGATGCAGGTATATAAAAGCCGTTATATTTAAAAATGGTATAAGTCCACTTTTTAAAAAAAAATTATTTAGTGGTAATTTTAGTATCACATGATGTCTATATGTTATTAAAACTATCTCAGACTATTTTTTTTAAAGTGGACTTATAACACTTTTAAATATAACGGCTTAAATATTAATAAAACTAAGATTGTTTACAGTTTAAAACAATGAAAAAACAAAAACTTTGAAAAAATATTTTTTTTTAATTTTCTTCTGAAAAATACACCCAAAAAGGATTAACAAAATATTGCCAAATAAATTAGAGAAATTTTCGGATTGTGAATTGAACTTCAAAGCTTAAAAACTAATAATAATTATATGAACTATTAAAGGTACTCACAATAGTGCCTGTTAACACTGCAAGTTAGTGCAAAAATGCTTCATTTTGTTGAAAAACAACAACAAAATATACACATATGCTTTTTGCACTACAAATACCTTGTCAAACATCGCTGTGTAAATTACTTCCAACGCAAATGAAGTAAAAGCAACAAACACTTATTTAATAGGTAAAATTAAAGTTGCCAGATATTTTTTGAGGCTTGCAAACGATTTGACAGTATTAATTATGGTGTTTGTCAAGTAAAAATTTGGGAAATTAAAAAAGCACACAAAAAGCATTTTCACGACTTAGTTAAATATGCTCAGTAAATTTTTAAAAATATAAATTTTGCTGTAATAGCGTCATGAATAACCCTATTTATGGTTCTTTTACTTAACTTTCCTTGTGAGTGTAACTAAATAAGAGAAATTTTGCCTTTTACAAAAAAATTAAAGTTTTTTTTTTGTGTTAAAAAGTAGGAGTTGTGTGTGGCTAGTGTATGGGAATAGGATGTTTTTCTTTTCTGTAACATCACAGCCACTCCATATGCCACTAACTTTTGCAGTGCTGTGAGTTTTTTCCTTCTTCTTCTTCATGTAATAAAATTGTGATAAAAACTCAAACAACATTTGCAAATGAAACAGTGTTTGTAAGTGTGTGTTTGTCTTTTTATATTTCAAATGTATGATTAAAAAAAAAGAATTTTTTTATAACACATATATACATACACATTCAACTATTTCAACATTCATACCAGCACAACAGCATCATCATAAAATTTATACTCTCTGTCATGTAAATAACAGTATGAGTGTGTGTATGTGTGTGTGTTTGGTTCATGATTTTATAACATAAAAGTTATTGCAGTGTAGTGGTAGTCGTCGCAGTAGAAAATAACTTTACTTTAACAATTATTTGTTTTTTCTTGCTTCTTTTTTTTACGTTTTTGTTGTTTGGTTCACAGACAGCCTTACACAGAAAAAAGTTAGGGAAACATACTCCTGGTACCTAAAATGTTGAACTGTATTTAAGCACTCTTTTTTCCATTATTTTCCTTTTGCTGGGGTTTTTTCATACAAGCCCACACACACACACACACACACACACAGCCATTCCTGCATATACGGATCCTACTAACCATTTGTGCCTCACACATTCATTCTCTCACAAAATATACTGCCAGTAGTTTATCACAAAATTTTTCCTTTTCTTCTTCTATCTTTCGGGAAATTCAGTGTGAGCCAAGAAAAATTTTTTTTTTTTTTAATTTAGGAGTTTGTATTCCAGTGTTGTGTTTTTCATAAAGAAGATACTTTGGCTTGGATACTTTAAATGAAA
This sequence comes from Thelaira solivaga, assembly GCA_947397855.1. NCBI lineage: Eukaryota > Metazoa > Arthropoda > Insecta > Diptera > Tachinidae > Thelaira > Thelaira solivaga. Next base: position 62,433,398 of record OX377613.1, read on the forward strand.
AAAAAAACGAGGGTGGTTCCAAAAGTTATTATAAAAAAAAATTAAACAAAAACAAGAATTTTTGAAATGTTTTATGGGTGGGTAAGCTTGGGAACCAAATTACGAAATTTCAATTTGAATTCTGTAAAAAATTTGCATCTAACGAACGAAATTTCTAGTGAAGTATCACTCGATATCGAGTGCCGTAAAATGGATTTAGGGCTAAAATCATTATAACGATCAAAACTTTATTCTTAAAAAAAAAAAAATATTTAAAAAAGGATGTGCTAATTTTTAAAGTAGTTAAGTCCACTGTTTAAAAAAAAATTTAATTAGTAGTAATTTTAGTAAGAAACAGACACCATCTAACTAAAATTACCACTGACTCGTCTTTTAAAAAAGTGGACTTATAACACTTTTAAAAATAACCGTTCAAATATCCTTTAAAGCTGTTCTATGATGAGTAAAAAGATCTTTAACATGATTTTGAATCACTGATATTTATGAGGCTGAAAACAGAATCTTGTGATTCTAATTGATGGCTTTTGACCATCATGTACTTCAACACCAAGCAAAACAGATATTCTTAAAAAGGATTAAGATAAGTTGGCTTACCAAAATAAATGATGTAACATCTTACTGAAGTAAAAGTGACTTTTGAGCCAAAAATCACGTTGCAAAATCAAAATAAAATGTGGTCACTTTGACACCATCCCGTTGCCTATTTTACTGACAACGAGTGTTTTCTATTTTTAAACAATCGTGTACAAATCGAAAAAACATGCATACGCATGTTGTCTTTTCAACAACCGTATGTTATCATTTTGACATTAGATGGTGTCGATTTATCACCGGTGTGGTGTCATTTCGCCACCAGTATTGTGTCAATTTAGCACTAGACCATTCGTTGCCGATTATAAGGCGCTATGTTGTCAATAATGAGGTGTTAAAATGACACCATGCGTTGTCAAAGTGAGCACAATCGTGGTGATATACCATTGACACCGTTTGTCTTTATTTTAAGAATGGATGGTATAAAATTTTCTTTGGGTTCACAGTTCTTGTAATCTTTTTCACGCTTTAGAATTTTAGAATGAGCCATTATGTTTGTCTGCAAGATATTACAGCAATTAAAAAAGACTTTATAAGAGTATTTTGCCAAGTTTCCCTAAAATAACTGTTACAAAAGCCGTACAGCTGTTAGGAAGGAGACTTCGGCTCTTCTGGCTTTGGGGGCATACAGTTTTTTTTACCTGGGATATCGGGAATATTGTTTTAGGTATGTTAAGGCCACAAGGTGGGCTAGATCACTTTGTTATTTAGTTGTCTTGAGATCTGCAGACCGTTTCCCAAACCAACTAACCATACAAACTCCCTGAAATAAACTCCAGACACTTCAACGGCTTAATATAGTAAAAATTTTCCAACATGAGTTTATTTTCAATACAAAGTTCTGGCAAAGTGATTGGAAAAATATCAAACAAATTTTTTGTTATCATTTTTGATTGATTTCTTAACTAAAAAAATAATTAATTTTTTTTCAACCAATGAAAAGGTTGAAATCGACTAATGACAATTTTTCATTGAGTCAATGAAATTTCATTAAATGAATGAATTAATGAAATATTTCATTAGCCTAATGAAGTGATTTTGTTAGTTGAAAAATTATGAAATTTTTCATAGAATTAATGAACAAAATTCTTTCAGTGAAGTTAAAATTTTTAATACTGTTTTCGTTTATTTCCCTGTGGAGAAGCTCTTTCCCACTTTCTGATTCCTCCTATTTTATTTGCTATACTTTCACGTGTGTGTATTGGAATGCAATCTTTTCATATATAAAAAGGCCATAAAAGCACATACACATACAAAAACACATGAAACAGCAGTAACAACAACAACGATTGTGGCAATATTATCAGCAGCAATAACAACTTTAATGCTAAAAATTCCCTGTAGCATTTTGCCTTTTTACCATACGGCCAACTTACTCATACTCTTAAACTATCAAAAAAAAATTTTTTTTCTGTGTAATTTTTTTCTGCCATGAAAAATTTTGTCTGTTTGTTTTTTATTTATTTTTTTTTCACTAGTAATTTCAGCATCTTTTTTTCACAACGTTTTTTTTTTTCTTTTATCAATTTTATTTTAATATGCTAAACTGTGGCACAGTATTTTTCAGGCAAAAAAAAAAAAAAATTGAGAAAAAAAATTCAACTCAAATTTAAAAAAATTATTTTTTCTATGACAAAATCATTTGAAAAAATTTATTTGTGTAAATGTGTGTGTGTTGTATCTGTGCATGTGTGTGTGTATCTATGTATGTGTAGGTATTTTAATGATTTATTTTGTTTTTTTTATTTTTGTAATTTTTGTGCTGATTTTTGAATTATTTTTTTTAACATAGAAAAATTACCAAAAAAAAATTAAAAATATTTTTATTTTTAGATAATTTTATATAATTTTTTTTGTAGCCATCATAAAATAAAGAACGTACAAGTTTGTCTTTAGGTTAGAACTTAATTTTATTTACAAATAAATTTAGGTGACACAAAGAATTTGTCCTTCCCTACACCTTTGTTAAGAAAAGTGTAGACTAAAAAGTTGAAGCTTCATTTTGAATTTATTAATAGAGATTTAGTTGCTTTAACGGGCCCTTTAATTTTTAAAGGAAGAAAATTAAGAAAAAATTATGGATATAAATTAAGAAATTAACAAAACACAACTAATACACTGACATAAAAACACAAGCAAGCTTACCCTCATACTCCTACTCATAATCGCCTACCTCGCCAAAAGATATCCTTTTTCTTCTTGGGGTTTATTTAAACAAAAAGAAGTATGACAGCCATTTATTTACGCTGATACATTAGAAAACATTTTCTTTTAACAAAAGGAGACACAAGTTTTTGTTTTTGCTTTTATTTTTATTAGGGGGTGGGAGCTTGTAGTAGACAAAATTGTTGTGAAAGTATGAACGACGACACACAATCGGCTTTCACATTTAATTGAAGTAAATGTTAAATATGTTTCACAATGTGAAAACAAAATAAATAAACAAGAAATAATTAAACCAAAACTCAATAAAGAAAATAGACCTACAGCAAAACAAGAAAACTGTTTAGGCATTCCTGTTTGCGGCCATAAACGCCCAGCTTTCAAAGAGTAATTTTTTTTAAAGGGGGCTAAAAATGAAGTAAAATTCTTTTTTAACTGAATGTTTTTTATGGAAATTTTCCAGTTCTCAGGTAATAAATCACTAGTGTGCGATAATTTTAGCTCTCCCGGAACGGGCTATAAATTAAAGTTGTGAAGAAATATTTAGTTTTTATGAAGAAAAAGAAAAAAATATAAAGAAATAAGTTAATAAGTTCTGTATTTGAAGCCAGAAATCTTGTATGAAAATTTAAAAAAAAATTTAATTTTTTTCATAAAATTTTTTTAGGCCCTTCTATAAGTGAAGTGTATAAAAATCAAATAGGTTTTTTTACAAGTATTTTGCGAAAATAAATTTTTGATCGCTGCTAAAACAGAAGTTCGTGTTTTAAGTCTTATTTTTTAAAATTGAAGTTTATGTCTTAAGTCTTTATATCATTACTGAAGGGTAGGTTTGCGTTTTAAGTCTTTTAATACTTTTTTAAAATTAATGCTTGTGTCTTAAATTTTTGGATCGCTGCTAAAGTGAAAATTCTTGTTTTAAAATTGAAGTTTGTGTCTTAATTTTTTGCATCGCTGCTAAAATGCAAGTTCATGTTTCAACTCTTCTAAATTTTTTTTAAATTCAAGTTTGTGTTTTAAGGCTTTAGATCGTTGCTAAAGTATAGATTTGTGTTTTAAGTCTTTTAATATTTTTTTTAAACAAAATTGAAGTTTGTCTCTTGAGTCTTTTGTATGCTTTGTTTTGCGCTCATCAGCTTCAGTTTTGGCGACTTCAAGGTCATTGTAGATCTCAAAGAGCTGAAACTGAAGCACAAAAATTTTTTTCATAACATTTGATTAAATCATGAAGGAGTCGCGATTAGAAACTGATTGTGTTTTTATGCCGTTCGACCCGATTGAATTAAACAAAATTCTTTGAGTGTAGTAATTTAGGTAAAGAGTTTGATTTTGTGACGAACGCATACAAAATCTTCTTTTCAAAACAACAAATATCTGTTAAAGTTTAGTTGCAATTATTAACTAAATTTTAATTTTGGGAATTAAATTAACCAAATCAGAGGATAAAGAGAAATTGTAGAAAATTAAATAAGACTTTAGACAAAATCTCCAATTTTACATAGAAGTAAAAGACTTGGAACACGAACTCCCAGCTTAGCAGCTAACAAAAGACTTAAGACCCAAACTACAATAAAATAAAAAGGAAAAGCGAAATAAAAACTACCAAGAAATTGTTTATACAACTATTGGGCTGTATAATTTATTGTGGACCAGCCTTTTATATTTTTTGGCTTGGAGATGGTTTTTTCTAGATCAAAAGTGCTACGCTACTGCTTGTTTATTATATAAAAAATTTATCTTTTCTTAACTTTTGTTTTACAACAAAAGAACTTTATGCTTTAATAAAAGTTGTACTCGTACATAAAGATGTTGTTGTTGTTTTTTTTCTTGTTCTTTCTACGTTTTACTTAATTTTCTATATTTACAGGAATTTTGTCTTTGACTCTGTTGTTAGAGGGTGTAAGTGTTGAATGAAGGGCTGTTTATTTATGTATGAGAGTGTGTTTGGTGTGTGTGTGTGTGTGTGTGTGTGAATATAAAGCAAAAAAAAAAGTGCATTAAATCTATAAAACTTCTTCATTACATTTTAAGCGTACAAAAGTAGAAGAAAACCAACAAAGAAAAAATAAAACAGTTGATATTAAAACAAACCCTTCTTAATAAAACACACACACCACCACCCAATTGGCACCATTACTTCTTTGTATTTGAATCCTTTTTTATTTGTTTAATTTTTTTTTTTTTTTGGAATACATTTTTTATAGCTTTTGCTATTTTGCTCCCTTATAATCAAAAGAACTTTTGCTAAAATTCTTTTGTTTAAGCTTATATACACACACACAAACAAACATCTAAAATCACCCACAGTAAAAATCCGTAGTAGAACGTTAGAAGAAACAGAAAATGTAAAACTTTTTTTATTTTTTTGACATAACGGTTACACGTTATATCCTTTGTATTTTTTTTTATTGTAGTCCTGCTCATTATTATTGTTCTTGTTGATGTTGCTGCTGCCAATATTATTGGGTGTCTTTAGCTTGGCAATATAATAAAATGTCTTTTATGCCAGCCAGCCAGCCAGCCAGTCAGCCACCTTACCTACAACAATAATTTCAGTATACAAAACTCCCTGTTAAATAAATGACTAAATGAAAGATTGAATGAATGACTGAATGAAGAAGAGCTTAAAGCAAGAACAAAAAAAAATTAAATAAAATAAAAACAAAATGATTCGCATGCCATGATGATGGCAGCAGCGTAAGTAAATGTGTCTTCTTAGAATATTGCTCGAGTGAAAGAAACATTTTCCACGTTGACAGCATACAAAGTATCCTTAAACCATAACAATAAAACGGGGCAACAAAATATACAGTATGTTAAGAGTTTACAACAAAGTCAAACAAAAAAAAAACACACACACGCACACACACACAAATGGAAATGGTAGATATAGCAGCTTTACAAGTAAAAGAAAAAGAAAAAAATTAAAAAAGCGCAAAATATATTTTTACTGATATAAAAATACAAAAGACTTTTTTTGTAAACAAATTCAAAAAAAAAAAAAAAAAATTAAATAAAATCGACTTGTTAAAATATAAAAATCGCATGCCAAACGTGCAGGCATACCCAGTCAGTCTTGTAAGAAGAAAAAGAAATAAAAAAAACCAAAAATAGATATTGGAATCCTTAACAAGTATAAAGACAAAAAAAAAAGGAAAAATCATTTTTAGACCCATATAAATACATACTACTTACAAACTCATACACACTCTGCTTTTCTCACATTTCTTTTACTCTTATTTTATTTATATTTAGAATCATGTAAAAAAAACTTATAAGAGGATGAAAAAAATAAGAAAAAATTTTAAAAAATTAAATAAAATAAAAATATTGTTAAATATACAGCAACATTACCAAATATCCTAGAGTTACTGCTACACAGAGAAGCAAAAAGAAACAAGGAATGACTACAGTGGCAAAAGTTTAAGGATAACTTAAGATTGAATTTAAAATGCAAAGCCTTTTTCAAAAGCTCATAACGACTTGTAAATACCCCTTTTTTAAATAAACTTAAGCTTACAACAAGGCTCACTTTAAGCAATTACAATAATTCCATTTTTACAAACGAATTTGGTGCCTTTAACTAAACGAAAACTACAGGGAAGTTTTGAAAAACCTTGAGGCGTCTCTAGCCTTGGCTGTCTAAAGTAGTTTTTTTTTTCTATTAGTAATTAGTTGCTGAATTAGAGAGTCTTTGCTGTCGACTATAAGCATCAGCGTCCAACACAGTGAGAAGCAACAACTGGCTTAGTGCGTAATCTCAGATGTAGCCAATGGCTAGAAACAGAATCGCAACAATATATCAGCTTAGCGAGAACTTACATATCGCTCCGTTCTCGAAACGTAATAGATGACTTACTAGGCCAGACTCGTTCAAGAAGTCGCCTTGTCTGAGAATTTATTTGCAATACTTTGCAAATATGAGGATCTGTCTAAGCAACCTTTGCAGGTTATGTAATAAAAACAAATTTTTAGCTGTTTTTGTTGTTTAAGGCATCCCTACCTACAAACGTCTGACATGGCGGCCAAATCATCCAAGGTAGTCCTTGGATTCTTAATAAATATACAGAATTTGCAGTATTTCTATTCTTAATTCTAATTCTGGCTGTTTCTGCAATGCATAGAAGCGATCAACTCTTTAAAAAAATTTGTATGACCAGGTGACTTGTTTTCGCTATTAATTGTATAATCACTATGGGCCACAATAGGCAATTTTTGAGTAGAAAGACTAGAAGACTAAATATATACTTGATGTCAGACAGTCAGGTTGCACTGCTGGTTTTACGCTCACCTGAGATAAGATCAGCCATTGTAATGAATTTTCTGTCATCTCTTATTGAACTTGAGATCCATAACAAATTTAATTTGTGTTGTTTATCTGGGCATAATAGCCATACTTGCTTGGCCAAAAAGGGGCCCGCAGTATAGTCATAATACCAAAACCCTGGTATACATTCATAATTTGATTGAACTCAGACAGGCTAAGAGCTTCATCACATTGTTGCGGACTACATGCCAGAAGACTCCTAACGCCACGGCCCACCTTGCATTATGCCCCCGTAGATTAGTAAGTAGAGTACTATCCTATCAATCACAGGTTCGATCACTGCCTAGACCTTGGGTGTTTTCTGCAGACAAGCCAAGAAGCTTCCCGGATTTGTGTTGTTAAAAAAATAAAAAAAATTAGAAAAAAATGGTACTACCAGTGTTAGATAGGAAATATTGGGAAGCAGGTCCTGTGGTTTACAGGACGAATATGTAATTTGTTACTGTCTTGCCTTAGGGTCTTATTCTTTTTCTTTTCTTCAACTTTTCCCATTCTTTTTCTTTATCTCCTTGTTTTTTTCTCTTGCTTTTTACTCTTATTTTTCGTCTTCTTGATCTTCTACTTTTTATACTTCTTCTTCTTTTATTCTTCATCTTGATCTTCTTCTTCTGCTTAGTATTTTTCTTCTTCTTCTTCTTCTTCTTCTTCTTCTTCTTTTCTTTTCTTTTTTCTTCTTCTTCTTGATCTGCTTCTTGAACATCTTTTTCTTCTTATTCTTGTTCTTGATCTTCTTCTTAGTCTTCTCCTTTTCTTTTTCTTTTGCTTCTTCTTCTTGATCTTGTTCTTTATCTTTTAATTTTTCTTCTTCTTTCTCTTATCCTTTTTCTTTTTTTATTATTCTTCCTCTTCTTCTTTCTCCTTTTTATTTTTCTTCTTGATCTTATTTTTCTTTTTTTCTGCTTCTTCTTTGTGTTATTATTTTTCTTCTTCTTGATCTTCTTTTTATTATCCTTTTTGCTCCTTTTCTTCTACTTCTTTTTGATCTTCCTCCTTTTTCTTGCTGATTTTCTTCCTTTTTTCTCCTTTCTCTTTTCTTCTTCTTCTTCTTATTTTCTTTTTCTTTTTCATCCCTTTCTTTTGTTTCTGTTTCTTCTTTTTTCTTTGTTTTTTTTTTATTTTGGCTTCAGGATTTTGTCAGAACACCAGTTTTTAGCTTGTGCAAACATTAAGAACATCTAAGCTCATCTTTCTAAGATTTGTAGCGAATGAAAACAAAAATCTAAATAAAATTCATTCACACAAACACAAGCAAGAGCACCCTGCCTGACCTTCGTGTAAATACATAAAATGAAGAAAACGTTTCACAGCAAAATGTAAAGAAGACAATTCTAATGTGGTTCTTGGTAAGACAGACTTACGAATACAAATATAAAACAGTAAGTTTGTGTGTTTTGGAATGGGTTGTTGTGAGTGTAGGATGGTATAATAAATCTTCAAACGTATTGTGCATAAAAATGAATTTTTAGCCAACACACACAGCTTGACTGTATGTATTTTCTCTCAAGGATGCCTGCTACTACCGCTATATTTACAAAGAATTTTTACAGAAGCAAATGTTAATAAGGGAGTGTGAGTGTAAGTGTTTGAATTTGTTAATAGCGTTTTTATATAATTTTTTTTTTTTGTATTTTATACAAATTACATTCTCTAATATTTGATTTCTTTTCTCAGTTTCTCTGGATTGTTCTTTGCGTTTTTCTTTTGCTTCTTATTTAAAAGTAAACTTCTTTAAAACTGCTGTGAATTTGTAACTGTAGGTGTGCTACTGCTTACAGGTCTGTTAATGCATGTGTGTGTGTGTTTAAAGGTTGATGGCAGCAAATCAACCTCCCTGGGTTTGAGTAACACTCGCTGCTGATGTTAATGTTGATGTGTGTTTATGTCTGCTTCTATCTAAATATATTTTTTTATTTATTTATTTATTTTTTTTTTTAATAATTTTTTATGCGTTAAAAGTCTTGTTATTTTTTTCCCTCTGTTTTTTTCTCGCTTGTAAAACAAACCAAAGCGGTTTTATGTTTGGGATCCTGCATTAATTTTCTTATTTTTTTTTAATTTTCTATTGTTGCGGTAGTAGCAATATATTTTCTTTAAAAAAAAAAAACATTTTTTTTTTGGAAAAAGAAGCAGCAGATTTTTCTCTAAATAATTGTAAAGTGAAGGATGCTTTAGCCAGCACATCATTAATATGTTTTTTATGCAAAAGAAGTAAGAAAGAAAAAATTTTATTTTATTTTTGAAAAGAAAAATTTTTAAGTAACAAAAAAAAAAAAAAAAAATTAATGATTCGAAGAAACTTTTGCTTTTTTACTTTGTTATAAAACTGATTTGCTTTATCTTGATTTTTGCTTTAAAAAAACCAATTAAATTTCTGGAAAAAATCCAGCAAAAACACACTTAAAGAAGAATTCGTTACATTTTAACCAATTAAATACATCGGACTTCATTGGACTATTATTATGGTCATGGGCTCTAATTGTAGTGCGACCTTTTAGATCCATTCTGCAGCTCATTAGACTAATTTCAATGAAATTCCTGCTAGAAAATCTTTAGGTCTTTCATAAATTTAGGCCTTCTAAATGATTTCATAAGACATAAACCGTTCTTCTGTATTGACACAAAAACCCGTTTCGAGTTTAGTTTAAGAAAAAAATATGAAAAACACTGAAGAGCTGCGCACTAGGAACATGTGTAATAAAGAGTGATTTTTTTTGCTATTATCTTTTTGGCAACACTAGTTTTGACAGCTCACGCACGTTTTGTATCTTGTGTCACTGTCAAACATCTTCAGTTTGGTCTATAATTTAATCATGAATCGTCTTACAAACGAACAACGCTTGCAAATTATTGAATTTTATTACCAAAATGCGTGCTCTGTTAAGAAAGTTCATCGCGCACTTCTTCCATTTTATGGTCAGTTTAATCGACCTACTGAGGCTTCTATTCGGGCTATTGTAACAAAATTTCGCACCAAATTTACATTGTTGGACATTAAACCACCAACACGCTTACGTAGAGTGCGAACTGAAGAAAATATCGCAGCCGTATCGGCCAGTGTTGGTGATGACCGTGAATTATCGATTCGGCGCCGTTCGCAGCAATTGGGCCTCTGTTACTCCATTACGTGGAAAATTTTGCGGAAGGATTTGGGTGTGAAGCCTTATAAGATACAACTGGTGCAAGAATTGAAGCCAAACGACCTGCCACAACGCCAAATTTTTGGTGAATGGACTCTTGAAAAGTTAGATGAAGATCCACTTTTTTATCGAAGAATTGTGTTCAGCGACGAGGCTCATTTCTGGTTGAATGGATACGTGAACAAGCAAAACTGCCGTATTTGGAGTGAAGAGCAGCCAGACGCATTGCAAGAGCTACCAATGCATCCACAAAAAGCAACCGTTTGGTGCGGATTATGGGCTGGCGGCATCATTGGGCCGTATTTCTTCAAAGATGATGCGAATCACAACGTTACTGTGAATGGTGAGCGCTACCGTGCGATGATAACAAACTTTTTTTTGCCCAAAATGGAAGAGCTTGACTTGCATGACATGTGGTTTCAACAAGACGGTGCCACATGCCACACAGCACGCGAAACAATGGACCAATTGAGAGGCGAGTTCGGTGAACAGTTTATTTCACGCTTGGGACCAGTCAATTGGCCGCCCAGATCGTGCGATTTAACGCCTCTAGACTATTTTTTGTGGGGCTATGTTAAGGCTAATGTCTATAGGGACAAGCCCGCTTCGATTGACGCACTGGAAGCCAACATTGCCAACATTATTCGTGAGATACCGGCCGAAATGTTGGAAAGAGTATGCCAAAATTGAACTAAGCGGATGGACCATTTGAGGCGCAGCCGCGGCCAACATTTGCATGAAATAATCTTCAAACATTAAATTATATCGACCCAACTATCGATCCAAATAAATATTTCATGCATTTTTCTGAATTTTATGTGTTTTTTTTTTTTAAATTTCCGATAGTTCTTATAAAATCACCTTTTATTTTATAATAAAAAGTTTTTAGAAGCGATTTCAAGTATGCTTATGCAGTCCTTTAATAAACACCACCCATTTTTTTTTTTTTGTGTTTTAAACTGTCTTATCTTTCTTTTTCTTTCTGTAGGTTTGCGTGTTGCCCTTGTTCTTGGCTATTTGTTGACTCTTTATGTTAAAATAAATAAACGAAATTATTTCCATTAAAATAAAACTGTAAATCTAAAACTAATATTAATGCCTCCAAGTCCATTTCTACTACGCACTTACATACGTAAACAATATTACAAGCGAATATACACACAAACACTCACATACAAAAATACACAGTTACTTACACACATTAAGTAGTCAAGCAGTCAGTCAGTTAGTTGTTTGTTGAAAAGGGAAATGTTAAACGGAAAATTCTATGACAGCCTAAAGGCAAATAGTGATTGCACAGATGTGTGTCTAAGCGTAGCTATGTATGTGTGTGTGTCTGTGTGTCTCTCGTGTGTTTTTGCTGGTGGGTGTGCATGCAAGTGTTGGGGAAAAATTCATGCTGCTTAATAGAATAATTGCGTACAACAATCCATTTCACAAAACCTTCAAAACAAAAACTCATCAAGTCCAGTTAAGCAAACATTTTATCACTCACTCTCTACTCGCTATCATTCACGTAATGAAAATAGACACAATAAATGTAATACACACATACATACTTAGATTTATTTATGGCATTCTATAGCTAGTAATAGTAGGGAATTCACGAAGCAGGTTTTTTCTCTATTTACAAAATTCAGCTGTTGTGTGTGACGTCAATCTAGATCCAGAACAATATCTATTTTTTTTATACTTCTTAATAACAATATGCTTGTGCATAGCTATGACTTTAATCTAGATACTGAAATTTGTAAAGAAAGAAATAACTTTGCTGAAAGCGTAATCTTCTGTTTTTTTTTCACAGTGCAACACCTAAAATGGAAACTTCTTCTAGTGTGGAATTTATCTCAAAGAAACTAAGAAAACATCTTGGCTAAGATTTGATTTTTCCAAAGATCATGCAATTTTTCTCAAACCAATTGGAATTTTGTTTGCCTGTCTTCTACACAATTGTAGCTATAGACTAGGAGAAAACAAGTGTAGAACAAACGAACCTGAAAAAACTGCATGTGGTGACTCTAAAATGCCAAGAAGTTTCATTTTTAATATTTTTTTTTTTAATTTGCTGAGCATACGATTTTTGTATTGATTTTTAAAAGCAGCGTTGTGAATACCCCTACTAATGTGACCTTTCAAGTATGTAAGTGTGTGTTATTTATGTCCAGTTAGTTGCTTGTAAATAAAGAGAAGCAAAATTACTTAGTTTTCTTAACCTTAGCCTCCAGCTAATCTATTTATCTTCCAACTTATTGGCCTATTCAATGAGCAGGTAATTTTATATGGGCTCAATTAAAATTTACAGGTTCTCTACTCTGCCAAGAGATGCGTTTCTTAAATAATCAAGAGTTATAATTTTTTAAAGTGTCATAAGTCCATTAAAAACAAATTAATTAGCTGTAAATTTAGTAGATAAACAAGAATTAAGCTGTTATTTTTGAAAGTGGCATAAGTCCACTTTAAAAAAATTTTTTTCTCAGCGCTAATTTTAGTAAAAATATATTTAAAATTTTTTATTTTCAAGTTTTTGTTTTTTTTATTGTTTTAAACTGTAAAAAATCTCAGTTTTTTTAATGTTAGAGCCGTTGTTTTTAAAGTGATATAAGTCCACCTTAAAAAAAAATTAGTCTACCAAATTTTATTTAAGATGGTGTCTGAATAATTTTTAATTTGAAGTGGACTTATACCACTTTCAAAAATAACGGCTCAAATGGTGTAATATTTATCACATTCTTTACTCTTGTACAAGTTAATACTCTTCTTAAGAGATCCATAGTTAGCGATTTGCAATAGATCCTTCCTTACGATCACTTTAAATCATCCATAGTATCCTGTTTGCGTGTTTTAACATTTTATTCATATAAAGTAATCTTCTGTAACATTAAGCTCCCTTCAACTGTCTACATTGCTTTAAAAATTCCTTACCAAATTCCTTAACGATAGCTTTGTAATCTGTGAAAAGCAGCTTACAGAACACGTATTTCAATTGATCACTTAACCATTGGAAACAAGTTTAATAATCGCAGCATATTGAGTTTAAGCTTAGTCGAAATTTTATTGGACTACAATGCAAATTGTTGCAAACATTATTTGCTTCTACATAACTTTCTCTAAACAGCAATAGTATTTTAGCAAGTTGAGCTCTCTTAGTGGCTACGAAATCATTGAAATGTATTTGCTATCCTGGGCCATTTGCTTAATTTTTCTTGTCTTTTTTTTTTTTTTTTTTCTTTATGTTGCAGCATTTGCAGTATTTAGACAATTGGCGTCCGCCTTTGTGTTTGAGCTTTCGCAATAAACAGAAGGCATTTGTGTTTGCAGTAATTGAAAGTAATTAATTGTTTGCAAGAGCAACAATAAAACTAATAAAACAAATTTATTTAATCGGCCAGAGTAATTGGAAAGCATAAAAAGATCGTTTCTTAAAAGTCGTTCTGTTGGATATCTTGAGCTCTCTTGGTACATTAATGTGTGTCCTATGGGATAAAGTCTCTATTATTTATAACCCAATAACGCACAGAAAACACCTTCAGTTGGGAGAACTAAACTTGTTTCCAGTCAAACATTCATTTGCGATAATCAAATTTTTCAGTTGTAGCAACTAGAATTCGATAATACAGGCCAACAATTAATTCTGTTAAAAATATTTCGAGCTGTAACACTGAATTTCTACATTCAAGATTAAAAAATTTGTTTATCACAACTGAATTTTTGATTGAAAACAAATTTAGTTCTTACAACCGAATTTGTTTTCTGTGTGAATAATCCAAATTGTCGCATTAAATATCGAATGAAAGAGATGGAAATTTTTCACATAATTTGTTAAATCAGTGAAAGAATTTTAATAAAATCGTTTCATTTTTCTTTCAGTGTATTAAATAAATTTTAATAAGGATTTAAAAAGCCGAATTGCCATACTCGTGATCGAAAGCCCCTAACAGCCGGGCCAGGATATTAAACGTTATCGTTCACTTATGTAATCAGCCGCAACACAAACACCAAATATTTTTTATTAAAAATGCAAAATTTAATACTCGATTACATGCTTGAACTGTTGTATTTGAAAGCCCATTTTTTTCATGTTAGCGTTTAGGTTAAGTTAGGTTAGACAGGGCGCCCAAATAAGAAAAACAGAAACTGGGTGCTCTTCTGTCCACTGATATATTAAATTTATGTAAAAATAAGCAAACATCTGTTATTGCTGTAGCTTTTCTTACCAATATTCTGAATCTGAATTTTTTTTATTTTACGAAATTATGAAAAGAAAAAAATTTTAATTCCACATTGTTTTTAAATTAAAGCGAACGATAACGTTCGACATGGTGAAACAGGTTGTTAGTTTTTGTATGCAATAATTCAAAATTTTTCATTAAAATAATGAACTTTTTATTAAATTAAAGAATTTTTCTTTAAATGAATGAATTTTTCCTCAAATTAATGAATCTTGCATCAAATTACTAAAATTATTTTATTAAATGAATAAATTTTTTCAATCAAAATAATGAATTTTTTTCATTAAAATAATGAATATTTAATTGATTTAATGAAATATTTCATTAGTTTAATTAAACCTGTCATTTATTGAAAAATAATGAATTTTCCATTTGATTAAAAAAATTTATTATTATTATTTAACTGATTCAATATTTTCCTTGAATTAATGAAATTATTTCATTACAAAAATGAATTTTTCATTAAATTAAGGAATTTTTCATTAAATGAATTTTGCATCAAATTACTAAAATTATTTCATTATAAGAATGAATTATTCATTAAATTAAAGAATTTTTCATTAAATGAATTTTGCATCAAATTACTAAAAAAATTTTTCATTATAAAAATTAATTTTTCATTAAATGAATTTTTCATCAAATTACTAAAATTATTTCATTAAAAGAATGAATTTTTCATCAAATTAATGAAGTTTTCATTAAAATAATGAATATTTTATGGAGTTAATGGCATTATTCTAATGAAACCTATCATTAATTGAAAAATAATTATTTTTTTTTTTGATTCATGTTCACATAAGAACCCTGTGGTAACTCCTTTTTACTAAAGAGTATGCAAAAGCATAGACAAACATCAAGATTAAAAAGACAGAAGAGTCATCAAACTGTCGCCGAGAAGAGAATTTCTGTGCTTTTGTTTAATGTTGCAACAAATTACTTAAATATAAAATCAAAATTAAATTAAAATGAATAAATTATAAACTAATTAATTCGTGAAACATTTATTATTAATGAAAACATGAATTCAAATTGTTTCATTGATTTAATGAAATATTTTACTAATTATATGAATATTTTTATTATACCTGATTATGAGTGATGTTGTCGTGACGAAGACAGTGATATGTGGCAACGCCCGCCATTAGCTTGTCGTAAGTTCGACTACGACAGCGACACTCGTAATTAATTTGATTTTGAAAAATTGTTTCCACAACTTTTTTTTTTTTTATTGAAAGAATTCCTTTAAAATTCTAGCTAAAAAGACAAAAAAAGCAAAGCAGAGAGACAAAAAGAAATTATCAACCTCTAACAAAACATATTTGCTATCGTCAGCATTGTGTAGACAACAGACGGCTAAAACAAACTTAAACCGAAAAGAATCAACAAACACAAAAGTATTACGAAACGTTTCGCATGCAACTCCAACTCAATTCCATTCAAAACTCACATCCGATGTGATTTTAAGTGAATGATACAATGCAACCAACTACTTTTAGTTTTTTTTCTGTTTCTTTTTTTTTTAACGAATAGAATGGAGTAGAAGAACAGCAGCAACAAACAATGACAATGATGATGATGTTGTTGATTATTGTTAAATTAAATATAAACGACATTGTATACACAACATGCGGCAAACGTCAAATGTAAACGTCACACACAAACGTAATACGCTGCTTTGCTAACAGGCTTCCAGATTACGTTAGCAAACTGTTATTCTTCTCATTTCCCATTCACTCATTTAATGATATTTTGTTATTGCAATTTTGCTGTTGTTGTATGTGATGATGTTTTGGGGCTGGCTGGCTGGCTGGTTGGCACTCACTAGCTTTTTTTTCTTGCTTGCTAGTTTGCTGTATTTTTTCCCCACATTTTAAATTGTTTTGCTTGTTGTTGATGGTGGCCGTGTTTCACAGACTGGGTAGTAGCAGCAGTTGTAGTAAAAGTCGCTGCTAAGTTTCAGTATGAACTACTAGCAGTAGATAAACTTTTTAGCCCATCACCACAGATACAGTAGATTGAGTTTAAACCAGGCAGGGGCTTTTAAAGGATTTATATACTCTGCTAAGTGTTTTCTTTGTGTGTGTGTGTGTGCATTTTTTCTTATTTTATTTTCATTTTAATTCTTTAATTACTCTTTTATGTCTGAATTTGTAAAAGATGTTTTAGAATACTTAGTTCATAATTTTGTTGGTAACATTTTTAGGCCTGGGCTGGCAACTGCAATTGCTTTAAAATAGAAATAGTATTTGAAATTTTTATTATTTTATTAAGTAGAAAATCTTATTAAAAGATTTTTTAAATTATTTTATTGAAGTTTTTAAAATTTTCTTCAATTTAATTAAAATTATGCAGCAAGCGTGGGTCTAGTGGAAGTCAAAAAAATAAGTGAATAATATAATTTGTGACCTTGATTAAGTCAATTAAATTTTTAATTGTTTAATTTCAATTTTTATTTGGATCATTAAAATTTTTTGTTAAGTTTCAATTTAATTTTTAAATCAATTAATTTTTTAATTTTAATTTTAATTGAACAAATTAAGTTTTTAATTAAATCAATTATATATTTCCATCAATATGAACATTTTTTTAATAAAAATATTTTTTCTGTGTAACAAATTTAAAAAAAAATTTCTCTGTGAAAGATCAATAACATTTAAAAATGGTAACAAGAGCTTAGACATCGACAGCCATTCTTTACGTTACAGTTTATATGTAAATATAAGCGGGCAGAGTTTTCATTTCTGCCATTGACGTCGAATCGATTTATTTAATTATACAATTATACACGGTAGCGACAAATCTACAACAAACATTTAAATGCAAAAACAACAGGCGCTTCTTCTCTCTTTTTGTGTCAAACACATATACTGCTAAAAGAGAAAATATCAATGTAATCCCCTCATAAACTAACACTTTCTATGTATGGATGGGTACAAAACATCGGCTCGCAAACAAATATTGATTTACTAAAGATAGCAGGAGATGTATGCTGTTCTACTGTCAGTACCTTGTTAATTCTGCCATGACAGCGACGATATTCTTTCATTCGTTGTTGGTGTTATTGCATCATTTAGAGAGCATGTTGTATGAAATCTATCCTCTCCTTAGATGGACGATTATGTGCTTCATAAAATTCAAAAAAGGAATTTTAACTCGGTAAAATATATGAGCCTCACTTTTGAAACTTTTCAGTTCCACAGAAATTTACTTAAACAAATTTTTTGTTTTGTTTTAATTTTTCTGTTTTTGCACAAGCTCTTACGCTCTTTTGTATTATACTCGTATCAAAAAAGGCCTTAGACTTTTTTATAAATATTTTTTTAATGTAGAGTCCTCTGATTGCCAGCTTTACAAATTCTTTTAAAAAAAGTTTTTTTTTTAGATAAATTTCGCTGCCACAATTTTCATGCTGGCAAGAAGCTTGAGTTTTGTAATGCCTTTCTGAATTAAATTGTATGTGTGTACATTTTCTTACCGCAATTACCAAAGGACCTGTGAAACACCAACACCAATGTACAAACGCATAAATTGCAAAACTGTGCATAAATATTTACACAGATTACGCTGTTCCATTTTAACTGACTGCTGTTCTATTATTTTGCTACTGTTGTTGTTGTTGTGGTTATGCTACACCCGCTGTAGCTTAAAATTGTTGTTACTCAAAAAAAGTAAAATTTAAAACTCTTGCCTGATTCTGAGATTCTGTGATTTTGAAAACAAATTTACAGGCTGGTCATTAAGAACTTGGTCATTTGCTAATAAAATTTGTGTGTTAATAAATACGGTGTTTCTATTGAGATCATTTGTGGTCACACTGTTGAAAGGAAAGTTTATGTGTTTTGAAAATTTTGATTTTGCTGTTTTTTAAGGGAGGCCACTCTTCCAGGGACATTTTTTTCATTGCATTCAATTTGTTCAGTTTGTAGTTGTTGTTTATTCGAGGACGTTTTTTAGTTAAGAAAAAAATTTAAGTTTGAATTTTTGTGAGTCTGCGTAGGTATTAGTTTGAGTTAAAATATTTGTTTGTTTGAAATAGGTGGGATTAGACTACAGAGGGCACCCCAATAAGAAAAACAGAAAGGGGGCTCACCTCTATAAGACTAAGAATGAAGAAGAATAGCGATAGAAAAATGTCAAAAAAAATAGAAGGCAGAAGGGTATAGAGAAAAAGGAAAATAGTAAGAGAAGAAACAGTGAAACGACTCCGTAAACCAAACTAATTAAGACCACTACCTGTAACAAAAGTTGCTATACAAATCCGCTAAGCCTTTTTTACTAGTCTGCAGAAAATAACAACACGTCAGGAATCGAACTTGAGACTCCCAGATTGATAGATTAGCACACTACCCACCAATCTTTAGGGCCACTTACTGCTTGCTGCTTTCAAAGAAGCTAAATAGCATGCCGCTCTCTTAAATCCACAGAACAGTCAGATTCTGCAGTTAGTGCTAACTGAAGTAAAGCTCACGCTGGTCTTAAGTGACCGGAAAAGGCAGAGTCTTCTTCCTTTTTCTTTTTCTCCAAGTCCTAACAATTTCTACAGTAATCATTTGGTGTCAAATAAATTTTCCTCGCATTATTGGTAAAACTGCCAATGCGTTTCTTAACTGGGCTTATCAGAGTCTCAGTAAGCCCTGTTGTGATTTCTATCCAGTCTAGACTACATTATTCTCACTATACTGCTTGTATGTGGTTCTATTTATTTGTACGTAAAAAATACTTTCGATCTGCTGTTTGCAGACAGAGAGAGAGAGAGAGAGAGAGAGAGAGAGAGAGAGAGAGAGAGAGAAAGAGAAAGAGAAAGAGAAAGGGAAAAGGAAACAGAGAGGGAAGAGAGAGAGGGATATCGATATCCTGCCCTGAAAGCCTCGACCTGTCTCTTGCCATATTAGCTGTTCTACAGTGTCCTACAGACCTTAATAAGGCCACGTTAGCTTATTTAAGGATGTCTGGGATTCTTACACCTGATTGTATGGTGAATAGATACCCACTAAAGATCTAATTGCGGCTCGAATACGAATATTCCTGTCAAATATTCCATCTGCTGATTTTCTGATTGCCCTTAGTTCAGCTTGCTTAAAGCTTTTTCAACTTAAATTTTATTTAAAAAAAAAATATGAAATTCTCTAGGACAGTGTTTATTAGCTTGAGCCAAAATATTTGCATTCGATATCGCATAAATTCATATGAAATAATTGAAAAATTTCGGTGCAGGTTAATCCATATTGAAAGCCAAAGTTTCACCTCAGTTATTAATTCGATTTTGATCGATTTGGTTTTGCAGTACATTTTGAATTGAAAGGAAACCCAAGCGATACTTTCATGTTAAAACTTCAAACTCAATTGAAGCTTTTTAATAAAAAAAACTGAATCGATTTTCATTTTGAAATTAAAGGGTTCATTAAATACGAGTATGTATTTCGATTGGTATTTCAGAAAGAATTTTCAATTCAAAAGAAAAATCCAACAGAGCTGTATTTTGAGGCTAATTTTAAAAATGTAAATATTTTTTTAAATTGAAAATTCTCTGGGAATCCTTAGAGTTTGAAGAAGATTTGCCTGCAGTCATCAGGAAATTTTACTTCAAATCGAAATGAAATTGTTGGTTTTTGTACTCTATCGAATTTAAAGTGATATATATTTTTTTTAATCAACCTACACACACACACACATCCACAAACACCCATAGATTGTTTTACAAATTGAACTTGCCTCTAATCATCAGGAAATCTTACTTCTAATTGAGTCATTTTTTTTTTATAACGAAACCCGAAATAAAACTCTTGACTTTTATAAATCGCATTTACTTGTAAATGGTAGATTGTTTTGCAAACATAGGGGAGGGGCATAATTTTTCTTAGAATATTTTAGTTGTGTGTGTCTTGAATACTTTTTCGTTTTAATTTAAATTTTTAATTTCTTTCTTCTCCTCCTTTTTTTTTTCTTTGCAGACATCTTTTGAACAACATATTTTCCACATCAAGAAATCCAGGTAAGTTTTAACAAATTTTTGCAAATAAGAGTTTTAAAATAAATATAAAAAAAATCCAAAAACAAAAACAAATTGTCATCTAGAAATACAACAGCAGAGCAAACAACATTTACATGTAAATTAAAAACACCACGTGCTTATAAAATATTAGCAACAACAACAAATTCTTGTCAAAATCTATTTCAAGCGACAATTTCATTAAATTGTAATTTTCTTTTTGGGGCGGGGGTGGGGGATAGGTAGGAGGTTATAATATCAGCAGTGCCAAATTAACATTAAAATTTTGTTGTTTTTGTTTGAAAGTGAGTGAAAGAAAAGAAAGCAAGAAAGCAAAGACATTTTGTGTTAAAGTAACTTAATTAAATGTTAACTCTTATACAACAACAAACACACACACACACACGCTTATTCGTGTAAAGTAAAAAACTTAAATTTATTTGGAATTGTGTGGCTCTACTTTTAAAACAAAAAGCAGATTTTGTTTAAGAAGGAGTGGGTGTAACGCATTTGTCTCAAGTCAAAGACAAAGAACTCGATAAACTTAATTAAAGAAAGCTAAAGATTTAAGGAAAGATTCCAGTTTTAAACACTCGTCTTTATAAATAAAATTCATTTTCTGTGTGTGATTGTTTTCTCTAAAAAATTTTTTTATTTTCCCATGAATTTCTGTGTATGCTAAACGATTGTTATCAGTCATGTTCTGAACGATTTTTAATGCACGTAAATAATTTTTGTGGTTTTCTGAATTTTACTTTTCTAAGTCACATGCTTATATTTTTTATAGCTGCCACGGCCATTTTAGCTCTTCAATAATTAAAAATCAATTTTTGAAATTTTATATATATATTTTTTTACACTTCAAGCAAGTTCGCCACGCCCACTTTTCAATGGAATTATTTAAATTGGCTTCTAAAAAAATCAACTAAAATGAAAAATAATAGAAAATAACCTTACGCCTTCTGCAGGTCATTTCTCTGTTTACAAAATTCAATTCTCTAGCTACACGTTATATATTTTGTGTAATTTTCCAAATCATCCGATATTTTATTGTCTAACAGCATATAAATATAAATGAGAATCCCAAAATAACGCTTTAAATTTTTTTTAAATAAAAAACCGCTCAGTTACCCCAGCTGTGGCTCAAAAAGAAAATCATTCCCTTCATGACTTACAATACCAGGCCTTCAATTTATTTATATTTAAATTGAAGCGCAATCTTTAAAGAACTGCTTTTTTAAAAGCCCTTTTATTTTTTGCTTTCCTTCGATGAAATCTCTGCTTTACACACACGTTGCTACGTATGTTGGTACCCGTCCAAATATTAATATTCTATTTATGTCTTTTATCTTTGCTTGAGCTCGTGTATGTCACAGGACTGCTATAAAAATAACCTTTCATATGCTGTGACATTAAAAAAAAAGGAAAGAAAATAAGAAAGAAAGTTTTCTTAAGTCTCTTATTAAAAGACACCAACTCAAATACTCGTACATACCCAGCCAGTCTGAGAGCTAAGCAGTAGATGTGGCAATTAAATCAAGGTAAAGCTGATTATTTAGGGTGTCTAATAGCAAGCGGCCACTGAAGTGGCTGACTGACTATGTGGCTAAAAAGAGTGCGGATAATTCTTCTGCGAAGTAAACAATAACTCTATTTGTGTTAACTACAGGAAAGATATAAAACGAAGTATGTAAGATTTTTTTAGAAGCGAGGCGAGAATGCGGCTGTCAAAGAAACTCATTAGCGCCTAACGCATTGGGGCAGATTTTATGTAGAAGCCACATCAAACTCTATACTGAAATGTTGAAATTCAACTAACACAAGCCTAAAATTGCTGTAGATTATAACGACTCTTGTCGTTTCTGGCAAGAAAGACTAGAAACAGAGAAGACTAGGTTTACGTGGCACTCTAAAGGCCTTCAATTTAAATGGCAAGATTTCGCTGGTTTGCCCAGGGTTGGGAAGATGTAGATTGAGCTATCTAGACAGTCGGACAGTGGCCCCAGAAGACTTACGTAAAATTAATTCATGAAGAATTGTTTTAACTGGGAATAGGACTGCACAAAAGATGTTACAGCTCGCGATGCAATTATAATAAATTAATTAAATTGAAGATAGTGGGTTCGTTACTGCTTAGAGTGTGGGAGTATTGGGAATCATTAATCAAGAATGATACTTAAGGAACCAACAGTTTAATAATACTAAAAAAACTCTGGAAGTACACAGATTACAAAATGTAGCACCTTGAAAAAACCAAAAGCAAAGAGAGGCAGCGAGAAAATGTAAAGGAAAAAAGAGCGAATAGGGGAAGGAGAGAGTGAAAGAGAGCGAGAAAGAGTGAGAGAGAGAGTGAAAGAGAGACAGAGCGAGAGAGATGGAGAGAGAGAAATCGAGTGAGACAGAGAGAGCGAGTGAAAAAGAGAGAGTGAGAGAGAAGAGAGCGAGTGAGAGAGAAGAGAGCGGGTGAGAGAGAAGAGAGCAAGTGAGAGAAGAGAGCGAGTGAGAGAGAAGAGAGCGAGTGAGAGATAAGAGGGCGAGTGAGAGAGATCGATAGAGAGAGTGAGAAAGAGCGAGAGACGGAAAGCGGAAGGCGGAATCACCTAGCCTCCCCGTTTTTTCATTTACGTACAAAATTATTTAATTTAAATTAAACTTTCTTTCATTTTTATCTTGTTGAGTCTGGCTTAAATGTCAGCTTCCTACAGTTTGTCATGAATATTGCAAGTATCTTTGTTTGAAAATTCATTAAAGACTTGCATGGGCTGCTCCTTAAAGCTCGTCAAAGAATTTCTGCTGGAGATTCGATAACGAACAAAATGTTAACGCAATTTTAATGGAAATTGTTTTTGAAAGCGAATGCCATAATTTGTTTCCATATCTTGTATGCTTAACGAGTTTGTGTCTTAAAACCACGAACTGCTGGGTAACTTGCTTAGAGTTCATACATATTTAAACTCACTTAAAGGCACATATTGTCAAAGAAAGCTGTTAAATAAAGTTGGCAACACTTAATGTCTTCCTAGAATACAACAACAACAGCAAACAACACAATGAAAAACAATAAAATAAAGAAAATGAAAAATAAAACAAATACAAGATGAACGAACACCAACAACAATGCCAACACCAACACTAACACCAACACAATGTAAAATAAAAGCTTAAAAACAAAAAAGCAAAAAGACAGAGTAGAACGACAAGCAGGCAGCACAACAGCCATAACAAAATCCTAAAAAAACAAACACACAAAGACAAACGGCATATTGAAGCAAAATACATACATACAGCGAGACAGACTGATACACACACACAGATACACATACATACTTCTGTACTGACTGGGTTCTACTACAACAGATTTGCTAATAATAAAGAAGCCAAAAAGCACAAAATTGTAACAAAAAAAAAATACAAAAAATCAACATCAATAGCATCATCATCTTCAATAACAGATACAGAGTTTAGTTAAATACTTGTAAGTGTGAGTGTGTACATGCCTTTACTGTACAATTTCTACAAATAAACTTGTGAGCCGAGAAAAACAATTTCATTTGTGAACGCATAAACGTGTACTTATGGCTTGAATATCCTTTTTTCGTATTGCTATTGAGACAAACATACGCACTTAAATGTCAACATATTGATATCACTCATACGTGCCGGCACACACATATTTAATCATACGTAAAGAATAACGAGTGTGCTAGACAACCCAACCAACATAAAAACAAAAATTTATTAGTAAATTTATATCATGGTTACATTTTTAATTAAAAATTTGTAAAGATACCCTAAGGAAGCTACTTAAAGTTGAAAAGAAATAATTTTAATCCGATCTTAAGCTTGAAAAAACTAGACGTTTTACAGCAAATCAAGAATTAAATACAACTAGTTTTATGTAGATTATTTTTTAATTCTGGCAGAACTTAGGGGAAGACACACATAACCTCACATAGTACAGATGGTAATAGATCCTGGGTTTTTTTCCTTTGAATTGCGCTATATATGGCCTTTGAAAGAAAGTTTTAACTCTCGTACAGCTGAGTTTTTTTTTTAAATTTATGATCTCCGTTAATAAATTGTGGCTGAAAAACTTATTAACGTCTCTGTGAGAACAAATTGTGGCGCTACATATTGAGCCAGCCTATCAATCTGCAGGTCACAGGTTCGATTCCTCGACTTGATCAAAGTCACCAGTGTTCTTTAAAAAATGTGAAATAAATAAATAAAATAATTTCATTAGAGCTTTCATAAGCAGGACCTATTTGCTTTACTTTTTTGTTATTTTTTCTAGACTAATCGCCAACATTTTTTTTTTTTGTTTGCGTTGGTTGTTTTTAAAATTCATTACAATCTTTACGTTTTAAAATGTGCTTTAATCGTGCCATCATCATTTGAAAAACGATTTTACCAAAAAAAAATAAAAAAATAATTTTTTTTTAGTCTCGCCTTCCTTAACGTTTATTTCTGTGTTGTAAAAGTAAATTAAAAACAAAAAACAAACAAACAAAATCGACCCAACCAACAACAACTACAACATTCCAGAAAGCAAAAAGTTTACATCTAAATCCTGTGTGTGTATTAAACGGCTGCACAAGCATACTTGAAAGCCACCCATAACTACAAACATTTGTAATATTTTATATTAAAAAGTGCTTGTAAGCCATTTGAAGTATGCATGTGCAGCCCATTAGTGTGTATATGGATGCATGAGTTAGTGTCTATATAAGTAAGTGTGGGTATGTGTGTATGGCTGTGTGAGTAAGTGTGTGCTGGAGAGCAGCAAAATAATAATAAAAAAAAAACGAAAGCATTTGTTACACTATTTTTGTGGGTTTTTAAACATAAACAAATACGACAACACAGGCCTAGACAAAAATTCAGGTGCTGTACCAGTTTTAATTGCTGTTATGGGCTAGAGAAAGGGAATGACAGATTATGCATGTGTTTCCCACAGAATGTTTGTTAGTAAAATACAGAAGTTTACATTTTTAATAATTTTTTAAGCAAAAATTATCTTGTTGACTCGCTACATACATCTGCTTCAGGCTACAGATGAGTGAAAATCCTTAAAAGAAAGTTTTGTTTAAGCAAACGAAATAAACACGAACACTTGACTAGCCTTTGGCGTTATTTTATGTTTAAATGCTAAAAGCAACAAATACAAGTTCACATAAAAATTTACAAATATTTCTCATACATTAATACGCAGCTGTTTTCTATACTCACGCACAGCCTTAAAGAAGGGCCTTCAGTAGCTGTTAAAAACTTTTGACTCCCAGCTTTCCACAGAGATTTTGCTTGGTGCAAAAAACGAGTATAAAGCCATTACCCTGACTTTGACACCCTAAGCAAAGTGGACATGTTTGTGTTAATATTACAAGTATTGTATTTTAAACACAAGTACGAGGTGGGCTTTAGAATAATCTTAGGCCAAATAATTTTTTTCCATTTCGAAAAGCAATAAAACAATTTTATTTTTTTTTTTTAATATGAAAATTTCGCTATTAAATGAGAATATTTTACCTCTGCTTGGATACATTAAAAAACTTGCTTTTATAAGAATATCCTTTTTTTACAATAAAAAAAACTGCTGTATTTCTCACCAAACAAAGGCTCTTTATACTAAATGAGTAATTGATTCGTCTACAAAATTTATAGGAAAAATATTTATTAGATTTTTTAAAAGGTTTTTGAAGAATTTTCTACACTGAAGAATTTTCGTTCATATATCCGGCGAATTTTGTCATTAAGCAAATGAAAAATCCATTCATTTACAATCTGTCACACGTTTCATTAACATTTCATTAAGTCTATGAAATATTTCATTAAATCAATGAAATATTTCATTAAGTCAATGAAATATTTCATACATATAGTGCAATAAATTTGTTTAATTCAGAGAAAATTTCATAAAAAAGTTTCATTAATTCAATGAAATATTTCATTAATTCTATAAAATTTTAGGGAATTTTCATAAAAATTTTCTATGAAATGTTTTCGTTCACATATCCAGCGATTTTGTTTTTCATTAAGCAAATGAAAAACTAGTTCAAATACGTTTCATTAATATATCATTAATTTAAAGAAATGTTTCATTAATTTAATTAAATACTTCATTGAGTTAATGAAATGTTAATACGTTTAATAAAGGAATTTTTTTACATAGTTAGATATTCATTTATTAAAAAAAAAATTGCATTAATTCAATGAAATATTTCATTAATTTAATGAAATATTTCATTAAATCAATGAAATATTTCATTAAATCAATGAAATATTTCATACATATAATGCAATAAATTTTTTTAATTCAGAGTAATTTTCAGTCATTCAATAAAATAGTTTCATTAATTCAATGAAATATTTCATTAATTCAATAAAATTTTATGGAATTTTCATACAATTTTTCTACACCGAACTGTTTTCGTTCACATATCCGGCGAATTTTGTCATTAAGCAAATGAAAAAATCCATTCACTTACAGTACGTGACATGTTTCATTAAACTAATGAAATATATCATTAATTTAATGAAATATTCATGAGTTTAATGCAAAAATTTTTTAATTCAATAAAATTGTCTCATTAAATCAATAAAATGTTCATTCATTTTATGAAATATTGATTAATTTTATGAAATATTCATTTATTTAATAAAATAATTTCTTTAATTCACTGAAAAATTCAATAATTCACTAAAAAATTCATTAATTACCTAACAGAAAATTCATTAATTCAAAGAAATATTTCATTATTTTAGTGAAATATTGCCTTAATTCAAAAAAATTTTTGTTCATTTAATAAAATCATATTTTTAATTTATTGAAAAATTCATTACTTTACTGAAAACTTCATTAATTCACTGAAAAATTCATTATTTTAATGAAATATTTCATTAATTAAATAAAATAATTATTTATTTAATAAAAAATTCATTAATTCACTGACAAATTCATTAATTCAATGAAATATTTCATTAATTAAAAAAAATAATTATTCATTTAATAAAAAATTCATTAATTTTTTTAATTCAGTGAAATATTTATTCATTCATTGAATCAATAAGACACTTTTAATGAAATCATTTTCCAGGATTTATGCCACATTTTTCTCTCAGCGTATATGATTCAATTATGCGTTTTTTAATAAACAGTCCTCTAGAAGGCAAACTACAATTTGCTTGGTGACAACTGAAAAACTCTGTAACCAAAGCGCAACATCTTCTATGGAATTTTGGGCTCCAAAAATAAAATTTTTAAAAAACCCTTCAAAAAATAATCAAATTAAAAAAGTTGTACTTGCAACCAAATACTTACAAAACTCATACGCTCATCATACCCCTCCCCAAGGTCTTACCAGTTCTTCTCATTCATGATATTTCTTGCCGTATGGAATTAAATTTTTTTTATTAAAACACAGAAAATAAAAAAGAAAAGAAAGTTAGAAGAGAAAATTAACCACAAACTGCAACAACAACATTTACTTGCCAAAAAGAAAGAAAAAGTAAAACCCTAAAATATGCTTCAACAGCATGTGAGCTTTGGATGTGTGTGTGTGTGTGTGTGTGTGTGTGTGATTGTATTAAAATACAATTTAAAAAACAAAAATATTAAAAGTTTTATTTTTATAACCGCAAGCAAAACTTACTTATATTTTGTTGTTGTTATTGTTGTAGATTTTTCTTTTCGCTCAACATTTTTTTTGGTTCTTTCGTTACAAGTTGTGTTTCAGTTTTTATCGTTATTGTTAAGTTTTTACGGCTTAAAAAAACAATTTGCCTACATGGGGCTACTAAAAATATTCACTGTTAACAGTTAGTCAAAATATCTTACCAAGCCAACCAAACGTTACACTTAAACACACATTTAAACCATCGCATATGTGCATACCCAGCAGACCATGTCTGCCAGGAAAACTTAACTGAATAAGAAAAGGACAAGTCAAGTCAATTTTATATATCCTGCAAGATCAAAAAAGTCTTTATATAGTTAAAGCGAAATATCGATATAAAAACCAATAATTATGATCCGACCTCAAGCTTAAACAAAATTGGAATAAAAGAAGAAAAAGATCAAAGAAACTTACAAATAAAAAAACTCTGACATTGTCTGCCATTCAATTTTTTTCACGATGATTTAACAGAGTGCACTGATTTAACAGATAGCAAAAAAAAAAGCGCAATGTAAAAGTTCGTTAGAAAGTTTCGTTAATTTTAGCGAGTTTAGAAACCACCTTATGCTGAATAACGATTCCTTTGATCAAAAAAATTTGATGAAAAAATTATATGAAATATAGCTTACAGCTCTTAGTTAACTGGGTTTGTGTGAGAATATTTCAAAATGTAAGCTTAGCCTGCTGCAAATGCAAAAAAAAAGTAATGAAATCCTTAAAACAAATACAACAGCCCACAAACACAAATAAAGTGAATAAATGAATGGGATGTGGGCGTATGCTTGTGTAAACTTTTTGTTTTAACATTCAGTTAAGTATCTCTGTAAATTTTTCCTTTTCCCTGTTGGATTGTTTGCTTTTAGTTGTTTTTAGCTGAAGACTCGTTGTAAAGATGGCTGGTGAAGTGGATTGTGTTTAGTAAGATTTCAAACTCTTGTTACAATTCACACTGATAAGGGTTTAGCACATCTTTGTGAGGACTTAAGAAAATTTTTATTTTTATAGTTTTTCTTTTTTAATTTTTTTTTAAATATTTTAAAATAAAATTTAATATTAAAAAAGTGTAAATGAATTTTTTTAAATTAAAAAAAAAAAATTAATTGAAGTCTTAAATGAATTTCAAAGCCTGTTCATGTAAATGCAAGCGATAGCTTCTATCGTAGATTTGTATTGATAATAAAAAATAATATACGAAATTTGGTTTTGTTTTCAATAAAAGAACCCACAGTTTACATTTACGTAAAGGCTTTAAGAGGCTGTTTACCTTCCCTTCATTTGGTCGTCATTTTATACAAATTATTTATTTATTTATATATTTTTTTGTGCTGCACAAATTACCCTCACAGAGAGAGTGAAGTATCAAACTTTTTCCTGTTGATTTATACAAGAAATTTAGTTTTTTTGAGCTTTTTGCGCTCTCTAAATAAGACAAAATTAACCCTTAAGCACATTTTAAGTTTTCATTTATTTCTGCTAATAAAGTTACATTTTTAGGACATGTTTAGGAGAATTTCACCAGGAATAATATTTTTTAAGAATATTTTAACCCTTTAACTTTTCAACTTATGGGTCTTTTCCGTCCTTTTTTTTTTAATAGTCTAAAAAGTTCTGCTAATTGTACAGCTAAAGGGTTAAAAAGTTCCACAAAAATATCCCTCCTAATGTTTTCATTTATCTATCATGTTAAATTCATATAAACCTCTAACTCTACAAGCTGAGGGTCTTTTTCGTTCGTTCTTTTAATAAAAAGCTGCAAAAGACCCATTAAATGATGAGTTAGAGGGTTAAGAATTTCCAGAAAAGTATTACTCTTAGCGTTATACATAAATTTGCCAAACATTTCATTTACCTAAAGTAACAGTTTCATATAAAGATTCTAACTCTAAAAACTAATTGTCTTTTCCTTGTTTTTTTTTTTTAATAAATATAAAAAAAAACCCCTTTAGAGGGTTAAGAGGTTCTACAAAACTACTGCTGCTAGTGTTTTACTTAAGCTTGCTAAACATTTTATTTACCTAAAGTGGCAGTTTTATAAAAACCCTCTAACTCTACAAGTAATGGGTCTTTTGCATCGTATTTTTAATAAAAAATCAAAAAAGACCCATTAAATGATGAGTTAGAGGGTTAAGAGGTTCACCAAAAGTATTGCTGCTAGTGTTTTACATAACTTTACCAAGGTTAAATGCACACAAACACCTCAGCCGATTTACAATTAAAATTAAAAAAAAAAAAAATTAGAGAACTTTAAACCCCTATATGATATAGCACCATATGTTTTTTGGTCCTCTCTACCACACTCAACTTCTTCGATAAACTCCCATTAAAATTTTGAATTGTTTTCATACAAAAACAATTAATTTCAAGAGTTTTCCTTGGATATCAAATACGACTGCACTCGTTTCTCTGAATTAAATTTTGTTTATGTTTCTTTTTTTGATTTTCAACTCATATTTAGTCAGTTTTTAATTTTAAAGATTGTAATGGTTGGAGTTAAAATTTTTCAACTTTTTCTTAATGCACCAAAGCATTAAGTGAGTGGGAATGTCCGTCTGTCGTGTATGTATGTGTGTGCATATGTGTGTGTGCATATGTGTGTGTGCGTATGTATGTGTGTGTGTGTGTGTGTGTCTGTAAAAAGAATTTCAAATAATTTCAAGGAACTGTTTACAAATGAAAAACTGATTGATATGGGCGTTAGAAAAAGGCATGGCTTAAGCCTAATAAAAATACATTTTAAATAAATGAGGCTCATGATTTTATTGAAAATATCTATTTTATTACTGAATAAAATGGGTGGATCCAAATCTTCGGATTCGATATTGAATAAAATCTATTAAAATTTTAGTTTTTCTGTGTGGAATAATTTTAAAATTTCAATTATAGTTCTTCGATACAACGATTGAGACTACAAATTTGGGTTAAGGTTATTCTAACTAAAGTCAGTGCTATCTTGTGTATACGGTCTGTGTGTGAGTGGCCCTGTAAGTAAATATGTGTCAATTTTCTTCTTTTATCATTTTACTGGCAATTTTTAGCACACTGAGAAATTATATTTGCCGGTTTTGAGCATTAATTTTTAAAAGTTTGGTTGTGATAATTGATAAACTTTTGTTTAGAGAAATAAATTGTAAAATTGATTGATCTTGTTTTGGTTGCTACAAAAAATTCAATTCTCTGAACCGAGTTTTCTTTTCTGTGTGTGCTAGCAAGCACTCAGCATTCAGAAATTTTTTTTATAAAAGTTTTTCTTTTTAGCCTTCCATTTTTTTAATATATTATGTGTTTGCTTATATAAGCCAGTGAGTGTGTAAGTGTATGTGTTTCCCAGTATTTTATATTCACAGCTTTACTTTCAGGATCTGTCTGTGTACGAGCTAGTGTTTATGTTTATTGCTCTTTTTAATTTTCGGAAAGTTACGCCATTAAAAAGTTTTTTTTTTTTGTGAAAAAGTTTCTACTGTTGGCATGGTAAGAGCGTTGACTGCAAGCATGCTTAAATTTGTTTGGTTGTGTGTGCCTGTGTGTGTTTGTGGTTTCTACTTTTTTTTTTAAGTTGGATAAAATTTTGATTTTTCTAAAACTTTTATTTTATAAAGAGTCATTGGCGTAGTAAGATCGCTGTGCAGGGAAACCATTTAGTTTTTTTTTTGGTTTTCAGAATTTCGTCGTTTGCACTTCCCAAATTTAAAAATTGCACAGCTAAGTTGAGGAAAAGACAAAAGTCCACAAGAATGGAATGTGATAAAAGAGAAAGAAATTTTGTCATAACGGCAGAAAAAAGGAAAACTGCTAGAAAATTGTTAATCATATTAGCCCTAATAACACAAAGAAAAAAAGTACTTAAGCTCTGTGGTACAATGGTACAAGGGGCCGAAAAAAGGTACACGAAATTTTACTTCTAGCTGTAGGTCATGTTGGGGTTTAAAGTTTCACTAATTTTTTTTTTAGCTAAACTTGTGTAAAACACTAAATTTTTGTTTTGTGGAACCTTTAAACCCTCTAACTGTTCAATGAATAGTACTTTTTTGACTACCAATTGAAAAAGATGGGTGTAAAGATAAATACGTCCAGCTAAATACGTGTTTTTAAAATATCGCATGCGATAAAAAAAAATTTCCATACATAATCTTCACATATGTACTAAATTTCAAGGGGTTTATAGAGAGATGAAGCCATTCTGGCCAAACTCTTCTATCTCAGGGAATGGGACTTAAAGGAAAACAATCACAATGGATAAGGCTATCATCCTGGGAATACAGTTTCTTCCAATTGTGTTTGTGCAATTTTTTAGAAAACATTGAAAACTTCACTTCTATGAGGGATGAAGGCTACTGTGGCCAAACCCTTCTATCCCAAGAAATATGACCTAAAGGGATACATATCATTTTAAAGGTGAGGCTGTCTAAATTTCTCATCTACTGCCCAAGTACTCAGAAAAATGTTTGGATAATTTAAAATTTTTTTTTTTTAATTTCCTTATAATTAATTAGTGCTTATTTTTGAAAGTGGAACAAGTCCAATTTTTTTTTTAATTAAGTAAGATACAAACCTTATTTAATTAAAATTAACACTGGCTCTAATTTTTTTTAAAAAGTGGACTTGTATCATTTTCAGAAATAACATTTCATTTGTAAGACTATAATTGTTTTTATATCTCCTTAGTCCCTTAAAATTATAATTTTAATTTATTTTGAAATTTATTTATTTACGCCTTTAGTTATAAAAAGTAAATTAAAGTATGCTTTAACTTTGTTTTAAAATTAAATTTTTTAAAGATGTTTTTCTAAGAGAAATTTTCTATGGTTTTAACTGCAAACTGTGCCACCCTAATGAAAAGAGTTTGTGTTTGTTTTTATTATTTTTTTTCATACCGTTAGTCCATATTTTAGTAAAACTAGAACAACGAGTTTGTCTTAAGCTTCCCATTCCACAATAACAACAAACAAAAAATAAACACTTAAGCAGAAAACTAACATAAAGTTGTTGCAAGCAAACTACAATGAAACAGGCACCTACTTATTGGTAATAGCTCGATACACATACATTTATAAACAAACACACGAATAAATACAAACACTTTTTGTTACATTTGATAAACACACAAATACTCACTTGCATTTTTGCATTAGATACGAGTATGTGGACCCAATGTGGTTGCAGATAACCAAAAGCTTATGCTTGTGTAAGTATTAATGTGTGTGCGTGTTAGCAAAAGTAATGGCTATAAAACAATGTCTATATTGTTGTTGCAAAGAAACAAAACAAAAACACTCAATTTTCCCAATTGTCCATAAGAAAGTACATATATCGCTGACGCCACGCTCACTTAATGAAAAATGTTCATTAAATTCTCATTAAATTATTGAAACTGGTCCATTAGAATAGTGAAATTGGTTCATTGAATTTTTTTTTTAAATTTTCATTAAATATATGAAACTTATTAATGAAAAAATTAATGAAAAATTTTTTTTAAATAAAGAAAAATATTAATGAATTTAATGATTAACACGTTCTTTACAAATAAATCTCAGCAAACCTTTCGTTAGTTTATTGTTAATGGAATAATTTAATAGATAAAATTAAATGAAATTCTTGCTGATTGAAAACAATATTGTGTTAAATATTTTAGATTTAATTTTAACTACTTTTTTTCGATCTTAAGATTCTTAGATTTTTTTCTGATTTAAAAAAAAAAAAAGTTTTTAATTTTTTTTTAAAATAATATAAAAT
Source organism: Thelaira solivaga (assembly GCA_947397855.1). Taxonomy (NCBI): domain Eukaryota; kingdom Metazoa; phylum Arthropoda; class Insecta; order Diptera; family Tachinidae; genus Thelaira; species Thelaira solivaga. The sequence goes on from OX377613.1 coordinate 62,467,237, forward strand.
TTAATTTTCTTACGGTGTTGTATCTATTTCAATAAATAAAGAGTTTGTTTTGTATTTGTTGTTGTATCTACTTACTTTGCTATTATTCTTACTGTTTTGGGTCATCTGAACACAAAATTTAGTTAAACATTCACTCGCTCTTATAAACCCAAAATCGCTTACATTCATACGAGTATATTCATGCTAAGCATAGTCATGTACACAACACACACACACACACACGTTTATAGATATTGAATAAAATTTAGATTCAAGTTACTTTTGTATGTGTATCGCCTTAAAAGTAAAACAACATTTATGTGTTGGTTAATTTGTCTTTACACACATTTACATACAATACAAGCACACAGTCATCGATAGACACTCACACACAAACTCATACTTAGTCAGACGTATACACTCACAGAGAGACAAATATTTGCTAATGTTAAACTTTATTATTTGCACAAAACTATACAAGTGCCTGCAAACACCATCAGCATACAAACAAAGATACACACACACATGCACATTCTTACTACTACGACTTCATAAATCTGCACCATAAATATTTATGTGTTTGTCAGCTTGTGTATATTAGTGTGTGTGTGTGTGTGTGTATAGGCGTGTGTTTAAGCATAAACATGAAACTTTTGTTGGCCAACATTACTGTCTGGTGATTGCCTTGATAGTCCTTTATTTGTTTGTTAGTATTTTTGTAGCCTAAATACATTTTCACACACACACACCCCCATACATCCATCCACATTTGCTTGTCTATGAAACTTTGTTTGCAAAAGTTTGTAATTTGTAAATGGTATAAAGAGTGAATGTCTGTTTATTTGTATCCACACACAACAACAGACTTTCTCGATAAAAACAGCAACAACAAAATGTAGTAGAGTAACTTTTTGCTATAATAGTCACACAAAATGTACTACAAACAACAACAATGAAATGATGAAAGGCAAAATGACTATGGATGGGTAGCATTTGGGTTGTTGGTTCTTGTTGTTACAGAAAACGTGTTCAACCATTCTTACTTGAAAACTTGCTAAATGGAAATATGTTTTCCATCTACAAACACATTCTGATCTGTATGTTAAGTCTGTGTAAATTTGTTTCATATTAAAGCAAGCGTACGTTGGTGTGAGTGTGTGTTCATTTCTATTTTTATGGTTGCGAATTTATTTAATGCCTGCCTGCCTTTCCTCTACTTTGTTGGCAAAAACAAAAATCGTATTTCATGTTGTGAAAGCACAAAATGAACTTATTTGACTTAATAAGTGGCAGATTTCTTACCAAGAAATAATTTAGAAACTTATTGTCGATAATCAATCAGCAGACTTGCTTAAATAACATGACATACGCTACCAAAGTCTATGTATTGATGGGCTAAAGGGGCACTACAGAAGTTTAGGTGGGAATGCAAATTTTCGAATAAGGAAAAATCCGAGAATTCTGCATTTTTAGCGGACTTTGACCGGATGAATTACATAAAACAAGTTTGATTGTAAGAAGTGAATTTGTTAGCAATCAAAATTTTAATTTTTATTATTTATTATCATCATGGGCTTTAAGCGCACCGCGACCTTTAACATACGACTATATTGTGCAGCCCAGTTCCCAACAGGAATCTGAGACTCCTTACGAATCTCATAAATGTTGTAGGATTCATCACAGCTGGATCTTTTGGGGTCAGCCACTCAATGTCTAAGAAATATTTCACAAATTCAATGAAAGATTCATTCATTTAATGAAATAATTTCATTAATTTTAATGAAAATATTTCATTCAATAAAATATTCATTAATTCAATGAAACATTTCATTAATTTATTTAAACAATTTCAGTAATTTTAATGAAACTATTTCATTCAGTGAAGTACTCATTAACTCAATAAACTATTTCATTAATTCAATAAAAAATTCATTGATTTTATTAAATATTTTTATTAATTTTAATGAAAATATTCATTAATTCAATTAAAAATTTCGTTAATTCAATGAAAGATTCATTCATTTAATGAAATAATTTCATTAATTTTAATGAAAATATTTCATTCAATGAAATATTCATTAACTCAAACTATTTTATTAATTTATTGAAATATTCATACATTTAATGAATTAATTTCATTAATTTATGAAATATTTCATTGAATCAATGAAAATTTTTTTAATGAAATTGTTAACTTAAATTGAAGCCATATTTTTCTTTAACAACATTTATTTGAAGCGAAATATTTTTATTAAAATAAAAATTTATATTTAAAACGATCTTAAGCTTGAAAAAACTAAACCTTTTGATTCAAATTTATTTTCTTACATGTATGTAAGTTTCACCGGCTGTTTAGTTAAATGTCGTGTGTATTACCAAAAATAAATGGATACAAACAGTCGTTGTGATTTCAACTGTTTTGGCTTTGCAAGGGCGTAATGCCAATAAGGATGCTCTTTAAGGCAAAAAAGTGGGCATTTATGAGTCTACCACGTTTTATAGAAAGTAAGCAGGGTGGTCGATCAAATTGAAGAGCCCAGCGTAATATTATTTGCAGTGATGTCATGATGATAATAAAAATAATGATGATGATGATGACGAAAATGTCTATGTTGCTTATGGAAATTGTTGAATGCGAGTACAAACTGTATGTGTGTGTGTGCTTGTGTTGATAATAATGATATCCTTTTGTGTTTTTTCTCCTTTCTTTTTTTCATTTAGTGTTTGAGTGTACAAGCTTCCACATAATAAAACTAACGTTTTGTATTAGAAAATCCAAAAAGCAAACAACAAGTACAAGTTTTATAGCTAAAGCAGAGTGTGAGTATCAGCAAAGTCTGTTTGTATGTATGTTGCTGGGATATTTATGTCTTTCGTCTATATGTTTGCTTAGTGTAGATACTTTATTTAGCACGTAGCATGGAATTGAGTTTGAAAAAAAAAACGTTCATGATGCCGTTCATTTTGCGAAGAAGATATTGAAGAGTCGCAAAAATAATTGGCAAAATATGTGTGTATGTATGTATATAGTGTATAGACTTATGCTTATAAGGGTATGTTTAATTACAGTGGGTAACAAAATTATTTTATGAAAGATTTTGTTTTTGCACTGCAAGAAAAATATGGCATAAATCCAAGAAAAGGATTTTATTAAAATTTTACATTGATTCAATTAAATACTGCTTAAATTATGTGAATTAATGAAATCTTTCATCAATTCAATGAAATATTTCATTAAATTAATGCAATTAGTTCATTAAATGAACGAAATATTTTATTTTCTTAACGCAATAAATTCATTAATTCCATGAAGTTTTCATTAAATTAAAGAAATATTTCATTATTTTAATGAAACGTATCTTTGCTTAAAAAGTAATGAATTATTCGTTGAATTAATAATAACATTCTGAGAATGTATGAATGAAAATCTCTCAGTGTACTGTTTTTTTTTAATTTAAACAGCAACAAGCTGTGCTGTTTATAGTTTTTTTCTTATTTAAATTATAAATATTTTTTTCTAAAAAAAAATATTTTTCTAATATATTTTTACCTAACTGAAGCTTTTATTTGGCATTCGTAGCAATATCACGTCTTTCCTTTATGAGCTATTAGGCCATAGACTTGTTTTTACTAACAAGACACTTACTGGGAGCCAAATCATGATTGAGAAATAAAACGGGTTAATTATAACGCATTAACTTTTTTTGCTCTTCACTGTAAAAAGCATTAAAAATAGCAGAACTTGCTAGCATTTTCATACTAATACACACACACGCAACACAATCACACACACATATACACCCATCTACATCCCAACATTTGGACTTATAAGTCAAGCATTCATTCACTCTATAGCATTAAGTTGAACAACAAATAGTAGCAACTTTAAACCTACCAGTCAAGAGCGGCTCCAGCTGGGAATTTTTCAGAGGAGAAAAAATTCTTTACAAAAACGTCTACTTCTAGAACAAAGCACTAAGTTGTAACTGTTTTAGTTACAGAGTTTATTGCTCCTTTCCTCCCATCTCCTAGATACGCGCCTGCTCTAGTTAAAAACGTTTTTCATGCGCTATACAACAGGGACAATGAATAAAAGAAAAAAGCAACAACATGTACGTACAAAAAAATTAAAAAAAAAAAAAATAGCAAAAAAAAACCATGAAAAAAAGTAACACAAACTGAAATAAAAATGCCATCATGAAGGACGAATATTTTTGATGGCAGTTTTTTTATACTTATTGACTCACATGCAAATGCTCTCACCCAACCACCCACTCATAGACTGGCTGGCTCACCTATCGTCACATTCGTATACAATCCAGCAACAAGCTCAATCTATTCGCAGGTTAACAAAGCGAGGGTGAAGGATAAGAAAAAAATAAATATTTTTTATGTTGTTGTGTGGGTTGCTGCCTTATTGTCGTTACAAATTCATTTCTTCTTTTTGCTGTATTTTGATTTTCTTATGGCACTCAAAACTCTTACAATGAAAAATTTGGAGAAGAGGAAAATGTGGCTGCATGGATTGATGGGTGGTTGGTTGCTGGGTTAGTTGAAGTTGTTCTCGCTTAAGCTTTCTACAGGAATAATTTTTGTTATGCCACGTTTGTGCTGTTGGTGAACTAAAGACAAAAACAAGTATGAGTGAGTGGTAGTTTTATTAATGGTGGCTTTTGCTTCTCCATCTTCTTCTATTTTTTATGATACGAGTATGCAGCTTGTACAATTTTTATTTTGTATGTGTGTGTATATCACTCTTTCTCTCTCTCCCTCCCTCTCTCTCTCTTAGTTTTTATTGTTAATTTTCCCAACTTTGTTGTTATTCGTATTGCAGAGTATGTCAAGAACAACGTAAGAATTACAAACGTATCTCACACTTACACACACACACACACACACATATCCAAAACCACTCAGCCACCCACACTCAATTATCGTTATGCTGTACTATACGGTATTTTAACGATTTCGCGAAACGTATTGCCAACGTAATTATTTCTTCTGCTGCTTTCTTTTTATTTTGTTGCTAGAAAGCACAAGGAAAATATAAAAATATTGTTATAAAATAACAGCAACAACAATAACATCACCACTATCTGATATGAACGGCAACAATGGATTTTGTGTGAAGCAACTAAAACGTAAAAACGTATGAAAATTGAAACAACTAAAAAATACATTTTTGTATAAGAAACGGGTGTTCGTATAAATCGACCAACCACCCTTGGTAAAAAAAAAAGTGTTGGTTTTGTTTGAATTTTTTTTCGGAAATTCGATTTTTTTTTAGATCAAAGTATAGGTACGTTTGACAGAATATAATGTTTGTAACAGTTTAACAATTTAGCCGATTAATAATTAAACGAAATAAAATACACACAGTTCTAGCTGTACTTTTTGAATGCAGTAAAAACTCTTGGATCTTTTTAGGTATAAATAAAAAGTCTTCAAAGTAATCTTTCTTTGTGAGACCCTTGTAGTGTGCAAATCCTAGAATCTAAGAAACTAAGAAAATTCCAAATTATACATGATAATTTTTGCTCAATAAAAAAATTTTATGAAATATTTGAATGAACAGAAGCTTAGATTCGAAAATTTGACAATTGGAAAACTTTTAGGAACTGAAATTCAACACTAAATTCGAAAATTAAATTCGAAAATTCAAAATGAAGTTCGAAAATTCGAAATGAATTTCGAAAATTTTTAATAACGTTCGAAATTAACTTCGAAAATTTTTAACTAACTTTGAAAATTCCAAGTTGGATTCGAAATTATATTCGATTTTAAATAAAATTTAAATTATTTTTACAAATTTTAAACTGAAAATGAGAAGAAAAATTCGAAACCACGTTTGAAAATAAAATTCAAAATTAAAATTTAAATGAAGTTCAAAAATTCGAAAATTCCACATTAATTTCGAAAATATGCCATTAATTTCGAAAATTCGACAGTAAAATTAGAAAATTTTGAACTATGTTCGAAATTAAATTAGAAAATTTTAAACTATGCTCGAAAATTCGAAACTAAGTTCGAAAATTCGAAACTAAGTTTGAAAATTTGAAACTCAGTTCAATCTTAAATTTGAAATAAAGTTAAAAAAAAATCGAATATAATTATTTTCAAAAACTCAAAATAGACTTTGAAAATTCGAACTTTAGCTTAATAATTTAAAATTAATTTAGAAAATTTTTGTTTTAAAACTAAGTTTTGTAATTCGAAATTGTTTTTAAAATAGAATAAAATATTTATTTAAAGATTAATTAAGTATAAAATTTGGAAATTAAATTACAGAAATTATAATTTTCGTAAAAAAAATATTCATAAAAAATAAAATTTTATAGGAGAAGATCCGTCTAAGTAATATAAATTTGCCAAAAACAAATTTAATAAAAAAATTTTTTTAAATTGAAAAGGCCTATATAAACCCCTTCAATTTTTTTTCTTAGGTCAGCTTATCCTTTTAATATTTAAATTTAAGAGCAACATAATTTTGCTTTATTCGTATTATATATTTTATTTTTATTTTACGTACGTAAAGCTTCTGCGATTCTTATAAGCCAAAACATTTTTTTTATTTCAAATTTTCCTTTCATAATTTTTTTTACTTATTCAACCTCTGTCTCAACCTAAAAAATAAATAGCCTTTTGCGTCCATTCAGTGGGTAGTAAAATCATAAGTACTAAATAAAAAAGAAAAAATCCTCTAGAGAAGTTTGTTGGGTGGTTGGTCTCAAAAACAAAATATTCTACACTTCAATATGATGACGTTTTAATTCATTTCTCTCACACTCTAAACAATCCGCCGATTGCTACAATCATCAAACATGATGTACATTCTTTGCTGCCCTCTATAACGTGATGAGGCTTAAGTTGCATTTGTTGTGTGTATTTTTTTTTTAAAGTTTTTTGCTCTGGCTAACATTGACTTTATGACTTTATTTCTGTGACTATGTAGTGGTGGCAGGTTTGTTTGTATTCGTTATAAGTACATATTTGTGTGATAAATTTTACAATTTTTGATTATGCAGTTAAGTCAGTATAATAGTCTGTTTACATGCCAACGGCCATAACGAGTGATATTAGCAAAAGCGTAAGGAAAAAACTAACCATCATTAGTTTTGGTTAGCGATCTGAACAATTCATTCTTTGGTTCAGCTAAACAACTAAACAGACTAACGTACGTTGTACGTTATTAAATTATTCAAACGGCTGGCTGTTGGTAGTAGGCCGTGGAAATTAAGTTTTAGACTTTTGTTTGATAACATAAAGGCAGCCTAACACAATGTTCACTACGTATTTGCAACAGCAGCATTATCCTATATTCCCTTTCAGCACTTTCTTTTTGGTTATAGGAACACGTAAAGCACAACTCCCGTGTTAAGTTACACAGCAAATTATACCACAAATAATGTTTTAAAGAAAATGTCTTATAGAATTCAACTGTGTGTGTGTGTTTTTTCTTTTTACTGGCATTCGTTGATGGTTTAAGTTGTGTGGCAGGTTGGATTCTTCAAGTACATTTACACATTACAACGGTTTTTCTTTAAAACTGTTGTTGTGTATTGAGATAACTTAGATTAAAAAACGTAAAGGCAAGCTTACGCCCAAACCTACATTTGGCAGCGATATAAAGAGTCTGACAGCTAATTTGAAAATTCTTTATCAAGTAAAATTTATGTTTTTCCTTTATTTTATTTTTTATCTTACTTTTTTTTATTTAACTGAATGTAAAATTGTAATTTTAGGCTTGTGTAGATGTTAATTTTTTTTTTAATTACTTTTCTTCAAGCTGCCTTAGTAAAAGTCAAATTAAATTTTCACTTTAACAGGTATTTTAGTTAGAGTCTTGCTCGTTTGTTTTACTTTAAGAGATTTTACAACTTATTTTCTACTCTTTAAATTTTATTCTGTTCTTTTGTGTTTTATCTCATTTGATTGTTTTCTTTCTGATTCTTTTTTTTTTTTTTCGTGGTCTTCATTTTATTAAGAAAAATCAAATTTACAAAAAAAAAAAAAAAAAAAAAGGAAAAACCGAAAAGTGTGCGTGTATTCGAAACAAATAAAAGATTATAAAAGTGAGTGTGCCTGAGTGTGTGGGTGAAGTGGTGGAATATGTTTCTGAGTGGGTAAATTCTGTGGCATTAATTTCACCAAGATTTCTTCTTTAATGTATTTTTGTTACACCACAAGAAAGAGATGCTTACAAACGTGTGTGTACTAAAGGGCTGCACAAGCCTTACAAGCACTTTTTATTATAAAATATTACACATGTTTGTAGTGATGTGTGGCTTTTACCCTTTAAGGTTGTGCAGCCCTTTAGTGTGTACACATGCGTCTTAATATTAAAAGGGATTTTATATATTAAAAGAAAATCATTTTCTTGTCTACTGTTGCTTTGCTATTTTGTTATATATTTTTATATTCAATTTGTATTTATTTTGCTTGTGTGTGTAGATGTCTTCATTTCCTTTAGCTTTTATTTAATTTTTTTTTTTTTGCAGAATAAGAATTAGAAGCTATAAATAATTTTTCTAATTTTATGTTATTTTTGTCTTTCACTTTTAAGGGTAAATTATTAAAATTAATAATAATTAATAATAAAAACGTAAGTAAAAAAAAAGGACTGATATTCATATAAAATTCTCACAAAATTTAAAATAAATTAAAATTAAGAATTTTTTGGCTTAAAAATATTGTCTTATTGATAAATTTTTTTATTTAAATTAAGTAAATTGTTAAAAAAGTTAATGAAATTTATTAATTGAATTAATTAAAATTTAATTGATGTTAAAACACAAATAAAAAACTTTAATAAAAAAATTTTTATATTCATTAAATTTTTTAATTGAATTAACTAAATTTTTAATGGAATCAATTAAATTTCTAAATTTATTTAATTAAAATTTAATTGATACAAATATTTATATTATGCATCAGCTAAATAATTTTAATTAAAAAAATTGTAATATTGATTAAAATTTTTAATAGAGTTAATTAAAATTTTAATTAAATCAAAGAAATTTATTAAATGAATTAATTAAAATTTTATTAATTTTAAAATACAGACATTTATATTATGCGTCAACTAAAAATTTTAATGAAAAAATTTGTCATATTGATTAAATTTCTTAATTGAATGAATTAAACTTTCAATTGAATGCATTGAATCAATTAATTTTTTAATCTTTGGGTGATCTTTTATAACCTATATAGATTTATAATATATGTCTTTTTTAATTTTTTTCTTGTTTGTTTTAAATTTATTTTATTATTATTATTAGTATCATTATTTGCCATGATCACAGAGCATCCTTTAAGATCTATTGTGCAGCCCAGTTCCTAACTACAATCCCAGACTATTTACGAATCTCGTAATTGTTGTAGGACTAATCTGGCCTAGATCATCTGGGACCAATGCCCCACTACCCAAGCAGCTAATTCTTGCGGGCGAGTGCCCGCAGAGAATATATTCCGATGTCGTCTTGTACCACACTGATTTTACTCATGTGTTTGTTAAGTCTACAATGAGGCGTAAGTAGCTTAACGAAGAGTTTAATGTCTTTTCTGCTAAGGTTCAAAACAACATCTGGCCTAATGCACTGAGGGGGATGAGTCTCTTTAACTGCCGCATATCCACTTCGGCTTTTAATTTATATACTTCTAAACAATATATGATGTGATTTTAATTTTTTGAAAGCAAAATCAATTGATACTCGACAATTGCGACTCATGATGGGCCAATGTACGGTTTTCTAATGGTAAAGCCTTTTTTTGGAGGTCAAATCCTTGTAAATTCAAAGTTTAAGCCTGGTAATTGTTCAAGCAAAGATAGTTTTCACCTGTAATTGATTGTTGGTATCATTGAATATTAGCTAACTCAACAACTGTAATATGAGTGAAGACGGCTCCCTCAGTTAGCTTCGTTTATAACATTACACTGTTAAATAATTATTGAACACTTCTCTCTCTCTCTCTCTCTCTCAGAAACAGAAAAACTAACAGAAGTAGTTCTGTAAAATTATCCTAATATTTTAATTTTGCCACACGTATGCAAAATAAAAAATGTGATTGAACTATAAATATTGGATCCTAAAAAATAGAGCTCAGAGTTTTCAGAACTGTATATGTTATATTGGGAATGAATATTAAAATCGCTAAATTTAAATTTCGTGTTTAAAAGAAAACAATTTAGTAGAGAGACCATTTTCAGTTTTTCTTAAGGCTGAGTTTTTAGTACGAGTGTAAAATATGAAAATTAGAATTTTTTTTAGAGGAATTTAATTATCAATAAATAAATTAATAAAATATTGAATTTAATATTTCAAGCAATTTTAGTTTAATATTTTTTTTTTTTGAATTAAAACTAAAGTTTTCTTATTTTAAAATTTAATCCATTTTAAAATTAAAAGTTTTGCACATGTTTAAGAGAATAGTGTGTGTGTGTGTGGAAACAATTGAAAATACCAACCTCAAAACACACTGCCAACCAAACACGCACTCACACACACAAGGAACTAGAAAATAATACGAAACCAATTTCCATTAAAACACAACTTTCTAAATGTAATTTTTGCTTCATTTCTTTTCTTTTTATTTATTTTGTGTGTGTGTGTTTTTTTACTGTCTTCCTTTTCTAAGTATGAATTATATGTGTGTGGCAGTCAGGGAACAGCGTATGTGCATATGTGGTGTGTGAATTAATTCTTGTATGAGTTTGTTTTATTTTGTAGCTTTTAATGTTTTCCAGTAAAAACCACACACTCGCATACTTTTACTTAATCACACAAACCCATACACTCACTTACTATTCACTTGTACTGCGAAAAGTATATCCTGACACAAATTCTCTGGTGTGTTAAGTGATAGTAAATACCACAACACATGAGCAATGATGATACCAGGGGAATAGCAGAATACAGTCAACTAAAAATATTTCATGAAATTTTGTTAAATAAAAAACAAAAACAACAAAACAGGACATCAGCAGTAAAGTGAGGAACTCTCACAAATTAACACAGTGTCATTGATCAAATTATTGCTTTTATGAATCACTAAGAAATACAAAATTGAAATGCAGAAAAAAAAGAAAAGGAAACGAATCAATAACCCGCAAAAGTATTTGGAAAAATTTTGATGAATAGAAAATGATAGTTTAATTTTGTGGTTTTTTTTTAGATTTTAGAGAAGATTTTTTTGTTAAAAAAAAGTTCAATTGAGTTGTTTTTAAAGTGATATAAGTCCACTTTAAAAAAAAAAAATTAGCGGTAATTTTAGTAGGTTATTTGGTGTCTATAACTAAAATTACCGCTGACTGATTTTTTTAAAAATATGGACTTATACCACTTTCAAACATATCGGCTCAAACGATACTCGTAATAAAGCTGAATGTATCTATAGGCTTTTACTGTACAATAAGATCAAATTTAGGGTGTCCGTAGCTGAGAACGGAAACTTGGTTTATGTGCTTTACGAATATTCAATTTTAATGAAAAACACTCAAAAAATTTATAATAATTTAGCGATTTTCATTAGAATTTTTTAAACAATTCGATTAAAGCCCATAGATTTTTAAATTATGCAAAAGCTATTTTAGAGTTGGGGGCATCCACACTACTCATGACCTTTATTATTCTGCAGAAGCCAATCATTTTTATTTTAGCTGCTTTATAGTCATCTAAACTTAAATAAAAAGTGTTTTTTTCATTACCTTAGAATTGTGGCAAATAAAATTTTTTATTCATATTTGATTTCCTAGCGAACAGACGTGCACGCTTTAATTTAGCCATAAAAAAATGCTGTAAAAATTCTTTACGCTTGATGTTTGCATTTGAAGGGCTGCTGTAACTTTTAGTATTTTTGCTGTTAAATTTTCTAAAAACATTCAACAATGATTTTTGATTTTTTTATTTAAAAAGTCCCTGTTAATATTTTTATCATGATAGAAACTCCTACAAGGGACATACTCGAAGAGATAACATTTACAGTGACCATTATTGGCCAGCAACTGCATGAAATTGTGTCGCCACACGTTGGCATGAAAACATTTTACATCACTGACAACATTTCTCTTAATTTTACGATGACAGCTGAGCAGCGGTAAAACAGTGTGTGGCTGAAATGTATACACTGACACACATGCAAAATAAAAATAATAATAAGCAGTCAGCGTTTTACAAAAATAGAAAAAAAACAGCAACAACTCGTTTAATACACACCACAAAAGTTTATGGGAATTTTATTGATAAATATGAACATGAATTTTGTAAAAGTAATAAACACACACACATACAAAGAGTGATAGAGTGTTAGCTGAAGCGTGTGTTACTGTGAATTGTAAATATCTCATACAAAGTCATAAATACAACCACATAAATTCTACAATGTAATTGTATACAAAGCTTGACGCTTGCACACTATGTGTGTGTAAGTAAGGCTACATGCGAGTACATACATATATGTTGGCTGAAAAGCATGTGGGTGTGCATGTGCTACAGTATAACCGTGTGGGTGAGTACATGTACGATTTCCTATTTTTTTTTTTTTTTTTGTTTGGCTGTTTATTAAGTGATGTACTCATACGCTGCATAAAATTACTTTTATTATACAAAATAAAAACATAAAAAAGGTCATTCAAATGAAACATTTTTGTATATACTCTTCGTTGTTATGTCTATAGGCATCCTTACAATGTGTGTTTTAATATCACATGTGTGCATGCACACACTTACAAACTCCTAGCTAAATGTGTAAACAATTTTGTAACCAGCAAAATATGTTTGCTGCTGGATGAGTGTATAAATTGTAGTAAAATATGTGTTACTTCTAGTCTTTTATACAATTTTAATTCTGCTGAACAGTTTCTCTGGCTTTAAAGCCCACTAGCGAATTTAGAAGAATTTGATGTTATTGAAAACAACAAAATGTTTTATGTAGGCATATAATAGTGATATTTCTTTAAAATTGCTTACAATTTAATACAAACTAAAGGCTTACAAGTATAAAATATTTCGCTAACTACAGACTATGCAACATGTTTACACAACTCGTTTTTCGTTCAGGTTGTATATTTTGCTACAACAATTAAACCACCAAAAAATATCAAAATATTTAAATATTTTTGAAACCTCGAATGCAACACGAAATTAAACATGCCTCGGTAGCATAACCATGTTGCAAAGTGTGTCACCTAGCATTACACATATTGGAAATGATGTGTGTTTTTCAAGTGTAGGCTTGAGCATTGCTTTAAATACAAACATACAGTTCAGTCCCTGGCCTTTTTATTGAAATCATTTGAGTAGCCAACGTTACGTATAAATAATATTGTGATGGTGGCAATAAGTATACGCTCCAACGTCAAATAATTTTTAGTTATAGTAGAAAATTCAATCAGTTTTCCAAAAAAAAAAATATAATAAAAAAGTTAAATTAAAAGAAAAATTTTAATAAGAAAAAAAATAAAAATTTAAATTAAAAAAAATTAAATTTTTATTTTTAAGAAGCTTTAAACTATTAATGCAAAATATTGATATAAAAATAATTAATTATAATTCGATATTAATAATGAAAGAGAACACATCCGTAATTTCAAGTAAAAAAGTTTCTCAGAATTCTCAGGCTTCACGAACTGTTATTTTCATCTCTAACATCAAGCTTTTTCTAGATTGCTTAGCTACATGTGTCTGTGATTCAATTGATTTTTTTTATGTAAAGAATTTTACTGATTTAATCAAAATTACTGAAGTCTTTATCAAACCACATCAGTATTTCGATTGAGCAATTTTATACAAAATTGCACATTTTCTGATTTTCCGAAATTAAAATTATTTTTGGTATTTTTGATACCCCTCACTGAACACTAAAAGAATTATGATTCATAAATAAATTTCATTACAAATATTTCATTTGCCTAATGAAATATTTTATTAATTATATCATAATTGTTCTATTTTTTCTGTCTCAAGTCTTTAATTAAAGTAACTTTAAAACAAAAACTTAATCCTTAAAATTTAACTGAGCTTCGTGGCTGAAGTGGTTGAGTGGCGATTTAAAGCTTCTTAATTGCAGAGTCAAACAAAAAGTAACGGCCAGGCTCCCCATGAAGAAAATTATCGTTTGCTGCGACTTTAGATGACAAAAAAAAATTTTTACAAAAAAATTCTTATGAAAACAAAATCGAAAAATAACGTAAGCATTTCTATATGAAATTGCGGCTCAATAAAAAATATTCTTTCTCTTTGTACGAATACAAATGCCAAGATCACTCACTTGTTTTCTTGTTTTCGCTTGGCTATTTTTTCTTATAAAATTAACACGAAACGCACAGAAACCACTAAAATTAAAAATGAAAATTTTTTTCTATCTCTTAATATTGATTTTTTGACAATCAACATGAAATTTTGTTTTTAATTAAAAAATAAATTTTTTAAGCTTTTTTGTTTACAATTTGTTTTTGTGAATGTATGTGTCTGTGTTTTATATTTTTCTTTCTGCTCTCTTTCGTTGACAGTTTAAGTAGTGTATCATATAGTGTTTTTTAAAGTACATTTCTAGTTTACAGCGGGTTTTCTCTGAAACTGTTTTTGTGACAACATAGTATATTGAGAAGGTTTGCGGTAAACAACGTAAGGCAAGCGAACGATAAGTCAAAAGTTAGTGAGCCCCGTTTTCAGTCGAAAATGAGTGACTGGTTTTCTTTCGCCTTCGCTTCGCATCGAAATAGGGAGCCTAACAGTAAATTTATCAATATTAGTATAGTGGGCTAAAAAATTTTTTATAAAAAAATTTTTTTTGTGTCCCTAACCGGGGGTTGAACAGCGACATCTGCAGTTGAAAAACATTTGTAAAATTCATATGTATAATGAACACGTTTCATATATTTTATGAAAGTTTTCATTGATCTAATGAAGCGTGTCTTTGGTTGAAGAGTAATGAATTTTTTAATTTAATTAATGTAGAGCTTTAGTTCTTATTATTTCTATTGGGTTTTTTTCCCATAAAATTGTAAACATGAGGATATGGGAAAGTGTACTTTGTATGTGTTTGTTATAAAGTTGGACACATTGTATGAGTGTATGTATGAATGAAAATTTCAACATTTTATTTTTTGTGTTTTGTTTTCATTTCAATATCTAGCTGGGAGTGTGTGTGTATGCTTATGAATGGTAAAGTTGTTTTATTTAAATGAACGTACATGTGTTACCTTTTATGCAAACTTCGGTAGCTTTATTGTATTGTCTATATTTTCTTGATATAATTTGTAGTATTCCCTACAATATAGGGGAGACATGTTAAACGGCTTAATATATTTGGCAAATGGCACTTTAGATTCATTTGAGAAAATAAGGTATCAAAAAATTTGTTGGGTCTCTCAGTGGTCTTTCTGCTTACATGGCAATTGCATGAATTGAGCTGTTATTTTTAAAAGTAGTACAAGTCCACTTTTAAAAAGAAAAGGTATAATAGTAATTTTAGTAAGATAGTCCTATTAAAACTATTGCTTATTTATTTTTTTAAACGGACTTATACCACTTTCAAAACTAACGGCTGAACTTAAACATTTTTATTTATTTTCCTTTTTTTTTTTTTTTTTTTTTGATTTTTGCTAAACTGCTTTAATAGTTCAACCTAAATTGGAACGGCAAGCGGAGGATTATTCAGCCCCCGCAATTTATATGAAAGCATCATAAATTAGAAGGCTTGAGGTGCGTATTTTGTACAGCAGTGCTAATCATCTTGCTTAATAAAACCAACCAAAAACAAATAAAAAAGAGTTAAAATCGCTACATTAAGAAAAAATATAGCTAACATGTCATTACTGTTCAACAACAATAAAAAAAACAATTGTTTTGCAGCCAACAAGTTTTCTCAAACTGGATTTTCCAATTTCTCAGCGTTGCCGGCCCGCTAGTTCGGTACGCACATACATTTTGTATGGCTATGAGAATTTTTAATAGAGAAAAAACGCTCGCCGCGCCAATTTAGTTATGATTATAAGTTTTTTCTCTAAATTAATCTTACTACCGTAAGGCTTTTTCTTATTCCTTATAACATGACTTTCCTTTTTTTAAAATTTTTACTTAACTATTGCTGTTGTTGTGTTGCTGTTATTGCCGTATAATCCTTCACTATTTTACTCATTCGAATTCTGCTCGTATCCATACGCACACACAGACATCCACACTCTCATCAGTAACTGTGTTTTGTTTGTTTATTTGGTTTACTTTATGACCATAAACCATTGCAATGAACAAAATACCACCAGGACGATGATTAACCTTAGATATCCTTATGATTATAATCACTATCCCAGCAAGCAAGTTGGTTTAATGAAAACCATTCGATTAAAGTTAAACGTTTTAAAGTGAAAAATTTTCTCAAAAAAAAAAAAAAAAAAAAAAAAAAAAAAAAAAAAAAAAAACTATCGATGTCTTCTTGCATCATCTACGAGTACTTTGAAAATCCGCTGGTAGTTTGAGGAAAAAAATTATTTCAATTTAAAAAGTTTGCTTGTCGTGTTCACAAGTTTACACACACACAAGGGATGCTCTAGAACTCACAACGTACACTACACACATACCGATAAAGAAATGTGAAAATGGTTGATTGAGTGTTTGTGTCTTTACGTTTTGTATTATATATTTTTATATGAAAAGCACAATAGACACGTGTATGAAATATTGCTGTTTTATGTCTGATCAACTATTCATTCATTTTTTTGTTTTTTTTTTTTATTTCGTTTATATTTTTATCATATCTTCTTTTAGAGTTGAAACATTATGACCGAATAAACTTTACATCGGTGTGCGTGAGTCTATTATTTGTGTTGTGAAGTTTTTTTTTGTTATTGTACACGTGCACTCAGGCAAACAGGCAAAGCCATCATTTGCTTTGGTATTTCATAACTTACACTTGCACATATTTAACACACACATACACTGATATAAATACACATACGCTTACTCAAATTTTTGCACAAGGAATGAATTAAGTTAAATAGATAGACTTAAATTGCGTTCACATCATGCAAATATTTGACGCAATAAATGCAACCACTAGTTTTGGAAAATATTTGTAAAATGATTTTTAGTCAGCCTAATTACGGGTAGCGTTATTGACATTGAATTTGTCAATTTGAATAATGTCAGATATACAGACAGCGTTGCCACCTATCACTGTTTTCATTACGAGAATTACACCCACTAAAGCAAAATTTTCGTTTACAATTTCCTCTCTTGTTTACCCATGCAACTTTTATTGCTACAATTACACATTTAAGTCCTTTTTTTAACAGTTCTAAAGTGGACAGAGAACTCCAGAGTACAGGCAAGAGGGCTACCAGTGTTGTCAACTTAGTGCCTGTAGCTTCTTTATTAGTGCTTTTTAATACATTCTACTCGGAAAGTTTTCGAGTTAATGACTTTTTAGTTTCAGTGTTTTCTTTGATGCTTTTGTTTTGCGTCAGTGGCACTAAAATTGTGTGTAAGCTATCCAAGTAAAACAAGATGATAATAAGCAAAACTAGCGTATGAATTTTTTAATGTTTCCATGAAAATAATTTTTTCCGGAATTACAAATTTTTAACTGATTATTTTAATTTTAGTTAAAAATAAAAGGTTTAAAAAAAAATAAAGTTTTACTCCTGCTTGTTCAAATTTTGGTGTTTTTTTGAAAAACAGAAGTTGGTAATGCATTTTCAATCTTCTTACCTCCCCCTTAAACTATCTCCCTCTCTCTCTCACACTCTCACTATCTCCCCTCCACATTTCTTACTATCTCTTTCTCCCTCTCTCGGTTACCTTCTCTCTCTCTCTCTCTCTTCCTCTCTCGGTTACCTTCTCTCTCTCTCTCTCCCTATCTCTGCCACCTTCTCTCTCTCCCCCTCTTTCTCACCCATGCATTTTCAATCTTTTTATCTCCTTCTTCCATTTTCGCCCTCTCTCTAGCTCACACTCTGTCTCTCGTTCACTCTCCATATCTCTTACTATGTCTCTCCCTCTCTCTGTAGCCTTCTCTCCCTTTCTTATTCTTTCTCACTTTTTCTCTCTATCTCTCTCTCCTATGCATTTTCAATTTTCTTAACTCTCTCTTTCACTCTAACCCTCTATCTCGCTCATACTCTCACTATCTCTGTCACCTTCTCTCTCTCTCTCTTTTCCTATCCTTCTCCCTCATTATCTCTCTCTCCCCTATAAATTTTCATTCTTCTTATCTCCCTCTCTCTCACATACTTTCACTCTCTCCATCACCTTTCATATCTCTTATTATTTCTCTCCATCTCACTGTCACCTTCTCTCTCTCCCTATCTCTCACTCCTTCTATCTCTCTCTCTCTTATGAACTAAGAATTACAGCAATAAAAAATGCTTAGTGTAAACTGGAACTAAATAAAGCTTTTGCCAAAACTTTTAAATTTCTCTAAAAAATTTAGAAGAAGAGGATTAAGAATTTAAGATTTAAAATTTGTTAAAATCTTTAAAAATAAATTAAAAGCAAAAAATTTTAAAAATAAGAAAACTATTTTTTTATTTTAGGATTAAAAAAAAATTTTCCTTTTTTTTCATAAAAATTTTGCCTACACTGAGTGCCAACTGGCTTGTGTTTGTTTTTTTTTATACCAACAAGTTGAACGTTTGCCACTGCATCCTACAAATTCTGTGCTTCTGTTCAAATTTCATTCGTATTCAGCTGTAATATGAGTACGTATACAACAACGTGCGTATGTGTGGTTAGCAATAATGCCTAAGTGGTGGTGTGTAAGTGTATGAGTGCGTGCGTGGGTGTGTGCGATAGACTTTAGCTTTAAGCCATTAACTATTCATTGCTTTTGTTTTTTTTTTTTCATCTTTGGTGTAGCAGTTTGTTTGTCAGTTTAGCTGAGTATCTCTATGAAACAATAAAATTGTGAAGTAAAAGGATGTGTGATTTGGGTACTTAAGTGTGTGTGTGAGTTAGTAAGAGAGCCTGTATGTTTATGTGGGAATGTGTGTGGGTGTTTACGTGTGTGGCTTTGTGTAAATGCTGGCTTTCATATGAGTGTATTTGTTGATTGTATCCTTAACTTGTTTCGTTACCATTTTTCATTCATTCATACGTTATGTTAACTGTATTTCTTTCCTTTTTTTTGTAGTTTATGATATATACTTGATGCTGTGTGTATGTGTGTGTATGCTTTAAATCTTAAATGGCTTAAATGCCATTTGTATGCATTGAATGTTGTTGCCTGTATTGGTATGTTTATTTATTGTTGTGTGTTGTGTTTCAATACTTCATAGATATGAATCTGTATACATACTAGTACTATTGTGTGTAGGTATATCCCTGTATAGAACGTGTGTAACTGAGTTATGAATAGTTTCTTTTTCGTTTCATTTATGGTTATGAGCTTTTGCGAATTATTTGGATACGTGCACAGTTTTCTGTTTGCATGTTTCACTTGCTGTATTTACTATTTCTGTGTGTGAATGATGGCTGGCTGGCTGGATGGCTGCAGGAGTATTCCAATTATAGTCCATGTGTTTATTTTTATTTCTATCTATTTTTTCCATTTTACACTCACACACTTTAGTGAGCCGGTTATTATTATTACATTCCAGTGATGATTTGTGCAAGTTTTTTTCTTTCTGACCTTTTCGTTTATGGGGGAGCCAAATTTATATGCAATTTCAGTTAAAATAGAACAAAAAACTTGTTCACATATTAACGAGTAGGAAGTAAAATATCAAGCTGTCACTTTTGAGTTGATGAATTTAAAATAAAACTAAAATAAAGTCAAAGGTTAAATGGTAGTTTCTAGATATAAAGCAAGTGATATCGAAATGTTAAAATTTTATCATGAAAAAAATTTTTTTTAAACAAAATTAATTAATTAATTCGATCATTTTCGTGCAAAATGGCAGTCACTATTTAGCTGACATCATTTTCCAATCATAACAAAAAAATATGTAAAGACCAAATAAACTTACTTGTCTTTTCTTTGAGCAAATTTATAGACAATAGAAATGGTAGAGGAGCTTTTGCCCCACCCGTTAATTTACAGCGTGTTTTCTTTGAAAGTGGCTTTTAATTTATAAAACTGTTGCTGAGCCAACATCGTATATTGAGAATGATAACTCAAAAGGTTTCACTCGACTTACGGAGAGTGACTGGTTTTCTTTCACTTTCGCTTCGTATTGAAATTTTCAAAAAATCATTCAAAATAGGTTAGGTTAGGTTGCACAGGCGCCCAAATAAGAAAAATATAAGCTGGGCTCACTTGGGTCCTCTGATACCTGTATAGAAGGAAGTGAAGAACGATAGCACTAGAGATAGCAGAGTGAAATCAAAGAAAATAAATAAGAAAACAGATAAAGAATGTGAGTCCCTCACCTAAACAACTTGTGGCTTCTAACGAAGCCATATAGCATATTTCGACCTTTATATTCCACAGTGCAGTGAGACCCTGCAGGCGGCGCTCCTCTAGAGCTGGACACAGGCAGAGAAGGTGTTTTACAGTCTCCTTGCCCTCCTCGTTTTGACAACTTCTACAGTAGTCGTCATTCTCCTACACGCAAAGAAAAAATATGGTTGAGGCAACCATATTCTGGTGGAAACATAGTATGGTTAGATTTATGATTGCCCCAACCATATATATTTTTAAGTCAAAGATATTAAAAATAGCTTTCAACTGCAGATGTTGCGGTTCAATCCCCGGTCAGAGCAAGAAATTTGTTTTTAATTTTTTTTAATACATAAATATTTTATATAAGCAGTTTAAAAAAAAAATTAATTTAAATTTTTTGTATAAATAAAGTCTTTTTATTCCATTGATTTTTCTTTTCTATCAATTTGTGTTTATTTATTACGTACATAATACATCGAGTTTAAATTAATTTTTTAAATTTTAGTTGACTCTACCAGGGCTCGAACTTGCGAACACTTAGTTAAGAAGCATTAACTCGCCACTCAACCACTTCAGCCACAAAGCTCAGTTGAGTTTGAATGATTAAAGTTTTGTTTTATACTTACTTAATTTACATGGTTTCGGAAGAGACAAAATAGAAAACAATTTACATTCAACCATATTTTTATCATTATTATGTTTGCTATGAACATATTTATGATTTCAAGTAAAATTTTATTAAACATAATATGATAATTATATGGTTGATCTAAGACACTAAACATAATGTGGTTAAAAATAACTAGAAACATGTTTATCGTGATCAGAATAATGTTTAGATGCTTCAAATTAATAATAATATTTTTGTGAAGAACACACTATGTTTGAGGTGACCATATTCATCCATCTTTTTTCTTTGCGTGTAGCATGGTTCCTAAAATTACAGTGGCCAGCTAAAAATGGTAATTTTTTTCTTTAATCGTGTAGCGTCTTAAGTTTCAAACCGAGCGTGACTTATTTTATTGAAATCGAGGCACAACTTTTGAATTTATTTTTGATTAAATAAGTGATGCAACTCCACCATGAAAAAAATTGCTAAACGCATACTCGTAAATCTGTAAAACAGCCGCCAACAAACACTAGCGAACGCATTTGGCAACATTTATTTCTCATAAAGTCAGTTACTGTGTGATTGATTCCCTTAATTGAGTATAACATTCAAAGTTGCTTAACGATTTTAATAAAATAGGGCTCGGTTTCTTTGAAACTTATCGGGCTACCTGCTGGAATAGCTTCTGCAATTTAATATAATTTTTTTTTTTTTAAATAAAAATTCTTTAATTTTATATACATAAAATAGGTTTATTTTGCCACAAGTTTTACGATATTTTTAAAACTGCTGGACAGATTTAAAAACTTTAGAGGAGCAACCCAAGGGAAATTTTGTTGCTAAGTTTCGGATTTTCTTTTTTAATAAGCTTCTCTTCAATTTGGCAAACAGTGGTATTAAAAAGTGAAATAGAGAATTGAAGCCAGCGCTTCAAAATATTTAGAAAATAAATGGTGTCCCAACAAGAACGCAAGACAGTCAATGGTGTTCGGTATCGTGATATGATAACCTTGTTGCCACATGTCATACAGCCAGAGAAACAATTCAATTGCTGCATCAGTCATTTCCCGGTTGTGTTATTTCGCGTTTTGGAGACCAGAATTGGCCGGCTAGATCGTGCCATTTAACACCATTAGACTTTTTTGAAGTCGATGGTTTACGCGAATAAGCCGACGACGACTCAAGCCTTAAAAGAGGAAATTTAACGCTGCATTAATGAAATACCGCAGCATTTATGCAAAACGGTCATTGAAAATTTCATTAAAAGATCGCGTGTGTGCCAACAAAGCCGCATTGGCCATCTGCCCGATATGTTGTTCCATACATAACCTCATTCTGTCTACTTTACGATATAATAAAGTTTCACGATTTTTTCTTTTTTTAATATCTGTGTTTTATCTAAAATTTAAATCTTGCGTTCTTGGTCGGACACCCTTTAGTATTGTGTAATTCAGGGTCGTTATTACAACTTTCGCTAGTGAAAGTTAGGATTTTGTGGGGCTAATTTTTTTTGCTAAAACTTCGGAATCAAATTTGGCTGTATATTTAGGAACACACTATCAGATCGGAACACACTATAGATATTTTGAATTTAATGTCCAAACAAAAGCTTGATATTTGACTTATAAAATCCTAACTTTAATTCTAGGCCCTGATGGCCTTTTATAAAAAATTTTAAATATTAAATTGTAAAAATAAATCCATAATATAAATAGAAAAATTTAAAATTCAACTCAAACTTCAAAACCATCAACAACAATCGATATCTAAAACTCTGCAATAAATGTTTTCTTTTATTTTCCCTAAATTTATTGCCCACAAAAGGGTTATAATGGATTAGCTTTTATGCTGCTATGGGTGACTTAGTTCTTCATCCACTCTTGATTTTTTTGATAAGCAACAGTAACAACTACAAGTCTTTAATACATTTTCCTCGTCACCCTTTGGTTGTGTAGCAGCTTTTGCTTTTGCCACAAACAAACTAAAATTTAACAAAAAAAAAACGAAGAAAATTACGACCAAAGAAGGGTAAATTATTGTTATTATTAAAATGTGTTGTAAAAGTATTTACACGCACACTCCCATGTGGAGTTGTGTGTTTTGCCTACACTCAAGTGAAAATAAATATGTTTGTTTAACCCATGTGCTATTTAGTTGGTTAAGTGAGCGTTTCTGTTTTTACACACACACAAAGCAATTGTTACTCGAATAAATTTTATTATTTTTCTTTTTAATTTTTTTTTTACTCTCTCGACGGCTACATATTCGTACTTAAGCTGGCATACCTTTCTTATCGCCCACATGAACATATTGTTCATTGTGTCTTAAACCTTTTTGCTTTGTTTTGTTGTATATCCTTTTTTTGATCCCTTTTGTTCCCCAGAGTTGCTGCAGAATCCCTTAAAACATTTTTATTTTAGCATTTACGAGTATTATGATTTTGGGATTTTGCCTCTCTGTTTCTACTCGTTCATTTTATTTTTTATTTATTTAATTTCATCTTTAACATAGAATTTTAGTTAGAAATTGATTAAAATTACTTGCACAGATTCTGCTGAATTGAGAAAAAAATTATTTAACAATTTAATGGCTGCTATGGAAAGCGTAAAATTTATTTTGAATAAGAATCAGGAATCAGTCACTCAGAATGGAGACGAGACACTCATATTACAAACTGTCTTTAAGTCTAGTTCAAAGACTTCATTATGTGATGTCAGATTGTTGTAGGTTGTGATGCCCTAAATAACAAAAATTAGTCCAACATGTTCTGCTGTCTCTTCATCTTCGTTAAAAACAACCTGCAGAGTTCGTTTGGACTGATCTTTATGTTTGCCAAGTGGTTTAATACAGTGTCCAGTCATGAATCTTAAGTGAATGTGACTTTTCAACCGAGTCATTTATTTTCTTCTAAAAACAGAATAGCATGAAAATTGCGTAGGAAAAATTAGGATTTCTTTGAACAAAAAATCAAGTTTTATGAAAAATGAAAAAAAAATTTTTAAAGAAATTTAAAGAAAATTTGAATTCTTAAGCTTAATTTTGTTTAAAAAAAATATTCATTAAATTTCTTTTCTCTTCTTTTTTGAGCAAAGTGACCAACTTGGGTGACATGATATTTTTCATAATTTTGTTAAAATTTAAAAAATATGTAGGTTGGAGTACATAACGCTAAGTGTGCAGTCCAAAAAAATTTAGAAGGCTTAAGGGGTCCCTCTCATGAATTACTGTAGTGAAACCTGTTGAAAACGCTTTTCTAGATCTTTCTTTAGCTGGACACATACATTCCTGGCAACTGCACGAATAGAGTTAAATAAATCATTACGATTTATTCACCTGAATTGAGTTAGTAAAAGCTGGCAAGAAATTAACGCCATTTAGAAGGTCCAAGAAATAAAAAAAAAGAATTGTAGTGTGTGCCACACAACTAATCAAAGCATTTAACTGCTAATCCTTATGAAGCCAGGTTAGAGGTGACCCTAAATGGTATAGTAGCCCATCAATCTCAGGGTTGCAGCTTTAATTCCTACCTAGAGCCTGTTTCTTTCTTCGATTTGTGTTAAAAAATATGTCAACAATTCAGAGTCCCCTCAAAAACTCTCAAAGATTTTTCCTCTTTAATTCTATGAAAAAATTCATTATTTTTAATAAGCTTCATTAGAAAAATGAAATATTTCATTATTTCAATGTCACAATAATTTTTGTTAAAGAAATAATTTACTTAATTGAATGAAATATTCATAAATTTAATAAAATTTTCATTAATTTCATAAAATAATTTCATTAATTTAAAGAAAATATTTTATAAATTCACATAATTTATGAAAAATTCATAAACTCAATGAAATAACTTATTCAATTAAATAAAATATTCATTAATTTAATGAAATAATTTTATGAATTTAAAAAAATTTCATTAATTTAATGAAATATTTCAAAATAGCTAATTAATTCTCTTAATATATGAAATATTCATTAACTAAGAAAAATAATTTATTTATTTCAATAAAATATTCATTAATTTAATGAAAAAATTGCAT
Source organism: Thelaira solivaga (assembly GCA_947397855.1). Lineage (NCBI taxonomy): Eukaryota > Metazoa > Arthropoda > Insecta > Diptera > Tachinidae > Thelaira > Thelaira solivaga. The sequence goes on from OX377613.1 coordinate 62,492,239, forward strand.
TAATTTAATGAAAATATTCCATTAATTCGCATGATTTATAAAATATTTATAAACTCAATGAAATAACTCATTTAATTAAATAAAATATTCATACATTTAATGAAATAATTTCATGAATTTAAAAAATAATTTCATTTTTTTAATGAAATATTAAAAATACTTCATTATTTCACTTAATTTATGAAATATTCATTAACTCAGAAAAATAATTTATTTATTTCAATAAAATATTCATTAATTTAATGAAAAAATTTTTTGAAAAAAAATTTTTTTAACAAAAAAAAAAAAAAAAAAAAAAATGAAATAAATTCATGGCACTATTTCTTTCAGTGTAAGGAAGACAAATTTATTGAACTGTTGATTAAAATTTTACTTGGATCAGTAATTATATAAATTAATTTTTTTTCGTTACATTGAAAGAATAAGTGGCACTGGACAGGCCAATGAATTTTCATTGTTTAAAAAAAAAAATTTTAAAAACTTTGTGCATTAATGAAATATGTTCATTAAATTAATGAAATTATTTCATTAAATTAATGAATATGTTATTGAATTAAATAAATTATTTGTTTGAGTTAATGAATATTTCATAAATTAAGTAAATTAGTGGACTATTTTTAATATAATAATTTAATGAATATTTTATTAAATTAATGAAATTATTTCATGAATATTTCATAAATTATATTAATTAATAAAATATTTTTATTTTCATTATATTTGTTAATTACAATTTTTAAGGTGATGCATAATTTTTTTGTCTGTGTAAGAATAAAAATTCTTTGAAATTTTAGTTTTATGAATTAAATTTATAAATCTTTTCTTTTCTTTTTTTATATTTTTTACTGCTTTCTCTCCTCCTTGGCTGTGTCTTCTTATGCTTTTTTTTTTTTTAAATGTATCCTTTTCTTTTTTTGTAAAGTGTGTTGGTGTTACCCTTTTTTGTTGCCTGGGATCTCAAGTTTCATTTTATTCATTTATTTTTTTTTTTCTGTTTTTATTTCAACATTCAGTTCTCGTTTTTGCCATTAAATGAATAAATGAGCACATAAAACAATTCGTTTTAGCTTCTTCTGTTGCTTTCACAGTCTTCTGTGGCAGGACCTTTTTAATTTTGTTCTCTTTGCTAAAAGAAAAAATTTCCCATCAAAGTTTTTTTTTCAACTTTTTTCTTCTTTATTATTTTTATTTATTTATTTTTTTTTTGTAGTTGTTGTTGACTTAAACATACGATACATGTTGGTCATTTTTATTTATAAACTCATAAACTTGTGCTGCACTCCTTCCTGCTCGGCTTAAAGTTTTAGTATTTTTTGTACTTTTTTTTCTTTCTGTAGTTGTTAAATACATAACCAGCATTTTTTTTGTTTTGTTTTATTTTGTTGTGGTTGTTGTTACCTTCAATGTGTAGTACCCGCTTTGAAAAGAATTAAATCTTTTGCACCGACCATCTTAATATTGATATCGTAGATTGTAAGCGATTTAAAATACTGGCCTGTAGTGTTGTAATTTTAGCCGTACACACACAGATCAACGTCAAAATAATTAATTAGGTATGCGAACGATGATCCGGTCAGTAGTTTTGGGTATTTAATGAAATCAAGAATGTATTATAAAAAAGGGCACTTTTGGAAATTCTGACAGAGGACGTTTCAACTCATAAGGTTCGTAATAATCAGTATTTTAATTGAATTACCAAAAATTTGGATAAACAGATTAAGTGGACTCTTAAGTTTTTTTTAATATAAAAACCATGACTTTGAATTTGAAGTTTAAAATTTATTTTAAGTTTTGCTTACCTTAAGAAACAAAACAATTCACTCTTTTAAATTTTGTTTAATAAAGTCGTTTTGTGGATAGATGATGTGATGTCTTTGTGTATCTGTGACTGTGCAATACAATAATACTCGTATTATGTGCTGCTAGTGATTTTTATTTTTCTTAAAACTGTTTTTATATACACAGACGACGACATACAGACAAACATTTGTATGGGTGAATAAAATTTTATTTTTAATTTTTTGGTTAAAGTATCCTTTTGGCATTATAGTTTACATGTGTGTGTGTCTGCTACACTGTAGAATAGTTGTAGGTTTATGTTTGCGTGCTGGTGTTCGTGTGTGTGTGTGTGTCAAGGATTTATGTTTGCTGCCTGTTGTTGTCCATTGTGTTGAATTTTAAGCTTTCAAGAGTAGAACAAACACATTGGGTGTTTGTTTGTAAAGTGTTAGTAGCTATTACATAAATACATACCTAAATGTATGTAGATGTGAGTGGCATGTTTTCCATGTTCATGTTGGTTCCGTTTTACATGTTTATATCTGTATTAACTGGGTTTGTTTGCCCAAGTGAACATGTGTGTGTGTGTGTGTAAGTATTTTTTTTTGTTATGAAAAGGAAAAAGTTTTTCTCCTTTTCGAATTATTTTATTTTATTTTTGTTGTTGTTGCTGTTTATGGCATTTATTTATTTTATATTTTTTTATAATTTTTTTCTTCCCCGTTTCGTTTTTATTATTAACTTTTTTTCCATTGTTGCTGTATATACCATCATTTTATATACACACACACATACACATACACATTCTTATTTTCCCATTTACTTTTGGGAATTACTATCATTATTTTATTTTTTCCACAGATTTTTCTTAACTAAAGTGGAATTATTTATTTCTTTTTTATTTATTTTGTCTTAAATCATTTAGATATACAAACACATAAAACACCCACAGGCCCCCGCTTTTTGTTTGTAATTTATGTAAACCCAACATATTCTTCACGTACTTAAGGCCCTAACACACATCAATTGTTTAGTTTGCTCCCTTTGCCTGGAATGTTTTATTCGCCAGTTAATTTTATTTTCTTAATTTGACTTTAAGCTAAATCAAATGTGTTTTCTTCTTTTTTTTATTAATAACTTTTCCCTTTTCTTTTTATTGCAGATCTTGAAGAAGGTAAGAAACAACAATTTATTTCTATAAAATTTTTCTGATAAAAAAATTATTACAAAAAACCTAAAGCAACCTCCTATATAAAGCTCAAAACATTTATTTCTTTTTGAAATTTTAATTGAAAAAAAGAAGGTTTTTATTATTCGGTCTTATTACTAGAGTAAATATATGGGCGGCATTGCCATATATCACTGTTTTCATTACAACAACGACACTCATAATCAGTCAAATTATTTATGGAAAGAAAAGTCTTATCAAAAAAAAAAAAAATTATTCCTTAAAAGAGAAAATAAAATAAAAACAGACAAATCTGGTTACTATAAAAGCTCAATGATAATTAAATCTGGCAGCTTCGTCAGCTGTTGGCAATTAGTATCATGGTTGCATTTTTTTTAGCCAGAAAACATAAAATCATGTTGACAGCACATGAGACTAAAGGCTGGTATAAACGATGTTTGAGATGACGTGAGTTATAATTTTCTTCTAATAAATTTGAGCTCTGTAAAAATGTCTAGGACATTCTTTACAATTTATTCCAATTTTACTTTTACTTGAAATTTTTATAAATTAATATGTTTTTTTGTTTACTTTTGAATTTATTTACTTGACGACTTCTATTAGATTTCATATAAAACCCTGTTTAAATTTAAGTGAATACGTTGTTTAACTAGTGCCTGGCAAATGTGATTACTTTCAAGCAGTCAATGGTATTCAATAAATTTTATTTTAGCATTTACCGAATGCTACCAAATATCAAATTTTTAATCGGCTATTCTATGCTTTTTATTTGGGTACTCGTTTATTTTAAATGGTTTTTTTAGGATAATCGGTGCTATTTACTCAAAACTTTTTATTCTATTACACCGATGTTTCTCCATAAATTTTAAGCGAATACTCAGTATAATATTTTTATTAAATACTGAATACTTTTCATTTGAGTACTCGGTACTTCTCAATACTACTCGATACTTTTCATTAAAGTACTCAATGTTTCTCAATGAACTTTATTCGGGTACTCTATACTGTTCAATACTCTTCGTTTAAGTACTCGATGTTTCTTAATAAACTTTATTCGGGTACTCTATACTTTTCGTTCAAGTACTCGATGTTTCTCAATAAACTTTATTCGGGTACTCTATACTGTTCAATACTCTTCGTTTAAGTACTCGATGTTTTTTAATAAACTTTATTTGAGTACTCGGTACTACTCAATATTTTCACTTAATACTGAATACTATTTAGTTGTTTACTCGATATTTCTCAATACTTTTCAATAGGGTTTTCGATATAACTTAATACTTTTTATTGAAATACTCAGTATTATTCACTGTTTTTTATTCGGTTACTCAGTACTTGTCAAAATTGTTTAACGGATAGCGAATACTGCTCAATATTTTTTATTCAGGTAGTTGGTGCTACTTAATTTTTTTATTCTATTTTTTGATATTTCTGAAAACTTATTATTCAGGTACTCGATGTTTGTCAAGAAATCTTATTCAGGAACTCGGTAATACTCAATATATTAACTGAATACTGATTTTTATTATTTTATAGATTTTTTTATTTTCAGTATTAATTTCCTTTGCAGATGCTCTCTACAATAAATATTTCTAAATATATTTACTAAGTGACTAGTTATGGATATTGAGTAGCCACCAAAACTAGCAAATATTCAATACATGATACCCACTACTTTGCCTGCACTAATTGTATGAATAAAGGCAGTCATACAAATGTATTTTTCGTTTCTAAATAACAATTTGACCTAAATTTTAGTAAATTGTTTTACAAAAAAAAATTTCTAAGCACGTAATTTTTTTATTGTAATTTCCTTAAATATACATACTCATACACATACACACCCCTCCATAATCGCACTTACATGATTTTCATGTTTCCTATATGAACCAGTCTTTACATTTGTTATACTTTAGACTCTGTAGCCAACAACCGAATTTACTAACAATCGATTGGTTTTGTTTTTAAATAAAATACAAAATAAATGATGAAAAAAAAAATCAGAAAATAAATTTATAATAATAAAAACGTTTTGTGGTTTCTTGACAATAGTTTTCATCCAACAAAAAAAAAATTCTTTTCTAACAACATTTTCATTGTCCAACAAAATTGCTAGGCACAGTGGAAATTAAAAAAAAAAAATAGAAAATTAAAGAAATTTTAAATTAAATTTCTAATCTAATCGGTTAGGAAGTTGGTATTCTAAGATTACTTCAAGTGTCATAAATTGGGATTAGATAGCTGGGGTTTTGCCTCTTGATCCAATCAGATACAAATTTAGCTTCAATGCCAAACTGAAAAGGAGCGATTTTCTGCCTGTTCAATCAAATAAATCTTAAGGACTTTTATTAACAACTCTTCAGACTTCCCGATCAATGCAGAAATTTTGCTAGAATTTATGCAATAGCGAATGCAAAGATTTGGGTTCCAGCTAATATACGCAATCCCAGAAAATTTCATATATTTTTTTTAATAAAATTTAAGCTGAAAATACTCTAGGCAAAAGTCTCGCTACCATTTTGATTATGTGACGTTTATGTGGTCAACCTCAGTTAGATGCGTGGACATGGGACTATTGTTTTGAACTGTAGGCGAATAAGCTGGCAAGAATAGAGTAAAGGCAAACACCTTTCTCAGTCTGTAAAAAGCAGTTCGAGAGTGTGTTTTTGTATAGAGCACAGTCCAGATTGAGAGACGAATAGAAGGACAATACGGCCAGGATGATCTAACTTAGGTTGGATAGTAATCGCAGCAGGGATTTAATGAATCTCCAGAGAGTTTAGTTGAGAAATGTGGTGGCAGTAGTAGCAGGCCACTGCAATTTGGCAGTCATGTTAGAAGTGGTTTGCCATCAAATGACTTCTGAAGTTATCAAAACCAGACACACCTCCCCTACCTTTGCCCTGCCCTGTAGAAGCGGTGCAGACTCTATCTTGTGGGGTCTCAACGCACAGTCGACTATAAGGGTCGACATACTGTATGGCTTCATTAGAAGCAGCAATTGGCTTAGGCGACGGACAAATCTTCTTCTTCTTTTCTATCGCCCTACTTCCTTTCACTCTTCTAACTTTAGTACGGTCCTTCTTTACTGTCCTCTTATACAGGTATCGCAAAGGAACCTCATTAGAGGACTCAAGTGAGCCCCTTCGGTTTTTCTTGTTGGGGCGCCGAGTGCAAATTTATTTAAAAACTCTGGAGCAGTAAACTTGAAATGCTGTTCAAGCCCTAAAATTGTTGCTGAAGTATAATTTAAGAATTTCCATGGTGCTCTTTATAAAATCTGTGTCATTTTTCCGCCAATGTGTTCTTGATTAAGATTGAAAATATTCCATATGGTTTCCTGTACAAATCTCATTGCCATTATGGCTTATGTTTACACAGAGAAAATAATTTTGCTTGTGAGAATAAAAGTTGTTGTTTAGTTGGCTGGCTGTTAAAAAAAGAAATTTGGCCTTAATAAAAATTCCTTTAAGTTGAAAAAAAATTTGATAATTCCTTGCCTAAAAAATGTTATTTCTCTAGGTGTTGTTGTTGTTTTTATTTACGTAAAACACAATACGCAAAACCAGTTTTTGGTTTTCATATAAAATTTTCTTATTTAAAAAGTTGAAAAAAAAAATCTGTAAAAATAATTTTGTAAAGAAAAGAGGGAGTTTTCTTTATTTTATTATTATTATTTTCTTTTCCTTGCCTTTTTTTATTTTTTTTTTTTACTTTCTGTCTTGATAAGTTTGACTTAATTTATATAAAGAAGGCGAAGTTGGAATTTTTACAAATATTGTGTAGTTTTACGCTTCCTTTGCCCACATATACATACACATTTAACAAACGGAAGTGACAATGGATGGCGTCGTTGGCACATTTGGGTGCCACTTTTTTTCCACAAGTTGTTGTAAAATGGATGCCACCATTATGTTCTACTTTAGTTCAATTATTTATACATATTTTTTTCCTCATTTTACTTTGCGCCCTTCGTAGGTTACAGAGAAGTGAGCGAGCGAGTAAGCTAACGCTCATTTTCCTTTGGTAACAATTTTCAAATGGAAATTTTTTTATACACTTTGACAAACGATACACAAACAACAAAATAAATAAACCAGCTAACTTGTGTTTGTTTTTTGAACAAAAATAAAAAATCAAAAAAAAAAAAAAAAAAAAAATTAAATTAAATAAAATGAAATTTGTTTGTACTGTTGCTTAAATTTAAGCAGTTTGTTGTTGTTGTGACTATTTGTTATGAAATTGAAAAAATGAGGTCATTTTAATACAATAAATGCGTTTGAGAAAAAAACAAAAAAAAAATTTTTTTAGGGAAAATTTTGAAAATGTGTCAGTCAGCAATTAGGGGGTGGGGCTTAGGGTATATCATTATTTTTAGCATTACTTTGTCCTTTAAGCTGGGTGCGTATGTGTCGCAGTTTCTTTGTACTTTCACGTTTTTTTTTAATTGAATAGGAAAGCCATAAACCATCATGCCACCAAACATGAAAGCAGGCGTGTAAGAAAATTGGCTTTTCTTTAACAAATAAATTTTTTATTACCAAAAACTCCCCAGGCTTTTCATTATTTGTTTTGTTTTTTTTTTTTTTTTTATTAAAACAATTAATTGAATTTAAATATGTTTAATTGTATTGGGTTAAGTTAGACAGGCAGTTCAAAGAAGACAAAGGGCTACCCTGCCCTTTCAAAGTCATATCTTAATATATAAAATTCGACTGTACGGCTGGACCGATTTTATTGAATTTCTGTGTATGCCTTTGGGATACGCCTTGGAAGGCATAGCGCTACAAATCCTCTAGGCAATTGGCGCTGCAGTGGGTATCTACTACCTGTTTTTACCCGGTCTTGCACGGTCGTTTACTCTATGAGTACGATTTATTACAGTAAGAAGATCGAATACAAAAATTTTATATTTTCAGCAAAACCCAACTTAAAGCTTAATGAAAATTAAAAAATACCCCACCCATAACCACGCCCACTTTTAAAATTTTCTAGATCGATTTGGTTAATTTTTTTATTATATGTTCGGCATTACCCAACTTGAATTTTAATGGAAATTAAAATAGCCCACGCCCAATTTTTAAAATTTTCTGAAATTGAAGAACTTTTAGACCGATTTGGCTAATTTTTTTTTATATGTTTGGCATAGCTCAACTTATATTTTTCTTCTCTTTTTAATTATTTTTCAATATAAATAAAATTTGAAGGCAAAACGACGTTTGCCCGTTCAGCTAGTTTTATATAAAGTAGCACTATTTGTTAAAAAGTAACCTCGAAAAAGACAAACTACCAGAGTTCATAAAGTAACAAAACGAAACGTTTGCATTCGTTTTGTTTGGTAGTTTTTCAGATTAAAAAAAAAACAAAAAAAAAAGTTCTACAAACATTTACATTAAACAAACAACGAATGATTTATCCCTAAAAAAAATATGTTTCGGCTTTTGTTTTGTGTGCGATTGGAGTGATACATAATAAGAAGAAAACTGTACTTAAAATTAATTATTTTATTTGTGACATTTTTGCTGTAAATCGTATTTGTATTTTGTTTTATACATTGTACAAAACGATTAAAAATGTTAAACGATTTATGACTTTGAAACAAATTTTTGTGAAATATTTTGTTACGATACAAAGAAAAGTGTAAACGTTTAGAAAATAAAAAAAAAAATATTGAGATCCATACGACTGTCAAATTTCTATCCGTATTTTTTGATGTATTGTTTTCTTACTATTCTAGTTTTTAATTTTACTAAAATTTTTGACAAGTATAAAACCCTCTTTAGCTGTAATAATGGCCTTAAGAGTTATAAGCTCTTTGTGAGCTTTTTTTTTTTATCAAAATGACTTTAACATATTTTTTCAACAACATGTGTCGCATTTTAATCGCTTTATTATACTACCTTGACGGTAGCGCCAGCACATTTAAATGTTTTTCTTTTTTGCAAAAACAGTTGTTTTCAGATTTTGTTACAAATTAGTCTATTTGGCTTAAAAAATAATAATGCAAGTCAATTTTGTTATTAAATTACTAAAATAATTATAAAAAAAAAACTAGAAAAAATAATAAATTTTTTAAAACCTTTGTTTATTAGCTGAGCACAGTGGGTTAAAAAAAATCATATAACTATTTTAAAGCAGAAATATGTACGATTGTTTTTTTTTTTTTGAACGAGTGCTGTTTCAAAACTCAGTGACTTTTTTAATTACTTTCGCAACACTATTGGTGTCAATAACCAGTTTTTAATAAGTTACTGTTGAGTTTTGGGCAAGCTGCGTCGTTGAGTTTGTGTTTGGCAGGCATTAAAAGCAGACAACCTCACGAATTTTAACAAAATCTATAAATTGGATTGTAAACTGATACCCCATGCTCTAGGGACGATTTTCCTTTTTCAAATGTCAAGAAATGCCTGGGTGATAAGAGATTTGGGTCGAATGAAGAGGTCATTACCTAAGCAAATGCCTATTTTGAGGATTTTGATAAAACCTATTGCTTGAAAAGAATAAAAAAGTATAAAAAAGCGTTTAATATTAAACTAAAAGGAAATTATGCTGAAAAATAAAAGGTTTTTTTGCCGAAAAAGAATTTATAGAAAAGTTTAGTAGCCATCGTAATAAGACTGTATTTCACTAAGCGCAAGCTAGTGAGTAGTACAAAGTAGTCGAATAAAAGTTTTTGAATAGCTACGCATATGCGACTACAAAGTTTTTAATAATAGCAAGTACCCTAATGAAAAGTATTGAGAAGTAGCTTGTACCCAAATAACAACTTTTGAGAAGTACCGAGTACTTAAATAAAAAGTATGGATAAATAACGAGTCCCCGAATAAAAATTATTGAGTAATATATATAAGTACCGAGTACTTAAATAAAAAGTATGCATAAATAACCGGTACCCGAATAAAAATTATTGAGAAATATATAGAAGTACCGAGTACTTAAAAAAGTATGGATAAATAACCGGTACCCGAATAGATATTATTAAGTAGTAACGAGTACCCGAATAAAAATTATTGAGAAATATTTAGAAGTACCGAGTACCCGAATGAAATGTAGTCAGAAATACCGCGTATCCAAATAAAAGCTATAGAATAGCGGGTATCCAAATAAATAGTATTGAGATGAACCGAGTAAATGAATAAAAGAATTGAAAATTTTGGAATAGAAACGAGTACCCGAATAAAAACTATTAAGTAGTAATAAATACCCAGTATAATTTGTATCGAATAGAATCAAGTACTCGTATAAATGGTATAAACTAACACAGAATACTCTAATAAAAACAATTAGAAGGTAGCGAGTACTCGCATAAAAATCACTAATGTGAACCCAAATTTGTCAAAATTTCTTTTATTTGCTTCATATTTCGATCCACTGTTGACTCTGTCAAACTTAATTTTTTCGAACTCTACTTTTTTGAAACACTTGTTGTAAAATCTTTTACATGCACTTGTGGCGTTATTTAAAACTCATGCGTGCACACACATACATGTACTTGAATATTCTCACTCCAATCGATCATTAATTTTTCCACTAATTGTTCAATCTGTTCAGTTGATTTCAGTATTGAAACGAAATAAATGTGACGGGCTGGGCTCTTTAATTTCTACAAAATCAGTGATAAAATTATTTTTAATATTAAAAATGCACAATGAATTTCCAAAGAATTGAATTTTAAAAAACCAACTGAATTCTAAAGAAAGTGAAATTAAGCTTTTTCTTTTGCTAGTTAAAAGGAAGGAAAAAAAATCCAACAGTTAAAGTAAATTTTCCAGTTAAACAATTTTATTCCAAAGAAAAATAAAGAATTCAAAATAATTATTAAAATGAAAAAATTTAAGTTTAAAATTCCCAAATCACCACCAGATGACATAAAATATGGCTCAAAGATACGCTGCAAGAAAATCGCCAAGTGTTTAACACAACTTGAGGAGACCTTAAGGTTGGCTAAAGGTTTTTTTTATTTGCAAAATCCAAAAAAATAATTATTTAATATAAAAAATATGGGAAATAAAATATTTTATAGAAAACGATTTATCGGATGAATCGTCTAGAAAACGCTTAATTTAATTTCAGTCAAAGAAGACTTAATTTTTTTAAGTTTTATGCTTGTATTCAAAGAAAATTAAAGTAGACTTGAAATTTGTATGAAACATTTATCATTTATACTTGAAGTCGTTATTAGTCTCTTTGAATACCAGCCTTATCTTATAAAATTGTTTTTTTTTTATTTTAGATTTTTTTTTTTTATTTCTAAATTCTTTTTACTTAATAAATTTTTTTTTGTTGATATTTTAATCCAATAATTTAAAATAATTTTAATGTAATAATTTTATAAATTTTTTAAATATTTTATGGGCTGCCTTTGTGGCATTCATTCATTAAATATTTATTGTCTCTCTGTTCATTTCAATAGAATCATTTTAACTTAAAGACACACAGCACAGCATACACACACATGCACACTATTAATCTATTAATTATAAACATTTCTGTAAAATTATGTAAAATATATATAATTATACTCATACAGGCAAAATATCTTGAAATTTGATTGCTTATATGCACTCCCCCACAGTTCTGGTGATTTGCTTACATTTTCCTTTTTAAAAAAAAGCTTCACAAAAAAAAATTATGAAGTCTTTAAGCAAGTTTTAGCTCGGTTTTTATAAAAACAAGGAAAACAATTTTTTTAAATAAGTTTTTTAATATTTACAAGCAAAAAAATTTATATTTTGTGGCAGCCTTCAGAATTACTACGAGTATATTCTTCACGATGCTAAGTGGTCATCCTCAAATTCTAACGATACTTTTTTTTAATTTTTTTTATATATAAATTTAAACAAAAAAAAAGGAGCACGGAAATTTTCTTAAAATATATTTAATTTTTTTGGGAAATATCAGCTTTGTTGAAGAGATTGCTTCACATTTATTAATATAACTTTTGTTTCAAAGTAACCGATTTTGCTAAGAAATATAACAAAAAAAAATCATTATTTTAAAAGCTTTAATTTGTTTTAACATAATTTTTTTAACTTTTATTTTTAAAGTTATTGAGCAAAAAAGTGTAAAAATATTTTGTATTTTTTTTTTTTTTTTTTTAAATTAATTTTTCAAAAATTCAGCAAAAATTTAAAGCAACGATTTTCTTATTCATTTTAAAGTCTTGTAAAATAAAAATAAAATAAAACTAAATCATTGTAATTTATGGTTAAATACTAATTTTTTGCTAGTACAGTAAAAGTACTTAATTTTTCGCTTGATTTCTAAAAATGTCTAGACCTGTGTAGCAAGTAGCTAATAATAAAGGCCTGCCATTACACTTTGCTTTTTCACTTGAACATGAGTGACTAGTTTTCTTTCGTTTACGTTTTGCAAATGGCCTTACTTACCTAAATTACTTAAATTATATTTACTTTTAACTAAATTATAACAAAGATAAGTACAAATATTTTCAATTATTAATTACAATTGGAAATACTCGTAGCTTGTTGCAATTGATTGTTTTATGCAATTTTTAATACCACTTTTTTGAGCTAAAAGTCATATAAGTGATAAAGGGTCCGCCATCGAATGTTTTTTTTTTTCAACTAGTGCTTATTTCGTGAATGGTAACACTTAGCTCATGTCTGATTTGACAGATAATTAGTTTTATCCTTCCGCTGAAAGAATATGGTGTGTTTTCGCTTCGCTAAGTGAGCCTGCGATCGACTTACAGAAGATGCCGATTTTGCCAAAAAAAATCATCTTTTCAGATAAAGCTCATTTTGATCTTGGGGTCGCATTTGGGACACAGAAAACCCGCACGCATACATTGAAAAGCCGACGCACCAGAGGCATAATTGGGCCATTTTTCTTCGAAAATAAGCAAGTGGTGGCCGTTAGTCAATGGCAATCGTTATCGGGCCATGTTTAACGAATTTTTAAACACAAAAATTGAAGAGGAGGATATTGGCAACATTTGGTTTCAACAGGACGGCGGGCGCTACGTGCCACACAGCCGAAGCTACACTCGATGTTTTTATAGCATTTTCAAAAAAAAAAAAAGTTATTGGGCGGACCCTATGTAAGTCCACTTTTTAAAAAAATAACTTTTTTTAAAACAAACAGTCAACGGTAATTTTAGTAAGCGGTATAAGTCCGCTTTAAACAAAAAAGTGTAAATTTTTTTTAAAAGTGAATTTTAAAAATATGTAATTTTTTGAAAGTGGACTCTTTTTAAAAGTGGATCTAAAAATAATAATTTTTTTTATAAAGTTGACTTATACCACTTTCAAAAATAACGGCTCCAATAATTTGTTTTAGTAAACACATGCGCGCTTAGAGACAATTTTATAGGTTTCTCCAAAGAAGAAAATAAAATTTGACTCATGAGTCCTTTGGCAGTCCTTTTGCTTCAAAATGTAATTTAGATCAGCCAGTTGTGCTTTCAAAACTATTGGGTTTTATTTGCTAATTCATGTAATATTTTTGAACTAATTTGTGTGTACGGGTGGGTAAGTGTGTGCATATAGGCATTTATATATACTTATGTGTGTGTGTGTTTATAATTATGTACAGCAATAAATAAACATGGCTGAATATAATTATGTATTTATTTATTGTACATCTGCTCGTAGTATATGAAACAAAATAAATTAATATTAACCTAAGTAACTGTTGTTGTTGTTGTAAGCTTTTAAATATTAACTGTAACAATAAGCAGCATAATTAAACTATACAGCAATGCAAACAAACACATAATCACACACACACACATATATACACTCTCATACACACATAGAGAGTATTATTTACTTAACTGTAAAAGAACAAGTCTTTTAGAGCAGGCCTTTTCGTAGGAGCTAAACAACCTACTTGACACATTCTGTATTTTTTTTTCTTTTTTTAAGCAGGATATCCTTGATGACTAACAACTTGCTGTAGTTTCTGCTACTTATAGCTTATTTGTAGCTCTTTTTCGATATTGAGCAAGTTGTATCGAAATTTCCAAATTCTTTCCTACCCAAAGGGCAAAATTTCAAATTTTGTTTGATATCAAATTCAGCAATTGATGGCACCAAGTCTTTTTTACTTGTTTTTATTTTTATTTAAAACTTTATTGCTTTTCCCAAAAAAAAAAAAAAAATTATTGAAAAACAATTTAGAATTTTTTTTTTATTTAGGACCAGCACTCAGGGGATGACCCCTACTCATGCAATGCATTGTGATGGAACTAGGAAAATAGGTTATGGGAAGAAGGATAGAGGGAATAGATTTGAATTTTCCCAGCAGGTAGTTTATTCCACATACGAACTGTACGGCTAAAACAAGAACTCAGTCTGTAATGCGTAGTGCGATCCACTGGCCAATCGACCACAAAGCGATGTGCTCTTGCTGAAAAACTAGTGGCTCATGTGAATGAGCGGGTTTCGGGAACAAGATCCCTAATTTCATCAGAACACATACCGCTGTAGGTACAATAGAAAAGTGAAACACAACCCACATTGTTCCAGTAAGAATGAGTATAGAATCTTATAAAACGACCAAAATCATGAAATGTTTTCCCCTAGAATGTGTTCTTTAGTAGGAAGTAAATCGCAGCATTCGATATCGAGCAACTTTTATGGAAATTTTCAAAACTCTATAAATAAATTTAATTTTCTATTTGTTTGTTCGCTACACAAATTTTTGTTTTCCAACAGATTTGTTTGAAATTTGCTACATATAATCTTTATACTACAAGTAGGGTCGTCATATATTTTTAGACCGGCCCCGCCTATTATTATGCCTACTCTTCAACGATTTTTATTAGCCACTATTTAAGAGAATGAAAATTGGTTTATAATAGGGGAACTGGGAATTGGGAGACAAGTCCCAAGGAATTCTTATTTAAAATTCTTCAAATTTTCTTCTTAAATTAAAAAAAAAACCAACCAGTAGATGTAAATAAAATAAAATTAAAACTGGAAAACCTAAACTTAAAGTTCAAACTTTTTAAAAACGCTTTATGTACTTTTATGTCTGTCAAAGCATATTCAAATATGGCTGTGTTTGTGCGTGTGTGAGTATACTTTGTTTATTTACTCATTTAAAATTATTAACACAAACACACACTTACACATTTGTTTGCTGATGTGTGTGGTGTGAAATGATGTGAACTCCCAGGATGTGCAAAATCCTTTTATAAACATTATTATGCATTATAAATGAATGAATTTGTAAATTAAATAGCTTGCAAATACATTTTTATACAGAGATGCATAAAATGCATGTGATTATTTGTTTATCTACTCGTACTTGTGTACTCGTATGTATGACTGTACTTGTTTATTTATGTATAAATTTGCTTGTATGTTGCTTGTTTGTTTGTTTGTTTGTTGGTATGTGTATTAAAGCTAGCCAGCAGCAAAAGCCAGGGGTAGGCAGGCCTTTTAGAAGGCTTTCTTTAAGCAATAAAATACTTTCTTTTACATTCATTTAAATTTTACCCAAGACCGAAAAATTCCATTTACCAGACTTTCTATAGGCTTTTTTAGGAGGCTGTAATGGCAGGCCTATAGTATTAGGAACAAGAAGGTAAGGCTTGCAAATTTGCGGAAATGAAGTAGAAATTTTTATTAAACAAAGTACTTTCACTTTACTAGCAATAAAATTAGTATTTACCCATGGGCGATAAAGAATGTTGGTTTATTTTATTTATTTATTAATTCTCTTAAACTATAATTATAAATTATAAGCTAAGAAAAAAAAGGGGGGAGGGGAGAGCAATGGCTTATTTTATTTTTATATTTTATAAGACTTTAAGAAGAAAAAAGGAAACTTTGTTTAGCTTCTGCTAAGAAACACTGTACCAACTAGAGTGAGTAACAGATCTTATAGAAAACCTTTAATAAGGCCTCATTTTGAAAGGCCTCTTAATATCAACTTTTGGCTTGTTTTCTTAAAAATTGTTTGTCGTACACTGAGAGATAAATGTGCTGTGTTTTGAGAAATAATTGCTTTCAATTTTTTTTTAATAATAAAAATCAATTAAAAAAATTTTGTGTTAAGTTTGGTGACCCACCCACTTCAAAAAAAATTTTTTTTAAAGCTGATCTGAAGTCAAAAAAGGCATTTAATTTTTAAATTTTCTAATCATTTCATACTAAAGAGCTATAATTGTTAAAAAATTTATTCGATATCGAATGCCACGGTTTGGGATCAGTTTTCTTTATATATTTTGTGTTTTTCTTATTTATTGTTTTTATTAAAATTTAATTTTTTCATTAAACTTTTTAAATTTGTTACCATTTTTCTTGGTTTTGCAAGTGTAGCAAATTTATTGCAAAGTTTATTTTGGGTTTAGTGTGAATGCATGTTCTTTGTTACCTCAAATCTGTGCAGTAGTAGAGTTGTCTTATTTAAATACTATTTACATAATTAATTTATTAAACAATTTTTGACAGGTTTTATATCTATCTATCTCTCTTTCTCTGAGTGTGTGTGTGTTTGCTTTATTTTTTTTTTCTGGAAATGCCAAAAATACCATAAAATTGTAAATAAAATTTATGCATCAATTGCCATGAAATAGTTTTAAATAAAATGAATCATACGCTCTGTATAACAAACGTATTAAATGGATAATAAAATAAATTTACAAGTACACATATACATATGTGTATGCACAAGTATTTGTGTAAAAAAGAATTTCGTTATATATTATTTTAGCTAAAATAAACTTATTTACAGATAATTACTTTTATTTGTTTCAAAAACTATTAAAAAATTCCCAGCAGGTTTTTCATATGTATGTACATATCATATTAAACCAGGTTTTGGTACAAAGGGATTTTAGCTGGGAATCCATTTAACGCCTTCCATCTTTTTCTTGGGGGGTCTCTCTGTGTTCAATCTAAACTAAAGGTTCAATAGAGCCCAAAACATTTAATAATTCCAAGAGCCCAAAATTCGCTTTTATGATAGCAAAAGTATCCTGCAGCTACTGCATACATTCATATAAAGTGTTAAAACAATCATTAAAACTAAAAAAAGTAATATAAGTATGCCATAACTATTCATTAATTCAATGAATTAATTCATTAAATTGATGAATTTTTTTTATTATATAAACATGTTACTAAAATTATTTTTTATTAATACATTAAATTAATGAATTTTTTTCAATTATATAATTAAGCTAAAACATGTTTTTTAAGAAATAATTTTTCATTAAATTAATGAAATTTTTTAAATTATATATTGAAGCTTATTTAACATATCATTCATTAATTCAATGAATGAATTCATTAAACTAATAAAAAAAATTTATTTCAAGTTACTGAAATTATTTTTTATTCATTCATTAATATATTTTATAAGAAACTTTTTCATTAATGCAATGAATTAATTCATTAAATTAATGAATTTTTCCAGGTGTATAATGAATTTATTTCATATATTTTAAGAAATAATTTTTCATTAATTACATAATTTAATTCATTAAATTAATGAATTTTTCCAGGTGTATAATGAATTTATTTCATATATTTTAAGAAATAATTTTTCATTAATTACATAATTTAATACATTAAATTAAAGAATTTTTTTCAATTATATAATCAAGTAAAAGCACACATGGTATGAAATTATATTTTTGTTAATTCATTAAATTAATACAGTTTTCCAAATTGTATAATGAATTTATGGCACATATTTTACGAAATAATTTTTCATTATAATAGTTTAATACAATTTATTTTCTTCATTGATTTAATGAATTTTTATTTTTAATAATGAAGTTACTTTATGAAACAATTTTAAGCGTTAAACTAAACAATTTCAATTACATAATGAAATAAATTTATATCATGTATGAACTAATTCATTTAATCAATGAAACAATTTTTTTTAATTAATAAATTTATGAAATATAGGATTGAGTATGTAAGTGAGTATGTAAGTCTCCAGCGAGTAGGCATAAAAATGGTATTGAAAAAGTCACCGCTGATAGTAACCGATTGCTGTTGATTGATATGAGACGCTTTAAAATCTCCGTTGAGTTGAAAAGCCGACATATTTTTTGCTATGTATATTTTTAGAGCGATTTAAAGGCTATAAAATATCTTCCAAATAAAAATTTTTTTAAATTAAAAATGAAAAGTTCTAAAAATTAAATTGAGAAAAAGTTCAAATATAGAAAATCACTGCAAAATTGAATATGCTATCCTCTAAATAAAAACTGTCTGACCTTTTACTTAAAACTGTCTTTTACAGTCTATTTTTTTTTATCAATTTTTACTTTTCCTCATAAAAAGATGTTGGCCCATAATCATAGTCACACTAAAGTCGGTATTTTTTTTAAAAACGATTATAAACTAAAGAAATTCTTATTAACAAAAGACTATGGACCATAATCGTAGTCATAAAAAAGTGGTTTTATTAAGAGCTGACTTTTACTCATACGAATTTAACGAATTTAAAATCGATTTAAAAAAAAATACCGACTTTAGTCTGACTATGATTATGGCCCATTTTATTTTATATTCAATATACAATTAGAAAACTTTACAAAATATTTAGGGGTGGTATACGAAAGTGACTCGATAATTATAGAATATTGTTGCTCACTTTAACGGGATACTGATGATGCTGAGTTAAGTTAAGAAAATGACCAAGCCATTGAAAATAAATTCATACATACTGTGTAAAAGCTCTTCAAACTGGAAAAATGGCGAAAAAATTTAAAAAAATTTGCTGCGGACAGATTTCTCAAGTGTACCATTCAAACGGCCTCAATGTTTTCTTTATAAATCCGCTGGGAAACTTAAAATCGGTTGATATTCAACTAAGTTACTGGCTTATAAGAGAATAAAAATAAGAAAAACCGATTTTTTATTTTGGAGGTGTTTGGAAAATTCCAAAAACAGTTTCTTGATGTACTCGACAGCACCTAGCAGAAAAATTTTATCACTTCCCAGGTAATGTATCGCCGGCAATACAACGACAGTATTGTCATATTAAATATGACAGTGAGAATCAAGTCGCCGGCGACTTACATAATAGGGGTGACTTTGTCCTTTTATTTGAGCTGTTATTTTTGAAAATGGTAAAAGTTCAGGTTAAAAAAAAACTAGTCAGCGGTAATTTTACTAAAATTACCTTTGACTATTATATTTTTAATTTATTTTCAAAAATAGCAACTCATCTTAGCAACAGTTATCTGTTTTTAAAACTTTTTAAAGAAACAAGAAATATTAAAATAATTTACATAAACTTTTAAAAATTCACAAAAATCTTTCCTAATAGTAAGTAAATACTTATTTAGTGCGCAGATTTATTAATTAACAGTCTAACAACACTCTTATCTAATCATTGTTTAAACAATTACAATCATTTTTTAAGGAATCTAAAATTAATAAAATTTCCAAGAGAATGAAATTATTATTGCGCAAAATTTTGTGTAAAATAAAATAATTGCCTTTTTGCTACAATAAACAAATCTGCTGGCTGTCTGTCTGTTTATGTGGAAGAATTTGAACAAAACATGTGTTATTAAATATTTTTTAAACAAATAAATACCTTAACAAGTACAATATCTAGTAGATATTATTTTATATCAACTTGTACACAATTAACTTGAATAAATATTCATTCATTCGTTTATTTATTTATTTGATTTTTAAAAATTCTTAAACACATTTTCTCTTAAAATTTATAAATAAATTTTAGCCAAGTGGGTGAGTGTATTTTACACAACCAAAAACTGTCAGTTTTTTTTTTTTTAATTTCTCAAATTTTTTCCAAAATTCAAGGACCACATTGAAATTATTATGTGTCTGTTTGTTTGTGTTCTGTTATTTCGGCAATTGTTTAAAAATAAAATAAAAAATACTGATTAAGAGAATCTTGTCAAATAATGGATATGCTGAAGCTAAGATTAATTCTTTTTCCAGTAGTCTAAAAACAAAAAAATCTTGGCATCCATGACTTCTGTAGATGGGAAATATCTACTCCAAATTAGTTAAAGTCGATGATCGACTTATGATATTATATTCGTCTAAGAAATTGTCTGGATCATTGACATAACATGGGCCACCACCTTAAGTACAGGTAGCTTGAAAAATCTCAGAAACTAGAGGTGCTAGAATAATATCAGTATGATTTTTAAGCATAATAAAGTACATCAAATGTGATGTTAATATTATTGAAAAACTGTGTGAAATACAAGTGCATGTGTTAAATACCAGGGCTTTAATAATCTCTAAAATAAAAACAATAATAAAATTTTCCTCTTGACCCTTTCTGCTAGCTGTGTGTATTTATCAGTGATTATGAAATGAAAATTTCCATAAATTAAGTACAACAAAATTGTAAATTTTATTAAAAAAAAACAAAAATAATTTTCCAATAAAACTTTTGTTTATTTTTGTTTAAATTTTTTTTTTTTTTGATTTTTTTTTTCAAACAACAAACTTAACAAACTGAACTGAACTCTACTTGTATGAAGCAGATGTTGGCAGTCATTTGTACGCGTATGTTTTGTGGAGGAGGCAGAGAGTCTTTCAATGATATCCATACATTGACACAGAACCAAATTCTCTATAAAAACAAACAAACAAAAAATGATGGTGATGATTGAATTGTACTTCACTGAAATCTAGTAATTTTTCTTTTAAAAAAAAAAATTTTTTTTATTTTGTGTTTTAAAATCCAAGAAAAACTAATATAAAATGAATGATAGAAAAAAAATAATTAAATAACCATTTTCAAGAAGAAATAAATTAACACACATACACACACCTACACAAAAATTAAAAATTTTTTTTTTATTCATCATAATGAAAATTTGCTTGAGAGCTAAATGTAGTATGTACGTCCGTCCAGTCCACTGCACACTTGTATGAATTCATGTGTAAAAAAATATTTATTTGTAAATTTGTATGTCTGCTAATATAAACAAGATTGAGTTGAGTGTTCAATATTTAAGTAATTTTCAATTTCAAATACGATTTTCAATAATAAAAATCTAACAAAACGTAAAACGAATAACTGCGCATTTGCGGAATGGCCTTTGGGCCGCGTTGTTAGTGTGTGTGTACTGTGTATGCATGTACTATTGTTCATCATGACGTTTATAATGTTAATAATGATGATGAAATGTTTTTGTTTTCATGCTTGTCTGTACAAAAATTTGCATGAACTACTAAAAATTTATGAAAATAAAATCTTTTTTTTTGTTTTTGTTTACTTTACTTACATGCCTATAATTTGTTATAATTTTGTCTTTTGTAAATATAAAACAAAATTAAAAAAAAAAAAAAAATATAACAAATAAAAGCATAACAATAACGCAATAGAGCGAGCAATTGAGCAATAAGTATGTATTTATGTAGAAGACCAGCCCAAGGCAACCAAAACAAAAAACCAACATACGCATTATTTTATGGTTAATTTTTTTTTATTTTGTAACTTATATAGTATTTTTCTATAAACAATTTGCACACTGTAATTAATTTGAATAATATCTGAAACCTGTCAGCATATGTAGCTTAAAGTTAAGTGTTTTTTTAAGCCACTAAATACCATAAACTAGATTTAATTTATTTGTGTGCTAGCTGTTATTACAGCTAAGGCTTTTGAAACAATCAATTTATTGCACCATGAATAAAAAAGTGCACTCTTATTGGGACAACTGTTCATTGATTCCATGAATAAATTTATATAAAATTAATGTGTTCGATTTATGCAACATAAATCTTTCAGTGTGCTGATATCAGTGCTATGGTATTAAATAGTTTTTTTATTATTATTATTAAAACCAAAAAGCTCAATTTTCTTATAATTTTAAGAAGAAATTTTTCCTTTTTTCTAATCCCTGTACCCATTTCTGATTTTAATAAAAAAAAAAAGAAAGCAACAAGTGAATTCAAACAAGTTGGGACTTATTTTTTTTTAACAAAATAACTTCACTAAGCTCAAAAGCAAAAAAAATAAAGAAAATTGTTTGGACAAAAATTTTGTTCCGAACAAATTCAACAAATTTTTTTTTAAATAATCACTATACTAAAATCAAAAAAAAATTATTTGGAAAAAAATTATGTTCAGAACAAATCAGTTAATTTCTTTTTGTTATAAAATAATCTCTATACTTAACTCAAAAACAAAAAAGAGAAAAAAAAATTGTTCGGACAAAAATTTTGTTCGTAACAAATTCAGCTAGTTTTTTTTTTGTAACATATTCACCCCTATCATGAATAAAAGTGAAATTGTTGTTCCCCCGAAATTTTCATTCCCCTCGAAGGGAAAATTGCTATTGGGAATCTCACGTGAGATTTTGTACACGTTATCAGTGCAGAGTGAATGTATAATAAAGAAGAATTTATAAAATTTTCTAAGTTTTCAATAGAAAAACAATACATTTTTGTAATTTACGAATGGTTCTTGTAATAAAGGTGTCAACTTTTATTGTTAAGCAGTTTTCAGTGGCCAGTGCATATAAATAAAAAATTTCTGTAATTTTATAAGATTTTAAGAGCAAAAACAAAATTTTTTTATTGAAGCAATTTATGAATGGTTCTTGTAGTAAAGGTGTTAACTGCTGTGGATAAACGATTTTATAACAAAATAAATTAATTTTTTATAGGTGGACAACCACTTTTTAATTCTTTTGTTAAAAAATTGCTAAATTCTGCTTGCTAAATTAAATTTTAAGAAAAAAACAAACAAAAATACCTGTGTTCGCCAGCAAAAAGTAAGTGAACAGATTAAAGCAAAAAAGTGAACAAAACAAGGGAAAAAAATTATTTATGATAATTGGATTTAACAGGGAATTCATTCGTAATTGCTATCCCAGTGAAAGTGAACAAAATTCGAGGGAAATGATATTCATGATAAGGGTGATTCACTATACTAAATCCAAAAGAAAAAAATGAGTAGAAAAATTGTTCGGACAAAAATTTTGTTCGGAACAAATTCAGTTAATTTTTTTTTTTTTTTTATTTTTTTTTTTTGAACATAATTACTGTACTAAACTCAAGAGCCAAAAAGAATAAAAATAATTGTTCGGTACAAATTCAGTTAATTTTTTTTAACATAATCACCATACTAAACTCAAAAACAAAAAAAATTAAAAAAAAATAAAAAAAAACTAGACAAACATTTTGTTCAGAACAAATTCAGTTAATTTCTTTTTTTATAACATAAATTCAAAAACAAAAAAAAAATTGTTTGGACAAAAATTTTGTTCAGAACAAATTCAGTTAATTTCTTTTTTTTTTATAACATAAACTCAAAAACAAAAAGAGTAAAAAAAATTGTTCGGACAAAAATTTTGTTCGAAACAAAATCAGTTTAATTTTTTAACATAATCATAATAAACTCAAGAGTTAATTACACTTTTTTGTTTTTGGTGGTGTAAGGACTTGAAACTTGAAACGCACACATGATTTCTTGATATCACCTTGTATGAATTCGCCTTGGGTAATTTATATTAAGTTCTAATCTCAAAAACAAAAAAGAGTAAAAAAAATTGTCCGAAACAAATTCAGTTAAATTTTTAAGTACCCTATTCAAATGAAGCGCAGTCTAGAATCTTGTGCTGGATTATGTTTATTTGTTTAAGTCTCTGAAATAATAAACGCTTATTATATATAATTGCTTTAAAGCTGTAAAACTTTTGGACTTTTTTTTTAAACAAAAAAATAAAAATAAAAATATCAATTCAAATAACTCGCAATTAATAAATATCTAAGCTGAACTACACAATTTTCTATTAAAACGATAAACACTCGAAATCATTATCCCACATTATCATGATGACGATGGTGACGATGATCAACGACAACCAACCAACCAGTATTATTTCAGTATCTCCACAAAACATAAAGCCACAAGCAAATGCAAAATAAAAAGTGTCGTCGCCTTTGTGTTGAAACGGTTGTTTTTCTATTAGATTTCGCTAGCCAGAGCAATTTGATTGAAACAGTCATTCAACTATTTTTTATTTTTTCTATTTATTTATTAAGTAAGTTTAGCTGACTTTTTGTCATTAAGTCATTGAAACTGTACCACAGCAAAACAGATAATAACAACAAATCAAGCATTCAACCAACCATCCATTTTATATTACAAATATTTCTGCCCTTCATTCGACCAACCGCCTCGCCTCGCCTCATCCTCCTTCCCCTTTGATTATCCCTCAACTGTTCCCTTTTTTTTCATAAATTTGTTCAATATCGTGTCGGTATTAAGCTCGAGTGCCGGTGTGTGAGTGTATTTGCTGTTTTCATTTCTATTTTGTCATTTATAAGTGCGGGTGTGAGATTTAACTTAGTTTTTGTCAGTTTGACGCATCTACTATCATCCAAAAAAACATGCACACATGTACATATTGAATTACACTTCTGCTTAAAATAATAAGTACAAACATGCTTAAAAATTGTGTTTTTTTTTAATTGAAGATTTGATTAAACAAAATATAATATAATAATCTTTAAGCTCCTTAAAAAATTTAAGAATTAATTTTAATATCCTGCAATAAAATCTTTAGAAAATTAAACCCTTTTCCAGTAAGAGTGATATATAGGAAATTTACTTTTTAGGGCCTCACTAACTACAACCATCTAATTTGGAAATCTTTGAATTCTTAAGGAATTCTAAGATTTCTTACTTATTGAGAATTTGTAACTTGAAAGTAGTGTCACAATAGGTCTACATATTTTGGCTTTTATGTCGAGGTGATTTTTTCACGATTCCAATGTTAAAGCTAAAAAATCATACATTTAAAGCGCCTATTAGACGATCATGTCAGCACGAATTGATGAGAGAGAGTGAAAATATCCAAAAATTTTAAAAACGGCATGTCAAACAGCATGATGGCAGTTCATCATGCCGTGCTGACATGCCGCGCTTGATCGTCTAATAGCCGCTTAACTCATTGTACAAATTGCGCATGTTTAAAGTGATTTTGCTTGTGCTTATAATTATTTCCACAACTGCAGATACTTAAGTAAGATTTTGTGCTTTGTTAAGTTTGTAAGCCAGAGCTGGAAAATTCAAATTCAATAATTAAACGAAATTAAAAAAGAAAAAATTTTTAATTTGATAAAATTTTATTTCAAAAACTTTCTATTTAAAATACTTGGTTTAATTAAAAGGCAAAAATTTGATAAAACGTAAATTGCGTACGGTTTTTGTGGATTTTATGTTTTTGTATTGAATTAGTGTCTATGTTTATAGCTATTGAACAGTTTGTCAGCGTAAATATGTGTCCGTGGGGTCCCATGTGTCCAAAATTTTATTTTTAAGACAAAAATTTTCTTATGGATTTTTGTTCAAAAGGGTTTCTTCATGCAAGCCACAGAACCTGCATTGGCAAATCCTAATATTTTCTGTCTAAACTGTATTTTAAGCTTAAATTGCACAGTACGCCAAAATATTTCTTTCTTCGAAATAACAAGGTTTTAAGGCTATTTTGAAAATGAAAAAGGCTAGGAAAAAAGCTAGACGCTAAATCATAAATTTCAAGGCTAAATGCGAGAAAAAACGGCCAAAATGGCAACGTTGATTACGAACATTCGTATGGAAAAAACAAGTATGTATAAGGATATTTTATCGAATTATTTATGTGCTGTTAACTTCGTCGCAAACTTGGAATATTTTTATTCGGTAAGTTACTGAATACTGACTTCCATAAAATATCGTTATACTTGCTTTTTCGATACTAATGTTCGTAATGAAACTTACTGAATCGCACTGCTGATGTTACTCTTGTAACTCCAATTTTAACTGTTGCTTGTAGAACTGCTAGAAGACTTTTTTTGTAAGAAGTTCTTTTAAATAAATAAAAAAAATTTTTTTTAATATAACAGTTTTCCTTCTCTGTACTGGGTACAATTTATTTGTAGTTTCATTTACTTCATTAATGTTTGAGATTCGTTATTTTATTTTTATTTACTTTGTTAGCTATTGTTGTTGTTATTGCTCTTTTTTCATTAATAGTTTGGTAAATATATAAAACAGTTTAAAGTACTCGCAATTCGATTCGATTCGTTACTTTTAGGGCATTAAAAACGTGGTATGTGTGTCAAGTGTGTCGTAAAATAATTGAAATATTTTTTTTTTTTTGTATTAGAAAATGAAAACAACTTAATTTTTTTTAAAGATGATTAAAGAGAAGAAAGATTTTTGTTTTATTTATCACAGGGCTGTCTTTCAGCACACTATGCAACAGTTAAATAATAAATTAAGCCTCAATGTTATAGTTACGCAATAGTAGATTGTTTACATTTATTTCTTTGTGACGAGTTTTAAGACTGTTTTAGTCCCTATAATAGCTGGCTGTGTACTATTGTTGACGTTATTTTATTCGTTGATGTGTGGATATTCAGTATTTGAGGCAAAAAGTTTTGATGCGTTTCAAAGGCATTAAATTTTCAACACCAAAATACAAGTACGAATAAATTGATATGATATTTGACATTTGCATTTGGAAAGGGTGTGATTGCTTCAAGTATTGAACACCATTATAGTGTACTTACGTATTTATATTGTTTAGTTTTCTGTTTTATATAATTATATATTTTAGCTTGCGAACTTTTAACATTAATTTGCAATTGCAGAACCTCTAAAAGAATTCGTTCTACGTATTGTGAGAACAGAAGCTAATTATCTTCCAAATATAAAGTGTTTAGGGGGTTAGAGATAAAATAGTTAATGGATGATTTAGTTAATCAAACAGTCAATCAGTCAGTTATTTAGTCAGTCAGTCTGTAAGTTAATCAAACAGTCAGTCCATCAGTTAGTCAGTTTATCAGTTAGTCAGCCGAATTAGTCAGTTAGTCAGTCAGTTGCTCTATAAGACCAGGGGGGCTACTCTCTATTGCGATGCGAAAGAAAAACCATTCGCATCTGTACGATTTTTACATTGAGTTGCGATACGTTTTCTTTCGCATCGCAATAGAGAGTAACCCCCCAGGACCACACACGCCAAGTTTAGTTGGGCAATTTTTTCTCAATTCTCTTTTGAAATTGTCGTTTTGTCCCCACACAAATTTTTTGTTTCGCCAATTTTTACATTCTTATTCAGTCATTTATTCAGCCTTCAAGCTATCTGTCTTCTTTTTCTACATCTTTATAAAAGATACGAAAAGAGAACAAAAGGGAATTTTCAAGTACGAGCAATTTGTATCACTTTCCATTCTTCAAGAATTGCCCAACTAAAATTGTTTTCCTGGTCTAACTTAGTTAGTCAGTCAGTTACTCCAATCAAAAGTTTCTTCAGTTGACAGAAACTTTGAAACGTAATCGTAATTACTGGTGTGTAATTAAGGTAAAAAATGTCTGTAACTCTCATTTAGTTTAAAAAAAAAGTAATTTTTAAACAATTTTTCAATTCTGTTTGTTTATTGGCTGTAAAATTTCTTCTCATGCTTACCTGCAAAGACTGAAAACTTTTAAATAGCAAGAATTAATATTCGATTTTATGCAAATATGTCGTTGATTGTTCAGTTACCGAGTCAAGCGACAGTTCATAAAATGTCATATTATGAATACACACACACACACACACACACACACCAGCGCATACAAATGCATATTTAAAATAATCTACTTTTAGTAAAGCAAACATAAACATATACACCCAGGCATTTCAACACATCTTTATTTGTATCAGTGTTTGTGAGTGTGTGTGTGTATATGTATATAAAATGTGATTATGTAAATATGTAGAAACACTCACATACAATTTATTTATTTATTTAATACAACTCTGTGTGTCTATATCTATGATGCAGTTTCATTTGATTGTTTGTTTCTATTCACATTGTACGACATTCGAAGTATTTGCGTATTAGGATCAGGGACTCATCAATTAGTAAAAAAAAAATTAAAAAAAAAACAATTTAAATTAAGAGCAAAATAAAATTAATTTAAGACGGAAAAAATATTACTTAGACATTTTTAATTTGCTTTTACTGTGTCTATTGATGCACATTAAAACACTGACATGCCTGACACACTTGCACACACTAGCATTCAAGCAAATTATTCTATACTTGTGAATAATTTTGTATTTAATGATAAAGATTTTTTTTACTTTTTCGTTTTTACAATTGGAACTTTAATTTATTTTTTTTTTATCAATTGTCGTTACCGTTTTCGTATTTGAAAAAAGAATTTAAGTTAAAAAAAAATTGATATTCAATGAAAAAATGTTTTTAATTTTTTATTAAAAAAATTATAATTTTTTTTATCAACTGTCATTAGAGTTTTGGTTTTGTAAACTTAAAACTAAATTAAAAAAAAAAAATTAAATAAAAAAAATTTTAAGAAATTTTATTCTCATTTCGTTTTGGAAAAAAATTTTAAATTAAAAACAAAATTTTTTTCAATTTAATTTTTAATGAAAAAATTTTTAACAGAAATTGTTTTGTTTTAGCTACAGTTTTTAAAACAAAAGCTTGAAAAAACTTTAAATAAAAAAAAATTTCTAAAAAAAAGTTTACTTTGATTAAGCTGTTTATAAAAAAATTATAAATTTTTTTTTTTATCAAATCTCATAACAGTTTTGGTATTGGGGGACTTAAACTTGAAAAAAAAAATTAATTAAAAAAAATTTTATTTTTAATAAAAATTTAATAAAAAAATTTTTAATAAAATTTTTTTATTGATTTTTTTTTAATATGGTTACAATAAATGGTTTAAATAAAAAAAAATTTTTTTAAATGTTTTCTTAATCAAACAAGCTATAAAAAAATTAAATTTTTTTTTTTATCAAATCTCGTAAAAAAATTTTTATTTTTAATAAAAATTGAATAAAAAATTTTTTTTTAATAAAATAAATAAAACTTAAAAAAAATAATTAAAAAAATTTGATTTTTTTCCTCTTATTCGCCTTTTATTTTATTTTTAATAAAAATTTTTTATTGAATTTTTTTTTTATCAAATGTCGTTGTTTTAGATTTAAAACAAAAATTCTAAAAATACTTTACAAAAAAAAATTTTTTCTAAAGAAAAGTTTTATGTTCTTTATTAGACAATTAAACCCCGAAAAATCCTATTTAAGAATTAAAAAAAAATTTAATTGAAAAAAAGTTCCTAAAAAATTTATTTCATTAATGCGGCCTCAATAAAAAATTTATTAAAATTAAACGTTATACGCGATTTTGGACCAAAAAAACTAAAAATTATTTTGAAAAGCATTTTAAAGTGCTGATTTCAAATTTTTATTTAATTTTTTTCAAATTAGTCTCAGGTTGCTTTGATATAAAATTATCTCTTTAATAAGAGCAATGTTAGCATATACTCGTACATATTTAATTTTAACTTGAAAATGTTTTGTTTTATGTGTTTAAAACGAAAATTCGAAATTTTTTATTCAAGTCGTAACTTAATAGTTTTTAAGTCTGCGCACTACTTTCAAAAATATCGTCAAAATTGTGTAGAAAAAATTTAAAAAAAGCAAGCTGTTTTTACCAGGTCTCACATGGCCAGTACCAATTTGCGAGCTTCCAAGTAACCTATATAAAAGTGGGCGTGACCAGTCCAAGAGTATATCGTCATATGATTTCATTACAGCCTTAAGTTACTTTAAAAAAATTTTTTGAGTTGAAGCCAAAAGCGTGGAAAATATGAAAAATTATTAAAACTTTTTGAAGTTTTTCACTCCTACAATTAAAGGAGAAACTCTTAAACTGAAGCTTAAGCTAAACAAAACTTCAAAAATATTTTTTTATATATTCACATCATCGGCTTTTTTAACTTCTTCTTAAAATTGTTTACATGTAATTTAGGGCTTTAATGAAATCCTTAGACGATATGTTGACTATTGTTGGTATATAGTGATTTTATGTAACAAATTTTTAAAAAATCCTTTGGATAATAGAATTTTACTTATTAAATCATTAAATAATGGACATAAAAAAAGGCGTGACGCTACTTGCTGATGACGATAAGCTTTTTATTTAAAAAAAAATTTTTAGTTTATTCATTAAAAAAACACAAATTTCATAAATCTGAACGATATTTGCCACCTGCTACACAGTGATTTATTACAGCGTGAAATGAAAAAGTGCACACTTACTAAGACACTCTTTCTGCCTCTTATATCCTTGAAATCTTTCTTTTGCTTTGAAATATAATTATTTCACTTATACAGGTATCACAAAGTTACTACATAAGCCTCCTGCTGTTTTTCTTATTAGGGCCCCCCGTGCAAACTAACCTAACCTAACCTCACTTAACACTTAAAAAATTTCCTATTTCAATTCATTATTTTTTTTTCTTCATAAATTTATATTTAATAAATTAATTTACACAAATTTTATATTTTAAAATAAACAACATTTTAACACATACACACACTCACTCATTTTTAATTAAATTTTAAATTACTAAATCGCATAGAAAAATAATATCTAAAAGCGCCTGTTTTTTTTTTTTTTTTTTTTTTTCAATAAACTAATAGAAATAATAATGGAAAATAAGTTACAAAAAGAAAAACAAACATGAATAACGACGACATCATTCCATTTTAATTTGCGTCAAAACTTTAAACAAACAGCCAGCTTGCCAGTTGCTCTCCCTGTCTTTTTCTCCTCTTACACTTTTAAAAGATTTTACTTTATTTAAGACTCTTAATGTTTTTTTTTTTAATAATTTTATTTTTAATTTTTGCTATCAGGTAAACAAATTACAATTTATATGCCAACTCGTAAAATTATGAACTTGAAAGTGTCATAAACCATCAGTCGATAATTTATTTATTGGAAACCTTTTTTTTTTCAAATTAAATGGGTTTAATGTGTAATAATTCTCTTGCTTTTTTTTTTCTCTCTGTAATTTGTGTAATGAAAAGAAAATAGAAAAAAAAACAACGTATTCTCTTTGCACATAAAACAAATAAATAAATAAAATTTATTTTATTTCCAGTACGCTGTTGTTTGTGCTATTTAAAGAGGCCTGCAATTGTGCAATATTTATGAATTTATCACTGAGTTTTTAAATGATAAGTTTAGCTTACAGGTTGCCATTATTACACCAACAACATTAGCAAAATAAGCAGTAGAGTTGCAAAAAATAAATGCAACACTGACGGATATACTTTGTAAATAAGAATGACAGTAATATGACTTTAATAATTTTTATTTACACTCAAAAAGTTTTTCAAATACACAGTGGGACTAAAATAGAATATTGTAGAGAAGAATATAAAAAAAAAATTAATTTTTTAAAACTGCTTCACCGTCCAACTTGTATTGGAGCGGCAAGCGGAGCGCTTTTTGGCGTCCTTCCTAAATAAGAACGCTAGCGTTGCGCATTCTCTACAGTAGCGCTAATGATTTTGCTTAATAAAACCCACTGAATACACAAAAATAGAGTTAAAAACGCTAAATTAAGAAAATATGTCATTACTAGTCAAAAACAAAATAAAAGAAATAATTGTTTTGCAGCCAACTTCACTGCAAAACGCACTATTAAAATTGGATTTTCCAATTGCTCAGCGTTGCCTTGCTATTTCGGTATTCTCCCTACTTTTTGTAGGGTCATGAGAATTTTTGACTGATAAAAAATGCCTGCCGGCCAATTTGCTTATAACTGTTAAAATGGCTATGCGATATAGAAGAACCGCTTTTGCCTTAACTTATCTTTCAAACACAATAATAAAGTTATGGATTAGACAACAGATTAATTTTTTTTTATAATCACCAGGGCAATTAATTGACTTCATTCAAATGCATGTTTGTTGTCGTTACTCTGAGATCAACGTAAAGTTAATATCTTTGAGAATCACAATATTTCCAGTAAAATGGCATTTATTTGTTAGTACATATTTTGCCTTAAATGCATATTTTTGCATATTTTTTTATCATATTTTGTAATATTTTTTAATATTTTATGGCATATTTTGTTATAAATGCACATTTTTCGTGATGTTTAAAAAAAAGTAGCTTTTTTCTTAATTTTTTGCTTAAAAATATTTTTCTGTTCAAGGCGAATTCATTATAAGGTGTAGTCAGCGGAGTAGCTGGTTATAGTTGTTTGAGCTATGAGCTTTGACATTTTCAAGGAGTAGAAGCAACAACGTTTTGTGTTTGGTATAGAATTACCTGCACTTTATAATAAATTAGCCTTGTTTCTGTTGCTAGTTTTACGCAGCTGTATTTTGTAGTCAATATATTTTTTATTTATCTAACATAAAGGATCAGTTAATATTTATATACTCAAACTATGGGTTGCTAGTCAAGATAATAACCAAACTACAGGGGTTTTAGTCTTTGAAACTCATTGATGACGCCGTCTTAAACAAAAAAAGTAGAGGGTCAAGTTGAAGAAAATACAGGGTGAGCCAAAAGAAACCAAGGGGTGTAAAAGTTTAATAACTTTTTTGTTTATTAACTTTTTTTTATTTTTTCTTTCAGATTATATAATATACAAAATGGAAATTTTTTTACACTAAGTATGAAAAATGCTGTCTCTTAAATGACCACCGTTTTCAGCTTCGCACTGATGGGCTCTTTTTAGAGCATTTTCCATAACATCTTTCAAAACTTGTGGCTGTAGCGTTCGAATTTCTGCAACAATGTTTGCCTTGAGTTCAAGGATTGTCTCTGGCTTGTTCACATACACTCGCTCCTTCAAAAAACCCCAAAGAAAATAGTCGGGTGCTGTCAAATCTGGCGATCGCGCTGGCCAAATAATTTCCGAATTTCGAGAAATTATTCGCTCTCCAAAAATTTGACTTAAAAGTGCCATTGTGTCTCGGGCAGTATGGGCAGTGGCTCCGTCCTGCTGACACCACATACCAGGTCTGTTTTCAAGAGCAGGACGTAAAAAATTTTCTATCATAAAACGATACCGCTCTCCATTTACGGTTACAGCACTTCCATCTTCATTCTCGAAGAAGTAGGGCCCAATGACATTTTCAGATGTGATCCCACACCATACTGTACACCTGATGGGGTGCAATTGGCGTTGATGAATGGCTCTTGGATTTTGAGAACCCCAGAACCTACAGTTCTGCTTGTTAACAAAGCCACTCAAATGAAAATGAGCTTTAAAATAATTGATCTCTGGTTTAAATAATAAAATTCTATTGTTCTGGTTCTCTGTTCAGTTGTGAACCTCTCCATTATAAATTCTCCAAGTGTTGTCTATATAATCTGAAAGAAAAAATAAAAAAAAAAATAATAAACAAAAAAGTTATTAAACTTTTACACCCCTTGGTTTCTTTTGGCCCACCCTGTATAAAACCCAAACTTGATGCAGTTTTAAAAAAGAATGCTTTATTTTAAAACGTTAAAAAAAATTGGTAGTATTTTTAATTTACCTTCCAGTAAAGAAAATATTGTGGAAAATGAATATTCTACAAAGGGACTGGCCACTTTTAAATCTGCAGCTTTCAAATCCATTTTCAATGTTTAAAACCGTTTTAAGACTAAATAAAATGAGTTTCACATTTGATAACTGGAAAAATAACTTTAATTTATATAAATAAATAAATCTTTATCATTATTTAATATTAATCAAGCTTAAGATCTTAGAAAATTGTTTTTATTTAAATTTTCCGATATTTATTTAAATTTTTGAAAGTTTTCTTCAGGGAAATTTATTTTTATCATTTTTCCCTGAAGAAGACCTTCAAAAATTTAAATAAAAACATTTTTTTTTTAGATCTTAAGCTTGATTAATATTAAATAATAATAAATTTATAAGATCGAATAATTTAATAAAATTATTATAAATCTTTATCTACAACTACTTTTTAAACCATTTTTTCAGTTTTTAAGACTGAAGGGAATGAATTTAATTTTTTGTTAAGTTTTTACGTTTTTATGAATTAGTAAACAGTTAAATAAATAAATTTTTAATGTATATTTTTAATTTTATTTTTGCATATTTTGTTACTTTTAGTGCAGGTTTTATGTGCATATTTTCGTTTGTTAAGTTTTATAATAAAAAGCGCTTATATACAACTCAAGCTGCGCTTGTGCAGCTCTTTAGTACATACTGTGGCTAAAGCTTATCCAATTAAATATAAACATTTCATTTGTGTTTTTATTATTTTTAGGAAAAATTTCTTTATCTAAATAAATCTTGCTATTAATTTTAAATCACTGTCTTCAAGCCATTTTTTTCAGTGCATGTATTAACGTCTATGAAAATTGTATGTAAGACACGTTCCATATACTACAATATTAGTAAATTATTAAAATATATGTGTGTTTGTATGTGTGTATGTATGCAAATATGGATGTACGAGTATATTTCATATGAATGCAAGTTTCTTTTAATGTGCATTTACTGCTGTACATGAACTACGAATATACAAGTGAGTATTCATGTAACTATATATGCATCATACATAACGTACTATGTTTGTAATTTACAAAAAAGCATACAGCATTATAGTTATATAGCATATAGGTCATTCCGTTAAAAATTCCATTTAAAAAACTTGGTACAACAGACTTTGTGTTAATAAATTTATAAAATATTAAATGCACATTCTAAAATTTCCTTGTGTGTTTAATGAGAATGAGTGGAGTGTCCCATATTTGTACTTACTTACTTAGGTGTGTGTGTATGTTAAATTGTACTTCTATATTACGTTGTCAACGCCAAGTAAAGTAAAAAATGAAAATAAGTTAATACACAAGTACCAGGCACGTATAGTATATGCAAAGTAGATTGAATGTATAGACAGTGATGTGCAAAATAATAGCAGTAAATTTAAAAAGAAAAATTGTTTTCATTAAAAAAAAATTTAGCTGTACAAAGACAAACTAGAAATCATTTCATTCAATATCCAATAATAAAAAAAAATTAATTTTTTAAAAAAGCTTCGATACAGAGATGGGAATTAATTATGAATTAAAATGTGAAATTTAAAACAACTACAAAAATAAGCATTTAAATAGATTTTTTTGCATGTTTATAAAACTGCTTTACAGTCCAATCTGAATTGGAGCGGCAGGGGGAACGCTGGCGTTGCGTATTCTCTAAAATAGCGCTAAGAATTTTGCTTAAAAACGCTAAATTAAGAAAACTAGCTAATATGTCATTACTGGTCAAAAACAAAATTAAAAAAAATAATTGTTTTGCAGCCAACTTCACTACAAAATGCTCTGTCAAAATTGGATTTCATTCAATATTGAATAAAAACAAATGAAATTTTATAATTTTTTTTTTATAAAAAATTTTTTAAATTTCAACATTTCAAGAAAGTGCTTTTTAAGGATATAAATTATTATTATTGATTATTTCTTTAAAAAAAGATAAAATTAAATAAGAGATTTTTAATAGCAGAAGTATTTAATCTTAATAAATAAAATTCGACTGTACGTGTGTTTGACATTGCACTCCTCCTAAAAAGGTGGACCGATTCAATTGAATTTCTGTGTACGCTTTTGAGTTACGTCTAGGAAGGTTTAGCGTCACAAATACGCCAGGCAGGTGACTTAATTATCTACTACCAGTTTTAACCGATGTTGCACGGTCCTTTACTCTATGAGTACGATTTCGTAGAGTAAAAAAATTGAAAAACTTGAAAACAAAACAGCGTTTGCCGGGTCAGCTAGAAAAATTTATAAAAATCAGTGATAAATCAATTTATAATTATCAATTATATTGCTTATATTCTGTACACTTTTGTAAGGCTGCTACACACACACACACTCGCATAAATATAAGAACTGTACTCCCTTTTTATTGTAAAAAAAAAATTGCAAAAAAAAATAATTTTTTATTTAATACTGTACGTTTGTATATCGTTTTTCTTTTGCACATATTTGCCTTCGTTCTCGTTGATTTCATTGTCATAATTTTTTTTTAAATAATTTTTTTTTTTTATATTTTTTGCATTCATAGTTTCCATGCACCGTACACGCAGCCATATACACTTTAACAATGTTGTCACAAATGTATGCATGTGTGTAAGCGTTTGTATATTTGCTATTCATGAAATACTCGTACATGCATTTAATATATAAAATGTGTTTATATATGACTTTACCTAACGATTACATTCGTTTGGTGAATAATTAAAAATACAACGGTGGTGTGCACTTGCATTGAATTTTATACGTGTATACACACATAGACATACATAGCCACACAAACATACATACATATGTATCGTTTATGAAGTATATGAATAGTACTTGAATATATAAGTACTTTTTCGTATATACAAACTTAAGCTTACTTAAACCTTCATACTTACATACATACATACATAAATACATACATATTCTTTTATGTGAAGAATCTACATATATAGTGAGGAATACAGTGCAGTGTTCAACCTAACTTAATGTTTACTAAGTAGGCCTGTATAAACTCTTGCACATTAACCACTTTATTCAAAAAAAAAAAATTTACGTAGACTTTAAAGTCAAAGTTATCTAAATTTTTCATATAATTTTTTTAAAAATTTTACTTCAAAGTCTACGTCAAATTATTTTTGAATAATAACTTGATGAAATAAAAATTTTTCACTCCCACCAATATTTTTGTTAGAAACTAGAAAAATAAAAATTTATTTTAGGCAAATTCTTTTAGACTGAAAAAATCGTACTTTATTTAGAAAAATTTCTACTTTATTTATATATAAATCGAAGTATTAAACCAGTAAAACGAACTCTCCAGTTAAGGCCTATTGAGTAGAGTAGAAAAGTTTAACACTGTGGGGATAATTGCAAGGTTTACGATCTATTATAGAGAATAAAAGTCTACTGAGATGTCTGGGATAGTATTAGGGGATCTTCGCAAATACCTAAATTCTACATTTCATTATTCCTTTGTCTTGGTTGGTGGTTGAATATGGAATCTTGCGATTCTAACCAACCAACCAGGCCTTTTAAACATTTTTCAGTCACATTTATTATTATCACTATGGGAAAAGATCGCACCGCCACCTTTAAGATCTATTGTGCAGCCCAGTTCCTAACTACAATCCAGAAACTCCTTACGAATCTCGTAATTGTTGTAGGACTAATCTGGCCTAGATCATCTGGGACCAATGCCCCACTACCTAAGCAGCTTATTCTGCGTCTTGCCACTGCAGGGAACATATTCCGACGTTTCCTGTTCTACCCGACAGAAACGCCAAGAGTCGTCTTGTACCACACCGATTTTACTGCAATGGCCAGTAAGTAGCTCAACGTAGAGTTTAATGTCATTTCTGCTGAGGTTCAAAACCACATCTGCCCTAATTCGTTCGGGGTTGATGAGTCTCTTTGACTGTCACATGCCCACCCATTTCGGCCCTCCAGCAGTTTTGTAGACTTCGTTTCAGTCACATACTTAAGATGCTTAAAAACTTTTGTGTTTAACCGTTGCTAAACTTTAAAGTTTAAACGTCAGTAAATATACGTATGTGCCGGCTTAAATATTTACTCTCATGTGTGTGTATATATATAAACTAAAGGACTGCACAATTATACTTGAAAGCCACACATCACTACAAACATGTGTAATATTTTTTAATAAAAAGTGCTTGTAAGCCATTTCAAGTATGCTTGTGCAGCCCTTTAGCATAAACATAAAATTATATTAATAAAGTGTAGAATATTTAACGAGAATAAGTATGTGTACGAGTATTGTCAGTGCATTGAAATTCTTACAATAAATAAATAAATGTGTATGCAGGTGTGTGTGCTTATAAACAATAATAGAATAGAATAATTATGCATATTTATTCGAAACATACTCACGTACCTGCTTGCATTTAGTGCTCTTTTTGGCTTAAGCAACAGCGAGCAAGACAGCCAGTCAGCAACAAACAACAAATAAACGTTTGATTTAAAATTGTAATTAAATTGTTATTTTTCGTGTGTGTTGGAGTTAACTTTTTTTTTATCATTTTACAAACACACACACACAGACGTACATGTAAAAATTCGTAGCTGAGCCAGCTCTGGGTTTCTCAGTTTCATTAATTATTGTTATGTTACATTTCAAAGAAGACAGACAGACAGAAAGACAGCACAATGTCGTTTTGGTGTTAAAACTACAGTCATCGACACCAGCAAGCAAAGCAGTATCATCACTTTTACTCAGTCAATTCTGAAATGAATAAAAATCAATTGCACTTTGCATTTGCACCAACAGTTGTGTGTTGTTGTTGCCGTTGCTGTTGCTGAAAAACAACAATATTATCATTACCACCTGTATTTTATTGTCACATACATTTGTAGCTGCTAACGCTGCTGCTATTGCTGCTGCTGCTGTTGTTGTCGTAAATAAAATTTCCATAAAATTTATTTCTTTTTTCCGTAGCCGTGCCATGAGTCTCAAGTAGTTTTCAATATTTCTGTCTGGTGGTCTAAATTATGAACAGACGTGTGAGTTTTTATTATTTTTACGAGTATGATTATTGCTTTTGCTTGTTCCCTCATTCCTTTTGTTTTGTTTTATTTTTAAACAAACACACTTTAATGAATTTAAATAAATTAATTTATTAAATTTTACAAGTCATAAATACAACAAATTTATTTTGTTACAAATATTTATGGTGGCTTTTTAATTTTCTTTTAAAAATGATTCCGTGTAACATCATTAACCGCAAATCATTTGAATGGGTTTCTGGAAAAGGTATTGAAATTTTTTTAATTACAAAAAACAAAAAAAAAAAAAAGAAAAAAAAGTTTCAGCGGAATTTAAGTTATTCCATTGTTGACTTTCAGTTTAAGAATGCTCTACTTTGCTTAAATCTGATCTTCGGTACTTATTGTACAAAATAAACAATGGGCCATAATCATAGTCACAAAAAAGTAGGCTTTTATTAAGAGCTGACTTTTGTTCATAGGAATTATATGAATTTAAAAACATTTTTAAAAAGATATCGATTTTAGTGTGTCTCTGATTATGGTAACAATAACTCTAACTCGCGAGCATATCATGAGGCAACCGTATAAATTTAAAGCAACCGAGCACAAATTAAGTTTAATATTTTGAAAAATATTTTTTATAAAAACATATTTTTAGTTTTAATCATTTCTAATGCAGGGTAAATTATATTAATCATTTTTAACATTTTTCTTAATTAAAATTATCATGTAGACATTCTTTTAATTAAACAAAAATTTCTCGGCGTCACTTAAACTAAAATCACATTAAACTACGTCATAGACATATACGTTCATATATTTTAGAGAAATACTCATTTAGATTAGTTTATGGGGTTCTAGAAAACCTTCCCTTTGAAACGGTGTATGTCCCATTTCATATTCTTTTATGAATTGTAAAAATCCCTCAGAGCAATAGTACTGGCGTATGAAAGAATTTAAAAAAAATTTTTAAATAATTGAAAGTAACTTCTGAGTAGTTTTGTGGCAGATTACAAATCTAGACGACCTCTCCTTTAAAATGATATGTGCACCATCCCGTAATCTTTAATTTATCAGCCGACAGTTGCTAAAATCACTCAGGGTAACAGCACTAGGGTATATGGACTTTTCAAAAAAAATTTAAAAATAGTCCAAAGTAACTTCTAAATATTTGCGCAATAGATTAGAAATCTCGACAGCCTCCCCTTTATAATGGTGTACGTTCCATCTCATAATCTTCTATGGTTCGTGCGGTAGTCACTAAAATCCCTGAAAACAGCAGCACTGGGGTATATAGAAATTTAAAAAAAAAAAATGTTTTTAAATAGTTCAAATAACTTCTGAATATTTGGGCGGTAGATTACAAATTTAGATGCCCTCCCCTTTAAAATGCTATAAGTTCCATCTCACAATCTTCTATGGTTCGTTCGGAAGTTACTTTCGATTACTTAGAAATTTCCATATACCCCAGTGCTGTTGCTCTAAGTGATTTTAGCAACTTCCCAACGAACCTATAAAGATTGTGGGATAAGACACATATCATTTTAAAGGGGAGGCTTTCTAATCTATTGCGCAAATACTCAGAAGTTACTTTGGACTATTTTTAAAATTTTTTGGAAATTTCCATATACCCAAGTACTGTTCTTCTCAAGGATTTTGCATCATAAAATAAACACTTCTAGAAAGCTTAGAACCTACAAATTAAATTAAATTTTTTTCATGGGCAAAATCGGAAATGGTACCTCGGAAAAATGGGGAATTCTTAAAATTCCTCAAAGCAACAGCAAGGGGGCATATGGAAATTTCAAAAAAAATTTAAAAATAGTTCAAAGTAATTTCCGTGTATTTAGGCGGTAGATTACAAATCTAGACGACCTCCCCTTTAAAATGATATGTGTCCTATCCCGTAATATTCTATGATTCTTTGCAAATTAAACTCACTTTTAGTCAATTGCAATGCAACGTGATTATATTTGGTGGCAATTTACATAAAAAGAGTTTTATTTTCTAAAGGGAAAAATAAAACTTTTCAAAAGAGTGGAAAAATAAAATTCTTACCCCCAAATTCATAAAAAATATTATGTGCTTAATAAGGGCTTATTTGACAGACTTCTATGCAGTATTTGTCAAATAAGCACATAATATTTTTTATGAATTTGGGGGTTAGAGTTTTTGTTGATTACGGCAAAATAAAACTCTCTTTTTAAGAGTTTCATCTGAACTTTTATTTTTACGTTTAAAAATAACTGTTATAAACGATTTTTTATATTTAAAATAATTTTTTTGATATCGATAACTGTTATTTGCGGTCCCTGTATTCAACTAACTTGCTGCTTTATAAGTGCCTAAAGGTACGAAAAAGAGATTCTTGTTGACAGCACCTACCAGAAAAATAATATCATTTCCCAGGTATTTCCACTTCTTTTTCTGTGTAATTTTTTTAAGGCAAGTGATGTGGAATTCTTCCCTCTGACTACCAGAGAAATAGCAAAATTCTTGTAAATAATTTTTAAGTGATTTTTTTTATTTTTTTAAAAAAACATTTTATATAAATCGGCCTGGGCCGTACATAGCTCCCAATACTTTAGTGTCTGTTTCACTGTATTGGCCTATGACTAAGTAATGTTGAGTGATTTCCTAGAAGCAGAAATTATTTCAAGTACCACAAGAATTTTATCATACACGTGCTGACTTTATGGGTAAAAAAAACATCAACTTTTTGCGATTACTGGAAATTCTTAGTCATGCGAGCAGCTATTTTCTTTTTCTTTTTTTTTATTAATTTTAAAAGTTAGTACTTCTTATTGTTTTATTTGCTTTTGAAAAATAAAAATAAAATTATAGATTTTACAATTGTTGTTGCTATTATTGTCACATGCTGTTGGTTGTCATATCGCGTTGTTTGTATTTGTGTTTAAAAACTCATCTACACATACATGAATTAATTAACTAAATTACGCGTTTAGCATTTAATTGAAATTGTGATTTTTTTATAGTTTTTTGTTTTACCTTCCTAAAGCACCTTCTCGTACAGAAAGTATTTTTAGTTTAATTATTTGTTTGTCAATTTAACTTTAAGCTGTTTGAATATTTAACTGAAAATCAAAATGATTAAATGATTTTAATTTTATTTAATGTAAAAAAAAAAATTTATTGAAGAAACTTTTAATGAAGCTACGGTCACATTACACAAATATTTGTCAAATTAAGCGGAACCAATACTTTTTTGACAAATATTTGTTTAATGTGACTGTAGCTATAATTGCACCCTTTTATGCAGAATTCAGTCATTTAAATATTTACCTAACAGACTATTTATTTTTAAAATTAAAATATTTTTTTTAAGCATTTAATTATTATATCTAATAAAATTAAATTAAATCGTTATTGAAATAAAATGGCTGCTGGCTGTATTTTATTTTTATTAATTTTTTTTTTGTGTGATTCATATGTGTCGCCTATATACGCCCTTTTTATTTCGTTATGTTTTATGATTTTCGGTTTTGTTTAATCCTTGCTGCTTTTTGTTTTTAACATTTTTTTTCAATTCTTATTTTTGGCTTTTCTTTCGTGCGAGTATAAAAAACCTTTGCCTTCGATGTTTATTTTTTTTTTTTTTAATTTGTAATGTTTTAATAAAAAACTCACTTTTTTAAACATGCAAGTGATAAGTTCACTCTACTTTTTCGCTTTATATTTTCAAAATGCAATTGCCGAGATTTTCAAATGTTAACTTTCGTTAATTTTAACGAGTAAAGAGGCCAACTAATACCCACTTCATATAATTTTTCAAAAATACTACCATCACATTTGAGGTAATTTTGTGTGATTATTTAAAAAATCTGGCAACTGTAGTTTTTAAGATTTTTCAAACTACCTGCACTTAAGGTTGCGGTGCTTATTATGTCATGTTTTGCTCAGAGGCCTGTTACCCGTTATGATCATGAACCAAACTTGAAAATGTTTTGTTGCAGAGATTTAAAATTTTCTGAGAATCATAAATCAGAGCACCATTTGCAATTAGTTAACGATATGTGTTCTAATTTAAAAAATCTAAGCGGCTCCATTAGCATCAAACTGCTTTATTTACATTCTTCTTTAAATCGATTTACTGTTACCACCCCATCCGATTAACCTAATTTTTCAGTACATTTTCGATTGTTTCGGCTCAAATCTCTTCAATGACAACTTCGATTTCATGTTTCAAGCCTTTATCCTTAAGGCCTCCCCACAGAAAATAACCCAAAAAGACGGCGAACTGATATCACAATATCGCCTGATTATACGATTTTCAAAAACAGAGTGTAAAATATCAATTGATACGTTGGCTGTTTGACATGAGGCCCCATCTTAATGAAACCAAATGTCATCTATCTCACGGTAACTCTCACCGTCGCCTGTAACGGCGGCTACTTGCAAATATCAACTTGTGAAAACTTAATGGCCTAAACCCTTAATAATCTCAATTAACAGAAAATTATTCATTACAAATATTTGAGAACTCAAAAATTAATGTTATTCCACCGTTTGAAATCAAAGTAATCGCTAGTTTTAATTGAAAATTTTAAATCACTCACCCTTTATAACACATAAAATTTAAAACTTTTTTAATTAAACTTTAAGAAAATATTAAAAAAAATATTAAAAAAAAATTAAATTCAAAAACACTTTTAAATTTCTTTAAAGTTCCGTGAATGAAAGCAACTTGTTGGCCAAATTTTTATGGCCATGACAACAAGAAGCACTTTTCGAAAACAGCAAATAATGTGTGTTAATTTTATAAAACAAAACTGTGACTTTGAGATTGAAATAAAAATTCGTAATTAACTCCGAATCGTTTAAAATATTTTTCGCTTTTCAAAAGGATGCGATTTATGGAACAGGGCTCCTAATAACTTGTGCTCCGATTTCATAAAACTACAACTTGTTTTGTTAAAAACTCAGGAGGATATAGAATTAAAAAAAATTTTTTTTAAGAAAAATATAAAAATTTTCCTAAAAAAAATTTTTTTTTCATCAAAAAACAACCACGATATTTTTAAAATCACTGAGCAAATTTAAAAACTTAAAAGAAATTTGATTGCTAAATTTCGGTATTTTTTTAAATTAAATTGAAAAAAATATTTACAGATCACTTTCAAATATATCGTGGGGCAGTTACTTCATTTAAGGAATAATGATGAATTTTGCAAATGTAATGTGATGGATTTTTTTTAAGTCAGCACACTGAGACCAGGACCACACACAGCAATTCTTGATTTTGTAGCAGAGAGAAGAAAGGGATTCAAATTTGCTTGTACTCCGCAATTCCCTTTTGATCTCTCTTCGTATTTTAATATATAAAATACGACTGTACGTGTGTTTGACAGTGTAAACACACCGCTGGACCAATTTACTTGAATTTCTGCGTTACAAATCCACCCGGCAGGTGGTGCTGTAGTAGGTATCTGGCTTATTTATTTGCTACATGTTTTTACTCGGTTTTACACGGTTCTTTACTCTATGAGTACTATTTTTTAAAGTAAGAAGATCAAATATATATAAATTTTAAGCCGGGTCAGCTAGTCTTTTATAAAGATGTAAAAAAAGAAGGCTGATAGCTTAAGGGTTGAATAAATGACTGAATAAGAATGCTAAAGTTGCCGAAAAAAAAAATTTGTGAGTGGGCAAAACGACAATTTCCAAAGAGAATTGAGAAAAAATTGCCCAACTAAACTTGCCGT
Source organism: Thelaira solivaga (assembly GCA_947397855.1). NCBI lineage: Eukaryota > Metazoa > Arthropoda > Insecta > Diptera > Tachinidae > Thelaira > Thelaira solivaga. Next base: position 62,536,218 of record OX377613.1, read on the forward strand.
GTGTGGTCCTGGTCTTTACTTGCCAAGAAAAAATAAAAACTTGACGTGGTACAGGTTATTTACTTAAAAAAAAGTAAGCAAACGATCGTCGAAATTTTGAAAAATAAAACAGAAGGAATTTTAATTAAAAACCATAAACTTGAAAATTATTTTTTAATAAATAAATTAAAAAAATGTTAAGTTTTTTTAAATTTTTATAACTATTATTTTTTTTTAACAAAATCTAATCTTTATTCGTGCTTAATTCCAAATTATTTTCCATGATATGCTCAGGGAAAATTTCAAAAAATTTAATATTTAGTATAATAAGTACTAAGAGGGAAAGCATATCTATACAGCTGTTTCATCAGACGCTACTCTGAATCTTTAGTAGATTACTCCCAAGTGTTGTTAAATAAATAATTAAATAATTTAAAATTAAGCACAAAAAAGATTATATTGTGTTAAACTTTATTATTCCAAATAATTTAATATGTTGCATTATAATTTTTTTATTATTAAAAAAAATTATTTACCTTATCACTTTCACGTGCACCTTTAATTATAAACTTTTACCTTTCGTGTGTTTGTAGGCAAACGAAAAGATTCTTTTTCTTGTTAAATACTGTGTTTTTTTATTGTTGTTGTTGTTGAAAAAATACCTAATATGAATAAAAATAAATAAATATCACATGCTTCTCTCTTCTTTTTTTGTATTTTTTTTTAAATGATTTAAGTAATGCGGAAATGTCGTTTAATTCAAAAGCAAAGAATTTTAAGTAAAACAACAACAACAGCCAGAAATCAATGTACTCGTAAGTACTTAATAAAATAATGAAAAAGACGAAAAAATCAAATCGAAACTGAATAATTTTTATTGAACGCAAATATACTGGTTTTAGTCTGTGGCTTACAACAAGGCACAGACCCCCGGCTATTTTAAAACAACAAAAATAAAAGAAAAATGGCGCATGACAATGTGTCAATTAATTGTCAACACTTAATAAATTTGTTTAGCTTGACTTATGTACTTTGAGTCAGCTAAAGCAAAGGCCATACTTGGGTAACGGAGTGACTGCAACTGCCTAAAAAAATTGTTTAAGACTTGCTTGCAGCCAGTTTTAAAAAATACTGAACTTTGCTTTTAGCTTCAAAATATAAATATAAACAAATTTTCCTACAAAATAAAAAAATTTTAATTTCAAAAGCTGATTTTATTTAAAAAAAAAATTATTTTAATATAAAAAAAATTTCTTAATTAATTTCTTTCTCACTCAAACACTTTTAAAACTTATGAGCAGCGCAAGGAAATTAATGCACTTACCAACATCAAGTCCCTTGCCCTTTTTATGAGGCTAGACGTTTGGATAAAAACAAAAGAATCAAAAATTTTTAAATTCAAATCGATTTTTTTCTCTTACAATTTCTACGTTAACTGTGAAACTGGTGAGCCCAGCTAAAAATCGTATAAAAATGACTTAAAGGAAATTTTAATTCAGAATTTCACCTTTTCTTTATAATCATATAGATAGAGCAAACTCACACATGTTATGTCACCTCTTGAATTTAGGAAATAATAATTGTACTCATATAACTCGAAACAACTTTTGGAGTTGCTCTTTTTACTTGAGTTCTCTAATCAATAAATTATGTTGTGATTTTATTTCCTCAAAAAGGAAAAGGAAAATGATTTAACACATGCAAACATACAAACACATTTTCATAATCTAACGTAAAGTTAAACTGAAGAAAAAAACACGCTTTATTATAAAAATTGTTTTGTTTTGTTTCATTTAGTTGAGCCTGTACAAAATGACATCATTTTAGAATGAATGCCAGGGGTTTCTAGTGTGTCAACATTTAACGTTTGTTTGTATTTCTATTGTTTTCCTTAAGTGTAAGGAAATGAGGATTATTGAATAAAACTCCATATAATGTAGCATATCCTACAATTATCCTTATTGTTACACACACTTTTTTTATACTCTTATTTATGTGCCATGCTATGCTACGTATGCTCTGCTCTGCTCTGCCCTGCTTTATTAATTTATAGGGTTGTTAATTATATTTATAAATTCAATAATAATAAACCCACTAACAGGGTTTGTTGCCATAGTGGTGTAGTGATGATAATGATGGTGGTGTTGGTGGTGGTTGATTTGTTCTTACAATTAAAACTAACACACACACACACACACAATATTTTAAATTTAAAAAAAAATTGTTAAATTTATTTGCCTTTGTTTTTTTCTTCTTGGTCTTCATTTAGAAAAAGGCCTGTGAACAGCCCAAATAATTTACTGCAGCCGGCTTTGTAAACTTTTTAAGTTTTTTTTTTTTTTAATTTATATAATTATTTATTTAGACTTTTATTTTTATATAAATATAATTAATATTTATTGAGCTTTAGTCTTTTTTTTTTTAATTATTTATTATTTTCAATATTTCGCTTTCCTGTTTAAGTAAATATTTTTTTTATTTAAAATGAAGTGCAAGAAAAACAATTTTATATAAAAAACATGCAAGCAAAGATTTTATTTAAAACATTTCTTGTGACAACTAAAATTTTAATTGTCTGCAGTAATAAATCAGTTTCAATTAGCAAATATTTCCTAACACGTTGCTTAAAAAACTTAAAATGTTTCATGACATTCCTGGAAATGCTCTAGAGAATAATAATGAGTAACAGGACAGAAAAAAACCATAGGCATACCGAAAACACAAGGCTTCGCCTGAGGCAGCACCACTCAACAAAGATAAATATTTCATAAATCGAATGAAATGATTTCATTAAAATTATTTCATTGATTCAATACAATATTTCACAAATTATGTGAATTATTGAAACTATTATTTAATGAAATTATATCATTAAATTAATAAAATTATTTAATCAAATTAATTAAATTATTTCATAGAGCTAATAAAATTATATAATTAAATTAATAAAATTATATAATTAAATTAATAAAATTATTTCATTATATTAATGAATTTATTTTATAGAATTAATGAAATCATATGATTAAATAAATAAAATTATTTCATTAAATTAATGAAATTATTTTATAGAATTAATGAAATTATTTTATAGCATTAATGAAATTATGTCATTAAATTAATAAAATTATTTAATCAAATTAATTAAATTATTTCATAGAGCTAATAAAATTATATAATTAAATTAATAAAATTATATAATTAAATTAATAAAATTATTTCATTAAATTAATGAATTTATTTTTTAGAATTAATGAAATTATATAATTAAAAATAATAAAATTATTTCATTAAATTAATGAATTTATTTTATAGAATTAATGAAATTATATAATTAAAAATAATAAAATTATTTCATTAAATTAATGAATTTGTTTTACAGAATTAATGAAATTGTTTTTTAGAATTAATGAAATTATTTTAAATTAAAATGGCTATTTTGTTAAGCTTGAGGTCTTATTTTTCAAAAATTTATTTTTATATCGATATTTCGCTCCAATTTTTGTAGCTTCTTCAGGATATAATTATAAATATTTTAAATTATTTTATTAAATTAATGAAATTATTTAATCAAATTAATGAAATTATTTCATAGAACTAATAAAATTATATAATTAAATTAATAAAATTATATAATTAAATTAATAAAATTATTTCATTAAATTAATGAATTTATTTTGTTAAACTAATGAATTTATTTTATAGAATTAATGAAATTATATGATTAAATAAATAAAATTATTTTATTAAATTAATGAACATTTCAATTAATTATTGAACATGTAGTTAAATAAATGAACATTTCATTGAATAAATAAAACATTTCCTGGCATTATTGAATTTATTTCATTAAATAACTGAAAATTTCATTGAATTAATGAAATTATCTTATTATGTAAATGAACATTTCATTAATTGTATCATTCATAATTCATAACTTTTCAACCAAGTAACTAGTTTCATTAGATCTATGAAATATATCATTAATTCAATAAAATATTCATTCACTTAATGAAATAGTTTAATTAATTTAATGCTAAATTTTCAATTCAATAAAATATTCAATAAAAAAATTTCATTAACTCAATGAAATATTCATTCATTTAATGAAATAATTTCATTAATTCAATGAAATATTTCGTTAATTAATGAAATTATTTCATTATATAAATAAACATTTTTTTAATTTTATTATTCATAATTAATCATTTTTCAATCAAGTAACTAGTTTTATTAGTTAAATGAAATATTTCATTAATTCAGTCTAACATTTATGCATTTCATGAAATAATTGCATTAATTCAATGAAAGAAAATTTAGCAGATTTTTTTTACCTTAAACATGCTTCAAAACAGCTGGGCATTTAAAGCAAGTTGTTGCTTTTTTTCATCAATCATTTTTGAAAAATCGCGCGACTGTATAGGATAGTGAAACACACGGGTTTAGGTGCTATGGGTCTCAAAAAAGTCTTGGTTTTAAAGAATAAAATGTTTAAGTAAAAATGAAAATTTTAAAAATATTTTAAAAAAATTAATTTTTTTTTAAATAAAAAATAAGAAAAATAAAAGACAAAAATAGCGTGAACTGCTATTCCATCTCTGAAATAAAAATTTTAATTCTCTTTCATTAAATCTTTCTTTAATTGAAATATTAAAGAAAGATCCTTGACTGTTGTTTTGTAATTGATTTGAAAATTGTTTTATTTAATTTTACAAGTATTTTTAATATCACAATTATGCTTGTATGCCTGCTTTATTGTAAAGAACTGTACCACTAAATAACTGATTTTAATTATTATCTCTCTTCAAATACATTTTTCGAATTACAACAAGAATGACAATTAAATTAATATGAAAAAAAAATCAACACCAAAAACAAAGCAAAAGGGATCAAGATCAAATAATTGTGGGTATTTTAACCCCATTTCGCTTGGTATGTATTAAGTAGTTTATAGTTCTCATTTAAAGCTAATGTCTGTTGTCTAAATGGGTGAGTTTGTGTGTGTGTGTGTGTGGGTGTTTGCACTGAAAAGCATTGAGTATTGCAGCTTAAATATAGAAATTTTATTATCTATTAAGTCAATTGTACATGAATATATATGCGGCTGTGTTTATGTGTGTATGTGTGTGAATATTTTCCTTGGATTTCGAAATCATTTACTTTTGCATTTAATACTTTCACATGAAAATTCAATACTGCCACTTTTATTATGAGAGTGTTTGTATTTGAGTTTTTGACAAAAAGGGGATAAAAGAGGGTCAAACACCAGACATCAGAAAAATGTTCTAGAAAAAAAAATAAAATGGGAAATACTACAGCATAGACACACCGTATGTGTGTATGTGGGTTTGTGCTCGAGTATGTAGCAGGGAACAGGGTAAACTGTAATAAGAAACACACTCATACTTTTGCAACGCCACTCACTACAAATACTTACTCGGGTGTGGGTGTGTAAGTATTCATACACATAATGAAAATGCAAATATGAGACTAAAAATGCATAAAACAACAACAACAACTGAAAGTATCGACAACAGCCACAACAAATATGGTCTACATTTTATGGATCATTAAAAAAAAAAGAAAAAAGTATAAGTTTTGTCGGTCTGGTATAGCCTGGCCTAGCCTGGCCTGGTATGACTTTGACTAGTGTCTGCCTGGCTGGCTGCATACTTTTATAAATAGAAGTTGAGGGTGTATTTTTATCCACCATCATTGTTACAACAGAAAATAAAACTGTATGAATATCACATCACATCATCATTATCATCTTCAGCTTCATCATCATTGTGATACTCATACCAATATTTAAATGAAAATATTTATCATTTTTTAAAATTTTTTTTTTTTTTTTTTCTCTTTTGTTACTTTAAACATGTGGCCGATAATAATATTGAGCGGCATTATAAAGGAATAAATATTACAAGTACTTGCTTACTTTGTGGTTGCAAGTTGTTGCTATTTTCTATCTTTTTTTTATTGTTGTAGTTACTGTTTTTTAATGTACTTGTGTTACCAACAAATAGCCAGATTAATTAGGATTTTATTTTTAATTTTAGTGAAGCCAGAACCTCAATATTGAGCAGAGTAAAAGTGATGCACTCATTGCGGAATAACTTTATTCGGTAAACATAAAATTGATTTCGCATAAAGAAAGTCCTTTAATTGAATGACCTTTAAAATTCAGTATATAATTTTAGTTAAAAGTAACAGTGAAATTTGCTCATTAAAAAGAATTATTGTAGTTCCCTCTGAAATGTTATAACTTTCTGGAGATTTTTTTAAATAAACTTATTTCACCATTAAAAATCAGCTGAGTAGAAACCGATTTTTTTCTTTTAATCAGTACAAACCGCCTGAGCCTACTGAATTTCTACTCTCCTCATTTTTAAAAATCGTTTGAATGGTAAGCGACTAGTTTCCCTTTCTAATTAGCAAATTTAAAATTTTTAGTAAAATTTTAAATTTTTTTTTGCAAAATTTTCATTTCTTATAATTCCAATTTTTTTCATAAAATATTTTCTAATTTTTTTTTTTTTTTTAACACTCAAAATATTTGAAATCTTTTGCTCATACAATGATAATATTTTAATTATTTCTCTGCTACTCATGCAGCCTATCAGTCGTCTATATCTATTCAGAAGTAACCAGCTCACTATACCTTAGGGCAGCTTAATAATTTGCAAAAAAAACTTAAGCAAGTTTCAAAGGCTTCTTGAACACTGTTGCAGCTCAGCAGAAAACTTTAATCATTCTAGTTTTTAATGTTTTCATGATTTACAGCTTTTACCTGCACCTCAAAAATGCTTAGATAATTTAATAATAATTTTTGGAGACTTTCAGGCAGCTCTTCAGAAGATCTTTCCTATACTGATTTCTAGTTTTTTTCTAGACTTACCTTTTTTTTTTTGTATACTTACAAAAAGCTGAGGTTTTTTAAAGCTTTTCTAGTGCCTTTAGGCAGTTGATCAGCAAATATTTAACATTCTGAACTTAAAATTTTATACAAATTCCAAAGTTTTCCTTCGCTTAGAAAATGTTGAGGTAAATTTTAGGCTTTTCTATGTGTCTCAGGCAGCTCTTCAGAAAATCCTTTCTATATTAATCACTAATTTTTTCAAGACTTACAGGTCTTTTGACGTTCTTAGGCAGGGCAGCTGAACTTTAATAAATTAAAAGATATTTTTTCACTTCTAAAAGACTGAGGTAACGTTTAAACTTTTTATATGCTTCTCAGTCAGCTCTTCAGAAATTTTTTACCACTCTGATTTAAAAATTTTTCAAAATTTACTTTTTTAATTCCTTCTCCTATAAGAACTGTTTCTAATTTTGAGATTTTTCTAAGGCTCTCAGGCAACTCTTCAGACTACTTTTACCCAATATCTTTTTAAATTTTTTTAAGATTTTAATTTTTGCTTTTTGCAAGTTCATACTGTAAATGCATTTTAGTATTATTAAATTTTTTGTAGTGAATGAGCAAGTTGCTGTTGCTCATTTAGCTCATCAGGTGGTATGTATGTATTTCTCACTACGATGAAAATAATTTTTCAATCTTTTGCAAAGAACAAAGTTGCTTTTGAGGTATTACTGAGAATCTCATTGAGTTCATCAGTGGAACATTTTGTTTCAATTTAACAATTAAGGAAAATTTTAAAGCAAACAAAACATGGTCAGCTTGAAAGAGATTTGATTCGAATTTAATAAAACAGACACGTTTTAGTTGGAAAGCCTAAATCAAGGTGACTGCAAATTAATAAAATTTATTTCAATTTACAATTTTAATAGAAAAAATAATTAAAAAAATAAAGTTTCCAGAAGCACCAAAAAATTTAAAAATCTTAACCACCAAAAAAAAATTTTTTTTTTTTAATTAAAAAAAAATAATTTGCCTTTGTTATGATGAGTGCAATCACCTTGGAAGACAAATTCTGACGCCTTGAGAACACAGTTTACCAGCCCTGTACTCATCAGTACAATTTATTATTTTACTTAACATCTTTTTGTCATTTGGAAACAAAAATACCCACAAAAATAATTCACAAGTTTCATTGATTTTGTATTTTTTTCTTATTTTTTTTTCCATTTTTTTTTATAGATAAAATATACGAGTACGTACGTTTTATTAAAATACAAAAGAAAAGAAAATATAAGCAAGAATAAATCGATAAAAAGGAAACATCTAAGAAAACAAAATCTATTTATTTTTTTTACAAATTTATTGCATACGATTAGTCATACAGTTAAACACACACACTGAGAGAAAGAGAGAGAGAGAGAGAAACAAAAACAAATTCAAACATAAAATGAAAAATATATTTAGTGTAAATATTTTACTTTGTTGTTACATATGTAAAACCCAAACATAAAACACACACACACACATATATATATACAAGAACTTCATATTTGTGTAATTTTTTCGGGGTTTTCTCTAAGAAACAAAAAATTATTTTATATTAAATCATTTGACAAACAAAAGAATCTAACCCAACCCCTCCAAAAAAAAAAAAAAAAAAAATATCACACATTTGGGATTTCATTTATTTAAGTCTTTCGTTAGTTAGTACGTTCCTGTGATGGAAAGGAATATAACAGATTAAATTTAAAAAAAGAATATTGTTTGTTTTGAGATTATTTTATGGGGGAAAGGAAAATAGGAAGTGTGTGTGTGTGTGGGGGTTTTACTTAAAGAAACAATCAATTCCAATTGACACGTGCACAGCATCGAAATACACAATGAAAAACATGCTCATGAATGACGCCAACAAAATAACCCACTTGATCATGGCACACAAAAATGTATCTACAGCTAACGGGCAAAGACAAGCTTTCACTTGTGTTGTTTTTTTTTAATATTAAGTCTTAAAAATAAAATTAAGCCAGCCTTATAAGAACTTTCAATTGAGTTGCTATAAACTTGTTTTCCCTAACGTTAATATTATCCTCTATTGCGGTTCACAACTCAACTGTGTGTTATTACTGATTACAACTCTGTTCGTGAAGTTGACAAAAACATAAAAAATGGCAAGTCATCAATAGCAGTTGTTGCAATTACAACTCAACTGAACCATAACAAAAGCATAAAATAAATTCAAATAGGTACTCTGGTGGGACCTTTTTTTTAACTAAAACCTTTCAAAATCCTTCTATTGTGACGACTACTTTCACTGGCTCTTCGATATGTAGGTTGCTCAGAAAGGGTCTCTTTGCGATACTCCGATACTTAAGTCCACTTTAAAATTACTTTTAGCCAGCTTCAGTTTAAAAACTTGCATCTGGCCAAAGAATTGTTTTTAACAGATTTTTTATTCAAATTTTTTGGATCACATGGGTTCTCTAAAATGCATGCAAATGATTGAGTGTGTGATTGTGGGTATGTTTGTTTTTTTTTTTCCACATTTAAATAAAATAGTCAAATGAATTTGTTTTTATATTTTTTCATCTTCTTCTAGTACTTTTCTTGTTTAAAATCCATCATAAAAACACTAGAAAAACCAGATACACCATACACACTTCATTTGTTAAAGATGCAAATAATATTCCCTTTGTGTCGTACATACACACATAACTGACAATCATGTTGAGAAATTTAGTCGTAAGTAGCGTTTTAGTCATTTTTATTAGGTTCATCAACTCAATATTTAGAATGTTTTGAGTTCTGGAGCTGCTTTTTTTTTTTTTTTTTCAAAAAGCTTTGCCTGTAAATAAACTGACTGAATAAGGGTGAGGGTGTCTTTTTTATGTTAATTTTAAAAGTGTGAATCTTAGGATTATCATTAAAATTTATATTTAAATTTAGTTTGGATGGCATTAGTAATTTCGCTGGGAAAGCAAAATTTAGTGAAAAAAAATATCGATCGGTATGCAAATTGCTAACTAACGCCGACATTCACAATCTTTAGTTAAATACTGACTGGCTAAGCCTCCGTTAACAAAAGTTAACTAAAAAATGAGAATTCGGACCTAAAATTTTCAAACAAATTTTTAAAATCTGTAGATCAGGGGTCGTCTTTTAAGTGTTTGTTAAACAATAATTTCAGATAAGGTTGATGTTGATATGACAGCATTAAAATATTATAAGTTTCTTGAGGAGTTGTCTGACAAGCTTTATGCTTGTATTCAAAGAAAATTGTGAAAAATTTCTATGAAAAATTTGTCATAATTTATACTTGAAGTCGTTGTTAATCTCTTTGAATACCAGCCTTAAGCTTTACTGTCCTCTCAAAATTAAATTAAATCAAATTTAGTAAATTTGAATTCTATTAAAATTTCAAACGATATCTAGGGCTAGAATTTGTGTCGGAAAACTCTATTCAATTATAAAAATTTTGAATCCAAAACTAAAGTTGTTTACCCACTTAAATGGTACCTTTTTTGGGGCTAATTTCAAAAATGTTTACAAAACTGAAATTTAAATAAAAAAAATTTTTAAAATTTGTTTAAAAAAAAAATCCAAAAATTGTTAAGGGGAAAGTAAAAAATATTTTAAAATTTTTCTAAACTATTTTATTTGTGTTTGTACAATAAAAAGTACTTTTTATGATTGAGGAGAAGAGCACTGGGGAATTTTACTGAATTTACTGGACAGTTTATAAACTTTCAAATCGATTTAATATTAAAAAGAAAAGAACTTAATTTATAATATCATAGCGTTAGCTAAAATGAAAAAGATAAAAAAAATTTTTTTTTAAGGAAAAAAAATGAAATTTTAACTTTTTATGCCTTCAAAACGATGCTTTATGTTTAACTTTTAAATAAAAGAGTTATTTAATTTTTAAAGAAATTTTCAGTTCGCTAAGCCATATGAAAAAGTAAATCTTTATGAAAATTTTTCTTTTTATTCTGTGGGTTTTTGGGAAAGAAACTGTTTGAAATTCGAAGGATTCGTTTGTTTTATTTTTTGATTTATTTGTATTAAAGCGTTCATGACATTTAACACACATAAACATACGCATGCTTAAACGTAACGGAAGCGTCACAATACACAAATCACTGAGAAATACAACAACAGCCATAACAAAGTGTAGGTACTTGCACGAGAAAATAATAAAATAAAATAATCTAGAAATTTATAAAACAAAAAAGATTCTATAAAAGACTCACTGCGTCATACAAATACAAAGGAAATGAACAAGAAGAAAAAAAAAACAACAAAAAAAAGTACCTACAAACAAACAAACAAAAAAAAATATCATCATCATGAATATGTATGTACGTACGTACATTATGTACAGCACATACTACGTACAAACATATTTTGATTTGCGTATTTTGATTTTCATTGCGTCCCCGGTTTTTATAAGAACAAACATGCAGACAGACGAACAGATTACTCGTACATACTTGCTTGCTTGCTAACATGCATGCATGCACCGTGTGTATGTGTGTGTGTGTGTATGTAAGTATTTATGCCACCAGTATTTATTGCATACTCGTAAATGTTCTTTCTTTAGTTACGTTTGCTTCATCCGGAAACCGGAAGATATTTTGTTTGAACATCTACTACTGCCATGAACAAGCACAAACACAAGCACACACACACACACGCTCTTAAAAAAAAACATGAGCATAATATGAGCATACACACGCGTGTGTAAATACTCCCATAGTCTTTGTTACAGTCATCCATCCATCCATCCAACCAACCATCCATCCATCCAGTCATTCATTCATTCATTCATCTATACATCTATACGAGTACATTTACTCATCTATAGTACAAACAACATAAAAAAAATTCACTAAAAAAATTTTTTTATTCCATTCAAGGGGAAAGAAATTTTTATCATCCTCGCCATGCAAAAATAAAAAAAATATAGAAGCATTCAAAGACAAACATGGAAACATGGACTCTTACTCGTACCATTAACAACAAAATATGAGCAAAAATTTCAGCAACACAAAAATGACAAACATTAAATAAGAACGAAAGCGTTTGAAACAACCATCTGAGAGGGGTTGGTAAACCTCTGTATTATGGCCACCCAGCTTAGCCAAACTGTGATTGAAATTTCTTTATAAAAAAAAAAAATAAACAAATTGTGTGTTTTTTACTTCAACATTAACAGAAAAAGAAAAAAAAAACTCAAGTCCCATAAAAAGCTTTGAGATTTTTTTGCTGTTTTTTGTTAATTTTTTTTTACTTTAGTCAAGCTTTAGGTGTCATATTTCTTTTTCAAAATTTTCAATTTCTATTTATTTAGAAAACATGTTCTCTTGTTGTGTTTTTTGTTTAAAGTTGTTTTAAATAGTTGTGTAAAGTTTTCCATGGATTTCTTTTTTTTTTTAGAAAGAAATCATTTGCTATTGGCCCATAAATGACTTTAAATATAAAAGTTTTTGGGAACTCCAGAAAGCACAGTTTTATTGCAAAATATCTTTTAAGAAATTTTATTTTTAGATTTAATGAAAACTAGAAATAATAAATTTCATATTTAGCTCAAACGTATTTATTCGTGGCTGTTCTGTATTCCACACGAATTAAAAAAAAAGTGGATTTACATTTCTTTTCTTCTTAATAACTGAAAATTTTTATGTTTTTTTGATACCAACAATAACTTCCAGCCACAAAATTTAAAAAATCCTAGCATGGACCACAGATTAGTTATGAGAAGCTGAATTCTTCAATTCCGGAATACAAATTTTTATTATTACTGGGCGATATCCCAAAGGATGTTGTGTTCACTATACCGATCTATGTTTCACATGAAGTTAATTGCTTTATTCAGTGAGAGCTTTTCTATCCTTCTGGGTGCTAAAAAAACAGTTTCCCATAGGTTTTGAGCTACGAGAACCAAAGGCCGAACAATCACAAAGTACATGTTCTGCACACTGGCTGATCATAATAGGCTTCGTTCGGACAATTGTATTGAAAACAAAAACACTACACGAAAATTTGTTTTTGTTTTCAATACAATTATTCGAACGAACTTTTCGTTGGCATTTAGCTGAACAGGCCTTTAATTACGAGTGGCGCTGTCGTAGTCGAACTTACGAGAAGCTTGTGTGTTGCCGGTGTTGCCACATATCACTGTTTTCGTCACGACAACGACACTCATAATCATAAATACTCCTTATCTTACCCTGGTGGTCTCTATATCAACAATGACCGATAAACCAGATGCCTTCTGGGATGTACTTCGTCATAATCACCTCTATTCTGGGTTTCGATTACGTTCCCGCATTAAGTTACGTTACGATCGAAAGTTGGTAATCCTGTAAAAAACTGAATCGCAAGAAGGAAAGAATGAAACGTTTGAAATAGAAACAGAAAAATTAATCATTTTGTAAAAATTTTAATACAAAGTTAAATTTTGTTTAAAAAAAATAATAAATGAAGTGAATAAAAAGCTTTAAATAAAAGGAACTTTAATTATTAATTAATTACATAATTTAACTGTCTTGGTCTTTTGACCTGCAATAAATTAAAAATTTTAAATTTTGGTAAAAAAAATAAATTTTTCTTTGAAAATCTTTCTTTTTAATTAAACACTTTTTATATTGCAAAAACAAAAATCAAAAAAAATTCCGCCAACAAATTAAAAACTTGAAAAATCGTAAAAAATGCGATAGAAACAAAGTGGAAAAGAACAAAAAAAAATCAAAATTGCCAAACAGAGAAATTTCAATGCGAAGAGAAACCCAGAATACCAAAATTGCTGAATAGAAACACAGAATAGGGGTAAATGTGATGAAGCGCTTTGCTTGTCTAGGTTCAATTAGCAATTCCTAGTGTTTTGAGAATTGCAATTCGACACAGGAACCTTTAAACTAAACGTAATTTCCTCACATATTTTTCAGATTTTTGTACAGTTTACGGGTGAATGATTAGTTTTTTTTTTTGCTTTAATTTGAAAGCAAAACTTCATTGTTTGATTTCTGTTTGAGTACAGTGACGAACCCTTAAAAATATTAAATTTAAAAATAAATTTCCATATCTAAATCATAAAATCTTTTTCGTCTCTTTTTTTTTTTTTTTTGTTTTTTTGTTGCTCAAATTTTATAACTTTTTAAGGACCACTTGACTTGTTTCAAAATATTTACATTTTATAATCAAAATCTATTTGTTTAGAAAATGTTGAGTAGAATTTCTTTTAAATAAATAGACAAAACAAAAACAGAAAGCTCCGTTTAAAACGGGGGATAGACCCATCAAATGTCCACATCAACCATGCATTTGTGTGCATTGTTATTTTAAATAAAAGTCTCATGTAAATATAAGTTGTCTGTGAATTTGATGAAAATCAAAACTAGTTTGAATTTTTTGATAGGAAACGCATAATTTGATAAAGCTCTAAAATTTAAACAAATTTGATATATTTTATTTACACACATATGAAATATTAGTATTATTTATTATTCACACACACATACATGTATATATTTTTGTGATTAAATTAGCATACGCGCATTAGCTACAACCACTGTTTTTGCACACTTTCATTGCTCAACATCATCAGCATTGAAATCATCACAATCATCGTCAACATCATCAACTTTGTAACCATGAGCAACTATAACAAACAGCTTAACATAATAATATTTAGAGGATGACATTTAACAACAACGCCTTGTAGCAATTACATGCGTATTTAACACTCATACAAGCCGGCAGACAAACACTCATACTAGCATACATACACACGTATGTATGTATGTATGAATTTACAAAAGATTTGATAGAATTACTTAATATAAACATAAAGAGTACATGAATGACGTACATTGAAAAATTTGACAAAATTTTTTATGACTGGAAAAATACTAACTTACACACCTTCATACACATGCTCACACATACATTAGATACAGACGGTACATATTGCACAGTGGAGCTGATATTTAATAATTTTGTTTTGAAATTAAAACAAACAAAATAAAAAGGAATAAGTATTTGAGCTTCTCTTTTACTCATATTTCTTTAAGCTTAAGTTCGGTTTAAAATTTTTTTTTTTTTGTTAAGAATATATCGCCACAACTTAAAGTAAATACTTCAGAATACCTTTAATACGAAAAAAAAATATTTTTTAATTTATCTAAACTCAACAAGTTAAATATTTATAACTAGATGTTTTTGCCCGATCTCGCCCGGGCGGGCCTTTTATTATGTGATAAATGGCCAACTATTTAATACAAGAATTTTTTTTTTTTTTTGTAAATTCCAAATTTTCTATTATAAAAAAAAAAAATAAATAAGAGAAGCAGGAAAAGTGAAAAGAATTCACGGCATTTTATTATTTCTAATTGGGGTGTAAGAAAACTATTGACCGCTTAATTAAGCTTTTAGCCAGTCATCGATTTAGCCAAGAAAATGTTAAGCAATTTTAAAAATCTAAAACAGTTACTGAATTAAAAAATCTTTCTAAATAACAAACTTTATTTAATTGATTATTTTTTTTTCAATTTTATTCTCTGAGCCCCACTGTAGCTAAAAAGTTCATTAATTATTTTTAAAGTGTTAAAATTTTTTTTAAAAATTAATTTCGTTACAAAAATTCAAAACTACACGCACTCAATCATACACATGTTGGTAACCATTAGTTGAGAAGAAAGAAGAAAATTAACAACAACAAAAACAAATTTGACAATTATTTGATGTGGAAAACGCCTTTAGGGTTGTTTCTTTAAATAATGCCTGTAGCGACAACGATGAGAATAATGAAATGGATTACGATTACGAGTATGATGCGGTGTGATGCTGATGAAATGAATCGTAAGAATCATATAGTCACACGCACACACACACACACACATTTCTTAGGAGATTTGTCAAGAAACAATTTTCAAGCTCAAGGCAAAAAAAAGTGACAAAAAGGAAGAAAATAAATTTATGCATGTAGATTTTAAAAAATGTGTTTGAGTGTGTGAAGAAAAATCTTCTTAAAAATATTTTGTTAGCGATAATCTGGTTAATAGTGTGATGAGTAGTTGTCAGTTTCAGCTTTTTCACAACAACAACAACAAGTCACCAAGCTAGTCAGCCTGTCATTCATTTATTTATTTGGTTTACTTTTCAGCCAAGTAGGCAGACAGGCATTCATCACTTCAAATGCTCTCATGTGTGATGAACTACCACTACAGCGCCACTACTAGCGGTGTTTGTTTTTATTTTTTGAATTATTATTCTTGTTTGTTTCTTATGCGAGTTTTGAAAAATTAAAAACCCAAAAGTGGTTGATTTGCAAAATATTTTACACTAAAAAAATAATAACGACTGAATGTGTAAATAAATGAATGACTGAGTGACTGCTTTTAAGAGTGTGTTTGTGTGTATTTATTTGACCAGGCGACCTTTTATGTCGTTTATTTTTTCAAATTAACGCCGCCGTAGTCGTCGTCTATACATTAGCAGCAACAGCAACATCATCATCACCACCGACAATGACGACAATATTTGTTAAAAATAAAAATAACACAATAACAACAACAAACGTGTGTTAAAAGAGACAGACGTACAACGTCTTAACAACCGGATGTATATTGAATTTAAATTGAAAACGATTTCTAACCCTCAAATGATGTTAATCTTTATTTGTGGCAAAAAAAAAAAAAATTAAATAAAAAAAATAAAAAAAAGTGAAATAAAGTTGGGCATAATATGTCTCAGTTTCCTTTCTTTACGCTTAATTTTGACTTGATTTTGTGTGTGCCTGTGTTGGTTGCAGGGGTTTGCATGTACACAATCGGTTATAGCAACCTTAAGCCCAAAGTGTTAAAAAAAAAAAAAAAAAAAAAAAAACTTTTAAAAAATTTGTTCAAGAAAATTAAAGCCGGTACGATAACTAAGAATACCAACCGAGACCGGAAAACTACCTAAAAATTATGGGTAAAGTCCCAGCCCCAAAAAAAAAAACATTTCAAGGCTTTTCTGATTGTAAAACATCGACAGTATGTCAAACTAGCACGTTAAAAGTTGTTAAGGAAGCCATGTACCATGAAGTTGTAGGAACGGTTGCAACGTGTATGGCTAGTAGTTTTTAAAAATATTTTTTTGAGCCCAAAAGAAGTTTAAATTAAAAAAAAAAATAACTTAAGGAAGTAAATTTTAATCCAAAAGAAAAAAATTCATTCTAAAAATTATTAAACAAACTGTTATTTTTTAAAGCGGTATAAGTCCACTTAAAAAAACATTAATTAGCGGTAATTTTAGTAAGATACAGTAAGATACTAAAATTACTGCGGAATAATTTTTTGAACAAAGTTGACTTATACCACTTTCAAAAATAACAGTTAAAATGGCATTAATATATGGAAATCATTTCGGTTATAGAGCCATTGAGAAATAGATATTCTTCACTAAGCGCGTTCTATATGTTCAATTTTGCAAATTGTACCAACACCACACAAAATCCTGTGACTAAAGTCGAAATCATGAATTTTGTTTTTTTTTCCCCAGTTTAGTTTGCAAGAGGAACAGAACATAATTGCATATAATTCCATTTCAATACCAAATTATACAGATTTACTTTGAAAATCAATCGTTGATTCGCTTATTATTCCATATGAGCTGCCAATCTATAAATAGATTTCATACCACAGGAACAGAATAGAATAGGTACGTTTCAATTCCGCATGATTTCATGACCCACTAATGTATTGATACCATTGGGCCCTATTTAAATTCCTACTCTAATGACGTTCCAATTCCAATTTGTTCCGACCCATTCCAATCTGTTCCTTAACTCTAAACCGTTTGAATTTAATTTTTCCCTACCAAAAAATTAAAATAAACTTAATGAGTAATAAAAAGGGAATTAAAAGCTCATAATCTCTAAATATAGTTCTATTGATTTTTCCATTATACGTACATATGCATTCCATATCGTTTTATTTAATTTATTTATTTTAGTTATACATTTTATTACTCATTTAGTTTCGGGAAAAAAATTTTTGGGGTAAAAAAGGGATATGGGTAGGGAAACGATATGGAATTGGACCGGAAGAACATGGAATTGAAGAATTGATAGGTCGAGAAGTGATACGAAATTGAAACATTTCATTTTCTTACAATTTAACGAAAGGCTTGTTATTCAATTAAGATTGCACAGCCCTGGTGTGTTTATTTCGCTTTGTGCTTAAATGCTTGTTCGTTCATACATCAAGTAAAGGAATCATGGGAAATAAGTAAATTCATAAAAATGTGTATTTAAATATGTTCACTTAAGGCAACAACTATAACAAAACAACAAGCAAACACACATTTATGTGTATCCTTTTACTCGCACACATACATATTCATGTTCATGTATTGGTAAATTCTATTAACAAACAAATCAATGTTTTAACCCTTTATTTTTCTTAAATAAATAAATTGTAAAATTCTCGATATGGCTGGAATTATTTATGGTTGTATGTAAACACACACACATAGACATGAACATGCATAATTTTGGGTGTGTGTGTGTGTGTTATAAATTTTGTTAAAATATTGGTGCACGAGGAGGTATGAATGTGTTGTTGCTGTTGTTATGTCAATATTTTATGTGTCGATTTATTTCACTATAAAAGTTAAATAAAATCCTTAAAAGCGTAAGGATAAAATACTAAAGGTTTCTATAGTTTACTTACTTTATTTAACAGTTATGTCTTTTTTACTTTTATTTCTTTTTTCTTTAGTTGCTGCTTTTCTTTGAAAGCTCTTTAATTTTCATGTGGGTAAACCTCCCTTTTGTTAAAAATACGGTTTGTTTTCGTTGTTGTTTTTTTCCTGCCAGTCATACGTTTGCTATTTTACTTTGTTTTATTTTATTTTTTCTTAAAAGAAAGAAAAAATTATCCCTTTTAAAAAAAAAAGAGACGTCCCAAAGTATGTAATTGGGATTTTCAGCCTTCACACAAATATTTCCCTTCTGCTGACACTTGCTTTACAATAAAAAAAATTGACTTGTAAATATAAAAGTAAAATTATACTCAATAATCTTAAAAGAAAAAAAGTTATTCAAATAAAAAAGTTTTTAAAGTGGCCATGCCCTTTCCTTAGTTTTCTTGGTTTTTTATTAAAGCTCCATAAAACTTGCTTAAAAGGTTAACTAACAAATGCTAAATTTTTTGACATTTATGATCACAATACTCTAACCAATCTTATAAATGGAATAAGGCTTTAAAAGCGCTACCAAATTATTCAGATTTGCTTTGAAAATCAGTCAGTAATTCGCTTAACTTATAGCAGACTTTGTGATTTTTATGGAATAAATTTCATAGCATAGGAACAGAATGGCATAGAATGTTTTAATTCCATAGGATTCCTCGACCCACTAAGGGTTCAATAGGAATTGAGTTCCTTTCCAATTCGCCACCTTTCCCCAATTAATAAAACATTTCAATTCCAATTCGTTCCGATCCCATTCCACTCTGTTCCCCAACTCACAAACGTTTCAATTTTGCCTCTTTCGAACAAAAATATTAAAGTGAACTTATGAGTAAATGAGGTCCATTACGCTAATAAACGCTAAATTTAACGATATAGAATAAAACAAAAACAGCATTCAAATTTTAATTTTGATAATTATTTTATTAAAATTAAAAATAGTTAAGAAAACTATTTCGTTGTAACAATTTATTTCTAAAATGTTTCAATTCCAATTTGGTCCCCTACTAAAAACGTTTCAATTTCATTTCTTTCCTACCGAAAAAGTGTAACTAAACTTAATGGGTAATAAAAAAAGCCAATTATGCTAATAACCGTAAAATGTAACGATATGGAATGAAAAAAGATTTAAAAAACACAGTATTCAAATTTTAATATTAATAATTATTTTATTAAAATAAAAAATAGTTAAAAAATTAGCTCTAAAACGTTTCAATTCCATTTCTTTCTGGCCCAATCCACTCTGTTCCCCAACTAAAATTGTTATAATTTAATTTTTTCTAACCAAAAAAAAAATTTAAATAAACTTCATGTAAAATAAAAAATTAATTATAGAGAAAAAAAATTTTATTATATTCTTTTGCTATTATTTCATTCAAATTAAAAATATTTTAAAAATATTTTGTTTTCTCATTTATTTTAATTTTTCTATTTCAAATACAAAATCATTTTTTAAGGTATTTTGTTTTAAAAAAGAAATTGTTATGGCCTATTGGTAGAATTTAAATTTATTTTTTGTTTCCTTCCATTTCTAGCTATTTAAACGCTCACTTGAGCTAATTGCACTCTCTTACAGAGAAAAAAAAAAAAAAGAATTAAAAATCAAATAAAAATTGAAAGAAATACTAAAAGAAAAATTTTTAATTTTTTTTTTTGTTAATTTTTGATAAAATTGCTTTTGTTTGCTACTCGATAAATGGCATAAAATGCAAAAAACAACCAAGAACCAATAAAGAAGAAAAATTTCGTTCTTACACTCACTTGCAGGCCGAATAAATTAACAGCAAAAATTAAATATTTTTTTTTTTTTTTTAAATAAGAAAAGGGGACAACAGAATTAAAAATCATAAACAGCGGCATTCGGTTTGATTACAATAACTATCACTCCAGTAGGAATGTCTAGCATTCAAATCACTTCCTATTACGAGCTGAGAGTTCTAAAACATCCTTCCAAGTCTGCAAACAAACAGATGTGAAAAGATGTTTTAGAACTCTAAGCTCGCAATAGAAAGTGATTTAAATTTTTGTTTTTAAAAATCAGTTTGCCTGCTAATTGTTTTACAAAAATAAAATTTTTAATGCATAAATTATTGCAGCCTAAATTATGTAAATAAAACATGATTAACGATTAATTTATCACACCTTGTTTAGCCGGCACACATTAACAACCAATACTAATAAAAAAATAAAAAATAAAAAGTAAAAATTTAAAAATTTATTTTAAAAAATTAATAGAAAATTTTCATTTAATTTTGTTTAAAGAAAAATCTCTTAAAAATAATCTATGTGTGTGAGTGTGTGTGTGTATTTATTAAAAGTATTCGTTGCTATTTGTACATGTGGTACACCATCCTCACCATCAGTGGCAACAGCCACATCATCTTCATCAACATTCACATCAAATAAATGAAATAAATGCCTTTCATGCGCAAAAATAGACTTGAACTTTTAATGAGCAGAGATGATGGTGGCAAAAATAAAATAAAAAAAATTAAAAAACAAAATGAATTGAAAAAAAACCGTGAATTGAAAATGAACTGCATCTACACAATTAACGTTTAGATGCAAAAGATAAAAATAAAAACCCAAAGAAATATTTTGCTTCATCTTTATACTTTTATTTTGGGCTAAATTCCATTTAAAAAAAATTTTAATTCTTTTTTGTATACAAAAACTTGACGAATTTGTGTTAGCATATTTTTATTAGTTCGAAAAAAAAAATGTTAAGGATCAATTACCAACAAATTATTCAAGCATTAGAATTGGTTAGCTTGCATAACATTCCTGTTGTCAGTTTAGCACTTAATTGACACTTGCTTGACAATAATTAATTCTTAAAAACATTAGTTTTTTGTAAAAACTATTTTAAATAAAAAAAATATGAATGTGTGTGTATGGCGGGGTGTCTGTTTAATTTATAATTAAATCAAATTCAAAAGTAAGCCACAATATCATTAGAAATAATTTCAAACAAAAAATAAAAGAACATGACAGCAATTACTGCTTGAGACCAAGCTAAAACTACTTAACGGGTTGCTGCTGGCATATTTCAGCAACATTGATTGTGTGGCTAATTGGAGGGAGGCAACAGAAATCTTTTTAATAAAAGCTTTGGCCTCTACAAACGTTTTAACTTTTGTAATTTTTAATTAATACATTTAAAATATGCTGTAAATAATTTCCTTGTTTAAAGTCATGTCAATTTAAAATTACTTTGTTTAAAAGACTCGTATTTTCTTGTAATTAATTTTACTTAATATCAATAAAGTCTTATATCTCGCACTTTTATAAAGGGTGTCCCAACAAGAACGCAAGATTTAAATTTTAAATAAATGACTGATGCAGCAATTGAATTGTTTCTCTGGCTGTATGACATGTGGCTTCGTCTTGTTGAAACCACAAGCCCTCCACATTAATTTCTTCAATTCTAGGCAAGAAAAAACTGGTTATCATTTCACGATACCGAACACCATTGACTGTTTGCGCTTGACCTGCCTCATTTTCATAAAAAAAGTGCAATAATTCCTCCAGCCGAAAAACCACACCACACAGTGGCACGTTGAGGATGCATTTGCTTCTCGTGAATCACTCGAGGATTTTCCTCACCCCAAATGCGACAATTCTGCCTATTGACGAAGCCATCAAGATGGAAATGGGCCTCGTCACTAAAGATGATTTTATCGGCAAAATCAGCATTTTCATGTTGTCTCTCCAATACCCAATTAACGAACTCCCTTCGCTGTCCATGGTCATTTTTTACTAACCTCGTACCTTCTACTAGCAAACAATAACAATTGTTCAAATGTCAAACAATGACACTTCGAATGGCGCCAAATTTAAATCTTGCGTTCTTGTGCGGACACCCTTTATTAATAATTGACAAGCTTGGATATTTTTTATCGACACACTCAGAGATAACTTGGTAATTCCATAGAATGTGTTCTGAAATCGCATTGTTTTAGTTAGTAATTGTCGCATAGATTATGAATGAAAATTAATTTCAAGCAAATGTCAATCACACTAATTCTTACAGAAGTCGCTTCTCTTAATCATAATTTATATGTGAAGATATCGGGTGAGAGCAATCCATACACTTTAAAGACTTTTTAAGCCCAAAAAAATTTCGCAAGCACGTCTACAGATCTTCTATAGCAACATATACCACACTTTTCTGTATTCCACTGGAAAAAGAATAAGAATTGGGAACGAGTCACCTGAGGTCAAAATAATCTTTTTTCTTTCTTATACAGGTATGCCAAAGGAGCCAAATCACAAGACCCAAGTGATCCCATTCTGTTTTATTTATTTGGTCGCTCTGTGCAATGAAACCTAGCCTGCATACTTTTAGTTATTAGTCTTATTTGTCAAGTTATAAAGACTCCCTAAGTCTAAAATTCATTAACAATTCAAAGACTTTCAGACGGCAGAAAGTAGTGATGGCTTAAGTTAAGAAAACAGATCCAAATTAGATTATTAGAGTGACTTAGTACAAATTCAGATCCAGCACGTCCCGTTGAGGCCACAAGAACTCTATTATCACGAAGCCTTTCAAATGAAAATGCTCTTCATTGAGGAAGGTGAATTTTTTCTTTTAAATTAGCATTATATTCCCTTTGCTTCATCACAATTACAACACTTTGTTCTTTCGTAAATCGCTTTATTTATAATAAACGAAATAACATATGTGACAGCTGCCAGATTACAGAGTTGCCACTTCTAAGAAGAAAAAGTTGTACTTATTTTTTTTTTTATTCATTTAAAAATGAATGAATTCAATATGAAGATTATTTTTAAACAAAATTTTTAATTGACACAAAACTATTATTTTTTTGTGTAGTTTTGGTGGCATTAAGAAAGCACCTCTAAAAACATTTGATTGAATTTTTGAATGGGTACAAATTTGACTGTCCCAAGCGCAGTTTGTTACTTGTGACAAATCATAAAATAAAGTTTTCAAAAAATGAACTTCTGCCTCATTAAATTTCACTTAATGCTGCTTACGATTAGGAAGTGTAGGTATTTTCTCATATTTCTTGTATGTCAATTTATGCCATCTCTTTAAGAGCGGAAAAGCTTATTTCGTCTTCATTCATTTTTTTTTACTTCTGATCGTTAATCAAGAGCTAGAGAAGCTGAAGTGCTGACTCTGTAATTTTTTTTAAAGTTGTGGTTCAATTGTTTTATTAAGTTTCTTTAAAAATAATCAATAAAATAATCCGTTTTCTTAACAATCTTTATAAATAAATATTTAATTAATTGTAGGACGTATTTTTTTTTTATTAAATGGATAATGTAATTTGTTGATATAACCTCTCTTTGACAAATAAAAATATTGTACTTGAGTTGATTTGTGTACTCGTAAATAAAAAAGAACAGCGACGAAAAAATTAATTAACTAATTACTTTCACACACTATATGCATGTGTGTGTATACGAAAGTGTGTGTGTGCTTTATTTATGTATATTGACTTGATAATTGTCATGTTCAATTGTCTCCACATTGAATGATAATCTCATTCTCTCATTATGTCTTTCTTGCTCACAATCTTTTTGGTTATTTTTGTTTCTTTAATTTTTTTTTTTTCTTACTTTTTGTTCTAAATATATAAAAATGCACAAGCACACACATAAATATTTATTTCTCCTTCACTAAACCATAAATACAACAAAAGGCAACAACAATAACAACAAATAGGTAAATTAATTCAATCTATAAAAGACAAACAGCTAGCAAGCCCAGAGCGCGTTACAGTAAAAATCTACAATAAACAATATTCAGTCAAAAACTTACACAAAATAATAAAAGTAAAAAATACTTTGCAAAGTAATCACCAAAATAAAGTTTATCTGAACTCAAAAATAAACACACAATGGCAGTTGCTGGGAAAGACAAAGAAAGAGCAGACGGGCAGTCGTACAACAGACAACAAAAATTTTATACATTCACATACACACGAGTACACTCGCTCACTAACTTACTAAATGCCCTGAAAAATGTATAAATGCTCATTTATTGCAACAATCTACTAACTCGGAAGTTATGAATTTTTTTTAAATATTTTTCCTAATTAATTAAATCAATTAAAAAAATGTGTCATATTGAATAAATTTTTAAAATAACGCTTATGTTCCTCTGTAAAACGTAAACATTGGGATTTTATATAAAAAAAACAAAAGCGGTATTTACGTATTAACGCCACCGCAGCAAAAATTTTAAATAAATTTCGAATAAAGTGTTTTAATTATTTTAAAATTTAGGTCTAGATGGTCCATAAAATATTTATTTTTTCTGTATTCTGCGGTGACATTAAGAAACACGTAAGTGCCATAAAAACTTTAATTAAATGTCAGTATTAACTTGGAAATAAATTAAAAATAAACTTTTTGAATTAGTACACTTTTGCAGCAAATTAGCTTCATGTACATACAATATCTGTTAAAGAATGAACAACAACAAGGGGCAGCAACAGCAAATACAAAAATACAAAATGAAAAAAAATTAAGTAGCGACCGCATTTATATTCACAACAACGAAAACAACAACAACTGGAAATATTTGTGTATGTACTAAAACAAAAAACGAAAAAACAAAAATAAAGTTGAATTAAAAAAAAATCCAAATCAAATCAAAATGAAATGAAACGAAGCAACTTAACCTCATATTTATCCAACAAAATACATGCACACACACATATATATACTCATAAATACAAACACTCTCAATACCGTCTCTGTCATTCAGTCAGTTAGTCATTCATTCCGTCAGCTTGTCGTATTTTCTAACACACTGGTGCACACTGGTCTCATATTACAGTTTTTCTCTTTCGAAACAAAGTTTTCAATTTTTGAAAGCGAAAGGCGAAATTAGCCAGCCTCTTTACTAATTACTTGAGAATCATTACCTAATCATCAAGCAAAACTCTTAAGCTTGACTTTTTAACTCCCGCATCCTCCTCTTGCATGAACTTTGCAAATATGCCGATAGAAATCTTTATTAAAATAATAAATAATAAAATAATAAAAAATAATTTTTTTTGTTAAAAAGCAGGGTTTACACAACCACTATTTTTTTTTTATTTGTGGCAGCAAAAGCGTTATTGAAGGCTTCCTATTTTTTCTAAATTTTTGAAAATTTAGAAAATTTTTCTTAAATAATTCGAGAAAAATGAGTTTTACTAAAAAATCATGTAAAATGAAATTGCAGCCAATACAATTTAGAATTTTTTGAGATATTTTATAACAAAATCGGATAACCCGTGTCAAAGTTATGATAACTACAGCAAAATGATATCCTACAAAAATCTCAAGAAAACAATTATCCGTAGAAATTTAAATTATTGTTCTTGCAACTTTTTGAATTACAGTTGTTTCGCTTGATTAGGGTACCGGTTCACAGCTATAAGCAGGAACCATGACAAATAAAAATACAAAACAGATAAAAAAAAACTGACACTAGTTAAAACAGGGGAACCTTATACATAGAGCTGATGTTGAGGTCTTCCACTTTGCACTCCCTACCTTGGTTTTACGGTTAAGCGACCTTAAAGCATCAGAAAAAAATTGCGGTTATTTAATGTCAGATAAATTTTTCTTTTCATTAAATAATGTTCGTTATTAGCTGCGTTGCTCTCTTGCCTTGTTGTTGTTTAAACTTTCAGAAATGTTTGATGGGTTGATTGGCCAATTAAAATTAGAATCACAAGATGCCGTTTCGAATTACCTGTTCGCCAATGCAATGAAATAATGGTTTTGTAAATAAAGTGAATAAAAATTTAAGAAATTAGTTGAGGAGACAGACAAATGCTGTCAATGAAGAAAAATAAATTTTTCCGAAAGCGTCGCAAACTTTTCCAAAATCTCATATTTTATTTTAAAAAAAATTCTTAAAAAATTATATTCATAGAAGCTAAAATATTGATGAATCTCCCAGTATTTATTTAAGGCTTTTTTAATTTATTATTTCGATAACTGAAAATTTGTCTTTGTGAAGAAAAGAGCTTTCAAGCCCAACGTGCATTGCTGTGTGTACTTTTTTTATATTGTTGGATACATTGAGTCGAGTGAGTTATTGTTGCCGCCGCCACTGTAGTTGTTTTGTTGTTGTCTATTTATTTATTTATTTATTAATGTTGTTGTTATTTTTGGTTCGTTTCATACATTTAATGCTGTTCTTGCTGACTTGCTGCTGTTGTTGCTGCAATTGTGTATAAGAGTATGTGTGTGTGTGTTTTTTTTTTGGTTTTTACGTGCTGAACTCATGAGAATGTAAAGAAGGCAAAATAATGTGAAATACAAAAATCAAAACAAAACGAACTGAATTGAATTGAACTGAGCAAGCAACAGCAACATAGCAATAACCAAAACGATAACAATAACAACAAGCACGAACAAAAATTTATACCTAACAATCCAAATATCAAAACGACGATTGCGATGATGACGACAACGCCAACTTATGCAAAACAATTATACAATTAGGTGAATTAATAGTCGTCACTTATTGCGCTTCCTTCAAATAAAACACTTCAAAGTTTAAAGGTTTTTCGATTAAAAAAAAAACATTAAGAAAAAAATTTTATTTTCATAAATTATGAAATTTAAATGTTATAAATATGAGAGCTTGATTTCCATGCTTTTCTTATTTTTCTAAAGGCGTGGAGGGAGGCATCCGATATCGATCTAAATTTCAATGTAATTTGAAAGGAAATTTTATTCGATATCGAATACTGGGCGATTACTCTCTATTGCGATGCGAAAGAAAACCCATTCGCATCTGTATGATTTTTACATTGAGTTGCGATGCGTTTTCTTTCGCATCGCAATATAGAGTAAGCCCCCTGTAATTTGGACCTGCCCTTCTTAGCTTAAGTTTATAGAAAATTAAACTAACTTGCAGTCAAATAGGTATATGACGAACTAAGCTAAACTACAGAGATTTATAAAATTTTAACATGATGACCAAGGCGAATTTATACAAGGTGACGAAGTCGCTCATCAGCTGTTCTATTCCAAAAATGATTGTGAGCATTTTTTACAAGACGTAACCATAGTTATTTTATTTTGGGCTTACAGGAGGCGTTTCAACGTAATAATTGATAGAACAGGGTTGTTATGTTCCAAAAAGCGAAATCGCCCCATTCGATATTGAGCAAGTTCTATCTAAATTTTCAAACTATTTCATACAAAAAGGGTAAAATTTCGATGAATGTTATTCGATGTCGTCTGCCACTATACTCTCCTATGAACGCTAATACCTATTATTATGTAAAACACCTGTGCAGGCTCACCCAGCTCGTGCTGCAGAAAACTTTGCTGCTGTTCGCGATAAAGTGGTGAATGGTGTTCGCTATCGCGAGATGATAACTGTCTTCTTGTGGTCAGAAGTTGAGGATATGGACCTGTACCACATGTGGTTCCAACAGAATGGTGCCAGGCAACGAAACAATGGCTCTTTTGCGCCGTGCTATCTCATGTCGTAAATCTTAACAATCCGACTTAAAACATCTGTAGGGTGCTTACAGTAATATATAAAAATACGCCAATAAATAAAACAACAGAACATCATACTCGCGGTATGCTATTGAGTACTTAAAATAAAACTAAATATGCTAACTATACATACAGCTGTTTGAATGTAACTGGATGTGTGTGTGTGTTTATAGTATTTGTAAATGTAGTGTATTGACATGTAGAGCTAAAACTCAACATACGAGTGAATATATTCCTCCAACAATCATATAAAATCGAACCACAACCGAACGAAGATTTAAGCAAAAACAAATTCATGTGTTTGCATGCATGTTGCTGCTGGTGCTGCTAAAATCACACACAAAAAAGAAAATAAAATAAAAACGAATAATAATACTAAAAGAGAACAAAAGAAATAAAATACCTAAAAAAAAAAATATAATTTCAATAAAATTTCATTACGCTGCGGCCAAACAAACAGCAACTTGAAGCGAACGACTGACTAAACGAATAAATGTATGTATGAGCGAGTGGACAGACAAGCAAACGAGCAAACGAATGATATCAAACAGCCACAACACGTAAAGACGTTAACGTCAACAGCATTACAAAAACATTTATATCCAACAAAAAAAAAAAAAAACAACAAATAAATTCCACACAGATACTTAAACATGCACTCACCAACACTTACATAACAACAACAAATACAAAACATTTAATACATAATATTTGGGTTTTATGGGTACACACACACACAAACAAACTTTGTTCAGACCATTTAAAGGAGGCAAACTTTCATACACACATACACATGCAGAGAGCAGAAGCAAACAAACAGCCATCCATATTAAATAAAGCGTAGCCATCAGCCATGAGTACAAGGTACTTGCTGTATACAACAAACACTTAAACCTCCATCACACACATCTGCATGCTGAAATAATAATAAAAAAATAACAACAAAAAATTTAAGGAATAAACAAGAATAAAAAAAAACGGCAATGGCACGACAAATATCAAGATTAGGTAGTCAACACACTGACTGCACTCTCTTACACACATTGTTTTGGCAGAAAATAACAAATTTTACCAACTTTATCAAACTCTTTTTTTGTTTTTGTGTTACTGCTGGCAAACAACATCACTTCATCAACACACAACAACAGCCAGTCAGCGAGTCACTGTATCCATTACAAAAACAATAAGTTTTTTAAAGAGATTTTATTGTTACTGAATTTATAAAAGCAAAAAAAGTAAAAATAAATTAAACAAAATATACTGGTAAAAAAGAAAAATAAACAACAACAACAAGAACAAAAGCTACTTGTCTATCCCATAAGTCGGAGAAAGAGAGAGTGAGTAGAGTGTTAGCTTTTCATTTGGAGCATTTTCTGCTTAAATCAAATTTATCATTTACAAATTTTCATAAATAAGGCTTTTCCATTATGTATTTCCTTGCTCTCTTATATGTATTACGCTCTCTAACATTTTGAATGAGTGTGTGTGTGCATACATGACATGTGCGAATCGAGCTGTTGGTCCTTATAAAAAGCTCTTGCATACTTCAATGTGTCTCTCTCCATATGGGTGAAAATATGTTTTTTACTCATACTGTAGTTTTTCTCTTTACTTTAACGACTCATTTAATTTTTGTTTGTTGAATTTCTTTTTCTTTTTACTTTTTGCTTTCAATTTAATATCGCTCATACTGAGTGTAGCACAAGAACGTGTTCATAATATTTTAGAGGATAAAACATTTTTGACCTTTTTTGTTTGTTTGTTTGAAGGCATTTTAATATTTAAAAGTACTAGAGTCCATCACTTTAGTGTGTCCTTTAGATGAAGGATATTGTTTATAAATGAAATCATGTATAAAAAAACTTAAGTTGTTTAAGGAATTTGTTTCAATATTGTGTGGCTGTACGCCAAGAGCAGCATCATGTCTTTAGAAAACTAATTTTTATAGGTACCTGTGACCTGGTGCAGCATTAGATTTTAATTTACAAGCAAACAAACTGAACTAAATATATTAAAATAAAATTATTCTAGCAAAAATTTGCATACACAAAAATTTCTCAATTAAAATAAATTTAATTTTAGCTAAAAGAACAGAAGATTTTTTAATCATTTTATTTAGTCATTTTAAAAATTGCTAACTTGAATTAAAAGTTCTGCACTTCATCCTTCATTTGCAAGGTCATAGACAAAACGAGTATGTATAAAGCGTATTTGGTCATCAGCTGTTGTATTTCAAACTAGCATTTAATTCGCTACTTCGTCAGCAAAGTACCATACTGTCGCTTTTTTAATATTTTTCGTTATTTTAATTTTTTCTCAGGAGCGCTTGTCCCCAATCTCGTACTTTTAGATTCATTAATAATAAAATATTAAAAAGTATCATTTTTCCCTTTATGATTTTCACTTTGACCTTAACCCTTTGAGCCCAGTCTCGTAGTTCTAGGGATTTTAATATTGAAAAATCAAAAAAAAAAAAAAAAAACATTAAAATTAATAAAAAGAAGTACCATAAAGTCCCTTTTACGATTTCTTATTACTTAATTTTACCCTCAAAATTCTACGTTTGCACATAACATAAAAAATTACACTAAAATTTTTTTAATATAAAGTACTAATCATATTTCTCCCTTTTGGTACTTTTTTTCTCCCTTGAAAAAAATTTTTTAAGTTAATTTTTATTAGGTGTTAAAAATTAATAATGAAATGTTTAGATGCTGCATCTATTTACATATTTAGAAATAGTAGTAAAATAGGGTACATATTTTATCCCTTATATGCTCGATTTTTAAAAAAGGGCCAATTTAGATTTTAGATTTTTTAAAAAGAGACAAATACAATTTAGTTTTTGTTGCTGTGATTGTTACTTTGAAAGATATCTAGGGTTAAAAAACGTACCAAAATTATGGTTTTAAAAATTTTAAATCACAAATGTAAAAATATAAAAAAATTACCAAACACCCATCACTTATATTTTTAGTAGAATATTTTGTAGTGTGAATTGAATGAAATATTCCTTAAATGAATTCATTAATTCAATGAAATATTCATTAATTTAATGAAATAATTTCATTAATTTAATTAAAAAATTTCATTCATGTAATGAAATAATTTCATTGATTTAATGAAATAATTTCATTCATTTAATGAAATAATTTCATTCATTTAATGAAATAATTTTATTCATTTAATGAAATATTGTCATTGAATCAATGAATTTTGTCATTAGTCAAATGTCCAATGAAACTTTGTCATTGATGGAATAATTATGAATTATTCTTTCAGTGTAGAATGAAATACAACCCATAATTTTTTACAAAATTTACATGTGTTGTGCTTAATTTTCTACCAAGCTTGTCATTAACTCAACTCAACATTATCAATTCAACAACTTAAACTGAAAAAAAAAATTATGACACACAAAAAAAATTTTAGAACATACAGTAAAAGCAAAAAAGAAAAAATTTCAACGCTAAAATAGATTTAAAAAAAACGGCCTAAAAAAGTATCATTATTCTTTTCAACACACTTACCCACACATAATATATTTGCTTGTGTTAAAAAAAATATAGAAATAAAAGTAGAAATCCATGATAAAACTAAAAGGTGGTGGTGTGAATGATGACAATGATGTTGATGCTGCTGTTGATGACGGTACGTTTATATTGTGAAGAACAATACATATCATCTTTATAACAATACATTGATTATTATATTTGTATGTATGTAATACACTGTCCTTAAAATAAAATGAAACACACCAACGAAAAAAAAAAATTCTACTCCTACCATCCTTGACGGTGGCAAAGTAAATTTAAAAACTCATTTCATAAAAACCAACCAACAAAAAAATCTGATGAAAAAGCGACAGCAAAGTACAAAAAAAAAGATCCATGAACATTTCTACTTTACCATCAACGTGTATAAAATAGCAAAAAATAACAATAGCATTATTATAATACGAAAGCAGACTTGGAATTTCTTTTTTTTTTTAATTGGATGAGGAAATATTTTCACAGTCAACCTGTAGTTAATTTGTTTACATGGTGAGCTGATGGCCATCAATTAAATTCGCAAAGTTTCGATTTGAAGTACCTGCTTGCTTAACACAATAACGAAATAATAATGAGATCGTATTGATAAAAACAAATTTTTGCTATTTTATTTTTGTTTTCAATGCAAATGTACGAACTAACGATTACTTCAATTTGTAGAGAAACATATGAAAATAACATAAAATCCAGTTTAAGAAAAGGTTTGAATTTTAAAAATCTTTAAACAACAGCCCCTTACAATATGGTATGACAGGAGTGTCATACACTAACAAAATTTTCTTCATTAATCTACTGAATTTTATCCAATGAAAAATTCTTTATTTTTACATCAATGACACATTTCATTTGACTTATGAAAGAAAAATTGCATATATTAAATGAAATAATTTCATTTATTTAAAGAAATTATTTCAATCATTCAGTGAAATTATTTCAATAATTTAATTAAATAATTTCACTTATTTAATGAAATAATTTCACTTATTTAATGAAATAATTTCATTGAAATATTAAGCGATACATTTCATTAGATTAATGAAATAATTTCATTAACTCAATTAAATATTCATAAATTTTAAGAAAAATTGCATTAATTTAATGAAATAATCTAATTTATTTAATGAAACAATTTCATTTATTTAATGAAATAACTTTAATAATTTAATTATATAATTTCATTTATTTTATGAAATAGTTTCATTTATTTAATGAAATAATTTCATTTATTTAATAAAATAGTTTCATTTATTTAATGAAATAATTTCATTTATTTAATGAAATAGTTTCATTTATTTAATGAAATAATTTCATTTATTTAATTAAATAATTTCATTTATTTAATGAAATAATTTCATTTATTTAATGAAATAACTTCATTAATTTAATTACATAATTTCATTTATTTAATGAAATAATTTCATTTATTTAATGAAATAACTTCATTAATATAATGAAATAACTTCATTAATTTAATTATATAATTTTATTTATTTCATGAAATAATTTCATTTATTTAATTAAATAATTTCAATCATTCAATGAAATTATCTCAATTATTCAATGAAATAGATTCATTAAAATATTGAACGACACATTTCATTCATTTAATGAAATAATTTTATTCATTTAAAGAAATATTCATGGTTTTCATTAATTTTAATAAAATTGTTTTATTGATTCACATAATTTGTGAAATATTTCATTTAATCAATGAAACAATTAAAATGAAATCTTTTCATTGGATTTATGCTACATTTTTGTCTCTCAGTGTATAGTTAGTACTTTTGATACAGCCTTTTGATTTAACTTTAACATTTAAGATATTTTCATATTTTCACCCACCCTGTACTTCTTTTATTTATGTTTTATTACGTTGTGTATTGTGTATGTGTGTGTTTTTTTTTTCTTTAACAGACACAGTCAGTTTTGGTTGCCCTATTGTAAACATAGTCATCATCATCATCGTCATCATCATCATCGTTGTCGTCGTCGTTTTCGTCTCTAGCATCACTCATTTAGTTAACCACCACCTATTACAACCTCTAGCCTGCCTGACTTGTATAACTGCTCGATTGCTGGCATTATAGCACAAATCATCACTCTACTGCTATACAACATCACATCACCTTTATTATGTTGTATTTTGTGGCAGCAAAATGTTAACATGAAAAAAATCCTTTACAATAGAGGAAATAATAACTCATCATTTATATCCTTAAAATGTGATGATGCTACGTAGTACTCGTAACAACCACTAAGACTGCATATACTCACTCTCACGCTCTCATACTCTCTTACTCTTAACAAAATTTATATGCAGAGTTATCACAACTCACTAGTTATACTTGTACATGCCCTGTTTTCAGACTGATTTCTTTTTATACTTTTTGTCACGGCAGTAGTAGTCACTGTTGTTATCCTGTTCAGTTATATATACGCTCGCACAAATAGATTAACAATAATAATAATATGTATTTAAGACACTCAACCCACAAACGCAAAAGAGTATGATGATAAATATTGTTACAAAAAAAAAAAAAAAAAAAAAAACAAAAATAACAATGACACACGTAATGTGTTACTTACTTGTCAATGATATTTATTTGTCCTCTCTTGGGTGTGTGTGTGTTTGTATGCTTGAATTTTTTTTTTAAAGAAAGCATGATTTACTACAAAGAAGAATAAACATGAAAAATTAACTCACTAAGAGACTTTTTTAAATTAAAAAAATTATTAGAGGTTAAATCACAACAAACGATATTGAGCAAATTCAATCAACATTTTCATATTATTTTATCCAAAAAAAAAAAAAATTCGATAACTTTCATTCGTTATTAATTTCACGATTTGGCCTCAGCAACTTTTCATTTCAATAAACTAAAAAAGTCCTGCTAACAATTAATGGGTTAATTTTTAATCTTTAAAACATTATTGAAACACCTACTACCTTCATGTATTTAAAATCCATATGTACGATTCGTAGTGTATACTCGTATATGCGTGTGTGTGTATACACGTGCATAGTATGTCTCTACATTTTAATAAAATAAAACCGAAACATGTTTTTGTAATGCTCTTTTATTACATCTTCTTGTGAGTTTTTGTTACACGGCTGTCATTACAGATGTCTCACTGCTGATGTTGTCTTCTTCACATAAACGACAAGACAAACCAGCTCTTGTGACAACCACCCTCTACCGAACACTTAACACACAGCGTTTTGAGGATAAACTTTTCTTTACACATACACACACACACACACGTTCCTATTTTTATTTAAATTAAAGCGCATAAAAATAAAATACAAACATTTTCAACGAAAACCAACAACAGCAACAATAAAGCAAGATATAAAGAAAAGTAGCATCTAACAATAATCAGGTTTTTCTATCAATATTTTCATATCTCTCTCTCTCTTTTTCCATTCTCACTATTATTTTTCATTCAATTGTAGGTATGTAAAACTGACACTCTCTCTCTGTGCTCTGCATCTTTGTTTTAGTTCAGCTCTCACTGAGAAAATTTTGTATTTCCTGTTTTTCTTACTAAACAAATAATACCCAGTTACAATATTAATAAAAGACTCAATTATGATAAGATAGTAAGAAAATAAAGCCAGCAATATCAACAAAAGCAATAAACAAAAACAACAATAAGTTTGGTTTCTAACGACAGCATAAATGAACATTTCATTCATACGTAAAATATAAAACGAACGATAATCAGTGATGCCCTTGAAATATTTCTGGCAAAAAAAGTTTGAAACTAGAAAAACTTCTAGAAAAAGTTAAGGATTTTACTTACTTACCCCAAAAAAATTTGTTGTCTTAAAAATAAAATTTTGGATATGAGCGCAGGTCGATACTGTGCACCCGTTAATTCAATAAAAAAGCATAAAAATCACACAAGTCGTACACAATTTATGTTTTATAAAATTTTTCGTTTGGGACACTGATGTCTCCATAGTCCTTAAAGGGTTACACCTCAATTATCTGTTTTAGTTTTGATTGCAACAAAAAACATTGAAAATCCTTGTTAGTATCTGAGAGCCGTAGGTTCGTTTTCTGCAAAAGCCAACAAGTTTTTTAAATATTTGCTGTCTAAAAAAGAAAATATTTTGTGCCAATAAATTACAACAACAATAATAAAAAAAATAAAAATTATGGACCATAATCATAGTCTTTTTAAAAACGAGTTTAAGTTCATATAATTCTTCCGAACAAAAGTCGGCTCTTAATAAAAGCCTACTTTTTTGTGACTATGATTATGGCCCTATGATTTTTAAAAAAGAATTTACTTTTAAAAATTCTCTGATTAAATTATTTTTAAACTCTCTGGGTGGGTGTGCTAATAAAATCGCTAGATTAGCTTCACCAATGACATCAGTACATACAGTATATATTTTTATAAATTAAATTTTTGCGTATTTAACTGCAACATGATAGAAAAATGTGACATGAGAATAAATTTTTATCTTAAAAACAAATAAACAAGAAAAAATTAAAGACAAACAATTTTATTATCATTTAAATTTATTAATTTGTATGTTTGTTTGTTTGTTTCATTTATCACACTAGTTGGGCAGGCATACTTTTCTTTTTCATAAATCAATTTTCCTTACAATTTGAGTTGTTTATTAAAGAGCTGTACAAAACTACTTGAAAGCCAAACATGTGTAATATTTTATAATAAAAAGTACTTGTAAGCTATTTCAAGTATGCTTGTGCAGCCTTTTATTGTTTATAGGATTAAGATTTCCTTGTAAAATTTTCAATATGTACCTAAGCAAACTATCCATTACAAATCAGATAAGCGTGTGAGCTTGTTTGTGCATCTACATGTGATATAATTTTCCCTCAGAAAACAACTTTTAATTGTGGTACAACACTCTCTTTTTTGCTACCTAAACTCTCTTTTGTTTTCAAATAAATAGTAAGAGAAAGAGAGAGTGTGTTTGGGTATGTTGCAACTTTTTTTTTCTTTAATGATTGTTTTGTAAGTTATTTTTCAATTTTTAAACCAATTTTAGTGGTTAGATAAACAGCTTGATGAGATATTTCGTCCCTTTGGAGTTGTTCGTT
The DNA here is from genome assembly GCA_947397855.1 of Thelaira solivaga. Classification (NCBI taxonomy): domain Eukaryota; kingdom Metazoa; phylum Arthropoda; class Insecta; order Diptera; family Tachinidae; genus Thelaira; species Thelaira solivaga. Next base: position 62,572,904 of record OX377613.1, read on the forward strand.
TGGTTGGTTGGTTGGTTGGTTGCTTGCTTGCTTGCCTTTCTTTCTTGCTACTCATTTTGCGGTATTGTATGTCAAATGGCTTTCATACTTATTAGGTGGGTACTTGTTTTATTTCGGTTTGTTGTATTTGTTTTTTTCTTCTTCTAAATTCAATTACTAATTGAGTGATAAATTGTTTGGTTAAGTCATCTTTACTTGTGTATGTATAACAAACAAACTCTTTTTTTTATTGTTGTTATGTTTTAGTGTTGTCTTCACTTCAAACATGTTGGCTCATATACAATTATCTCTTGCATTCCTTGGTCATATTTATTTATTTTACACATAGTTTTTGTTGTGCTCTCCAGCCTGTAGCTGAAATATGTTTGATACCTTTTTGCCAGTTAATGTTGGTTTAAAATTTCAAGTTGGCTATTGATAATTTGTTTGGCTTTTTTGTATTTTTTTGTTTGTTTGTTTCATTCTGCCCTCATATTTTTATTCATTTAGAGAGTGTGTTGTGTATGCGTGTGTGTGTAGTGGCAAAAATGTTTTTAGGCAATGTTTACAAGTGGTATTAACTGATATGCTTGTTACTTTTGTCGCTGCTGCTGCTGTAGTTGTTGCTGTTGTTTAACTATTATTTATGCTCTTTTGGTTTTTGTTGGATTAATATGTTAAATGCCTTGTTACTATTGCACGAAAATTTCACATACAATTTTATAGTCGCGCTCTCACACACACACGAAATACAAATGCAAAAGCAGAAAACAAGAAAATTTAAATGGCACTGTAGGCAGGCATGTTGGTTATCATTTTAATATTAATACAAGTTGTTGTTATTGTTTAATGTACAAACACATATTTTACACTTCTACAACATGTTGTGTTGGTATGATGATTACTATTATTAAATGCTTTTACACGGTGGGTGTTTTTCTCTCGAATTTTCAACATTTCAATGTGGTTAATTTAATGTTAATTTATAAATAATAAAAGGGATTATTATTTCGATTTATTTACTAATATTATTAAAGCATTTCATTACACAAACATAGCGCTATATAAATTTATAAAAGCCCTAAGTTACATTAAATTTTTTTTTTTTAACAAGAAAAATAAGATTTTTTTTTAAATAAGGTGTCTATGAAAAATTATTAAAATTTTTTTTTTTTTAAATTTAGTTTTTTTTTTTAATTGTGAGACTGAAAATTTTGTTTGAGATTATGTAAACTGATATGTATATGGTGGCCTCATAAACATTAAAAAATTAAAGAATTTTATTTTTCTTTTTAAATTAGGCCTGTTTTAAAATCATATAACGATATGCACTTCAATTAAGTGCTAATTGTTATATAATTTATTATGTGTGCTTTATGGGAAAATAAAAAAAAATTAATTAAAAAATTAAATTCTTATAAAAAAATATGTTACCCACACTATACCTATAATCCCTTTATTCCATTTGGCATCATCGACACAAACCCTGCCGCATGGTTTCAGAAGCTGCAGTTTTTGTAATCAGTGGTGTGATACCTAGAATTTGAAAGAGCGTGAACAGAATTTTAATCTTACAGAGGTGAGATCTCAAATCATACGGAGTTGGTATAGCAAGCGGAATGCGGAAATAAAAGGCAGATGGACGCCGAAGCTAATCCTCAACATTGACGTATGGATTCAGAGAGAATCCGGGGAAGTGAACTACTTCCTTACCCAGCTGCTTTCGGGTCACGGATACTTTCGAAAGTATCTGTAGCACAATTAAATAAATCAAACTTAAACTAAACTAATCATAAGTGTAATAGCCAAAAAATATTTGTAAATATTAATAATAAAATAAATATTAAAAAAATACGAAAATAATCTGAAAAGTCGTTTTCAACAAATTTTTTTTTTTTTACTTTAAATACCTACCTTAAAATGAAGAGTTAGTTTTAAAGCAAAATGAAGCAGACAATTAAGAAAAATTGTCAAAAAAGGGAAACACCTAATTCTAACAAAGGATTCAAGAAATTAAAGCAAATTTTGTGTGTACACTGTACAGCCTAATGCAAACTAAAATAATTACTAAAAGGTAATTTCAAAATTTTTCTTTCGACTTTCTTGTCTCCTTTGACACACACAAAAACTCACGCTTATATATATGTATGCCTTTCCTTTTTATTTTACTATCTCTTATCTATTAGCATGAAAGGATATACACTTTTAAAAGGCGTCTTTGAGAGGTTATAAAGGCAAACCGGAATGATAATAAAAGAACGCTTGTTTTTTACACTCAATAAACACAGAGATGAAAGCGTGAGTATTTTTAAGTGCTTTAGCTACACACTTTCTTTTCTCTTTGATTATGAATAAAAATTTTTATTTATTTATTTTTATGCTAAAAACTTTTTATGACCGTTTTAATTTTTTATCAAGAAGATAATCTTTGGCTATGGGAAAATATTTGTTTTAATTATCAGTTCTCACTTCAAATTTTTTATCACGCCTAAGCACTCGTGTGTAATAAATTTTCAATGTATGTACATACTTACACCTTCATTTATGTTTAATTCTAATGACATGAGTATCTCATTCAAAGGAATTGTAGCATAATGTTTTTGGCAAACAAGATGTAAAAAAAAATTTTTTAGAAAAATTTATGAAATCAAAACATTTTCTAGGAAAAATTATTTAAAAGGAAATTTTTTTATAACTGTCTACCTGCTGTTTACTGTTAAACAGTAAACGGGTATTTTTGTAGGGTTCCTTTTAATTTGATTGTGTAGTTTCTGGAAAACGCTTTAATTTTAAATGATACGATTTCAAAAAATTAAGTAAAAGTACAGCCCAAACCTTCTTAGTCCATATCAAGCAAGACTAATAGAAATACAATTAAATGACGTCGATTATTCACTGTTTGAAGAAAAATAATACATTTCTCTCTCTCTCTCTCTCTCTCTCACTCACTCACTCTTTTGCTTATCTCTAAATTATAAGCCTGTAGGAACACCTTGCATGACGTCATTTGCGCTACATGCTCAGAAAATTTCAATTTTATATGCGGGATGACGTAGTCTTGTATTTCTATCATTCTTGATAAAAAGTAACTTTAAATTAAAATTTTAAATTTTTTAATGATAAAAAATCCTTTTTCTAAAAAACGCTAAATTCCATGTAAAACCGCAAAATAAGTCTTCTGCAAAACGTAAGCCCAAGCATCCACTGAAACGAACTGATTAATTTTATGTAAAACTAGATGTTGCAGAATTTAAATTAAATATGATTTCATTTTATTTAAACAAAAATTAAAAACAAATTTACCATTTTTAGTACAAAAATATGAGTTTAAAAAATTTATTTTGATTTTGTCAATTGTGTGTGTGTCAATTGTTTACTTATATAATGGATTTATATATTTATATTCTTAAAAAAAAATCTAAAGCAAAACGGGCGGTTTAAAAAACGTAGTTAAATACATTTGGCGTTTGCAACACGGAAAGCGTTTTGCTAAATGCTAGTCTGTCAGAACGTAAAATTACTAGGGATTGTATGCGATATCAAATGCAAAGATTTTGTAAATCGTATAACTTGCAAAACCAAATCAAGCAATTAAAAACGGCAGTGTTTTACATAACAGTCGGCATAAATTAAAAAAAAAAATTTTTTTGCGCACACAAATTTTGTTTGTGAATGCAACCTAAAAAAATTTAAAGTCTCTAATATTTCTTAACTATTAATCCGTAAAAAATTATTTTTAGACTTAAATGCTATCTGCAAAAATAACTAAAATTTATTATTATTATTATTATTATTTAATTAAAAAGAAAAAGGCCAAATAAACTAACAAATAAATTATTATTTAATATTAGAAATTAATTCTAAGATTAAATTTGTTAACTCTGACCATTTTCTCCCATTGTCTGGACAGGAATTGAACCTACAACCCCCAGATTGATAGACTAGCATGCTACCCATCAATCTACAAGTCACCCTACCTAAAATTATAAAGCCTTTCTAAAACAAAACTATTCTACAAAATAAAAAATAAAAATCTATTTAAATGCCCTTATTAATCACATTGCGCTTTGCAATCAAATCCTATCTCACTAACAAATCTATATTAATTGGCAACTCTGTTAAAATTGACACAAAAATTAGTTCTCTTAAATGGATCATTAAAATCGGTCGTTCTAAATTTTTGTCTTCTTTAAGTGCATTTAAAAATATAAATAAAGTCTTTAATTGTAGTGAAACTAATAAAATATTCGTTTTCTTTTAATAATTGCATAAAAAAATTAGTGAAAACAACATTAAAAAGTGTTAAACTGTAATATTTCAATAAATATAATTTAGTGGTATACATACATACCCAAAATGAAAAGAAACAAAAAAAAAAGAAAAATACAAAATTCTTTATTTTGTTATTGCATTATTAAGCCTTCGTTTTCGTGTTTTTTTTGTGTGGCCGAAAGGTCTCTCTAATAGCGAAGAAATGTGTGTGTTTGTGTCTAAATGTGGGAGCATGCAAATGAGTTGTTATTGCTTTAGCTTTCTTAAAATAAAATAAAAAAAATCAAAGCAAAAATAAAAGCAGAGCAAATTATTGCAATTGTTTTTGTAATTACATGCCGCTATAGAAAGAAGTAAGAAGCAGGTATGAATTTAGTGTGAATAAGTGTTGCCAGAAAAATATTTAAAAAAAAAAGAAAAAGAAAACACGTATCGGTTCGCATCTAAAAAATTAAATAAAACAAAATAATTTTAAATAAATTAAAAAGTTTTATCAACAGCTGCTAAAGGTGAGTGACTGCATACAAAGTAATTATTTATATTCCAATAATAGGTATCTATTTAACCAAAGTGGAATTCACACTTGGAACTACAACTTGATCAACTTTTTTTCTAAAAATAGAAACTAATAATAATAGATGTAGACAACTGTAGTGCTAACTTATTTATTTTTTAAGTAGATTAGCTGGTTTTCAGCACTTAAAACGTACACAACACGTTTTATCTCAGAACTAAAAGTTGACACAATTTAACGACAGCTGTTTTACACAATTGTAGAACGTATTTTCATTGGGTTTTAATATTGTAGCTCTGAAGTGTTATGGAAAATAGTAGGATAGTGCATTTTGTTGTAGTGTGTAAAAAAATTTCTACATTTATTGTATTTTTAGATTTGTACACCCGCTACTAGGGAATTTACACTGAAGCTTGAACTCCCCTATTGTATATCTGAAGCGTTGTAGAAAATAGTAGAATAATATATTTTTTTTTTACATTTTAAACTGAAGCGTGTAATACATTTTTCACACTAACCTCGTATAAGAAATACCATTGAATAAATGGCAGTGATGGCGACTGTAAAATGATTTATATATTTGAAAAAAAAAGAGAACCAACAAAATTTACAGAAAACCAAAAGTATTGACATATGTGCGCATAATTACAAATATACACAAGAATATTTATGCATTGACAATGTATACACCCAGCCAACAAAAAAGTGTTACATTATCTGATTGGTATAGGATAAGTCTACTAAATATGTGATTTTAAAATAAAACTTTTCGTATAGATTTGTATACAAAATTTATTTATTGATGTATTCACAGATGTCACAATTTTGTTTGCTGGGTGTAGGTATGTACGCTCAGACTTTGTATAGGTACCTACAAAGTGAACAAAAATTTATACAAAACTAAGAAAAACAAAAAGAAAAACCAACTTAAGATACAATAAATAGTAGTATAGTCTGTCATCGTAAAGCAATAACAACAACAAAAACAATAATAATAATAATAACAAAATACATTACAACTGTGCACCACTAGCAAGTAGTATGTATAACAAAAACAATAAAAATATACTGTAAATAAGTGTGCGTGTGTAGTATAAAGTGTAGAATTGTTGTCGTTGGTAGTGTAGATGTATGTATATGTTGTTGTTGTCGTATTACGATTGAATTAAGTGTATAAGTTGCGTCGCCCAAAAGACTACCAACGACCGACCCTCGACCAAATACAAAATAAATCAGCAGCAGTAGCAACAACAACAATAATAATAATAAGAAGGATTGAGATACGATAAATACTCACACACAATATGTGTATGAAAGTATCTTACTCGTACACAAAATTAAAGCAACAACACTCGTGTACAATAAAAAAATTTTTTTTTACAAAACAAAAAAAAAGAAAAGAAAAAATAATAAAATAATATGAATAAAATGAAAATATGTAAAGCAACAGCCACAAGCAGCAGCACTATCAAATAAAGAAGAAAAAGTTAAACAATAATGATATCTGAACAGAGGAAAAACAACAACAGCAACAAGCACATGTACACCAAATTATGTTAAAAAGAAAAATTCATACTCAAACTTGGAGGTATGTAGCCTCATAAAGCACACAACTGCAACAAATATCAAATACGGCAAGCAGCCAACCAGCCATCGAACAAAGGAACGAACATACAACAAAATTTCTCATGCAACTTAAATTCAATAAATTTCAAATTGAAAACGGCCTGCAGTGCAATATAAAATGTGCATTAAAGAAAAAACAAAACAAAACAATTCAAACCAACAGTGTGATTCTCCTGAAATTGTTAAAGCACCAACAACTTGTCTGTCTGCTTGTTTGATATAACAAATTGTAATGGTAGGAGAGGAGAGAAAAAAAATTGAAAAAATAAAACAGTCAATTGACGGAGTCAAAGATTTACACCAGATATGGCTAAATTGTGTTGGGTTGTATGTCAAAATTATATAGATTGTATTACACATTAACTGCTGCTCTAAAATCAATAATAATGGGAACGGACAGTGGCCGTGAAAAGTCATATTTTAGGGATTTTAAAGAAAAAAATACCTATCAAGTTTCAGTTTTCTAATTTGCTATTTTATGGTAGCAAACTTGCAATGAGACTTAGGTAGAGAGGTTGACACTTGTATAACAAAACTTTGCGGTCAGTCTTCAATTCATTTTATAGATGATTTTGTGATTTTTTATTGAGCACATGAAGATAATACCCTGCACTGACAGTTAAAAAAATTATATATCATATGTCTTTAAAGTTCTACACAAGCAAGCCGTTATTTTGGTGAAAAATTAAAACAGATAGAAGGTCACACATGCATGTATGTAAAGCTATAGATTTACTATCTCTCTTTGTTCTTCTCCAGAATTAACAGTTTGAGAATTGAATAGAATATCGCCGCTATACATGAAAGAATAGAAGAATTGAGTTTTTTTCAATACGTAGACATTTTTGGGCAGAGATATTGGCCTACATTGTCCCGTATTAATTTTTTCTAAATAAAATTAAGGTTTTTGTGTTATATTTTTTACCCTTTATATATATTTTTTTTAATATCATGTACCAGGCTAGATCTGTTTATATTTTTATATGTATTAGGTATCTATAATAAATTTTCCTGGCATTAAAATTATAATTTGGTCCCACCGTCCATACTTACTTTTGCACACAGGGCAAGCAAATGAAATAATGCATAGGTACATACATATTTTAATTTGTTTATTTTTCCCCCTACGTTGTTTCTCAACCTTCATGCTATTCAATTTGATGCAACTTATCTACGAATTAACATCAAACAAACCACAACACACAACTTGTATCTACAGGTTTAATAATTTGGTGAAGAAAAAAAAGAAGCACAAAAAACTTTAAAAAAATTTTGCTTTAATTTTACTGTAAAATTTTCACACACAAAAAGTAAAACGATAATGGTGTGACAGTACACATCAAACAGGTTTGATGGAATGATGAAAAAATAAAACCATAAAGAAAAGGTAGACGTAGTAGTAAAGAAAGTGTATCTCTATGTAGCCTGTGTGTTGTGAGAATGAGTATAAGCGTATGTGTGTGTGTATGTTGTTGCTGCTACAACAATTATAGATACAGATACTTGGACCGTGTGTGAAGAGAAGTCATGAAGTATGAAACGTTTAATACGAACATTTTGGTAATAAATGTTGTGAACTTCCCTGCTTGCCTAACTAACCGTTCGTCAGACCATTTGTGAGACCAAGCGACCATTTTTTTTGTCTATGCACAATCTCTACTGAAAGAGTGTGTGTATATGGTTTTCTTCTTGCTTTACTTGTTTTGCTTTTTCTTTTTTGTATTTATGGGTGTGTGTGTTTGTGTCGGTGTGTATCTGTGAGTTTGCTTGTTTTTTTGTGTGTATATTTTTCATTTTATTATTGTTCATAATGTCGATGTCGTTTCATACGTTTTGTTGTCTTCATAATCGCCATTGTCGTCAGTCAGTGAGTTTTGTGCGGTGTCGTGACTCTGGCGGTTGTTTAGTTCCTTTCTGGCTGCTGTCAAATGTCGTCATGTTTTGAAAATTTAACGCGTGACACGGTTAAAATATTTAATAAACAAGAGAATTAAGTTAAATGAAAAACAAAAAGATAAAATAAAATTACAAAAAAATAAAATAAGAAATTGAAAGAAGAAACAGAATTTTAACATAAAATTTGATTTTTAAAATTAAGAGCAGAAAAAAGTTAATTTAATAAAAACCGGTTAATTGAGATGACAAGTGAAGTGTAGCAAGTGAATTTTTTTTGTTTACCAAGTTTTAGTGTTTAAAAAAAAGAAACGCATTAAAAAAGCATTTTAACTGCTTTTCATGGCCATTAATTGAGTAAAAGATAACGGCCAATAAATTTTTTTGGAAAATTACAAACAAAAACTTAAAAGTTTTATTAATAAACAAAAAAAAAAAAACAAATTAAAATTAGAAAGAAAAGTTTCAATTATGAAAACTTAACAAAAATTATTTTTATTTTTTTCTCTGGGGAGAAATTTGTTTTTGTATTGAAAAACAGTATTTAAAATATTAAAAAAAAATATATAAATGTTAGAAAATATAATTCCAAATGAAAATTAATTAATTAAAACCTATAAAATTTAATCCAAAAATTAATTTTTAATTACTAAAAAGTTCCTGTTGATTTTAAAAAACAAAACGTTAAAAAATACCAAAACTCTGGATTACATTTCATCACAAACAGTATTAAACAAATGAAAAAAAATAATTTAAAAATAAACTAAAACATAAACAAAAAATTATCTCAAAAACGAGTCTTTATCAATTATTGGATTAACGACTGACTACAACAATTTAAACAAACAAACAAACCAAAACGTCAACTTTTGCTTATAATGGATTAAAGTAATTGTTGCTGTTTAACAATTTAAACAATTAATCAATCAATCAATTAAAAAAATTGCATCTACATTTATTTTTTTTTTTTTTAATAATTTTGGATTGTTGAGAATTTTTTTCCCTGCTTGATGTGGCAGAAAAAAAATCTCGAAACTATTAACTGATCCAGGATTTTCAAGACATGCAATTAATTGTTGACAAAATTCCCATGTTTTCGAAACAAACAACAAAACGTAATTCCAAAAAGTAAGTTTTATAAAAAAAGTTTTATCTTAACAAAAAAAGAACAGGTGTTTTAAAGTGTTGCAAGAAAAAAAAATTAACGAAAAAATTGTGACAGTTAGTGTTTCTAACTTTTCCTTTTTTTTTATACCTATAAAGGCAGTGAATGTGTGAAAGAGAGTGAAGAGGAGCAGCAGAAGCAGGCAGTGAGAGATAAGCTTAAGCGTGTTAAATTTAATTAAAGGCGAGATAATTAATGAAATAATTGAAAAACCTCTAAAACTAAATAATTAAATAAAGTAAAACTTAATTTAAAAAAAAATTAAATATTCAAGAAAAGCTGCTTACTTTTTTATTGTATTTTTTCATTATCTCTTAGAATTTTTTTTTAAATTCACGTTCAAAATTGTAATTTATGCTCAAAACAATTTATTTGCTTTTATAATTTAAAAAAAAAAATTAAAATTTTTATTTAAAAATTTTCTAAATATATTTTTATAATATTTCTTTAATTTAATTCAAAACTTTTCTTTTAATTTTGTTATCAAACCTATTTTAGTGTTTCGAAATATCTAATTTTCAAAATAAAAAATGTTTTTTTATACTGAATTTAGTTAAATAAAACATTGTAGTTTATTACAAAATAATTATAAAAAAAATTTTTTTAAATAAAATTTTTTTTTTTTATAATTAAAGCAATTTTAAATAGAAAAAGTTTTTATAGGTTATTCTGAATTTTAGAAATATGCAAAAATTTTATTTCTAATTTTTTTTATGTATTTCGAAATAATTTTTAAAAAATTTTCAAAATATTTTTTTTATAAATAAAGGAATTAATTAATTTTCTTTTATTTCTAAATTTTTGTAAATTTTTTTAAAAATAAATTTTTTTAACATTATAAAATTTATTTATTAAGTATTTGTTAATTTAGTTGACCTTTTTCTTTTTATTTACAACGGCTGGTTTATTAAGTTTGAGATCGTATTGTAAAAAATATATTTTTAAAGTGATATTTCGCTCCAATTTCTTCAGTATGTAAATATTAAATTACATATTTTGAGGAAGCTACTCAGGTTAGAGCAAAATATCGCTATAAAATTTTTTTTTACAAAACGACCTCAAGCTTAAACTACACATTTTAATTATTTATTTACTAAAAATAATAATAACTAAAGTTATTTATGAAAACAAATTTTATTATTCCTGATTATGCTTAATATCGAAATCATAATAAAATAAAGTTTTTAACAATTTTCATTTTATATGATATTTTTGTTATTTTCAAGTTTTTTATTAAAATATTTTGTTTTTAATTTTCAAACTTTTTCAAAATTTTTTTAATAGAAAATTTTTTTGTAGACATTTATTAACAAAAAATGTTTGTACTATTGTATGTTTTCTATTGTTTTGTTTCCTTTTTTTTTGAGCTAATTAGTAGTTCAGTTTACTTCTTTTTTTAGTTCTAAGAATTCCCTCTTATAGAAGTTAAATCATTTTGAATTTGACAATTTAAATTATTGTTTTGGTCCACTTTGTTTTAAATTTATTACACAAGTTTTTTTTTTTTTTTAATTTTCTAAATTGTTTTTTATATTAATTTTGTATTTTATAGGGCTTATTTGTTTTTATCATAAATTTTTTTTTTTTTTTTGAATTTGTTATTATTTTAGGATTTAAGTTTAGGGGTTTTTTTCATTAAAAAATTTTTTAATTATTTTTTTTATTAATTTTGTATTTTAGCTTAGGGCTTATTTGTTTTTATTATTTTTTTTATTCTGAATATTCTATATAAGCTAAAACTCTTAGTTTATTGTTTTTTTTTCATTTAAATTTTTTTTCGTGTTTTAGTTTACGGCTTATTATGTATATTTTTTTTAATCCCTTTAAGAAAATTTACTTAAACTTAAAAAAAAAAACTTTTATGAGAAATTATTATTAAGTGTTAAACAAAGCAATAAAAGTTTGAATGACAAAACAAGAACTTAGTGAACTATATGACCAAAACTAGCTTAATTAAATTGTATAAAAATAAATAAATAAATAACAATAAATTATATAAAAAGTTTTGAAAGAATACTTATTTAAGGTTTTATAAATTACATATGATAAAATAAATAAAAAAAATCTTAAAAAACATTTTGTTTAATAAGCTCTTATTAAACAAATTTTCAATAGAAAAACTGTTTACTTAGTAAACAAAAAGAATTTTTCTGAATATATATATAATCTGAACGAAAATAAATATTATTTCAAAAATATTAAGTAAAAAAAAGGGTAAATGTGCAACAAAAATGCAACAAACAACATGGACAAAAACAATTTTAAAATTAAAAATTTTGAGTGTCTTTTTTTAAACAAATTGTAAAAGCATAATATTTCGCTTAAAGAAAAAATACTTTTCATATAAGTATTTTAGTTATATTCAAAAAGGAACTGTGAAAAACTTTTTTCTGGTTATTTTTTTTTTTTTTTAATTCTGACAAAATACGAGAAAAAAATAAAGACCAAAGAAATTATAAAAAAGTATTAAATTACGGTGAAAAATAAATGATTTTAAAATTAAACAAAATGTAAAGTGCAGCCAGACAAATAATAAAAAAGGTTTTTGTGTAATTTAAAAAGCCAAAAAAGAATTTTTTTCAAAATTTCATTAAAAATTAAGTGTTAGTTTTAAAAAAACACAATGTGTGTGAAGTAGGTAGCCTTACGCAATTTAAATTAAATAAAAAAACTAACAAACGTGTTCTAACAAAACTCTTCACAGAAACTGGCAACAGTGTGCAAAAAAATTTAATTAAAAAAAATCTTTTTAGGCTTAAATTTTTTAATCAGTTGCATGTAAAAAAAGTAAATAAAACTGTTAAAAAAATAATAAAACTAAAAAAAAAAAAAAATTCAAACAGAAAGGGCTCTAATTAAAAATTTAATACCGATATAAATATTCAGTGATTCTTCAATGTTGGAAATCACGAAAGTTTCAACTTTTAGTATTAGTGATTTTTTGTGTTCTAAGTTACGAGCTTAAAGTTCTTTTGCTTTGTTTACACTTAAATTTTTTTTGCTTTAATAAAGAGATTTATCAGGAAATAAGTAGACTTAAAGTAAATGTTATGACGAATTTAATATAATAATTTCTAATGATTAATAAAGACTTGAATTATTAATCATTTTAAAATTATGGAATCTAAAAATTAATAAAAAGTTTGAAGAAAAAATTTTTTAAATTAATTAAAATAAAATAATAAATGCAAAATAAATTTAAAGTTTAACAAAACAGCAGTTCAATAGCTGAGAGTAATTTAAATTTTTCTGTTACTGAAATTAGCACCAAATAATTAATAATAAAACTTTAGAAGCCCTAAAACGTTTTACTTGTAAAATTAGTTCGCTTCTAGCTAACGGTATGGTTATCCCTGAACCTTGAATAATAAATTTGTTGAGTTAATTCCGGCATTTACACAATTTTTACTTAAATCGATTTTTTCTTATTAGCACAGATATATTTTATATAAAAGTTAATTGTTGAAAGAATAAAAAAAAAATGATTTTGTGCAATTTGTTTCAAAACATGTTTTTTAAAAATTATTTCAAATCAATGGGCCATAATCATGGTCAATAAAAAAGTAGGCTTTTATTTAGATCTGACTTTTGTTCATAAGAATTTAATGAATTTAAAAAAATACCGACTTTAGTCTGACTATGATTATGTAACAATATATTTATTTGCCTCAAAAGCAAAGTGCAAATAAAATTTTTTTTTTGTTATACCAAGACTTTTTTTATTTTTTAAATAAAATTGCTGAAAACTGTGTTAAAATAAATCATATGGACTACCATCAATTAAAATCTAACTGAAAATGATAAATTTTTACTGTCATGCTCATTCAGGCAGAAAACAACTTTGATTACTAGAACTAAATTCGCTTACAATCAAAACTTCGGTTGTAGCAATCAAAATTTGATAATACAGTTTAAAATTTGTTGCTTTTAAATATATTTTTTTAATCTCTTTTGGTGCTAATTTTTTTCATGATTATTAATAAAAAAAAATTTATTTAAATTGCAAACAAACATTTAAAGCTAAAAATTAAAGGCATAAATTTCTCTTTTTGTTTAATTAAAAAATTAAATTTTTTTTTATATAATTTGAACTTTAATAATTAATAAAATTTATTTATATAAAAGAAAAAAACAAATGATCGTTACAAATTTTATAATAAAAATAAAAATCGCATTTAATTAAAATTTTACGTTTAACGAAATCAATAAACCGTCAACCAAGCAGCCAAACATCTCTCTCAGTCCGCCACTCTCTCTCTCTCTCTCTCTTTGCATCTTTTAGAACTCTGTAATAGTTGTTTTCTTAAATCTCTCTTTTTTTTTTTGTTAGAAATTTTGCTCTTTACTAGAAAAACTAATAAAAAAAAATGAAAATAAACTAAACTAACAAGAATAGAAAAAAGAAAATAAAACTAAAAAACAAAACAAAAAGAAACACATAAACAAAAAAGAGATAAATAACTTAACTGCATGATAAATGTTAAAAATCAACAACAATAACAACAACAACAAGAACATCAACAATAACAGCAACATGCAAGATTGAAAATTTTTTGAAAAATTGAGGTAAAATATCTAATTGTTGTAACAAAAAACAAAACAAAAATAAAAAAAAATAAAATTTAAATTTTAAAACTTTCTTTTTGTTTTGCTTAAGTAAAATTATCATTTAAAAACATTTTATAATAAATGAAAAACAAATAAAACATTAATTAGATATTTTATTTACAATTAAGTTTTTGTTTGTTTGTTTAATTTTTTTTTAACTTTTTTTTTTTGAAACACATGAACATTTTATATTAAAAAAAATCAAAATTTTCGTTAATTTATTTTTATTACAACATTTTACACCTAATAATTTATAATCAAATTTTAAATTAAAATTAATAAAATTAAATTTTAATAAAACACTAAACGATAAAGAGACGAGTATCTGCCTCTACCTTTACCTCTAGCTAGACATTATGTATGCGCTGTTTATAATTTATGGCTTTTTAAATGACCGTTAATTGAGTGTGAAGTGTTGACGGTTTGTGTTGCCCAGCAAACACAAAAATTTGTTTAAAAGCTAAAAAAAAAAAAAATTACTACCATTTCATTATGTGTTGTTTTTAGCAAACGAACATTAGAAATTCTTTTGGAAAACAAATGTTTTTTTGAAAAAATTAAGCTGCGATTTATTATAAAAAACTACATGACGTGTAGATTTAAAGCATCCATAATGGCCTTTTAAATAATAATAAAAAATAGAAAAAGCTAATTTTACGACATTTTTTGTTCAAAGCTTTCCCTTTTTAAGTATCAAAGCAGTGCCTTACTGCCAAGGAAAGTGTCAGTGTCGCAGGATGTTAGCAATCACATAAATTGTGTTTGATTATTACAAATGGACTTTAACCAAAAGTGACGGATAAGCAAAAGACAACTTTGTCTCACAGTTAACTTTTAATGTAAACTAACCCTTTCGTTGTTGTCTGTGCTTTATGTTGCCATTTTGGTTGTTGTAAACGGTATCCTTAGCCTTTTTTAGTTGTTGTGCACAGGAGTACTACAAAACATACAAAATAATATTTATCTTATTGGGAAGTTTTAATAATATTCGATATAACTAAAGTTAACTGTAACTATCTGACACCTTATTGGAAAGTTGTAATAATGGTGTTTAATTTATTTGCCGGCACAAATCTCTAAAAAAAATTTTAATTCAAGTAGATTTTAAATTTGTTTTGTGAATTTTAGAAAGGTTTTCCTTAATTATTTAATTAAAAAAAAATAAAAAATTAATTTGATTTGAAATTAATTTTTTTTTAATTTTTAAGTTTTGGCTTTAGCTAAGTTGTCACAATGGGTCTATTTTGGCCGCAGTGACCAGGTGACTTCTTCCCGCTCCTAATTCTAATTCTAGTCAAGTTTAAAAGTGATTTAAACAAAACATTTATTTGATAGAAACTTATGAAAATGCAATGTCTAACAAATAATAGCTCATAATCATAGTCACAAACAATCAGGCTTTTATTAACATAAAATCTTTTATAAAAAGAGAACGAGCTTAGTGTGACTATGATTATGGGCCAATATGTTTGTTGGGACTTATTTGATGTGTGTACATGTTTGTGTGTATACTTTTTATTGGATTGTATGTATGTTGGTATTTGTTTTATATTTATGTTTTTTAAGTTATCTTTAAGTTCAAAGTATTCTTTCTTTCTTCATTATTATAATTATTGTTGTTGTCATTTTTAAATTAATTTTTTTTATAATGCAAATTTTTTGTATGTATATTCTTTATGTAACTTTAAGTGTGCCTGTGTGTGTTTTTTTTTTCATTGTTCATATGTGTATGTATGTGTGCATAATATGTTTGTATTATTTTTAAATATTTTGTATTTTTTGTTTTTTGGTACGTACAATACCTACTGAATTTTATAGGATAATTATGATGTTTTGTTTTTGTCAGATTCTTTTTTTTATTTATTCAATTGAAAAATTTCAATTTCTGTGCTTGCATTTATTTTATGAAGTATTTTATAAGACTAATAAAATAATTAATGAAATAAATTCATTAATTTTAATTATATAGTTTCATTAATTTTAATTAAATAATTTCATTATTTTAATTAAATAATTTTATAAATGTTAATGCAATATTCATTCATTTAATGAAATAATTTTATAAGACTAATAAAATAATTTCATTAATTTTAATGAAATAAATTCATCAATTTTAATTAAATAGATTCATTAATTTTAATTAAATAATTTCATTATTTTAATTAAATAATTTTAATGCAATATTCATTTATTTAATGAAATAATTTTGTTAATTTTAATTAAATAGATTCATTAATTTTAATTAAATAATTTCATTATTTTAATTAAATAATTTCATTAATTTTAATGCAATATTCATTTATTTAATGAAATAATTTTGTTAATTTTAATTAAATAGATTCATTAATTTTAATTAAATAATTTTATTATTTTAATTAAATAATTTCATTAATTTTAATGCAATATTCATTTATTTAATGAAATAATTTTATTAATTTTAATTAAATAATTAAGGACGAAGGCCACAGCAGCCAGTTCCTATAATGTTATTAATACGTAAATTTATTTACTATTAATAAATAAATAAATAAAAAAATTAAATAATTTCATTAATTTTAATGAAAATATTTTTTTAATTTTGAAAATTTTTGCATTATTTCATTGAATTAATAAAAATACTTTCTTAATTCAATATTTCATTGAATTAATGAAACAGTTTTACTAAACTTACATTCCTTGAATTTGTGAAAAATATTTTCTTTCAGTGTAGATGTATAAAAGAAATTAGTTGCTAATTGCCTACAAAATTTATTTCCATTTCCCTCTCTATCTCTTAATTTTTGTTTTTATTTCATGAACGATTCACTAATGATTTCGTCAATAGGTTAATGACAGAGTTATTATAAACTCTTTGTATTAAATTAAAAAAAAAAAGCAAATTGTTTTCTTTTTTTTTGCGTCAACCCAACATTCTTGTTAAAACATAAGCTAAAAGAAATAAATAAATAAAAAAAAGGAGGAAAATACGCCAACTACATTTTCATTATTTTTATTGACCTCAAAAAATTTTATACCAACAAACTGTTAAAATATTTGTTGTTTTACTTTTTTTTTCTTTTAAATGTGTATGTGTTTAATAGATAAGAATTTTTAAAAATAAATAAGTACAAGGGAAAAAAACGATTTCATGGAAAAAACAATTTGATAAAAAAACCGAAATTCTTTAAAACAACAATAAAAAAATATTTTTTGGTGCTATAAGTACTGCTAGAGAATAGGAATATTGTCTGCAAAAACACACGCGCACACATATTTAGGAATTAATGTTTAATTTATCTATAGCAAAAGATAAATACATTTAGTGGTAAAAATGAAATTAACATTTTTAATTAAATCAAAACAATACATAAACGAAATTGTTTTTTTAAGTAGCCTTGCTCTATACATATATTTTTCTATAAAATCTAAAAAAAATTAAAATGAGCAAATAAATAACTAACATCAAACACACACATACATACATTAAATTAAACATTTTCCCATAACACTCTTACTGAAACTCTTTCAACTTAACAGTTTTAAAAAAAAAAAATTTAAACTTAAATTTTATTTTTAAAAAAGCCACAATTTTATGTTATGCTTCAATAGCAAAAAGAATACCTGTCAAAATTTATATGTATTAAAATAAATTCCTGGACATTTGAAATTAAAGTTTTTTTTTTGATTTTTTTATGGAATTGCCCTAATTTTTTTGTCTAAGTTCATATTTTATTTTTTTTAGTTTTCAAATACCTAAATGATTTTTATTAACTGCCTGCTTATCTGTTTGTCTACTCGTATTTGATACACATACACACATCCTCATACAAATGTGTTTGCTAATTTAATATTTTGAAAATTTTAGCTTTTAAAAACAATAAATAACCTGTCATATCCAGTTGTATTTTTGTAAAAAAAACACGCCCGCACATCACAAAAAAACCACAACAGAATTATTTGGGAAAAATGCAGTTACATTAAAAAAAGTTCTAAAATTTCAAGTCGATGCTTAAAAAAAAAAGGCCTAACTCGAAAAGTTTTCTTGTCGAAAATTAAAAATTTTTAGTGCACAAAAGTAATCAAGCTTATTTGAGTAAAATGGTGTTTATATCTTACTAAAATAACAGCTAAATAATTTTTTTTTAAGTGGACTTATAACACTTTCAGAAATAACGGCTCATATGCCTTACAATTCTGGTTTCAGGTGCTTGGAAAAAGAAAAAAATTTTTTGTTTCAAATTCCTGTTTTTATTTTAGATTAACTGTACAGACTGTACCAAAATAAATTCTTTTTTTTTTAAATAAAAACCCTTAAACTATAGACATGAAATATACTTAAACACATACGAATTGGCCCTTTTACTGCTTATATTTAGAAACTGTAGGATTAATAATGCTGATTATACACATACACACATGTCGCTCATTGAATTTGATAGTGTTATAACTGGAAAATATAGAAATAAATTTTTTCCTATTTTGTTTTTTAATATTTTTAAACAATATTTTAAACATATCGTTCATTGACTTTTATAGTGTTTTAATTTGTTAAGAAATAAATTTTTTCCTAAATATTTAAAAATAATAATTTTATTAGATTATTCGATCTTATAAATTTATTATTATTTTATATTAATCAAGCGTAAGATCTTAAAAAACTGTTTTTATTTAAATTTTCTGATATTTCGACTTTCTTTTGAAGGTCTTCTTCAGGGAAATTTATTTTTATAATCATTTTTATTTTGAAGATGACCTTCAAAAGAAAGTTGAAATATCAGAAAATTTAAATAAAAACAGTTTTCTAAGATCTTAAATAATAATATTTTTAAAAAATATTTTAAACATATCGCCCATTAACTTTAAGTGTTATAACTGGAAAAAAAATTGTGTTGTTAAAAAAAATAATTTTTTCCTAAACTTGGTTTTTATTTTGTAAAATTTTTTTTTACAAATATCTTAAGCCTTCTCTTTTTCAAATTAATTAAAAAATAAAATAAAAAGTAAAAAAAAAATAGTGTCATCAAAATGCATTTTGGCAAAATCATGATTATTGAATTATGACACTATTGAAATAAAGGATCATTATGTATGGCTAATTGTAGTTTTGGTAAAAGGGAAACAAAGAAAACCAGCAATAAACAACAATTTTTGCAAATGTTTAACTTCATTAGGTAGAGAAGACACAATTTCGTTTAGGTATCACAGCAAACACTTTATGTTGAAATTAACAACAACAAAAGCAACAAAAAGAAGAGCTTAGGTATTGTGCATACTTACTCCACAATTGAATCAACTATAGAATTATAACAAAAAATAAACCCAAAAAACAAGGTAATAAAAAAAGAATTGAAAACAATTACTACCTACTGTAAAACACAAGCTGCTTTTAGTAAAACATGTAAGTAATTTTTGTATTACTGCTCACACACAGCCACATACAAACACTACACTATATCCACACCGGCTACCTTTATAGCCCTACAAAAGATAATAATTTTACCTGTTTATGGATCTGCTTACAATCTGGCATGTGTATTCAACATGAGTTTTGGTATGAATTTCTAAATTATGAATAAGAACTTCACAACTTCAGGTGATATAACATTTTTTATTTTTATTTTCATGCATGCATGTGTGGGTGCATATATTACCTTTGCCTTTAAAGTTTTGTTCTATTTGATTAAAACGCCAGCCGGGTATGCGTCGCTTTAAAAAGGCTATGCAGAATGCATTTTACTTTTCTTAAAACGAAAAACAAAACAAGAAAAACATTTAACTAAATGTTAATATTTACCACAAAGAAGTGTAATTTTTTTTGTTTAGATGAATGAATTCATGCATTTCATACATTTCATACATAAATTTCATACTTGCATAGTTCTACCTGAAACTAGTTTGTAAACACCCTACTTACATATAAACACTAAACTTTATCATAGATGTAACTAGTCTGGTATCAAATTTCTCACTTCTACACTTTAAAAATAACTTACTTAAACCGAGCAAAATTTTAAAACTATTGGCTAGTTTTTGGTTCTTTTTGCTGCTGCTGTAAAATTTTTTAATTTAAAAAAAATATATTTAAAATAGAAACAGCTAAAACTCCACCATTTTTTTTCTATAAAAATAAAGTTTTAAATAAAACTATTTATAAATTATTGAAAATAATAAGCAACTTTTCATTTTATTAACAAAACATAAATGTTACTCAAAATAGTTTTTTTTCATTCATGAATCGACCAACCAAAAAATCAGTTAAATTTTGTTTTTTCTTTATTTTAGCTAAATAAGTGATTTTTACATAAGCTCAGTAAATTAAAAATAAAAATTTGTTCATTAACTCGCTTTACTTGCATTCGCGGCAGTCATCTAAGCAACTCCGTTACAACCAGTTTAGTATAATATTGTGTGTTTTGTATGCACTCTTTGTTAGTATTAAGAACAGTTTTTGTAAAGAGACTGTTTGAGTGACCTTTTCTGGTAACATTTCTTATCTCTGACATAGAGATACAATTTTACACTCCAAAATACAAATTTTTCTCTAGTTAAATCTGTAATAGGTACCTACTATTTTCCTTTCTTCTTTTCTTTTTTTTTTTTTAATATTTTTGTTGTTGAGTTAGAGCGCTAAAGAAAAGTAAAGAACCAAAAATATAAAGAAATTCCCAAGAAAAAAATTCCAGTGCATGAAATCAGGCAATGGAAATAAAAGAATGAAAAAAAAATAATGAAAGAGAGTATAAAATATTTTATAAAAGCAAATGTGTGTGTGTAAATATATATGTGTGTGTGTATGTATCATGTATAAAAAGTCTGGGAAACTGTAAAAATTGATGATATTCTTGCTTAATAATAGACAAAACGAATGAAATAAACAAAAACAACAGCAATAATCTTAGAAGAAAATGAAGTAGTGGGAAAATTGTTGGAAAACAAAAACAAAACAAACAAAATATAAAACATTAATGCAGTGGAAGGAAAATACACACACACACAGCAGCTTTACAAACATAAATATTATACTCCAGGGAAATTCTTTTGATAATTTCTTTATTTTGTTGCTGTTGTTGTTTTTTTGTTTTTTTTTTTTTTTTTTGGTGTATGTACGTGCCAGATTTTTTTCTCATTCTCATTTTGTAAGTGGAAATTTATTCTTCTGTATTTCTTTTTAATTTTTTTTTCTGTTGTTGCTTTTTATGCTAACTTTTTTGTTGTTGTTGTTCTATTTAGTATTGTAATAATAATGATACAAACCTAAGAGCTCATAAATTCCTTAAAGATTTTTAGGCATACAAGCACACACAGTAATACAACATACTTCCAGTCTAATTGTCTTGTCTAGTTGATTTAGTGTACACAAATGATTATGTGTATGTATGTGTATGTGTGCTTGTAGTTGTGTGAAAGTATGTTGTGTTTTGTACATGTTTTGGGTAGTTGTTATACAAATGCATCGAGGAAATATGCCACATTTTGAATCAATGATTGAATGACTCGAGTTAAATGTATGAGAAAATAAA
The DNA here is from genome assembly GCA_947397855.1 of Thelaira solivaga. Lineage (NCBI taxonomy): Eukaryota > Metazoa > Arthropoda > Insecta > Diptera > Tachinidae > Thelaira > Thelaira solivaga. The sequence goes on from OX377613.1 coordinate 62,594,460, forward strand.
TGTTCTTTATTTGTTATCGTTGTTGTTGTTTTTTTTTTGTTTTTGCTTTTGTCTTCAAAGAAGAGTGTGTGAAAATTCAATTTTCTAATGTTTTAAATTATGTTAAACTGTTGTAGGTACTTTTTTTTTGTATGTTTTGTTGTGCGAGTACATAAATACTCACATACGAGTACAAACAAACAAAAATGGTATGAGATTCTTTTTTTTTTTTATTTAATGTTTTGGGGTTTTTAATAGATTGTTTAAATAAACATTTAGAAAAACTAACAAAGAACAGATTTCGCTTATTAGGAAATGGAATGAAATGTGGCAACATACCATTTTTAACAGAAGGTACAGACAAACCGACAGACTGACATTTTTGTTTTTACAATGTAAAATACTTACTAAATTGTGTTTTATAAATAACTTTAATAAATAAACCAAAAAAATTTTTATAAATACAGACGACACATACGAGTACATCAATACATCAATATATATGTATGAATGAATGTCTATCTGTATGTAAATAAAAAAAAATTTTTATTAAATAGCGGATAAAGCAAAAGTAATGTCACTTTGTTGGGTATAAATGAAAAAAGAAAGCTGTGAAAATTTGCCAAATAATTCAAACAATAAAACATTAGGGCGCCGACGTTGCCACATGTTAAGGCAACAACTCGCTTAACCCCTTGCCTTACGATTAAATCTCGAAGAATAGTACGCGTGCAGACAATTAAATTTAGCGCAATTCTATGAGTCGAATTATCATAAAATAAAACTTAAATATTTTTGTTTTTATTTAAGCAGTTCTCAGAATTTATAGTTTAGCCCTGCTCTTACAAAAAGCTGAGGTTCTCAAGCAGCTCATCAAAAAATCTTTATTAAGCTGGTTTTTAATTTTTTCAATATTTTTTCAACAAGCTGGGTTTCTCAAGCAACTCATCAGACAACCTTTACTCTGCATGATTTTTAATTTTTTCACGTTTTACTGTGTACAAGTACTTTTTTAATTTATAACAGACTGAGCTCTTTTAGCTACTCAGGCAGCTCATCAGCAAATTTAATTTTTTTTAAATTTAGTTTATAAAAGACTGAGCTAATTTTAGGCTTTTTTTTAGCTACTCAGGCAGCTCATCTGCAAATTTTATTTTTTAAAAATTTAGTTTTCTATTTTTGTTTAGTTCATATTGTGGATACATTTTATTGATATAAAATTTTTGCCAGGGACTGAGCTCATCAGATAGACTGTAGGTATTTTTCATTCTAAACTTTAATTTTTTTTTTAAATTTATAAAATTTTTCAGAGTTACTTTTGAGGCATTTCAGTGAGTCTCATGCAGTTCATCAGGAAACATTTTGTTTCTATTTAGTAATTATGGAAAATTTTAAAGCAAATTTTAATGACAAATTCAAAATCAATAGGCAATTAGTTTGGTGACAGACAACATCTGTAGCAATATGCCAGCCAATTCAAATTGGGTGTAACATTACTTTTGTGCCATCGTGTACAAACTTGAAATGGAAAAGTAGGACAAAATAACATGATTGGTTGTTATAAATAAGTTTTAACAATAAAAAAAAAAACATTTTTCATTTATTTATTTTTTTATCGAAAACTTTTTTGATGTAATTCATTTTACACACAATTTTTTGTCAAGCTTCCATAATACAAATTTGATTTTAAATTACCAAAAAAATTATAAAAAAAATACTAAATCAAATTTTGTAAATATGAAACAAGTTTTCTATGAAATTTTTTTTAATAAAAAAAAAAAAAAAAATACACAACACATAAATCAATAAAACTTGGTTTGTTGTTAAATTGTTAGCAAATGTTTACCTGGTTAAGACAAAAGCAAAACATAAAGTTGAGCTTAAAATGTTTTACAAAATTTACAGAAACACATTTTTTTAACGGTATAAAATTTAAAACACAAAAAAAACAGATTGCAGCAGAGAACACAACCCTCTGAAATTTAATTTTATGAAACATTTTTAACCCTGAAGTTTTCATTTATTTCTGGGCTTAAAGCTAAAATTTTATTTATTAATAGGCGTGATTATGAGTGTCGTTGTCGTGACGAAAACAGTGATATGTGGCAACGCCGGCCATATAATTTACATTTGCTTGTCGTAAATTCGACTACGACAGCGGCACTCATAATTAGGCCTAATGTTTTTGTAGAATATTTTAACTCTCTAATTCTACTTCAACTTAATTAAAGTTAAAAAAAAAGTCCCCTTAAATAAAGAGTTAAATAATTAAAATGTTCCACCAAAATAATTCTCTCAGTGATTCACAAATTCAATTAAAAAGAGTTGGGAAACTTTGAAAGCTAAAGTATTTATATTTTTAACAACAAAAATTCGTGAAATTTTTTGGCTTGTCTGCATAAAACACCCAGGGTCTAGTCAGTAAAATTAAAATTAGAATGAGGAGCGGGAACAAGTCACCTGGTCACTGCGGCCAAAATAGACCTACAAATCATACCAGAGTCTAGTATTCATTAAGAATTCAGAAACTTCTTTAGGTGATTTGTCCGCCATGTCAGTAATGGAACCTGCTACGCCCAGATTCGCAGGTTAGTGCACTGATAAACAAGAAGGCTGATGTAAATTTTTTTGATCCCTTCAACCACAATCAAATTTCAGAACCTTCATTTTGATAAAAAAAATTTTTTTTCCAAATTTAATTTAATTTTGAAAATTCTGGACTTAAATTTATTTCATAGCTGCTTGCAATTGATATTAAAATTTAATCGATTATAATTTTTGGTTCAGAAAATTATTTATTTTTTTTTTGTTTTTTACAAAAATAGTTAAAATCATAAATAAAAACCTGCAAATAATTTTAAAGCAGGAATAATTAAAAGACTTCCTTTTAAAGCGAAAAAGGTGCCGCTCAGACTAGTCTTAAACGAGGTTAGACACATCAAATTCAACATCAAATTATGCGTATTCAAAAAATTAAACAAATTCTCACACATTATAAAAAACCCACACAAATGTATGATTGATGTTAAAATTTGAGGTGAGTATTACAATCTGGGGTTAAAAGTTTTGATTCTTGCCTAGATCCTGGGTGTTTGGCTGTACAAGAGATCTTTTGGGTAGCAGTTCCTATCTTTCATATGGTCGTTACAATTTATTTTCCTTTTTCAATATTTTGAGCTGTAAATTCGAATTTGTTTAGTTTTGTTTGCTCTGCTCCTTTAATGCCATCTTTTATTAACTTATTTACCTCAACGTTTATTTTCTTTTGTTACACAAACCACCACCCTTAATTCATTACATATCAAATAAATATAAAACTTGAGCGTATCATGGGTATCATCTGGTGCATTTTGTTTGTTAACAAAAACCCCTCTCAAAAATTAATACTTCCACTCAAAACATAAGATTTCTTCATTTGCAACTTCTTTTATTTAATTTTATGTGCAATTTAGGCTTGAAATTTACCTACCTACGGCGAAAAACAAATGTAACAAAATTCTCAAAAAGAACAAAAAGAAAACAATTTGTAAAGAAGAAAAATGGAAAAAAATAAATCCTACAGCGACAGCACCACCACCACTATTATCAATCACCACCATTTTTCAATAGTATTTTGTTATATCGAAATATGTAAACCAAGACCACCACACTGTCAACATGCGTGCGTCATTGCTAACCACCACCACCAGCCAGCCAAGCAGTCGTACGGTCACAGCGTAACCTATGAAAAGTAGCAAAAATTATTAAGTGGGGAATTCCTTAAAAATAAAAAAAGAATTTCACACGGGAACTGTATGTGAAAAGCCAACATACGCGTACGTACCTACAATGTTTGAACAACAAACAACAACAACAAAATATATGACGCATATTACAAATGTTATTTAAGCAATACTCGTAGCAACAACAATAGAATTTAACTAAAAGCAAATTATTTATGTACGAGTACATTGCCTTGCACACACACTCAGACACACATGCAAACAATTTACAAAATTAATATTAACCCAAAGTGGTGGCAAAAATCAACCCCTTTAGGGTTTTATTATGTTTCTAAATGATTAAGTCAGTCATCAGTTACTGTTTTAAAAATTATATATAAACGAGTATGCAATACCCACCACTCAACTCATCATTTCTAGCTACACACACACATAAATACCACCATTACAAGCCATACCAACCATTCAGCCATTTAATTGTAATTTTGCCTGTTATGCTGCGTTTGATTTTTTTTTTTATTTATTTATTTGAGCAGGCGAAAATTGTAGCTACTAGAGCCACCAACCCAGCTATTCTTCTTTATGTAAAGATAAAGTTGACTGCAACCAAAAAAAAAAAGAAAAGAAAAACACGTTTTGAAAGCAGCAGGCATACAACAACAACAACTGTTTAACGCTTTTTAAATCAACAAAAACTGTTTGAGTATTTTATTTTGTTTGCAAAACACAGGATAAACGCTTAAAACCATGAAAATTTCATGCCACATGCAACATAAATACTTCATATAATTCTCTTCATTAATTATATTAAGTAAGAGCAAGAGAAAGAGAGAGAGAGAGATCATATTTAAAAAAAAGCATATTAAGAGTTAAACTCTTATTGCTCGCTTATGCCATTAATTTCTCTTAAAAACTCTTTGCTTAACTACTTCAGAACAAAGATAACTCTTTTACGCTCAATGATTTCAAAAGAAACTCTTAAAAACTCTTTTCTTTTTACTAATTTAAAGAGTTCATAAGAGTGAGTGAGTGTGTGAGCAGCTTTTTTATTTGTTTTATTTTAGGGGGTTTAAGCATAATTGCTTTAATGTTGTTAACCTTCATTTAATGATGACGTTAAATATTTGTTTCTTTTTTAGTTCTTTTTTTTTTTAATCGTCACACGCTGTTTAAAATATTTTTATTATTTTGTTTTGTGGAACTACAAAGAGTCTGTAAATTATCACATAAACTAACCCTTAAATAACAATTAAAAAAACGCTACAAATAAACTAATAATTGATTTTTAAGTTCATTTTCATAAATAAACACCACCACCACCCTTGATGTTTTATTTCTACATACACACAGGGCCATACCCAAACCAGACGTTTATTTATTATTTTCTTTTTGTTTTTTTTTTTAAGTTGAAGTGCTTTATAAAACGAAATAGGCTGGCTGGCAAGGCGAAAACGTCTACAATAAATTTAGTAATTTGAGCTTTTTATAGCTCGTTTATTTGTTTGTGGTTTCGATTTGAATACATTTGTTTTCTTCTGTTAATTATAGTTGAATTAGTTTAATCTAATTTGTTTAATTAATAAACAATAAATTTATAAATAAATAGTTATCAACACTAAAAGAATAATTCATTATTTTTGAACTAATGAAAAGATTTTATTAGACTAATGACAACTTTTCCTTGATTCAATGAAATTATTTCATTAAATGTATAAATATTTCACTGAAATAATGAAACATTTCATTAGCCTAATGAAACGTTTTCATTGGTTGAAAAATAAGGAAATTTTTCATTGAATTAATTAATTAATTTAATTAATGAAACATTTCATTAGCCTAATGAAACGTTTTCATTGGTTGAAAAATAAGGAAATTTTTCATTAAATTAATTAATTAATTTAATTAATGAAACATTTCATTAGCCTAATGAAACGTTTTCATTGGTTGAAAAATAATGAAATTTTTCATTGAATTAATTAATTAATAGAATCAATGAAACATTTCATTAGCCTAATGAAACGTTTTCATTGGTTGAAATATAATGAAATTTTTCATTGAATTAATGAACAAAATTTTTTCAGGGAAAGTAACCTATAAATACTCGTATTTAGCAGGCGTTACCAAACACTTACAGTATCAACTAAAAGCATGTCAAAAATTCTCATGCCCATGCAAATTTATTAAAACATAGCACTGAGCGTTTGAAAAATCCAATTTCAACAGCGCGTTTTATAGTGAAGGTGGCTGCAAAACAATTTTTTATTTTTATTTTTGGCCAGTAATGACATTTTAGCTAGTTTTTTATATCTAGGGTTTTATTAAATAAGATGATTATACAACGTCAGTGCTTTTATTTAGGTATGACGCTTTAACATAAATGCTGGGTGCTTAAAAACGCTACGATTGTCGCTTCAATTTAGTTTGGACTGTTAGATACCGAAAGATCACAACTTAAGTTGCTTACTGTCACCTCATCTTTTACATAAATTAAAATTAATAATTCTAAAGCTACGGTCTCATTAAACAAATATTTGTCGAGATAAGCATAAGCATAAAAAACAAATCACATGTTGACAAAAAATTAAAAATATTTCCACAACCTAATTAAATGGCAAGCAATCTTGTTTTATGGTTTTTTGCGGTCAATATGAAACAGTAAAAATATTTTAAATGAATTGTACATAAAATATAGTGATTTAGTTAGTTATAAATAACACACACACAAGCATAAACAAACTTTCTACAATATCACTGTGTATTTTTGAGGTGTTATTATTTAAAAAAAAAAAAGCATTCCAGAAAACATTTTCGGAATTTCTTGAAATTAAAAAAAAATCACTTGAAAAGCAAATCATTTAACTAAACAACTACATACGCACATCCTAAACAAACACATCGCTACAAACAGAATTTTTATACCCCAAAGACAATTAAACTAACATGAAAAACATTTAATACTAAAATTTTTCTTTTGCTTATGGTACGAGTTTCTAATCAAAAATAGATGAAATTTAGAAAAATTCAGGGATAAAAAAAAATTATTACTCCAGGTCACAATATAAATACGGCAAACACGTCTGTGTTTAATTTTATCGTTTAATCGTGCAACGAATTCTTGGGTCAGGTAGTAATTGACTTAAGCCCACGTTATTTATGCATTAACTTGGCAGGATTTCTTATTATTTATTTGCAATTAAAAATCATAAAATTTAGCTTTAATTGTTAGTTTTTTAGTCGTCTACTAAATTGCTTGCAGGGGTAAGTTACGAGTATGTACACTCATGTATGCATACTCGTACATTTGTTTGGTTGCATGTCAGTGTCTATTCATTTGCAAATTTCTGTGTTGTTTTCAATTTTGCAAAATTATTCTTAAAATTACTTATCAGTGTTTTGTTATCAGTGTTTTTTATTTAAGCAAATATTTTTCTATCACAAGCAAAGCACATTTTTGTTTTAGCTTTTTGCTGGCTTTTTTTTTTTTTGTACTTAGAGACGAGTTTTGCTTGTTGCTTTTATCTTCTATTTTTTTTAAGCAATCGAATTGCTGTTTATGGTTGTCAGGCAGTTAGTTACTGAAAATTAAAAATAACAATTTTTTTATTGCAACAATTTTGTCAAATTTTCATTTAAAATTGTCTTTGTGTTTATAATTTCACAATTATTTTTCGAATTTTTATTTTAAAATTTTTAAATTAAATTAATTTCACTTTATTAGTAAAATGTATTTTAATAAATATCAAGCTTGACAATTTTGGTGTTGACAAAATTTTTGTGCGCAAATATTTTTTTCCGAACAAAATTTTTGTCTGAACAAAATTTTTGTTTAAACAAAATTTTTACCCGAAAATAATTTCTATTTGAACAAAATTTTTTTACTAAAATAATTTCTGTTTTAACAAAATATTTGTTCGAAAATAATTTTTGTCCGAACAAAATATTTGTCTGAACAAAATTCTTGTCAGAAAATAATTTCTGTTTGAACAAAATATTTGTTCGAAAATAATTTTTGTCCGAAAATAATATTTGTCAAACAAAAATTTTTTTTGTATGTAGTTTGAAAGATCTCTGACAAACATACATATGTATATAAAAATATTCTACGCACAAGAAATTTCTCTGAAAAGAGTGGGTGAACTCAGCCTAACAGAATACATATTAAGAATTTAATGTTTTAAGCAAGTGAGAGATAGAGAAATAGAAATATAGTATCTTTCATGTGTAAAGGGGGTAAATTTATTCTTAGTTATGATAAGAAGTTAATGCGTTGCGAGCCATCTAAAGTTATCAGAAATTTTGTAAGTACAACAATTGTAACTTATCTTTGTTGGTAAAGACCTTGAAATTTTATTTTCGAATATAAATTTTTTTATATATCATTTCAAGGACTTAAATAAATTTAGTGAGTGAAATATTTAAAACCATTAAATGAATTTAAAAAATAAAAAAAAAAAACAAATAAAGAAACAGATTTTGTGCTGTAGTTATCACTGTTTTGATCACAACAATGGCTTTGGTGGCTCTTACAATGATGTTGCTGAAGCCAAAACAAATAATTAATGTAAGGCTAAACTTTTTAAGCTTAAATTCAGTTGCAAGAATAGGGCATCCGCTATTTATCATACAGTCATCTTTTCAAGCTGGTTATGTTAGCTAGAAAATTCTAAATTTTACTACCATTAATAGGCCTTAGAGTGTTACATGTTTTAGAGGTTTTCGTTACTGTGATTGTGACCTTTATAATGTGCTGTTTCCAGAAGACAAGCGATAAACTTGTCCGGAAATTTTGTATGAAAAGTACTCAAAAATGTAGTAAGCGAATTGATCGCTTGTGATATGGAAACAGCACATAAGAATAACTCAGTTCCATCACTTGTATTAAGCTGCTAAATTCTTTATTAAATTAAATTCTCTCTTTTTAGGACGCAATTTCTATTTAACTGGGAAGTATTTGTTTATTTATTGTTATTGTTTTTATTTTTTTATAGTTTGTGTTGTTGGTGTTATTTTATTCAAAAACAATTGATATGAAATCAAATAAAATAAAATTTCCATTGTCAACCTTGTATGTAGTAGCAGTCAGCGTGTCATATATTTCCGCATCTCTGCTTCAATACAACACATTTATTTATTTTTTTTTTTTTATAAACAGAGGTAGCCATATTGAGTACAATAATAAGGGCCAGAGGTGTCATATGGTGTAAAAGTAGTTTTTAAAAGAATATTTAACTTGAAAAAAATTTTTTTCTAAAGTAAAGTAGCCACTAAAATTAAAGCTTAAGCACAATATTGCGTTAGATTAGGGTCGGTTTTAATCAGGGGCCTTGGGTTCAATTCCCAACTAGACTCTAAATGTTTTCTGTTGAGAAGACAAGTAACTAAGCGGATTTTTGTTGTGTTTTAAGAACAATTTCACATCTCTGGGTAGTTTGAGCACCTCAGTTGCACTTTACATAAATGTCAATTTTGCCTATCTCTGCTTTGTGTTTTATTCTTCTTCTTTTTAATTTGTTTTTGTTGTTGTTGTTGTTGTTGTTGGTCTCGTATCACAGCGTTTACCTAAATGAATACAAAATGAAATATCATTTCGTAACACATTTTACTGTTGTTGTTGTTGTTGTTGTTTTTTGTTACATTACAACAAAATTTTGATTAGATAAATAATATTTTTGTTGCAATAATTTTTAGTTTGTCTTTTTTGCATTCAATTTTGATTTGATTTTTCTAAATGAGCACACACGTTATCTCAACTATAAAAAAGCAAACAAATCAAAAAAATCGGCTTTAATACGAGTGTCGTTCTCGTAGTCGTATTTACGACAAGCTAATATAAAGCATATAGCCGGCGTTGCCACATAATACGTATAAAAGGTATCCACACGACAACGACACTCGTAATCAGGCCAAATATTTAACGTTGAAATTAAATAAACGTTAAGTAATTTAATTTAATTTTTATTTGGTTTTTTTTTATTGAAAATCTGTCATAAGAAATTCTTGAAAATAATTTTTCTTAAAAAACATTTTAAGCAAATTTTGATGGATATTTTATTTATAAAAAAAATAATAATAATTTTTGTGTTGAATAGAAATTATTATCAGAGCTGTGATAAGATAAGATAATAATGATCAGTTTCTAGGAAAAATAAATTTCTGTCTAACACAATTGTATTTATTAGGGTGGAACAAATTGTAGCAAGCAAGAAATATGATGACTGATTGCACAAGCTTACAAGTTAAAGTCAACTTTTGCATCATTAAAAGTAGAAACCGTTTCCAAAGTAAATAAGGCTCATTTACTACAAGAGTGTCATAACTCAAAAAATGTGATTTATTTTGTCTTACTTTATATTATGTAAAAATATTTTAAACACTGCTTTTCAGCCTAAAGTTTTTAACATATTTTCTTATTAAGAGTGCCAGCAAAATGGAAAACTTAAATGGCATCATGCTTTTTGAGTTGTGACACTATTGAAGTAAAACAAAAGCAAACTGATTTTTGCAAAAAAAAAAATTTCGAAGCATTTCTTAGACCTTTGAAATAGGTTGTTGCTTAGGGCCTCACTGAACCTATTACAAATTATAGTTAAAAAAAAAGTGAATTCCCCTAAATCTGTGCTAATATTAAAGAATTGCTTAAAACGACTTGAGTAAAAATTGTCTTAATATCGCATTTAACTAAATAACTTTTACTGTTGAGGTTCAGGGATGGTAGTTACTGCTTGCTAGAATGACAATAAAACATAAGTAGTTTTTCCATATTACCTATTATTATTATCTAGAGAAAAATTCTAATCTTAGCTTTTAAAACAGCTTAAGTTAGCTAAAAATACTAGGTAAATAGTTTTTATCTTTAAAGTAACCTTCAACCTTTAGTTTTAAATACAAGAAATAAAAACAACACACCAAATGTATAACAGCCATCTTTGTTATTTAAACCACTGACACCAACCAACACGTTTGTGCACACAAAAATTAAACAAAATTCAATCATGCATCTGTCCATCAATGACTCGTTGTTATTTCAATGTATTCCAGCAGTCAGACTAGTATTTTTTTTTTCTACACACATTTTGTAAATTGTAAAACTGATAACGTTCAAAATATTTTGCCATATTTTTTTAAAATTTTTTTCAATGGCAAAATGTTAGTATGTGCACACAGGATAGCAAAATATCATACATATTCTACATTAAACGTATTAAAAATTATTAAAAAAAAAAAAGGAGAAAATATACAGTCAGTGAGTTGCAATAACATGAAACAAAGCTGGGACCAAAATACGACATTCGTTAGCGATAGAAATTTCCATATGAATATTGTATTGAAATTTCGATCGATATCGAGTGCCATAATTTCTTTAAATTAATTTATATCATACTTACGTTGCTATCATTTTCAACTTGACTGTGAATGTTATTGTAAATATAAAAAAAAGAATTTATGCATCTACTCGGTTCAATAAATGTGCTTGACAGTTGTTTTCAAGGGTGTTTAATGTTACCACGAACACACACACACACACACATTCTACAAACAGACACATTTTCATACACACACACTCTGTCATAAACTTGTGTTTAGTTAAATGTGTGAATAAATTTTTGTAGTGCAACAAAAGGACATGTTTTTGTAAAAGCTCTATGACAACAGCTACAACAACAACAAAACATTATATGATTTTGTTTTGTCATATAAATTTTGTAAGTTATAATTGCTTATATTGACATCAAAAAACATATCGTCATATAAATTCATAAAATTCCTAAGTCACATTAGAAAGCAAAAAAAAAAAAAAAATTAAAAATTTTAAATAAATTAAAAGAAAAATATGTCTGTAGGCACTTTTTTAATTTTTTATATATTTTTTTATTTTCGTCTAAATACAATTTATTTATTTAGTCCAACAGAATTTAATTCTAAAACTAAATTATTAACAAACACTGAGTGACAGCTCAAAAAATATAATTTTTTTTTTTTGCTTCTGCTGGTAAAATATTTTTTAATACATCTTTGAGCTGAAGGCCCCCGCCCTTTTTTTCCTCTTACCTCATAATTTATGACTATAATTTAAGAGATTTAATAAATAATAAATAATATAAATTAAGGCTTAATTTATCCCAACATTTTTTTAAGGTTAAGCTTCAGTTTCAGAAAACTATTTTTAAATTGCAGAAAATAAAGTTTTTTTCATTTTATGTGGCGACATATATTCATATAAAGACTTGTACACACGTTTGTTATTTGCATGCTTGGCAAATTCATATTTATAATTATCAATAGAGCTGAACCGATGTATATTTTGCCACATTAAAGGACTTTTTATTTGGTATTGGGTTAGAGACCAAAAAAAAAAAAAAAAATAAATTTCAATTTTGTTGTTACTCTTCATTATTTGCACATTTTTTTTAGTTTTTGTTTATTTTGCAACCCTCTTATCAATAATTAAGCTTAAATAACCAAGATTTGTGACAATTTCCGGGAAAACCACCACTAAATTTTGTTATTTGTTTTAATTCACAAGAAATCATGTGTAGGTTTATTGATTGTTTTCAAATCAGACCTTTTATACCTACTATGACGTTCATGCACATACACCAGCCTCGTAAATACTTTCGCAAGCAAATATGCTAGAAACCCTTAAGCATACGAGTATATATACCCTTTCTCAAGTCATTAGAAAAATATGAATAAGCTGTTTGCAGGAAACGAACAATGCAAATCGTTAAAAAAATGTTTATGGAAAGCACTCAATTTTTAAAACATTTTTGAGTGTTTTTTAGTACAATTAATTGCTAGTTTGCTATAAACAGCACACAAGGCTTATTTTTAAGCTTTTGCTTCATGTGCTGTAGAACTTTCCATGAACCATTAAAATTATGTATGCATGTACTTAAAAGGCTTTTCATTTTCAATTTGAAAATTCAAATGCTTTAGACGGACTTGAGTAGTTTTTTCTTTATGGCCACAAAATTATTAAAAACAATTTTTTTTTTGTTTTAAAATTTTGCAACAGCCATCAAATTCAAAGATTTCAAGTGTGTTTGCTTTTTCTTCATTTTTCAATCATTAAAAATTGTATTTGACATTTTGTTTATATTTTTAACTTGTACAAGTAACTCAACTCTTATTTACTTGGCTAAATGTCATAGAGTTCATATTTAGCACCAATCAACTAACAATAATAACAAAAATTTTAAAAAAAAATTATTTTTTTTCCTATTTCTTGTTTAATATTTCTGTTTTACTTCTTTAATACTCTCTGCGCCGCCTGTTTTAGTCGTAGCTAGCAAATGTTGTGGGTTTATTTGTGTCATATAGAAATTTAAGAAGGAATATAGAGAGCTGGTGCAAACTAGCAAGAAAGAAAAGAAATAAATAGCAAAATCATTTTAGCCTAATAAAAAGCTTAGACTACTCAACACAGTCTACTCGTGCAAACATGATGAATCAATAATGAAACTAGAATGAATGAAAAAAAGTAAAACAACTTTATACTAAATAAAGAAAAATAATAATTGTGACATCAGCAAGAAAATAGTGAAAAAAAAAAACAGTTGACGTAAACCTTCAATAAACGTTATAAAATACAAATACAAAAAAAAAAAGTTCTAAAGCAATTACATACACAAAAATAGTTGAGTTACAAAAATAAATGTTATGCTTGTATTAAGACTGGCATACCTTAGGGCGTAATATAACTTTAATAAAAATAGCCTAGTTTAAGGGGCTTAGTTTTTAGATGAGTAAAAATACTAAAATTTTAAAAGCCAAAGCGAAAACGAGAGAGAAAAAAAACCAAAATTTAAGTACAATTTTCTTTTATATGCAATCATGTCAAGGTTTTACTGTTTTTAAATATTTATCTCTAATATTTTTATACAGCATACTTTTTTTTGCATTTTAGGTTCGCTTTTCCAAAAAAAAAAAATTATTTAAAAAGCAAAAGGTTAGAAAGGGGTCTTAGTTTAAATAAAAATTATTTTTATGGAAATACAAATTTTTTTTAAATGTTTTTGTTGTACCATGTAAATTAAAACAACTTATTTAGAAAAGCATAACATACTGTTAATACACGCTTTTATAGCTTAATTTTTTTTATGTAGGAGAGGGGCAACAGAGATGTAGAACAATACGCATCTGACTAGCTTAAACTCACGCAACTTAGATTAACATAAATAAAGACATTTTCAATTTTAATTTACTAAAAACTTAATTATTCTCTCAGCTTATTTGTAAAAATAAATAAAAATATGTGCACAGTAAATTTAAACAATTTTTATTATGCGTTGGCCGTTACAAAAAGATCCTATGTTTCCCTCTCTCTCTTTCTCTTGCTTAACACTTGAATTCTTTATGTTCTGTTAGACTGCGTTAAACCTAGTCCTTGTGAAGAAATTTTTTTATACATAGTTTAGCTCCCTCTTTGTCAGAGATACATAAAAAAAACTTCTGTGGGGAGGAAAATTTTTTTCTGATGAAAAGTTTGTTCGGACAAAAATGTTGTTTAAACGAAAATTTTGTTTAGAAAAAAATTTTTGTTTAAACGAAAATTTTGTTCAGACAAAAATTTTTGTTTAAACGAAAATTTTGTTCAGACAAAAATTTTATTTAAACAAAAATTTTGTTTAAAAGAAAATATTTTTCTGATAAAAATTTTATTAAAACGAAAATTTTGTTTAGAAAAAAATTTTTGTTTAAACGAAAATTTTGTTCAGACAAAAATTTTTGTTTAAACGAAAATTTTGTTCAGACAACAATTTTGTTTAAACTTAAATTTTGTTCAAACGAAAATTTTGTCCAGACAAAAATTTTGCTTAAACAAAACTTCTGCTCAGACAAAAGTTTTGTTTTAACGAAAATTTTTTTTAGACAAAAATTTTGTTTAAACGAAAATTTTGTTCAGGAAAAAATTTTTTTTAAACGAAAATTTTGTTTAAACTTAAATTTTGCTTAGAAAAAATTTTCTTCAAACGAAAATTTTGTTTGAACGAAAATTTTGTTAAGGAAAAATTTGTGTCAATCTAAAACAGCCGAATATCACTTACAATGTTGTCAACTCAGTGCTTTTAGCACAGTTTTTAGAGTTTTTTTTAATTTGTTAATGCGGGCATTTTTCAGATTAGTGCTTTTATTTTCTAATCTGTTGCGCTAAATATGTGTAAAAGCCGCTTTTTCAGCTTTTTCTTAAATACGTGTTTTACTTGATCATTTTCATACTGCCTTCTTTCCTTAAAAAAATTAATATAATCTTGCATATACACATATACATACATACATAAATATTATATTTATAATATCATTATTTATCACAACTGAATGTAAATAGAGACGTTAATTATATTAAATGAATAAATAGCAAAGTTTGTCTATATAATGGCTAATGGCTACGAATGATGTTGTTATCTTTATGTACCTTGAAGTTGAAAGAAAGAAAATAAAAACAACTACGACAATAAAAAATCGTCATACTTGTTGCGAGCTAGTTTGCGTAAACCGTGTATGTATTACCGTAACAGAAAATAATTTATTAAAAAAATAACATATTGTACTAAAGGGCTGCACAAGCATACTTGAAATGGCTTACAGGCACTTTTTAATATAAAATATTACACATGTTTATAGTGATGTGTGGCTTTCAAGTATGCTTTAGCAGACCTTTAGAATGTACTTATTTATTAAAAAAAATTAAGTTATTTATTTTTAATAGAAAAAAAAAATAGTATATTGTATAAGAAGAAAAATGAGCAGTTGTTTATGAATAAGTGGTATAAGTCCACTTTAAAAAACTAGTTTTTTCAAAGTGGACTTATACTACTTTAAAAAATAACAGCTCAAATACAAAAGCCACATACATATAGCAACGCAACCAAAGATGTATGTTTGTAAGAGTATGTATGTATGTATTAACCCCTTAAAATAGGATATAAAAATGTACATAATTTGTTTGACAATGCAATCAATACAAACACAAACAATAATAAATTAAGTAATTACTTAATTAGTTCAATGTAATATTTAATTAAAATTTTATATAAGGGTTTTTAAGAATTTATATACATTTTATGACAAAAAGAAAAAAAAATTAAGTGTTCGAAGTATAAAAATTATTCTCCTTAACAATTATAATCATAAATATTTATTTATGTTTTTTTTTTTGTTCTTTGTTCTTTTTGTTATTGTATTTAAGTAAACATATAATTTTAAAGCTTTTTTGTTTTGTTATAAAAAATCAATGCCAATTTGATTTTTATTTGATTTTATTTTTTTTTCCAAATAAAGTGCTAAAATAAGCAGTATTTTTTTTAATAAAATAAAATTAAATAAAAAGAAATATGTAGTCGTCGTATATACTATATATGCATGTAAGCATGTGTGTATAAGAAAACAAAACAGATAATTTGTATAAAAAAGCAACAACAAAAGACAGAAAAAAAACAAAAATTATACGTGATCATTTACACTTTAGAAATAAACAAAAAAAAGTATTTTTATTATATTTTATAATATAAAAAAAATTCATGCGAGTTAATGTGCGAGTATTTAAAAAAACTTATTTATTTTTGTATATTTTTTCCTCCGTCTTAAACACTTTTTTCGACAAAGAAATATAATTTACTCACTTTTTTTAATTTTTATTTATTTACTGAGTGCAGGCATTTTAAGGTAAAGAGAAGCTGTGAAGGGAAAAGATTGTCAAATAAATTCGTATTTGCCACGCCCATTTTTATGTTATTTTAAATGCCGTGCAACACCGGGTACAAATAGCTTATTATTTTATAACATAAAATTTAGAAGAAATCATTTTTTATTGATTTTGTTTTTGGTATTTTTTTGTTTAATTAAAAAAAAAAAAAATTAAAATTAATTTTTTTTGTACATAAAAAATGAAAAGAAAATAATAGTATTATACTCGAGCGTATGTACTTGAAGTATTTTAAGGTTATTTCAATGTGTGTGTGTGTGTGTGTGTGTAACATTGCAATGATGTCAAGGTTTATGAAAGATGGTTACTGAATTGACTGGTGTAGACTTTGTTTTAAAAGGTCCTAAAGCAAATAATAATTATGTATGTGTGTATGCATAAACATTTAAGTATACTTCTCTTGTCTCTGTCTCTGTCTCTACCTCTCTCTTGCTGCCCACAAATACATTACTCATACATACCTGTAAATGTTTGTACGTGTGTATGCATTTTTGCGTTGAATTTTCAATAAAGAGACCAATAAAATTTTATTAAATTAAAAACGTCAGAAATAAAAAAACCTTAAAGGAAGTAAATTTTTTTTCAACGATTTAAAAGATGAAAAAACAATTTTTTTTTAATTTTTGCCAACATGATGTTGTTACTTTCAACACTTCTTGATATAAATACCAAAAAATTTTTGAAAAAAAACTTGTTTCCTTGATCTACTACAAAACAAAAGCCAAAAAAAAAAAAAACGTTGCACCTTGCTTGTGTTTCTGTATCTGTATCTGAGACATATGCCGAAAACGAAAAATTAAAAAATTTTTAAGCGAAATAAGAAACCATATTAAATACTTAAACTTAACAAAAAAAAAAAGTAAATGAAAAAATAAAAAGAAAGAAACAAAGCATACAGCTGCTTGCTTTACTGTTGCTGGTTTGACTTGATGAATTTTTAAATTCGTGCTTTAAACAATTTGTTTTAAATGAATATGCCTGGTTTTTTTTTTTTTTAACGATGGATGCTCTTGATTAAAGCAAATGAAAACATTTTTAAACATTTAAAAAATGTGTGCGTAATCATTTGTAATAATACAGGTAGTGGTAAAAGTAAGCAACCGATTTCCTAAAAACACACACATACACGCACAACGATTTAACTAAGACAAGTTACACCCAACAAAAACTCACTCTGACACACACTCATACGCACATGCACACAAAGTACAGACGCGTGTTAAAACTCAACAGGTGTATTTATCAAGAAAATACGAACAAAGAACTGTTTGTTGTTGTTTTGCTTAAGCATTAACAAATTAAGGATCATGAGCCAGAAACAATTTTTTTTGTCTTAAAAACAAATTAATTATTTAAACTTTGTACCCAGCAACTAACGTACATACAGACATGCGTTCGTGTGTTAATATCTACCAAATATTTAACAAAATTATAACTAAAAAATTTCAAGATTGATTAATACATATAAAAAAATAATTTAATTTAAATTTATTTTTAGTTTCATTTCTTCTATTTTTCTTTTATATTTTAGTTAACACTTTATTTTTTAAATTTTATGTTTGTTTTTATTTTTATTTCATTTTATTTTTTATTTTTTATGTTTATGTCTATTTTATTTTATTTTAACTTTAATTTATTCTGTTTGAATTGAAATATATATTTTTATTTCATTTATATTTAACACTTTATTTTTTATATTGTTTTTTTCATTTTTGTTTTTATGTAATTTTCTTTTTGTTTTGATTTTTTTTTATTGTAAAAGGTGATTTTATAAGAACTATCGGAAATTTAAAAAAAAAAACATAAAATTCAGAAAATATTTATTTGGATCGATAGTTGGGTCGATATAATTTAATGTTTGAAGATTATTTCATGCAAATGTTGGCCGCGGCTGCGCCTCAAATGGTCCATCCGCTTAGTCCAATTTTGGCATACTCTTTCCAACATTTCGGCCGGTATCTCACGAATAATGTTTATTTATGTTTATTTTATTTGATTTTATTTTTAATTTATTTTATTTTTAATTTAATTTTATTTAATTTAATATTTTTTAATTTAAAATTATTTTTAGTTTATTTATTTTATTTTTATTATATATATTTTTATATTTAATTTTAACTTTATTTTATTCTGTTAAAATTTTTTTAATTCTGTTTTTATTTTACTCGATTGTTATTCTATTTCACTTAATTTTAATTTTTTTATTATATTTTACTTGAATTTAATTCTATTTAATTTTAAATTTAATTTTAATTTAGTCCAACAGTTTACTAATTTTTATCTCCTTTTTATTGTATTTGTTTTAGAAAAAATGATGAAATGAATGGCCAAGCAGGCTCCTCAAGGGCTCCAGCCTTAGGGGGCCAAATATCACCACCTGGCGGTTATACAGAAGCACAACACCAACAGCAGCAACAATTCCAACAACAGCAGCAATTTTATCAACAACAGCAACAGCAAAATTTCCAGCATCTTCCACATCTTAATCAGCAACAGCTTCTTCATCATCATCATCAACAACAACAACAACAACAACAACAGCAACAGCAACAACAACAATCTCATCATCATCATCATCAGCAGCATCAACAACAACAACATTTTTTAAATCATGCCAACAACTCATATGCCAGCAATAGTTCTTATCTAGGCGAATCGGATAGTTTACGCACATTAAACAACACATTTGGTCCCAATTCAGAGTTTACCTCAACTTCGCTCAAAGAAGAACGTTTACAATTTCCAGGCGGCGGCGGCCTCACTAGAGATAGTGTTAGTGTTGGTGGTGGTAGTGCTGGTGCCAGTAGCGGTGGTGTTATAAGTCCTGCCTTAACTTCGCCTGCAGCAAATTCGGCAAGTAATCCTTCGGCGAATTATAATAATATGGTAACAGCCACTGGTGCTCAACAGGCCAATATGGATGCTATGAGTAGTTACAGTCAGGTGAGTATTATTACTGTCACAAACATAAATGGACCCCATAATGTTATCTAACTTTTCAATGGCATGAGTTCCTACTCGTATGAAATTCCAAATCAAACAAATTTTATATTCAAAATTAAAAAAAAAAAAAAAGTAGCCCACAAAACCACAAAAATATTTTTCATTCAATAAATGAATTAAAACCATTTGAAGCAAAACAAATAAACCATTATAAAATATGACAAAAACAAATGCAGGAGTTAAAAAAAAAAAATTATTTGAGCTAAAGGATACAGACTCAAATAAAACATAAACATCCCTTTTTTCTCGTGCCAGAAAAAAAGCAAATAAAATTTTATTTTTGTGTGTAGAATGTTTGTAAAAGATTTGTTTCTTTCTTTTTATTTATGCTTTCACAGATGGGTGGTATGCACCCTGGAGCCAATAATAGCATGATGGGTACATCAGCACAGTCACAACACACGCATCAATATATGAATGGCAATGGCCCTGGTAGCATTGGTATGAATCCAGCGGTAATGGGTTCCATGTCGGGTGGTAATGGTGGTAGTGGTGTTGGTGTTGGTGTTGGCGCTGGCGTTAGTGCAAGCCAAGCCAATATGCAAATGAATCAGATGGGTGGTGCCAATGGCCATGGTGTTGGCTCTATGAGTGCAGCTGGTCAAATGAATGGCATGCCCGGTTACAATAATAGTGGGGGCATTGGAGGACCAGCAACGGCATCAGCGAGGCATCATCAAGTGAGTATCAATTTTACTTTTCTTTTTATTATTTTTATAACGTTTACAAAAAAGAAAAGCTGTTGCTGTTAAATAGAAAAAGAAAAAAAAATATTACAAAAACAAAAAGAAATTTTAATACGTAGAAATGTGTGGAAACTAAGTGTATTGGCCGTATTTTTAGGCACAGATTTTAAAGGGTTTCTAGCAAACAACTTGCCGACTATTTTTTAATGAATAAAAAACGAAAAAAAAATTATTTTTTTCACGATCTTTAAAAAGGGTGTTTAAAAATAACACAAAAGCTTAAATTTTAATTTAAAAAAAAAACAAAACTATTTAGTCGTTTAATATTTACAAAGCGTGTTATATTTTAAAGCAAAACTAGATTTTCCAAATATAAAAAAATAACATAAAAATTTAAATTTTAATAAAAAAAGAGTATTTTTTCAAACCCAAACTTGAAAAAATAATACAAAAATGTAATTTTATAAAGACAAATTTTTAACTATCCAACCTAAATCGGAGCGGCAAGCTGAGCGTTTCTTAGCGCCCTCTTTTTATATTAATGCGTATTCTCTACTACTACACTAAAGACAAACAAAAATAGAATTAAAAATGCTAAATTAAAAAAAAAAACTAGCTAAAATGTTATTACTGATCAAAAATAACAAAACAAACACAATTGTTTTGCAGCCAACTTCACTACAAAACGCACTGTCAAAAATCGTTTTTGCAATTTCTCAGCGTGGCCGGCGCGCTAATTCGGTATGGTCCATATATTTTGTATGGTCAAGGGAATTTTTGACAGATGAAAAACTGTCACTGTAAGAAAAAAAAATTTTATTTTGGAGATTAATAATTGACATTCATATTTGAAAATGATTTTACGTCAACCACGACTGTTCTTTATGAAATGCCTTCTGTGCATAAAATTTTTCAGCCATTTTTTTTTGTTTGATTTTTGCTATCCATTTGTAAGGAATAACATGAACAATGTTGCATCTTCTATTCCACTTTCTTTAACAGCGGTAAAATTCTATTCAGTATACACATTCTTTCGACGAGTATTTAAAAAAAAAATGTTGGCCTCTTTCACACTTGCATTTACAGCGGTGATATTCTTTTCAATCAGCATATTCTTTTGAGGCGTTGTGTGAAGTCTATCCACAGTTAAAACTCATTACCAGAGTTTTCTCTAAAAAGACTGACAAAATAACTATTTAACGAAATCGTTGTATTCGACATCAAACGAAAAGGCAGTAAATATGAATATTTTTGCATCACATTATTTAAAAAATTTTAATTGAATTGATCTCTATTAGCGTTGTGCCAGCTTCAAAACAGAGTCTTGTGATTGTAAATGTTTCAAAAATGAGTGCAAATGAGCCAATTTATAATGTTGTCTTAAAACAACACCCTTTACAAATGTGTCACTCACTCAAACACTCCGTCACTCGGTAAAACATTTATTCATCACGAGTGCGACGGTTAGAGGCCTGTGGTAGCATTGTTCAAGAGTCAATGTGTTCATGTATTCAGAGTATTTTTGCTGCAAATGTTAAAAAATAAATAAATTTTGTAAAGGTCTTAAGAAAACACTCTTTACCAAGGCTGCAGCTAGTGTTTTGAAAAAATGTGTCACTCACTTAAAAACACTCACTCACACGGTATTACCTTTTTAAGAAAACATTCATTCATCATTAGTGTTATTATTTTTAATATCTTTTGTAATGTTTATTTAAAATTATTTATAATTAATACAAAAGTTATCACTTATTTTTGATCACACTTAAAAGGTGTTGTGTTTGTTTGTTGCTTTGGCATATTTTTTTTTCTTGGTTTATGATTTCATTAGCTTTACTTTTTGTTTTTAACACAAAAGATGACTTCATGTTTTAACTTCAAACAATCAAAGTACGAGTGTGTATTTGCTTGCATTCTGTATAAAATTTTTTTTTTTTGTTAATTTTGCTACATGTTGCAATATAATATCTGAATTATAATGATATAGTAGTGCTTGTACCACACCAATAATTATTACTTAGAATCAATCATGACACATAAAATCTCAGCCACTTACAGAAAAAAAAAACAAACAGACAAAATTATAATAAATCAACACAATATTGATTGGTACTCGTATTTATGTATGTGCAAGACATTGAAGTGCTTTAAAAATATATGCTTGCAGTTACTGGCAGGCATAAGCAAACGCTATAACAATTTGTTTAGATTAAAGTGCCTGATACACACATCAAATTATGCATTTGTGTGCGTATCAAAAAAAGCAAACTAGTTTCGATTTTCATCAAATTCACTACATACGAGTACGTTGTGTGACTTCTATTTAAAAAAAAAAAAAAGCACACAAATGCATGATTGCTGTTTAAATTTGATGTGTGTATCCTTCGCTTAATATCCAGCTTCAGTGGAACTACTCAAGTTAATGGCATTCTTTTGATAATGAAAATTATTTTTAGGGCTTAGACGATTGCGTTAAATAATGGCTTCCAATTTGCGAAACAGAGAACTGCATTTTTAGTTGATTGTGAATGATTAAAATTTTTTATGTATAATCAGTCAAATCACACAATGAAACAATTTGAGTAAAAATCGTGGACAACATTTGATAAAATCATGTTCGAGGCACGATTAGAAACTGATGGTTTTTTTATGCTGTTCGACACGATTGAATTTAAAAAGCAAAACTCAAAGATAAGCATTAGCATGCATAAGCCTTGATTAAAACATTCCACAATACAAAAAAAAAATACATACTAACGAAAAGAAACCACTCCTATTTTACTAAATATGTGTGATCGTTGATTTAAGGCCTTTTTGAGTATTCGTATTTTTGAATGTTTGTATTTTGCTTTTTAAATTCAATCGTGTCGAACAGCATAAAAAACAATTATTTTTTAATCATGCCTGAAATATGATTTATCAAATGCTGTGTACGAGTTGCTTTTCATACAAATTTTTTTAGTTAAAAAAAATATGGACAGTCCATAACACAATTCGCCTAGGAAATTTGTAGGAACAAACACTTGATTTGTTGAATACGGTATGTGCCCGTAGATTAGTGGGTAGCGTACTAACCTATCAATTTGGGGATCAGATGTGACTTTTGCCTTAATCCTGAGTATTTTCTGCAGACAAGCCAATAAGTTTTACGAACTTGTTTTGTTATAAAAAAAAAATTCTAGACAAGCTGATCGCTTTTGTTATGGAACAAGCTCCCTATTTTTAAATTACTTCTGAGTCAATTTTATTTAAAAATCTCTAATTTTGTCAACCTGTACATAAAAACACTTTTTTTTTTCTTCATAGTGTTTTTGTATTTCGTTTATAAAACTGACAATTACCTTTTTTTATTGCTAAATTTATTTATAAAACAAAACGCCATAAGTTTGTCTTGTATAACCTCCGATAAATACGTCACAAATACACATGCTAACTAAATTTTTGTATGTAAATGGCTGTAACGTTTGTATTTAGCAAAAATATAAAATTTTGCAAACGACACACTTTAAGCTTGAAATATTATTTTAAAACAATAACAATGGCCCTTCACAGCAGTGGAAAAACTTTAAAGCACAAATAGAAAAATACACACAGTCACTTAGGACTAGTTTTTAATGAACACATTATTTACAAGTTAAAGCTTAAGCTGGGAGCTTTTCCTTTTATTTTTTAATTATAAATTGTGCAGATTTTAATATAAACTCAGGTTAAAAGAGCCAAAAAACAATTAAAAAAATTTTAAGAATTACCTAACCTGTTTTTTTTATTAATTTAAATAATTTTTACCCGGTTTTGTCCGGTCCTTTCCTTTATGAGCTGAAATTCTTAAAGTAAAAACAAGGTATTAATTGAATTTCTTAAAAAACTAAGGAAAATTATTCTATTAAAAAGAGGGCGTGGCCAGCACAATATTATTTGGCAAATATTTCTATATAGTAATACAAAGATTATTTGTATTAAATTTTTAGAAAATTGGTTGAAAACGAAGGGCCTGTTTAGCTAAATGGGAACGAAAGCTTCGAAAATTTGTTTTTGTTTTTAAAACAAAACTTTCATTGGCATTTACTTCAACAGCCCCTAAATTTGTAATCTTTATAACACCAAGCTAAATTGTTCTGTTGAACGTAAAAGTAGGCGTGGCCGGTGTAAAGGAATGAAGTATATAAAATAACGGATGGTGATGTATCAGTTTTTATTAAAAAATAGCCCTTTAAGTATTAAGAAATCAATTTAAACCGAACTTTTTAACAGTGGGCGTAAACAATACAAAATTATATGGCTACATTTTTAGCAATATTAAATTCTAGAGAAATACGTTAAGAATTATAGTTTAGAAAAAAAATAAAATTTTAATCATTAAAAGTGGGCGTGTCCGGTATACAAGTATGTAAATAGTTTAAAAATAAATAATTTTCAGAAAATGTCATTAAACAATTTACCTTTAATTATTAAAAACTTAATCCAAATCGTTTTATTAAAAAGAGGGCGTGTCTATTTCAAAATTATATATGTGAAAAGGCATAGGGAGAGTTTAAAAAATGGACTTCAAATAATTAAAAAAAAAACAATTTAAATTAAATTGTTGCAAAGTGCTTTTAAAAATGGGCGCGGCAGAAACAAAGGTTTATGTATGGGCAACTCCACAGAAAATTTGGTCTTACTAATGTTATTTCTTTTAAATATTTTTTATATTTTAAATGCCCTTTGATTGATTTTTTAAAAAGATTTTCTGGCTGTGCTTGATATTAAAAATTAAATTAAAATTCTTAAGCTTAAGTTTCAAATATAAATTGTGATGTGACCTCTTAGAGGTAGAATTTTCTATAATAACGGTTTTGCACCGCATCAATTGAGCAACCGTTTCAAAGTATTTGCAAGCGCTGATTTCAAATCTGCACTTGGTTTTTATTAAATTGGCTGTAGTTTCCTAAACTGAAGAGTTTAGGCGACATATACAAGTTGTACTTAAAAACGAAATTCCTCAATAAAATATCCTTTAAGTCATACCTACATCATTTTTAAATTAACTCGCTAGTTTCAAAGATATCGTACCAGTTGTGTGGGTAGCAAGGTGTCTCAATGAAATACGAGTAGCATCACTTAATTGTGAATAAAATGGAGAATTTTGCATTGATTTTAATAAAATATATCTTGTTTTGTTGGAAACTTATAAGGTTATATGATTAAATAAGGAAAGGTTTGATTATTAGTTTGCTTTATTTAAAAAAATTTTTTTTTAAATTAAAAATTTTTAAATTTGAAATAAAAACGAGGTTTTTCTGTCACAAATTTTAAAAAAGATTTTTAAAACTATTGAAAAGATTTAAAAACTATTAAAGTACGACTTAAAGGAAATTTTGTTGCACAATTTCATTTTCAAATAGTGCTCACATATTCGCTTACACCAAAGCCCCTTCAAAAACCAGATTTGAAATCAGCATACAGAAATACTTTAGGAATAGTTATGGCTGTCTGTAATTTCAAAGAAATCTAATATCTGAAACATGGCTGCAAATTATTTATTTGTATTTAAATTAAGCTCTATTTTGTTAAATTAAGTTTAACTCATACAGAAGTAAAAACCCTAAAATTAATAAAAAAAAGTTTTAATGCATTCGCATTGTGTTTATGTAAAAGTACGTAATTTTAAACCTGTGCCCGTTGCCATCTATAAACGATTTTATTTTTATTTATTTACAAATAATAACATCACTTTTATCGTATGCAAATTGTTTAAACTAAAACTAAAACTAAAGTAGTTATACAAAATAATAATAAAATGTAAAAGAGCAGGGTCGTAAAAAAGGTGTAAATGATGCCAGTTTCACTGCTTTTGTACTGAAGTTTTGTTCTATGATTTAAAAATAACAAACTCATGTAATCAATATCCAACATCTTAAAGTTGTACGACCAGCAGTTTCGACAAAAATCGGTTTTAATTTAGAAAATTTTTTGTTTAACCTTTTTTGCAAAACAACCATCCGATTTCAATTTCTGCAACGCACCTGCTTAGGAAACATTCAAATATAAACAGAAATTTTTAAAAATATTTATTTATTTATAAACGGTACCAGCCTGCCCTGCCCTGCCTGCCAGCTTGCATACATTTTAATATTGCTAATATCGCATGTTGCTGCTGTCTTTTAGTTGTTTGTAAGTGCTTACGTATATGTAAAAATGCATGTATATATATATGTATGTGTGTGTGTGTGTTTTTCATAAAAATCTCTATTTTTTTTTAGTTTTACTTGTATTTGTTTCGGCGCACTAATAGATGCATTTGCAATTTTTATATTTTTCAATAACAATTATAATTATTTGCCACATGTCAAGTTTACATTGGTTGGTTGCTAAGCAAAAGTAGACACTTACAAATGCCCTACCAAAAGCTAAAAATAATGGGGCCATAATCATAGTCACAAAAAAGTAGGCTTTTATTAAGAGCTGACTTTTGTTCGTAAGAATTATATGAATTCATAGTCGTTGTTAAAAAGATACGGACTTCAGTGTGATCATAGTCAAAATAAATAAAAATTATTTCCCATATTTGCAACCACGGAAATTTTTCTTCTAGCATTTAACTACCTTTGCAAGATCATATTAAATTTTTTAGGTAAAAAAAAGAAAAAAAAAAAAGAAAAAAAAAAAAAAAAAAAAAAAAAAAAAAAAACATTAATAAAAGTGGGCCATAATCATAGTCACACTAAAGTTGGTATCTTTTTAAAAACGGCTTTAAATTCATATAATTCTAATGAATAAAAGTCAGCTCTTAATAAAAGCCTACTTTTTTGTGACTATGATTATGGCCCAATTTTTAAATTGAAACTTTTTTTATCTTAAAAAAAATTTTTTTTTTTATTAAAACTGCTAAAAGCAGAAAAGAGGAAAAAGACTGCTAAATTCCCAAGAATGATAGAAATACAAGATTACGCCTTCCCGCATATAGCACAAATGACGTCACGCAATGTTCTCCTATTGGCTAATAATTTACAGCTAAATAAGAGAGAGAGAAAAATGTATTAAATTTTTTTCTTCAAACAGTGTACAGTTTACATCATTTTATGGGAAACCATGTGCATGGCGTAATCTTGTCTTTCTATAATTCTGGGGCAATTCCCAGCCTAGAGTGGTTTTCTTACGACTTGAGTAGTAAGCTGAATTAATGTCATGAAAAAAATTTAGACATTTAGAGCTGTGGGCCGAAATTATGGCACTCAATTTGAATGAAAATTTCTATCGATCTCTTAATTTAATTTCAGAATGAGCAAAATATTGTTATAAAACAAAAAACAAATTGTTTTTTCATTTTAGATGTCGAGCATGAATCAAATGCAAAATATGTCTATGAATGGTATGGGTGGTATGCCGCCTGGTGGTGGCATGGGTCCTGGTGGTTCGACCGGCAGTATGTCATTGCATCAGCAGCAGCAGCAACAACAACAGCAAATGAGTGCCATGAATCCAATGGCTAAAATGCAAGGTATGGCCAATGGTGGTTATAACCAAAGACGCATGACACCCTATCCCAATCCACAAATGCATGCGGCACAAAAGAGAGGTGGCATGTATCCCATGAATTCTCAAAATGTTCCTCAACAACAGGGCGGTGGCTTGCCATACGTTGCTGGACAAATGCATCCTCAAGCGAATAATGGTGTACCTTTGCCCATGCAAGCTGGCTATGGGCGTACAGGACCCATGGCTGGTTATGGTAGGCCCGGAAATTGTGGCAGTATGAGCGGAATGGCACCAGGCGGTATGGGTCCTGGCGGTATGGGTCCAGGTAATATGGGTCCAGGTGGTATGGGTCCTGGTAGTATGGGCCCAGGCGGTATGGGTCCTGGTAGTATGGGTCCCGGTGGTATGGGTCCCGGTGGCATGGGTCCCGGTGGTATGGGTCCTGGAGGCTGCATGAGTTCTATGCAACGTTTTGCTGGTGGCGGTTATGGTCCTAGTTCCCATCACTCGCAACAAGGACAATTTTATCCTGGTTCTCAACCTGGTATGGGTATGAATGGTGGCAGCTCTGCTGGTGGCATGTGTCCGGCTGGTCCCGGCTCTGCTTCCAGTACTGGCAATCCTTATCAAAATCAAGGGTAAGCTAAAACAAACAAGAATTATTACAAAGAGTCATTGAATTTAAAATTAATTTTCTTTTTTAGTTTTCAACAAAACTATCAGCATAGTCCAGTGCCAGGCAATCCAACACCTCCATTAACACCCGCCTGCAGTGTACCCTACGTCAGTCCAAATCCCGATATCAAACCTCAAATGGATAATTGTAAGTTAAATTCACTAGTTCAGTAGTTAAACAGTATAACTCTGGTTTATTTTTTTATTAAATTTTTTTATTTTTTTCTTTATGTTTTCTTATGCAGGCGAAGAAATGAGACTGACATTCCCAGTACGTGATGGCATAATACTTCCCCCTTTCCGTTTGTTACACAATCTTTCCGTTAGCAATCATGTATTCCACCTTAAACAAAACGTTTACAATACCCTCATGTGTCGGTAAGTTTCGTTGATAAAAATTCGAAAATCTTTTAATTTTTTTTAATGGAAAAACGAAAATTTTTTTTAGATCGGATTTGGAACTACAATTAAAATGCTTCCATCAAGATGATAGACAAATGAATACCAATTGGCCACATACAGTTACTGTGTCGGCAAATGCCACTCCACTTAATATAGAGCGTTCCGAAAAAACCGGTCAAGCTTTAAGGCCGCTATATTTGAAATCTGTATGTCAACCGGGGCGAAATACGTTACAGTTAACTGCTAGTTCCTGCTGCTGTGTAAGTAGAACAGAAAAACCAACTACTGATTACCAAAGCATTTTTATTTAATAAAACAATTTTCTTTGTCTTCATTTTAGTCCCACTTATTCGTTTTACAACTAGTCCATCGACCATCTGTACGGCAAGTTATGCAAAGTTTGCATAAACGTAACCTGCTACCTTTAGAGCATAGTGTGGCCAAGATAAAGCGCTATTTTGCTATTGGCATGGTGGGTGGTAGTGGCCCAAATCCCCAAAATCCAGATGGCTCTAGTAATGGCAACAATGTAAATGATCCCAACAAATGTGCAAAGATCTCGTTGAAATGTCCGATTATGAAATCTCGAATACGTTTGCCTGCCCGTGGTCTTGAATGCAAACATGTGCAGTGCTTCGATTTGGAGGGTTATCTAATGATGAACTGCGAACGAGGCACGTGGCGCTGTCCGGAATGTAATAAACCTGCTTTAACCGAAAGTCTAGAAATTGATCAGTATTACTGGGCCATTTTAAATACCCTCAGCAATACAGATGTAGAAGAAGTAGTCATTGATTCCTCAGCCAATTGGCGTGCCGTGCAGGGTAACATGCAAGGCAGTCCAAATGGAAATACGGGTAATAGTGTAGTTGGTGGCCCAAATGGTCCGCCATCTGCAGGCCCCAATATTGGCAATGCCAATGCTAATAGTGGTAACAACATGAACATACCGGCCATAAAGCAGGAAGCTTTCAGCGATGATATGACAAAGGTTATGTCACCCGGTTCAACGCAGCTACCCACATGGGACAATTCACAAGCCATGAGCCCTTACAACTGTCATGATATGAATTCTATTGCCAATGGCAATATGATGGGTGGCAGTGCTAACAATCAAAGCGGCAATAATAGGTAATTTCATTCAAACTTATTGTTGTTGTTGTTGTTTTTATTATTTATTAATATTTTTGTTACATTTTGTGCTTGTTGCAGTGTGGGCAATCGCAATAGTTTTGATAATTTCAATAATCCACAAACACCGGGTGATATGCAACAACAACAGCAGCAGCAGCAGCAGCAACAACAACAACAACAACAACAACAGCAGCAGCAGCAGCAAGATTCAAACCATCAAAGTAACTCTATGACACATTTAAATGAACCTCTAGATCAACTAAATGCCATGGAGAAATCCCTTAACGATCAGGTTAGCTAGACACACCCACACACAAACAGCTTAATAATATTAATTTCATATTTTCTATTATAGATGCCCCATACCCCGCATACACCACATACACCAGGTGGTGCCAGCCATCCAATGACACCCGGTGGTCCACCCTCAGTTAGTTCGGCCCATAATGAGCCCATGAATGCAACACCAAATGGTGGCAACAATTCCAGTAATCATAATTCACCACAAACTCCGGGCACTCCCAATAATCGCATGTCTAGTGGAGCCAATAGCCAACAACAACAGCAGCAACAACAACAAGATGGTCAGCAACAGCAAACACAACAACAGTCACAACAAGAACAAATTATAAATTCATTAATTAATTCACAATCATCCGATTTAGTGAATCTCAATGAAGGTGATTTAAATGCTGAACTTAATAGTTTTGATCCTTCGAATATGAATCATGCTGATGCCGCTAATGATTTAAATGTAAGTAAATATACGTTTTACCACAAGACAGGCAGACCAGCTGTTATTTTTGAAAGTGGTATAAGTCCTCTTGCTAAAAAAAAAATCAGTCAGCGTTATTTTAGTTAGATACTAAAATTAAGCATAGACTTATGCCATTTCGAAAAATTTGTTTTTTTTTTTTTTTGAAAAGAATTTAAAAATAATTTTGGTTAAACAATTTCTTAATTACTTTTTTTTTTTTTTGAATTTCACATTTCAGCTGCTTTCGGATGTTGATCCCTTAGAAATTTTATCTTTTTTAGATCCACAACCGGATTTAAATACTCCACCCTCTAGTGGTTCCAGTAATAACAACAACAATGAAGACATTTTGGCCTCTTTATTCGACTAAGACAATTGAATTTTATTCAGGCTTGGACTCAGATATTAAATTTGTGTGTGCATGGCATAAAACTTGCTAAACAAAAAACAATTAAACATTTTCAAATTTAGCCAATCTCACTAAACCAAAAACAAACAAAAAAAAAGTTTAAAATTGCAAGTTCTAACCAACACTGACAAAGTGGACACACCTAATGTAAATAGCAAACATAACAAAAAATAAACAAAATAATTTTATCAAAAACAAAAATTTATCTACAAATAAAACAAAAACAAAAAAAAAATATTTAGACAAATTTATGAGAAAACCCAAAATCCTACCCCTACGCTGTAAATAGTATTAAAAAAAGAAGAGTTAAATTAAAAAAAAAAAAACATTACGTACGAAGTGTAATTTTTTAACTAAAGAAAAATGCAAATTTTGTGAAAGAAAAATACAGTTTGAAAATTTAAATAACAATTATGGTTAGCTGAAATGCAAACAGTTTAAACTCGCTACATGTAATGCTAACAACAGCAATAAATTGGCATTTTAGTTAAAAATTAAAACAAAATTATGTTAAAAAAAAAAAACTTAACTGGCAAAAGAAAAGCAAAACAAATTAACGATATTGAATACAATGAAATGTGATTTTAAAAATTAAAAATTAAAAAAAAAAAAAAAAAACAACAACATGATAAAATTTATGTATAAAAGAAAGAAAGTTTATTTATAATTTTTTATACACACATTTACACATGACTATTATTATTATTATTTCGTTATCTAAAGCCAAATCAGCGCATTCGATGTCAAGCAACTCGTATTATAATTTGGAAATTTTTTAATTCGATATTAAATGCGATTAATTTGGGCCTGTTTTTTTTTTTAAATAATTTTGCGAAATTTTGTTAGTTTTTTTTTTTTTTTAATTAATACATTTTTGTTATAAATTTTTTTTTTAATTTTATATGCAGTAAAAGTTGTGCTACTTTCACACTAGCGGTTTAAACTAAAGCCATGAAAAAAATTTTTTTTTTAATATTAAAAAAAAGTATACGAGTACTAATGATGAACGGACCACTCAATTTTACTCAATCATAAATATTCAATAGGAATTTTTTCCCAAGCAAAATTTTAATATTTGGAAAAAAATTCCCTAAATCGGAGAACTTTCTATGTTAAAAAAGAGAGACATTTTTTTACAAGAGGAAAAGGAAAAGTGAAAAAACTCCCAGGGAATATCTGAGCTGTTTTATTTGAAAGTGAAAATGATCAGTGGTAATTTTACCCCCCGTTTCCACATGCAAGTAATTGCTTGCAAGTTGAGTATACGTATTAACTACGAAAAAACCGAAAAAATAGTCGAAAGTCTTGCAAATTGTATGAGTGTCTATACAGAACAGTGCAAGTTCATTTTTAAAATATCGGCAACGGCTTCGCTTCTAATGAAAAAATGGCTGCGCCATTGATATAGAGAATAAAAATATATGAATGAAGTGTTGCCGCGTTGCAAACACCGTGAATACCAACTAAAAATTTTGTTGTTAGTATTTTTGAAGTCAAAAATATGAAATTGATAATTAAATTTAACTTTCAAATGTGTTGGTGGGTCATTATGTTCTTTTTTTATTTATTAATTTTGTTAAATATGCTAAATATCAATTACTAACGTAACTTCTATTTTTCCACAGACTAATACATTAATTTAAAACTCATACGCGGTAGCACTGTTTCTCATTTGCCAATTTACTTGCTGCAAGTGTCAAAAATTTACTTGCAAAAGAATTTGGTTGCCAGTTCAGCTGCAAGTTCGAAAAATATGAGTGTGTTAGTGAAAAAGTGAGAGTGTATTGAGTTTTTCGAACTTGCACTTGCATGTGGAAACGGGGGGTTAAACAGTTTTCAGAGTAAAATAAAGAATTTCTGAAATTTTATAAAATTTTAAAAGCAAAAAATATATTTTTTTTACTGAAGCAATTTATAAATGGTTTTTGTGGTAAATATGTCAACTGTTGTGAATAAACGATTTTAATTTTTAAAAAATTACTAAATTTTCTTTGTTATTTTATTAAGCTTGAGCTCTTATTTTATAAATTTATTTTTATATCGATATGTCGCTCCAATTTGTTACGATATAAAAATAAATTTATAAAATAAGACCTCAAGCTTAATAAAATAGACATTTTAGTTAAAAAGAAAAAGGTCAAATATTTTTTTTTTTTTTTAAAGCACTTGTGTTCGCCAGCAAAAAGTAAGTGAACAGATTAAAACAAAAAAGTGAACAAGACAAGGGAAAAAATTATTTATGATGAAGAGGAATTTGCACAGGGAATTCATTAAAAATTTATATCACGGCAAAAAGTGAACAAAATTCTAGGGAGATAATATACAAAATAGGGGTGAATAAATTATTTTTAAACAAAAAGTTTAACAAAAATTAAGCTTTTTTGGTGCTTAATTCCAATTATGTTGTTTTGCTAAATGCATTATTTTCCAACCAAAAAAGCTTAATTTTTCTACATAATTTAATATTTTTTTTTTTAATTTATTGCATCAAAATGTTAGTTTAATTATGTATGTACTAAAGGGCTGTACAAACATACTTGAGAATCATGCGTAATATTTTATAATAAAAAGTGTATTTGTAAGCCATTTCAAGTATGCTTGTGCAGCCCTTTGGTACATGCAAGAACTCTAGTGAAGGGTGGCATGAATTTTCCTGTTGGCAAAATGAAATAAATTTTTTTTTTTTATTCAAAAAATTTATTAAGTTTTTAATATTTTCTTTTACAAATTGTACAAAGTA
Organism: Thelaira solivaga; assembly: GCA_947397855.1. Classification (NCBI taxonomy): domain Eukaryota; kingdom Metazoa; phylum Arthropoda; class Insecta; order Diptera; family Tachinidae; genus Thelaira; species Thelaira solivaga. Next base: position 62,628,131 of record OX377613.1, read on the forward strand.
TTAAATTTTTTTATCAAAACTCTACAAAACTTGTTAAATAATTTTTAATAATTAAAGTATAATAATTCAACAAAAAGTACACTCATACTTACTTATGTTTAGATGTGTATATTAAATAAAAACAAAAACAAAAGTAAAAACCCACTATTATACTTAAAAGTTATTAAAATCAAATAAATAGTATTTGTAAGCTGTAATTTTTAATTGAAAAGTATAAAAGAAAAAAAATTAAGCGAAACACACAAAAATTATATAAAAAAAAAAATTAAGCAAAAGAACAGAATTTAAGTATTTAAGTTAAAATTAAAATTTAAATTAATTGTTAAGCTGTACATACTTATATACAAAAACAAACAAACATATGCATAAAAATTATAATTAATATTCATATATTATTAATAAAAATGTACACAAATTATAAAAACAAAAATTAATATTAAATAAAACCATGTTCTAAATGAAAATGAAAAAGAAAACAACAACAAAACCAGTGTATTTTATTTTTATTATCATTTAAATTTTTTTAACGCCGTAAATTTAAATCCGTAAAATAAAAATTTAATAAATGAAAATCCAAATTTAATTACAAGTACAAAAATCAGCTTTTTAAAAAGCTTTGTTTTCATATAAACACAAAAAAAGGAATATTAAATTGAATTTAAATTGATTTGCTTATTTAATAACAGCCAAACAAAACCAAGGACCAATTTTTTAACACACAAACCAACTCCAATAAACAAAAGAAAAGAAGGCAAGAAAATTAAAAAAAAAAATTAATAAATAAATCACGCGTTACCCTTTCAAAAAAAATCAAAAGCTTCAAAATTATTTTAGTTCCAAACATATTACCCCCACCCCATTTGGACAAATTAAAAAAAATATATTAAAAAATAAAACAAGTGATGGTGTAATTAAAACAACTCAATAAAAATAATGCAAAAAAAAATTTTATAAAAATCGTAGTTAAATAAATCTTATCCTTAGCTTTTAAAGTAGACTTTTTTTCAATGTAACTATAGAAACAAAGAACCCAATAACAACAACAACATTAATAGATTATAAAATTATTTATTATAAAATAAACAGTAGTGGTTTCATTATGTAAAAAAAATATAAATTAAAATTAAAAAAACATTAATACACTATACATACACACATGTGTGTGTATAGTTTTAAATATTTCGCTTGTATAAACAATTAAAAGTGCATAAATGTGATTTTATTAAATAAAATTTAACATTCAACTTAAATACACACGTAAGATTCAAATCAATCCTCCCAGCAAATAATAATAATAATAAAAAAAAAATTCTATATCTTGAATAAAACAAAATAAATAAAAATATTTTGGTGTAAATATCAAATTTAAATAAAATATTTGAATGTAAACAAAAGGAATTATATTACTTAAAAACAAAAACTAACATAATTTAATTATTATGAATATAAAATAAACATAAATAAATAAAAAAAATGAATTATACGAATAAAAAAATAATGGAACCAACCACAGTTCGCTTAGAGACGCATACATATAAAGAAAACTAACTTAGGCTAAATGTGGTTGGTTCTTAAATTGAGTATTATTATTGAGATAAAATAAGAAAAATGCTATCTGTGCCTCTATTGCACTTAAGAATTCAACAACTCAGTTGATTTGAAATTGGAAAAACTGCAACTTATGAGTTGCAAAAAAGCTCACAGTATCAATTGTTGCTTTAGCATTTTGTTTTTTTTTTCGCAATAACTTTTGAATGGATAAATATTTTTTAATAAAACCTTCCCCAAGTGATAAAGCGGGAAATGGGCTACATTGTACTGGAACATTCTTTTCAAATGGCTCAAAAGCTTAAAAATTTATAAGCATTTTTGCAATTAAGACGCTTTTTATTCCAGTTGCATGTGGCACGTGGTAACAAAAGTGGCATGTATCAGATAGCCAATTTCCCGCTCTGCCACATGTTGAAAGTTTAATTCGAAAATATTAATCCACTCGAAAGTTATTGCGACAAAACAAAATTTTATTCAAATCTAACTGTCGCATTGTGCAAAAATTGAATTTAAAAAACTTGAGCGAAAAAAGTGAAACACCAGGGCAACAGAACCAGCAGTAGGTGGATTTTCGGGAATTAATTTTTGTTTTTTTGATACAACTTTTGAACGGAAAAATATTTTCGCATGGGACTTGCACCATGTTGTAGAGCAGGAAATGGGATATTTTCCACATGCCACTTATGTTGCCACATGCCACAAATAAGTTGCATAAAAAGTGTTTTAATTGAAAAAGAGGTTATAAGATTTTAAGCGTTTGATGAAATTTAGAAAAATGTTCGGTGGATCCATAGCCCGCTTCCCGCTCTATCACCTAGTGAAAGTTTCATTTAAAAATATTAATCCGTTCAAAAGTTGTAGCAAAAAAAGTAAAAACATTGCCAAAACAGCATGTTGCAAGTTCTGGTTGATCATTATTTTGGTTTTTGCCCTATAACTTTTGAATGGGTTCAGATATCTTAATGAAACTTTCACCATGTTGCAGAGGGGGAAGTGGGCTACATTTCAGTTGAACATTTTTTTTAAATCGCTCTAACGCTAAGAAAGTTATAAGCGTTTTTCTAATTAAAACGTTTTTTATTCCAGTTGCATGTGGCACGTGGCAACATAAGTGGCATGTGGCAGATAGCCAATTTTCCACTCTACCACATGGTGCAAGTTTCATTAAAAAATATTGATCCATTCAAAAATTATGGGGAAAATACAAAATTGTATTCAAAATGTAACTGTCGCCTTGCACAAAAATTGAATTTAAAAAACTTGAGCGAGAAAAGTGAAACACCAGGGCAACAGAACCAGCAGTAGGTGGATTTTCGGGAATTAATTTTTGTTTTTTTGATACAACTTTTGAACGGAAAAATATTTTCGCATGGGACTTGCACCATGTTGTAGAGCAGGAAATGGGATATTTTCCACATGCCACTTATGTTGCCACATGCCACAAATAAGTTGCATAAAAAGTGTTTTAATTGAAAAAGAGGTTATAAGATTTTAAGCGTTTGATGAAATTTAGAAAAATGTTCGGTGGATCCATAGCCCGCTTCCCGCTCTATCACCTAGTGAAAGTTTCATTTAAAAATATTAATCCGTTCAAAAGTTGTAGCAAAAAAAGTAAAAACATTGCCAAAACAGCATGTTGCAAGTTCTGGTTGATCATTATTTTGGTTTTTGCCCTATAACTTTTGAATGGGTTCAGATATCTTAATGAAACTTTCACCATGTTGCAGAGGGGGAAGTGGGCTACATTTCAGTTGAACATTTTTTTTAAATCGCTCTAACGCTAAGAAAGTTATAAGCGTTTTTCTAATTAAAACGTTTTTTATTCCAGTTGCATGTGGCACGTGGCAACATAAGTGGCATGTGGCAGATAGCCAATTTTCCACTCTACCACATGGTGCAAGTTTCATTAAAAAATATTGATCCATTCAAAAATTATGGGGAAAATACAAAATTGTATTCAAAATGTAACTGTCGCCTTGCACAAAAATTGAATTTAAAAAACTTGAGCGAGAAAAGTGAAACACCAGGGCAACAGAACCAGCAGTAGGTGGATTTTCGGGAATTAATTTTTGTTTTTTTGATACAACTTTTGAACGGAAAAATATTTTCGCATGGGACTTGCACCATGTTGTAGAGCAGGAAATGGGATATTTTCCACATGCCACTTATGTTGCCACATGCCACAAATAAGTTGCATAAAAAGTGTTTTAATTGAAAAAGAGGTTATAAGATTTTAAGCTTTTGATGAAATTTAGAAAAATGTTCGGTGGATCCATAGCCCACTTCCCGCTCTATCACCTAGTGAAAGTTTCATTTAAAAATATTAATCCGTTCAAAAGTTGTAGCAAAAAAGTAAAAACATTGCCAAAACAGCATGTTGCAATTTCCGGTTGATCATTATTTTGGTTTTTGCCCTATAACTTTTGAATGGGTTCAGATATCTTAATGAAACTTTCACCATATTGCAGAGGGGGAAGTGGGCTACATTTCAGTTGAACATTTTTTTTTAAATCGCTCTAACGCTAAGAAAGTTATAAGCGTTTTTCTAATTAAAACGTTTTTTATTCCAGTTGCATGTGGCACGTGGCAACATGAGTGGCATGTGGCAGATAGCCAATTTTCCACTCTACCACATGGTGCAAGTTTCATTAAAAAATATTGATCCATTCAAAAATTATGGGGAAAATACAAAATTGTATTCAAAATGTAACTGTCGCCTTGCACAAAAATTGAATTTAAAAAACTTGAGCGAAAAAAGTGAAACACCAGGGCAACAGAACCAGCAGTAGGTGGATTTTCGGGAATTAATTTTTGTTTTTTTGATACAACTTTTGAACGGAAAAATATTTTCGCATGGGACTTGCACCATGTTGTAGAGCAGGAAATGGGCTATTTTTCACATGCCACTTATGTTGCCACATGCCACAAATAAGTTGCATAAACAGCGTTGTTTTGAAAAACGTTTATAACTTTTTAAACGTTTGAGCGATTTAAAAAAAAAATTCTAGGGAACGGTAACCCATTTCCCGATCTATAATCCAGTAAAATTTTATTTAAAAATATTAATTCTTTCAAAAGTTGTAGCAAAAAAAGAAAAAAGACGAAAATACCATGTTGCAAGTTCTGATCGATCTAATTTTTGGTTTTTTCTCTGTGACTTTTGTATGGATGCATATATTTTAATGAAACTGTCACCATATGGCAGAGTGGGACATTGGGTGTCTGGCACATGCCCATAATCCGCTTTCTCACACGATGAAAAGTGTAATGAAAGCAGACTTTCAGGCGCTAGTTTAAATATTCTTTTCAACAAATAAAAAAAATTAAAAGTATTTGACATAGTTTATTGTTTTATTGTTGTAGCTTTATAGATATAAGAATAAGACTTAAGCAATTAATATTACAAAAATGTAATAATTATTATAAATAGAAATATTTTCATTACAACTCAAACCAGTCAAGCAAAATTGTAAATGTGCAGTTACTCTCTTAACAACACGTAATTTTACATGACGTTTGATAGCTGTTCAAGATCTGGCTCAAACATTATGACGTCCTTCAAACGAATCTTTTAACTTAAGTTTTAACTATCATAATTTCATTGTTTTTTCTAATCCCAACGACTCTTTTTAGTTTTACGCTTGTCTCCCTGAGCGATACTACTATTGATTGCAGGAGGTGGTGGTGGAGGAGGCGCAGTAAACACACCAGTTTCAGGGACTGTCTCTTCCCATGTTCTATCTGTCGAAGGCTTAAATTGTGATTGGTATTGAGAACGAAAAGCCTCACGCATTGCTGCGTAACGATCTGTGGCCGGGCCAGAAGATGACAGAGATTTACTGGTTGATGTAAAACTGCTACCAGAATTCGAGTTATTTGCAGATGATGAGGATGAGCCAAATCCAGATCGTTCACGATAACCTAGACCAGTGTGGTTACCAGCGGGTTTTTTTCCTTTACCTTGTTTGAAGCGTGAGCTACGGAACCAAGAACTTTTCATTGCCAATTCCATTAAATCTTCCGGCACTTGTTGATCTGCACCTTCCAGATTACGTACTAAATGTCCGGCAAATTCTTTATCTTTTTCAGTCACTAGTGTGTATGCGGTACCCTTCTCTCCTGCTCTGCCAGTACGACCAATACGATGAGTGTGTGTATCAATATCTCTTGCAATATCATAATTTACAACATTCTTAATGTGAGGTATATCTAAACCACGGGCTGCAACGTCCGTGGCTACCAAAATGTCGCATTCTTTTCGTTTAAATTGGGTAATCACCTTATTACGATCTGCCTGATCCATATCACCGTGTAATAATAGACAGTTGTATTCTTTTACCAACAAGTTATTTGCTACAGATTCTGCATCCGCTTTTTTAGTAACAAAAATTAAAACACTTCCTTCTGAAAGAAAACGTACGAGATTTAGCAGTAGCCAATTCCATTTTTGCATTGGATTTGGAAATACATAAACGTATTGCGTGATGTCTTGATTGGCCTCATTAAGATCTCCTTGCACAATTCGTACTGGATCTGTTAAGACATCGCGTGCCAAACGTTCTATGCGTTTTTTAAAAGTTGCAGAAAAGAGCAGAGTTTGGCGATCCGGTCTAACATGATTGCAAATTGAGCGTACCTAAAATTAGTTTAAAAAAATTTTTAAAATATTAAGATTGTTAAATATTTGAATTAAGTAAACTTGTGTTTTCTTTCTGAAAGAAAGATTGTGCAGATCTTGTTTTTGAAAATTATGTAGACCACTTTAATCAAGTGCTGCATCACATAAGTAAACTTTTTAAAAATATTCACCTGTGGTTCAAAGCCCATATGAAACATACGATCTGCTTCATCAAGTACTAAGAAGGTGACTCTTCTTAAGTTGGTGGCTTTCATTTTAACCATGTCAATCATACGTCCAGGCGTTGCTACAACAATTTCAGCTCCCAGCTCTAAAGCTTTGCTCTGTTCCCATTTCGAACCGCCACCGTAACAACATACAACATTTATGTTGTAAACTTTTCCAAATTTTTTAGCTTCGTTGTAAATTTGCAAAGATAATTCACGAGTAGGAGCTAAAATTAAACCTATTGGGCCATCATCTGGTTTAAGAATGCGTTGATCCATAATGTGCACTAACATAGGCCAAATAAATGCAGCCGTCTTACCAGAACCCGTTTTGGCAATACCAATGATATCGCGGCCCCCCAAAGCTGCTGGTATTGCCTGAGCTTGAATAGGTGTGGGTTGTGTATATTCAGCTTTACGAATTGCTTTCATTAAGGGTTCCTCAAATCCAAAATGACCAAAAGATGTAACAGGCTTGGGTGGCTCTGGACCGGTTACTTTTACACCTAAAGTTTTTCGTAAATCTCTGACTTGGTCATCATTCAAATTAGCAATGTCTTCATGTGGAGTGTAGAAATTTTTTTCAAAAGTTTCATATTCTATTTCAGAATGATAAATGGGAGGAAGAGGATCAATGTTTTTATTTTTTGGTGGTGCAATGGGGTTGCCGTCCTCATCGTATTCAATTTCAACATCAGAACCATCGTCTCTAAGACCGGCTTGGGGGTTTTCTTCCATATACCGATAATAACTTTCTTCATCGTCTTCTTCATCTATATCTCCTCTTACTCCCTTTATTTGACTAGATCCAGGCTCAATTACTACTCCCGTACTGCTATCCTTGCGTACCTTTTCTTTTTCAACTTGCTTTTCAATTCCGGCCATAAACTGGTCGAGTGGATCTTCCTCTGAGTCACTATCTTGGCTTTTTGAATTTAGATACCCTGGAGAGCCAGGTGCTGGTATGTATGCCTGTTGTGGAACTTGCTCTTCGTCATCATCAAAATAATCGTCTTCTGTACAAGCTTTACGTTTCCCAATTAAATTTTGTGAGTTAGAGAACTGACTTATAGATTCTAATGTCGAATATCCATACTTGGAAGTGCCTGCCCCACTAGACGCTCCGCGAATATTTCCTTTTTGATAGCCGCGGTGGTTGAGTGATGAAGGAGGTGGTACTGCATTCATAGAAGCACCTCCTCGATTTGAGTTTGATTTATATGGAAAACCGCCACCTCCAATACCCCGATAATTACTCATTTCTTTGTATTTATTCTTTTTTATTTGATAATATGACTTCAATACTATTTCTCAAATAAAAACTAGTCAAAAATTTGCATATGAATACAGAAAAACTTGGCTACACTTGCTGAAAATAGATAGCATAGCTAACCGAGGTTAACTCAACATCACAGCTGTTTTTTAATTATATAAATTCATGTTTCTATTACGAACTTCAAATCTCATAGAAAGACGGTTAGTTTCGGACAACAAAATACTTGCTGAACTTATTTTTGAATAACGAACTGTTATTGGAAATTTAATATGAAGTCAAGCCGACAATTGTGTTCGATGAACATACAAATAGAAAGATACCAACTTTATGGGGAAGGGTGTGAGTAATGCTCATTGAACATATCTTCTCAGCTGTTGTTTATTTATAATTAAAAATAAAATAAGACACATAAAAGCATATAATTATTACAATTTATTAAAAATGGTAGAAAAAGCTTCCCAAGATTATAGTACATTACTACAGAGTGTTCGTTTAGACAAAGAAGTACGTTCAAATATTATTAAATATATAAAAATCCACTAATTAATTAATTTCAGATTAATCCAATATGCATGAGCATTGAGGATATGCTAACAAGATTGGACGAACTGGAATCTTTATTAGTCAACGTAAGAATTTAAATTTTATATTATAGATATTATAACCTGAATGTTAACTCAATAATCTATAGGTTAAAGGTGAAAACAATGTTATTATGGACCAATACGTAAGAAGTATTATAGCCTTTACACCACATTTTAACGGACTCAGGGATCGTATTGATCAATTAGAACAGTTTGTTGAAGTGGTTAATAAAAATGTTGCTGAAGTAGAAAAGTCGATTGATATAGCTGAGGAGGAATTGAATGTAACCAATTTTAGCTTAAGAGGTTTACTGCTTAAGCCTTTACTAGCCAAAGCAAAATCTGTTTCAGACTCCAGTACATTGTTGCACAAAGCAGAACCTGTAGAAGTCACAAATATTAAAGATGGGAAATTTCAATCTGTGCCTATTTTTAATACTTCAGATTTTTTTAATAATGACGTTTCGTAACAAGTATTTATTTTTATTCAACATATAAATACATACTCGGAATAACGTCCAACTTTTAATATTGTGGCAACAAATGTGTTTTGTTTATAGGCCAAATTATGCTTTTTTTAAAGAAAATATTTATGTAGACATTTAAAAAAAATTCCATTAGAATATTAAAAAGTGGAAAATCAAACGATTTTTTTCTATATTAATATATATATGATTGTTTTTAACTTCAGAATATTAAAATTTATTTATTCTATATACTATTTAAGTATACCACACACATAAACTAATGATGTCTTTTTATAAAAAATTTAAGTCAATAAAAATTTGTATACATAAAAATTAATATGTAATTTCAAACTTTATACATGCAATTAACTATATAAAAATGTGCACAATGCGTTCAATTTTGGAAAGTTGATATGAAATTAATAATTTATTTTATACTTATGAAATTTCATCGATTGCAAATGTGTACAAATCAAAAATACCCCACGGCTAATAAAAACTATAAACTATAATACGCCTTATGACATTTTATTTATATTTTAGCATTTGTATGCTAAATGATGATTCAAAATAAATATTTTTGTCAATAAATTAACACACTTTTCTTTCTATGGACATCAAAGTTAAAACCTTACTATCATTTGTAAGTTATCTTTTTTAAAGACAACTTAACAGTTATTGCTTTCGAAAAAAAGTATCGATTTATATTTTGTCCACATGTGTACATATATACAAATGTACCTAAAATTGTAGAAAATCAAAATTAAAAAAAATCACAACACAACACATGTGGTCCGTAACAATTAGCACCATATTACGAATTAATTTTTTTATACTTAAAAATGTTCGAGAGATCACTCTTGAAACAAACTTTTAGCTTAAAATCTATAAAAGGCTCTTTTTTCCGGAGCTTAAACTAGTATTGAAGAGATTTTAATACTAAACAGAAACACAACGGATCAGTATAATGAAATTTTTAGTAAGTTGTTTAATTTATTGGAAAACACTGAATTATAATAACTCTATATATATACCTAGATTATAATAACTACATTGCTGGTTTGTACTAATGCCACCCCCAAAGGCGAATTGAATCATCCAAGTCCAGTAAATCCAGATGTTTTAGTTGCAATTAAGCCCGATGAGAAAATTACATTGATCACGGATCCCAAGGAACTCATTAAATTTAAAAGGGAAACGAAATACCCATTTTATCCAACTGTCTTACCCAAACAGAATGAAAAGCGCATTACAAAACGTGATCATAGCTCAGTGGTGACGGTTTTAAACGACAAGAATGAAACAAATAAATATTCAGAAAATGGTCACATATCTACTAAAGAAAAAGACATTTCATCGGAAGGTTTTTTAAAATCTCAAAAATCATCAACAATCGCTTTACATGGCCATAAAAAACGTGATATTCCAGTTCCTCTAATTGCTAAGCACCCTCATCCAGAAGAGTCTCCAAAAGAAAGTATCGAAAAGGAATCTCAAGAAGATGAAAAAGAACAACAACCAAAAAGCCAAATATTGCCAACAACAAAAGGATTTCAGAAAATTCCATCACTACCATTAGTTTTAAAAGAAAATATTCCTACTTCAGAGCAACAAAAACGTGATATTCCAGTGCCTTTGGTTCCTAAACATCATCATCCTGAAGAAACTCCCAAAGATAGCAACGAAAAAATAGCTATTGAAACGAATAAAACAGAGAATCAGAAAATACACCAAACATATTTAAACGAACAAAAAAATGAATCCAAAGTTGAACAACAAAGGCAACAATTTGCTGGTGAAGCATTGAAAGAGATAAGGGATGAGAGTAATAAAGAAGTAAAATCTGAATATCATGATTCACAACTCAATTATGTATCTAAAATACAGCCAAGTCAGAGTCACGAACATTTAAGTACAGAGGGAAAAGGAAAGCAACATGATTCTACGTACCAAGGACAACATGAAATTCATAGACACAAAGAATCTCAAAAGGAATTAAATTCTCATGAAAAGGAATCAAACGAAAATATTGAAGAGCACCTTAACAAACATGACGTTGTCGATATATTAGAAACTGAATCATCTCAGAGAGGAAGTTCTAGCGGTAGTAAATCTTCAACTCCTACTACAGAACATCCACTATTGAGACGCCGACCAGTACCAGTTACAGAACTTTTTTCTAGGTAAATTATTTTATGAAATAGGAAAATAACTTTTTACATAATACTTAACTACCTTTTTTTAACAGAGCTATTGGAAACTAAAGAAAATAGGTAACAGTTTAAAGCAGTTATTGAATATGCTAGTTAATGTGTACGATGCATTATAAAATTATATGGAGTCGTTTTGAATATGTTTTAAAATTAATTCAATTATTATACTCGTAGAAAAATAAATACAAAATACCTGCGTATAGTATCATATTCAAAGATTTACTGAATTGATAAAAATATAAATTTTTAAAAATGTATGTACCATCTTGAAACGTAATTATAAAAAAAAGTTAAAAATAAAAAGAAGTGAACAAAAATTTTATTGGTAGTTAAAATTCCTTTATATGTTATATAATTTTTATTCTCAAGTAAATGGCTTGCCTACTAGTAGATATATTATTTTTTCGTACCAAAAGATACAAAAATTATGTAAATAAAAAAAGGTGCATCATGAAGCAGCCGTAGCATTATTCTCAAGGCTGAATTCTGCAATTTTGTAAAAATAATACCAATTAAGACTTCATTCAACTAGTTCTGGAGAGATAATTTTATTCGAAGTCCTTTTAATAATTTCAAATACCTATGCTAACAGTTTTAAGTACAAATGGTTGGCGGCAATCTCATAAGTGAGCAATTTCTGGTCTTGTGGAAGTCCACTCGAAATGAGTGGTTAAAAACTGTATCGAGCATTAGTATATTATTTACAAAATAAGTTAGCAAAGCATCCGTTCTTTACATTAAATATATATTATTTTAATTAAATTTGATTAATGATTCGTAACTCCTTACCTTACTTAAAAAGTTTGTTGTGTTAGATCAGCTCCGGCACACACATGATCTGGGAATTGTTGTTTTTGCTGAGCGTATAAAACAGTGCATTCTCTGCCCGAGTACGCGAGCAACCCGAGATTTAGTAGTTAAAATAAATGTTTATTAATTAAACAATTTTGCAACAAAAAGTATTAATTTTTTAGTTAGTGTTTTTTTATGTAGCAGTTCTGTTTTAATGTTAAATTACAAGTAAAAAAGTGTAAAAAAGCGCTAGCAAATTTTTTTTATAGAATTGTTTTTATTCGTTTATAGTGTCACCACCCTGTGAATAATTATGCTACATGAGCGAATAGTTGTCAAATGGCTGTGTTCATTAGTTATTTATATACTGTTACGTGTATTAATATTAGCCATAATAATAATTAGTAATTTTGTATTAATATGAAAAAATTTATTAATTTATTACTTATAATATTTGTAGTAAGTAGTAATTAATTATGATTAAGCTTGAAAAACAAAAAGCTAATGAATTTAGCTTTCTTTACATTAATTTTTTTAGACTTGTGCTGCTGGAGAATTTACGGCTCACGATTGTCGTGAACTTGGTTTCATCAAAGGACAATTATTGTGTTCTAGTTGTGAAAAACTTAATGATTTTGGCTTGGAAACATTAAAGTATATTAATATAATATAATTTAGCTTACATTTTCATTTGTCAATTATTTTTAACTAGGCCGCACTGTCGTGAATGCTGCACTTTGGATGAATTGCCGGCCACTAATATTCGCTATCCAAAAGCAATATTAGAAGTGTGTACTTGTAAGTTCAGAGCGTATCCTCAAATCCAGGCATTTATTAAAAGTAATCGACCAGCAAAGTTTCCAAATCTAACTATAAAATATGTACGAGGTTTAGATCCCATTGTTAAATTGTTGGATAAGAATGGTAATGTAAAGAAAACTTTATCTATTACCAAGTGGAACACTGACACTGTGGAAGAATTTTTCGAAACTCGATTGGAAAAAGTTAGTTCTGCTGGTGGAAAACAGTCATATAGTGTTATTGAAGAAGAAGAGGATGACGATTTTCTGAGAACAAATTTTTTGTAAAACAAAATAAAAGTTATGCTAACTGATGTTTAAAAACAGACTTCATTCCTTTAAGTAAACAATGTAATCTAAATATAGAAATTAAAGCAGAATATCAAAGGAAAGTGAGGTAACATTTCCTTGCGCTGCTTTGCTTATTATCATATATTTGAAAACTAAAAAGTATAAGTAGTTTTTTTGTTATGAGCACAAGAGAAAAATCAAGCAACCTCCATTGTCCAATATGTAAGTCACTAATATGACGGAATTGAAGTTTTCTTTGAAATTTCTGATATAGGTTTTAACAAAAAATATAAAATTACTTAATATACGACAGCTTCTACACTTTAATATCTCTGCAGCAGCGTAAAATTTACGATTATACATACAGGAGTATGTACCTATTGTTTTTTGTAAAGTTGTGGTTTTTGTATTTAGTTTAACATAAACAAAATTCTATATATAGGTTCCACCACTCATTAATTGTTTACTTTTCTCTTAACAAATAGTATTTTTTCTATATTATACAATCGTTTTTAAAAATTCATTATGCAAATTTTATGCACAGACACGCATTTTGGTGTATTAAATTGTAAAGAAGACGAAATATTAAGTTGCTATTAATTAATATTCTCTACATTATTCTGACCGAAATAAAGGAATTTAATTTTTTGTGAAAACAGCAAAGCGTCACTGTTGTTGCAATAGTATATTTAGAATTCTTGTCTTCTTGCAACTCTATACGCATGTGCTGATACTTTATTTTTTAATTTTATTATTAACTGCATAAAACGCAAAGTGATTCGATGCGTTATTTTGTCTAAGAGAAAAAAATATATTCATTTGCAAAGTACTACTACATTATATTTAAAAGTTTTTTAAAACGAATTCCATATAAAGTTATTGAAAAATAAAATATTCCAAATAATCCAAAAAAAATTTTTTTAAAGCTTTTATATAATTTGCTTTGTATGTATGTGAAGGTGGAATATTGCAAGTTAAATTTGACCCACTTGCTGGTTCGATTGCACTGAAATTTTATAGACTGGTCCAGCCTCAATGACAATGCATGTTTATGATAAGCATGATCTGATGTTGATGCTTGAAGCTTTTCATACCCATTGGGGTACCGAGGACAGTTAATGGGTCCACCATGAAATTGTTGACATCTCCAGGGTTGGCTACAAGCCAGGGAACTATTCAACGGTCAGCCGCAGAGACTATCAAGAAATAGCAACCGTGTCAGAGTCGTTCCAGAACATTAGTGAGACTCCAGATCAGAGATTTCGTAAATGATGAACAGGCATAAGAGGCTTACCATGACTTATGTAATTTTTTTAAAAGTATCCTAACCTTTGATAGCTTTTATGCTTTATAGTACACCTCAAATATTTGTGTATATTTTTTTTACTTATTACAAGTTTTCTTGGAAATCGTTCCGTGTATATCTTATATTTATATAATCAGTTTTTGTATATGTTTTGAAAAAAAAAATATTTCCTATGAATCATTTCATTAATGCCTGATAAAGTAAAATTTCATAAATGGCAAACATTGTTGAACTAAAATACCCCTACCCAAATATAGATAAACAATAATGCATGAATATATGTCTGTATGTATGCACATGCATAGATATAAATTTTGTACAAATATTTGCATTTAAATATACTATGGAGAATGATTTATAATCTTAGCTTGGAGGGCTAAATTGTATTTATTATTAACAAGTATGAACAATTATTAAAAAATATTCGCCATTAAAAAGTTGGATAATTTAAGATTGGACAAAATATGTTACGTGAAAAGATTGTACAAAAACTTTTAAATTTGTTGAGCTGTGTCATTTGAAAGTGACAATGTTTTTACTTAAAAATTTACTTGCTGTTTCTGGGTAAAAGCTTGGGACACACCCACCCATCATTAGTCTTTCTAGAACAAAATTAAGATTAAAACAAATTTAAAAATAGTTCATTGAATTGCTTAATGAAATATGAAGACGTGTGGTAGAATACTGTTTTGTATTATTATAAATTATTAAAAATACTTATGTGCATACATACATACATATGCAATGTAGGTATGTAGGTAAATAAAGCAAATCAAGTAAACACAATTAAAGAGATTACATTGCATTCAAGCTTTTAAAATAACAAAACAAAATTGAATCACACGTTATCAAATATTCTAATATTAATTAATTGAATTTAAATATATTTTATTATGGAACCAAAACATATTTTTTAAATTGTTGTGCATTTGTTGGAAAGTAAACTGATAAGCTGAAATACATAATAAAGAAATAAATTAAGGTTTATATTATATTTTTTCAATATAATTTAGATTTTTTTAATATGCAATGTGGTTGCGTATTGAAGGCAAATGTTGATGATTATTTTTATTAAGCGATGAGCACAGGAGTATGATATAAGTTTTCAAATATACATAGAGTTAAAAGTTATTGCCATACGTATACAATTAACATACACTTATAATGACCATTGTAACATTATTATTTTTTTTAGATATGGATGTGTAAACATTTTTAACAGAGTTAAACCTAAGTTGCTACAATTTTTGCTTAAGCAACAATCTTGTTTCACACATATTTAAGACTGGACTTTAACAATTTTTTACTATGAACTTCACAGACGATTTAAATTTGTTGTTTGAAATTGAAACTAAAAATTGTTAAACCGTATTATTATTATTATGGGCTATGATCGCACCCACCGTGACCTTTAAGATCTATTGTGCAGTTTAAGTGTATTAATAATTAATATAATCCATATTAAAGGAAGTAGCAAAACAGACTTTGAATTTTATTTATTAGAGTGGAGGTGTTGCAATATGTAACCGAACAGTGTTAATTGAGTTTAATGGAAATTAAACACTACAATATGGTTATAAAAATAACTAATCAAAAATTAGTTATAGTAATATGGTAACGGACTTGTAGAAAGGTGAATAAACTAATAAGTTACTAACTGTAAATCAGATAAGTTAAGGAAAAAGTATTTATATTTCAAATTTAATTTTTATAAAATACATACTTCATACATACATATGTATTATCGTCATATAATTTCATTAAAGCCCTAAATTACATATAAAAAATTTTGAAGAGAAACCAAAAAGTTAACAAAACTTATTGAAGTTTTTCACTACTACAATTAAAAATAACATTCTTAATTAAACAAAACTTCAAAAAGTTTTGTTAATTTTTAATATTATCGACTTTTGTGGCTTCTCTAAAATTAAATTTAATGTAACTTAGGGCTTTAATGACATCATATGACGGTATGACTTACATACATAAATATATGAGTGTTTGCGTAAATTCTAAAAGCAAAACCGAAGGTACATGTATATTTGTGGTATTTATTAAAATAAAAACCGGTTAATCGGTTTTTCTGAAAAATTTTCGTTATTGTAATATTTAATTTTTTATTTAGTGGGCGTACGTTAGGTTGCACAGGGCACCCCGAATAAACAAAAACAGAGGAGGGCTTACTTTGGTGCTCCGACGTGGTCCCTTTGTGATCCCTGTATAGGAAGATGATAAAGATAGAAGTGAAAGGAAATATAAGGGAAAGAAAATAAGAAGGCTTAAGAAAATTATATTTTTTTTTTTATGGAAATCAAGTTTAGAAAAATTTTATAAATAAAAAAATCATTTTTACGATGAATTTTGTATTAAAAAAAAAACAAGGAAATACAAAAATAAAGTTAAATTGTATTGAAATTTGATTTAGAATTATGTTTAGTAAAATAAAAAAAATTTGTTAAACTAGTACATTGTGTATGCCGGCTAAAATAAAAAATATATATATTTTTTTATCATAAATATCGTATATACAAGAAATACTGACATTTCACTTCCGCCAATTTGATCCACTTATTGGCTAAATGAGAAAATCAAATAAAAGAAATTACATTAAGAATAGACATTAAAGCGTAAACTAAGTTTCCAGCCACCACTTTAATATTGTTGAAAAAGAAAACTTTTTCCAAATGCCAGAAAAACTTGATTTTGAAACTCTGATTATAAAATTGAATTGCCATATTCAGTTAATGAATGGTGTATTTGCTTTTAGTAAAGTTTTTTTTTTCTTTTGTTAAAGGCGCAAATATTTATGTAAATTTTTAAAATATTCATTTTTTTTATTTCGTTGTTAATTTATAACTTTCATATAACATTTCCAAAAAACGTAGCAAATGTATGTATTTACTTTTATTTAATAGTAACCAATTTTTAAATCGCATAAATTTATATATTTGTGACAAAAACAAACGTTTCAGGGCCATTGTTACAACTAAGCAATAACTAAATAAGTAAACTTTTAAGTCAATCAAAATTAGATGTGTTAACGAGTTATTAATTAATTAATTTATCTATTTTTGAGAATCTGAAACCTGTATGTTTTACATTTTAATTAGTAAATTCACAAAAATTATTTTCGACTTTTGTTTCTATCATAAACATATTTTTTTCGCTGTTTTTTTTAACATTCTACATTTCCCTATATATGTATATGTGCTATTCCATTTAAAAGCTTACTCTCGTCACAGCACTTCACAAAATTTCAATTTGCTTGTACACACCATAGGCGGTTTAAATAATTTATATAGTTTCATGTAAATCATAAGTACTTCATTTCGTTCTTAGTAAAATATAAAAAAAAATTTAAATCTTATTAAATTAAACAAAAATTTAATAAAATTAGTTGATGGAATTTGACTTTATTGTGGAATTGCCTATATATTTTTATACAAATGTGTCTGCAAATAACCATATTTGTTTAATCTTGTTTAAATCTTAAATTTTGGGGAGAATGACGTCTTAGCTTATCAAAATTCATGTTAGTGTGCTCATGTGTTAAATTATATTTGCTTTGAAATAATACTATAACAAAAACAAACTGTTTTTTAGTTAAAATTATACTTGATAACCAGACTATGAAGTACTAAATACATATAAATTTTAATAATTAAAAATTTAACTTAAAACATGTTGGTTGTGTGGGTTGTTAACGCTAGAGATGTGTGTATGAGGGGGGTTGTTTTGTTTCTATAAATTAATTTATGTAATCTCACTTTTTAAAAAGAAAAATGTATTTTATTTATTTGGTGTTGTAATTTTTAGGATTTCTAAATAAAAAAGTTGTAGTAGCTTTACACAACGATTCAAATAAATTGCAGGTTTAACTGGTCATCAATTACAAATACAAGTTTCCGTTTTTTAATCTTTTAAGTGTTTAGATTTGTATGTTTGAATCAGTAAACCATTTTTTTGTGCATTATCCATAAGTTTTCAATTGGTGGAGTTACTTTTTAATAGCAATAATAGCGGAATTCACGATTTGAAGAATATTTTACTTAATATAAATACATATTAAAAAGTAACTTCACTAATTGAAAACTTATGGATAATGCACAAAAAAATGGTTTACTGATTCAAACATACAAATCTAAACACTTAAAAGATATTATGTATATGTATTTATCGAAAATTTCAACTAAAAAGCGTGATATCCATATCTTTTCTAGTATATAAGCTTGTTTTTAGCACTTAAAACGTAAACAAGTTTTATCTCGAACTATAACTTAGCACCATTTAGGGACAGCTGTTTTCACACTTGTCTACACACTTACATAATTGTAAAATATATTTACAAAAGGTTTTCATGTTGTTGTTCTGAAGTGATGTAGAAAATAGTAGGATAGTAGATTTTTTGTTGTGTGTAAAAATTTTTTATATTTATTTTATTTTTACATTTCTACACTCGATGATAGGGACTTTACACGTGAAAGAAGTGAATTCTGTACAAGCCACATAATTTTTTTAAAAATACTCCCACTTTTTTAAACGATTAACAAGAGTTGTTACCAGTTATTCGACTGAATATTTGTTATCGAAATATTCACAACCTAGCAAAATTGCAGTGATTCTCTTCGCAGTGCATCTGTAATATCTTTAAAGAAAGCGGTTGGCATATTTTAGGTGTTAAAGAAGTAAGTCACTTTTCAGCATATATGACTTAGAAAGTCACTGCCTTTTCTTCCCTACTCTTTTAGCACCGCAATTACACATACATAACCTGTACGATGTTAATAAAAATGTCAGCGAGTATTGCATTTTATAGCTTCTTAGATGCGCATTTTTTTAACTTAAAAGTTTTCAAAAGAGAACACTTTCCTTCAATTCTTTGTTTTTTCTTCAGCAGCACTTCTAGGCTGTAATGATTATTCTACTAGTTTTTCCTCATTCTTTTTTATTTCTATATAATCTGTTACTTTTGAAGGTGGTATAAGTAAACTTCGAAAATTTTTTTGTAGTTTACATATTTATTTCTGATGATTTAGCGAAATATTGATTAAAAAAAAATTGTTAAAAAGACCCGAGGCTAAAGAAAAATTTTATAAAAAATAATTATAAATAATATTTTTAAATAATATACAATACAAGGATGAGTTGGATTTAATACTCATTATCATAGGCTGCACAGTTTCTCTATATGCATACATACATATGTAGCTTACAATAGTTCATTTTGTAAGTTTGTTGTTGTTTTCTTTTTATTAATAGAAACTAATTTTTAAAAAAAATTTAATCATAATTAAAGTTTTATTTGAAACAAATAACTTTGTTATTATTACATGATACATTAAAGGGATTTTGTTTTATTTTATAAATAATTAAATAAAATACTATTATCATATTTTACAATTAATTTTTATCTCAGCATTGATTGACATTGAAAAAAATCCATTAATTTATGTATGTTCTTTTTTTCTTTTGTTTTTTTTTATGTTTGATAAATTATGTAATTTAATTCCATAAAATTGTTAGACTTAAATGTAATTATAATTTCTTTAAGAATAAAATATGTACGTAGTATGTATATATATTAATGTGTTTTGTATATAATAAAAATATGAATAATTTATTTTTTATATTTAAAAAATTGTAAGCAAACATTTAAATATTAAAAAAAGAATTTTATTTTTGTTTTTGTTTCTTTTCTTATTTTATGTGTTTTTTCTTATTTATTAAGGTATTTTTAAATGTTGTTGCTGTTGTTTATATAACTAAAAATGGTACAGAAAGTATCATATAAATATTTTTTATTTTTTATTTATATTTTACAAAATATTAATTTTATTATATTTTACAAACATTTTTATTTTAATTTTTAGAGGACATAAAGCTTATTAAGTTTCGTTTTAATGTTTCATTTTTAGGTTTTTCTTCTTTTTTTTAGATTAATTTTAAAATGGAGTAGAGAATAAAGATTTTCTTTGAAAAGAATTCAACAGGTTTGTATTTCTTGTTTATACATTTTCTTTAATATTGTTCGTTTGAAATAAGAAAATCGACTTTAAAATAGATATACATACTAAATAATTATTTACTAAACATATACACATTCATATATTCATGTACTATGTACATAATAAAAACATAATTAACAATTTTGTATAGCTTTAGTAGTAGTAGTAATAATAGATAAGTTTAACAATAGGAAGTAGAGTAGTACATAGATAGTTACTGTTATTTTTTATCGAACAAAAATATATAACATGAAATTTTGGAAGTTAATTTTTTTTTATAACTTTATGGTTCATTTACAAATACATACATATGTAAGCTATAAACAAATTTAAATTCGCCATCTTTAATAGATATTTTGTTTACGGTTTATTTAAAACTAAATAATGAATGCTAAAAATAGAAGTTCTAAACAACTGTGGTGCTAACGTCTACAGCACGTTTTATCTCAGATCTACAAGTTAGCACCATTTAGTGACAGCTGTTTTCATACTTGTCTACACACTTACGCAATTGTAAAACGTATTCACATTGGGTTTTCATATTGTAGTTCTGATGTGTTGTAGAAAATAGTAGGATAGTACATTTTGTTGTTGTATGTAAAAAATTTTTTACATTTGTACACTTGATACTAGGGATTTTACACTGAAGCGTGAATGCCGCTTTTATTACTTATGAAAATATATGTTTAAAAAAAATTAAAATAAATATAAAAATTATAATGAGATTTATACAAATCAAGAATATATTAAATTAAATTAAAAATAAATATAAAACTTAAAAAAAAGTTAAAACCAGAAAACAATGTTATCTTTTTAAAAACGATTTTAAATTCACAAAATTCTTATGAACAAAAGTCAGCTTTTAATAAAAGCCTATTTTTTTTGTGACTATGATTATGTCCCAATATGTAAAAAAAATTTAATTTAAATTATAAAAAATAAATAGAAAGAAATGCTAAAATATAATTACAAGAAAAAAAATTTTTTTTTACAAACAAAATATCTATCAAATACATATATTTGTGTATGTAAATATGGATGTCTGTATGTATGATATCATGTATTTACATATGTATGGGCTCGTACTAGTTCATATGTATGTATGTTAAGAAAGTTATATAAAGTTTAACATAAAATTAATTTAATTGTGCCATTCAAGAATTTATTTTACTTATTCGACTATGTTTTGCTGTTGTTTTTAACTGCATGTTGATTCAGGTTTTTTGTTTTGAATAACTTATTTGGGTTAAACTATGTTCCACTACATTTAATGTACACGTGCGTTCAAATGTATGTACATACATGTTTCTGTTTTTTTTTTTCAACAAGTTTACTTTTAATGGATATTATTTATTAATAATTTTACTTCGTATCTTTGCGTTCATGATGATAATGTGATGATAAATTTGTATATTTTCGTTTTTGTCACAGGTCCAAGACACTTTTGGATTAAAAGGGAAAGTGAAAGGTGAAAGGGACAATCAATGTTATCTCTGGTACTCATTGTTTTCATTATTATTATGAATATTTTTTGTTTTTTTTTGTTTTTTTTTTTTTTGATTGAGTTTACTTGTTTTAATGTAGTTACGTACATACTTGCTTTATAAATTGTACATAAATAATTCCCTATAATTCAATTTATTGCACATATTGATTTTAGATTAATAATTCGGTATTTTATGTAAATATAAATTATATTTTCTATTGTAGTTGTTTTTGTGTTTTTGTACCAAATACGTTTTAATTAAGTAAGTTTAAAACTCGTAAAGAACCTGTTCTTTGATTTACATTTTAATAATACAAATTTTTAATTTGCAATTTTTTTTTTTTTAGAATTTTTAATGAAAGAATCATTTATAATTTTTTGTTGTTGTCGGTTTTCAAGCATTTGAAGGTACAGTATGTGCTTTTGATTTTAAAATTCATTAAAATTTCAGTAATAAAAAAAAGAAATAACATAAAATAGGCGGGGATGAAAGGGAAAGGGAGTCCTTTTGTTTATAACAGATTTTTTTCTTATGTTTTTAATAGCAGAAACCACTAAACTTAATTTTTTCATTGGACAGCTGGTAGTCCTTTTTCTATATAATTTTATTTAAAAAAATCGTGGCAGCAAAGAAATAAAATTTTTATTTTATAAACAAATCTTTCAATAAGGTAGTTAGATTTTGAGTATGAAAACTTGAAATATTTCTTTGAAGTGTTTGTATTTTGTTTATTTTCAAATGCTTGGCAGAAAAGGAGCAGGAGACTGTTTTAGAAGAAATTGTATTATCTCAGTTCTTTGGTGCTTGATTTTTTTTATTATTAGTTAGAAGTATATGCGGCGATGGGTTTTTAAAAAAAAAAATTTCGTACCTCATCGTCTTCATCATCGTGAACCTCATCGTGGAGATGATTTTGTAAGCTGCTTAAGATATCGTCTCTGGTAACATGGTTGTCGCTTGTTTCCTCACCACAAACGCTGTTGCTAGTGCTGCCAACGGTGGCATCGTTTTGTAATTTATTTACATGATGAAGTTGTGTTGTTTGGGGGAGTGGATTGCCTAAAACTTCGGTCACATCGACAAGCGGACCTAACGGATCGAATGAGTCCTCTAAGAGGATACCACTCTCAATAGCTGCAACAGCTTCCTCGTAGTATCAGTTAAGATCTCTGCGAAAACTATCTTCTATTAAGGGGTCGGCAATCATGATAGGATTTTGATCGGATAACATCTGTAAGCCAGGCCCGTCTATTGTACCCAAATCCAGATCGAGACTATCGAAGATATCCCGTGACGAGGAGTAATCAGAAAATATTATTTGTGGTATATTTGTAGCTGTTGTTGCCGTGTGCGTTTGATTCTGCTGCTGCTGCTGCTGATTGTGATGATTGTTGTGTGACGTTTGATTATGATGCAATTGGTTTACCGTTTGATTATTTATATGATTATGTTGAAGCCGCTGCTGTTGCTGTTGTATTATATGAGCGGAGGGAGATGGACTTGTTGCCAACATTGTAAGACCCGGTGACGACACTGACAGCGGTGAAGGCGAATGATGCGGCGAATGGACAGGCGAATGGTGGGGTGATGTTTGCACAGAGAGCGAAAGCTGATGATGTGAAGGCGAATGTGCTGACATTGGTATTGGTAAGGGCGAGGAAGGCGATGGCACACAGTGTGATAGAGGAGAAGATATTGGTGATGAATTGGCCGGTAATATGTCCTGCTGTCTCTCATTATTATTCATCAGTCCAGTACTGTGACTCCTGCAAAGATTGGAAGTCCCATTAGTATTCACAGTACTACTTGCGGTACTTGTGGTCAAATTGTTATTTAAAAGTTGTTGCTGATGATGTTGAAATTGTTGAGAGTTGTTACGTTGCTGTTGCTGATGCGGTAAGTTGTTATTATTATTGCAGTTAGCTGTGGTGTTTGTTGAGTTGGTTCTTGAGGTATTAGAGGAGGTAGCTGACGATGGTGTTGTTAAATCTCCAAATTGTATTATTTTGCTGTTAAAGGTGTTATGTTGTTGGTTGTCCATTCCCAAATCATCGAATTCCAAGGTATCGTAATTGTTTTGGGGGGACTGACTATTATCGCCCAAATGAAATTGTTCAAAATGATTATGAAAAGCAGGATTTAACGCATTGTAGCCAGTATTCGATTCTAGATTACCAAAAGAGTTTTGTAAGCTTTGTGTTGGGATTTGGGCTGGTTGGTTTTGATTACTATTTCCTCCACTAGAGGATATATTTAGATTACTTGAACAATTCCTTATGGGACTAGGCGGGGCACTCGTATGTATTTCATTGGCAGGGCCCGAAGTTAAGAGGCCGGGGGAAGATCCAGGACTAGGTGGATTTAGTGGTTGTCGATAATCCGTTAGATTACTCGTTGAACTGGCTGCACCCAGTGTTGGCAATGTGTTAAAGGCAGCGGCTGAATTTTGTTGTGCTAGTGTTTGTTGTACATTCACAGGTGACTGTACAGACAAGTTGGTAAAGGACAAATGCGGTGACGTTTGGACATTAGCTGAAGGAGTATTTGTGGCAGACGTTGGAGAATTTTGTTGTTGATGATATGGAGAAGGTGGGCCACCACCGCCAGCCGTGGTGGGTGGACTAAACGGGCTAGGTGTCTGATCTCGATCATGGCATCCATTGTTGTGATGTGGCGACAAAATGGGAGATAGTGTCTGTTGCTGCTGCGTAGCAGTCTGAGAGTTGTTAGTAGTTGTATTTGTGGATGAATAATGTACAGAAGTCAAGTCGGGCAATGAACCAGTGTTGTTAAAAGACAGCTGCTGTTCGTGCAGAGACTTGAACATGATATTTGAGTTATTATATTTGGCATTGGTGTACAGCTGTTGTTGTTGCTGATGTAAATGTTGTTGTTGCTGCTGCATGGCCTGATGATGGTTTTGTAAATGATGTTGAAGTTGTTGCTGCTGTTGTTGTTGTTGTTGTTGTTGTGCATGTTGTTGCTGTTGTATCTGTAAACGTTGATGCTGTAACTGCTGCTGCTGCTGTTGATGGAGCTGTTGTTGATGCTGTTGTTGTTGCTGTTGTTGCTGCAGTAACGTATTTTTCCTTCTTTGTGCTTGTGGACTATAACTGCACACAATATTAGGGGATTGAGATCTTTGGCTGTGATGATTATGCTGATAATTCGCTTGCAGGGAATTCAAATCACCAATTATGCTTGGTACTGGACTTGAGTTACCAAAATTTCCATCTGCTAAATTATTAAGTGTTTGATGTAAAGCTGAGTCGGAATTTGAACGTCGCCAACTGCTATCCATAGGTGGACTTAAATAACTATTTTGTGTTTGATGAGTAACGCCGCTTAGCATTAGACCACTGGCTGAACTGCCATACGGGGATCGATCCTGTTTACGTTCGGATGGTCTTCTCATAGGGCCTACACCAACACTACGTCCACGCGATTCCCGATATGCTGTAGGAGACTCTGACGAAATATTCACAATTCCAATGCCTACTCTAGTTCCACCTCCGCCGCCTATACTTAGACTACCACCACCTGCATTGGCATCTGGAGAAGCACCACCTCCGCTGGCTCCACTACTTGTACCGCTGCCACCACTACCGCCACTTAGACTAGCATTTCTATGCAAACCATTACCTTCGTTAAGATCTGTGTTCCCCAAAGCATTTTCCACAACTCTAGTTGCTTTAACTTCGTTCATAATTTTCTCAAACTCTGCTGTTCCCTCAGCTTGTTTTTGTTTTTGTAGTGCAATTTTTTCGCTAAATTTACGTGGATTCGCCATTATATTTTAGTTTTTTGTATAAATATTTTTTGGATGTGCGGTCTTTTTTTCTTGTTTACTTCAACCCACTCTCTCACACCCTGTTTATCTTTGAAATTATCTCTAAATATGACTTTTGCAACTGACTGTTTTTGATTTGATTCTTTTTCTCCTCGCTTTTCTATTTTTATTTCGTTTTGTGCTGCTGTTGATGTTGCTGCCACTCCAACAGCCAGATTGTCTACAATATTCTGTTACGTAGCGTACACGCCGTACATGCGTATTAAATGTACAAATATACTGGGAGGGGAAAAATAATTATTTAGTTTGTTAGAATTATAACAAGACAAAACAAAATAGCGTTTATTATTTGCTATGTATGTGTGCAATGAGTGGATGAGTTAATGAAGTTTATTGTAATAACAACACCAGCCAATTTGTTTTTATTTGGAAAAGGGTGCTATGTCGCAGAACATTAGCACAATGACCGCAAATTATTGAACAACAGTTTTGTTAATCATAACTAGTTGATAGATATTAGACGCAATGCAAATATGTACCTATATATCTATACAATGTTTGTCTGCCTGGATGTGCGTTTGTATGTATTCTTCAATGCAGATAGAGGAATAAAGAAGATACAAACAAATTTCTTGCTATTGGAATATTGATGTTAAACTATGTGTGTTTTGTTTATTTTATTGTACCTACAGACATAAGTACAACGAAATTAAGTTATTACTACGATTTTTTTAAAAGTTTAATTTTTAAACTTTATTGCAATAGTACTCTGTTTACTTTAATGAAAGGGTAAAATGCCTTTCATAAGAATCAAGAGACTAGGTTACCCTACTATCACCAATGTGCACTTCATATACCTTCTGCAAGTAGCGCTCCAATTGGCAATTGAAAATGGATATTAATTTTTTTCAGTTGTAGATAACGAAATAATAAATAAAAATTTATGTAATTGTCATAAATGCCAACCCAAGGGTAAATGCTTCGGCTATTTTTGTATTTTAATTCATAAGCAAACTTGCTTTTATCCAGTTTTTATTGTATTATCATAGTAAGCCAGTTTCTTATCAAATGTTCAAGAAATAATTTTTTTTTATTGATAAACGTGTTTGACGAATTGGTATAAATGTCATTAGCATACAAATCTGTTTTAGCTAAAACATTGTTATATATTTAGTTTTAAATGTCAAAAGAATTCGACATACACATACATATCTATATATGCATTTATATAACAACTGGAAGAGACATACATATCTATGTACACAAATTTAGTCACAAAAATATATATCACACACAGCCCTTTAAGAAATTATATGCTTTAATGTCACGTTAAAAAGAAATTCTATTGTAATACAGAAAGTATTTAGAGATGCATAAATAATTGAATAATAAATCCTTCAAAATGTGTGATAAAAATAGTAATGAAGGTACCTAGCATCCAAAACAGCAGGACTGTAATTGTTACGATTTGGTTAAAATTTAATAGGAAAAGAGTATAAAAAAGAAACGGACACAATTGACAGAGGTGTACGTGGCGGCAAGAGAATATGAATTCGAAACGTTAGTTTGTAAGATTAATAATAATTTCATCACAAATAAGTAAATAAATATGTACATACACATAACTAGGACCAAAGACTATAAAACATATGTTTTATAGCATTTGCTATTTTAATTTGAAAATACACAGCTGATCAAAATATTAAAAATTTGTTAAATTGATTTGCTTATTATTTTTTTAAGATATTATGTTTTAAAAAATAAAATAAACAAATTACATTGTGTAGTGTTATTTCTCTGCTTCTTTTTCTTACTACGAGTATATATATATATGCACGTAGTTCGTTTGAAAAATGGATTATAGCCGTCGAAATAATTTTTCATTGCATTATTGTAGTGCTAGCAAGACAATTAGTTTTTTCTTTCTAAGCTACAAAATGATAAGCTTGTACAAAAAATTGTATATTCCTTGCTTCAATATTATTAAAAATGCAAAACTATATAAAAAAATTTAATATATTTTTCTTGTACAATTTTTTATTCAGACGGCTAATACAGCAAATTATTATACGGCGACAAATATTTCCACAAAGCGTAGAAATTTAAAACATATGACAGTACATGAGAATAGAGCATGCTCTAATTGAAATTTCGTTAGAAGTTTTGCTCATGTTTTTTACAGAAGCAATGTTGTAGAGTGCACACACGAAATGTTTTTGTTTCACAGTGTAAAAAACATGTCGTCTATTAGTACCTTTAAAGCAACTCTATAAAGCAGCATGGCAAAAAGCCATTTAGGTTCTTAGATCTTTCGGTATTAATTGTAGGTATAGCATATACAGCGATTTTACATATAGATGTTTTAAAATAAAGAAAGCATGTAAAAAAAAATATATGTAGGTATGCATGCAAGTTTGTATTTACCCAGATACTTTATTTTTAAAGTAAATAAGTTTGCCTATTAATCTGACTTTTTACAATACCAAAAAAGTTATCTACCTATTTATCATTTTTACTTACATATTTGTTATAATATGCAATACATACGTAGGTAGGTATAAGAAACCAATAAATAACTTACCAAAAATGTTTAATTCAACAATAAAATTGAGAAAAACTATGACGGCAAAAATTCACTGCAGATTTACTTAATAGACGGCAGGCAGGTGTGAGTGGCACTTTTTTTTCTTAATTTTGATTTTTGTTACACGTTTCACTTTAATTTTTAAGGTATTTTTAACTTGTTTTTGTTTTAATTTATATTAAAAAGTCAAGCTGTTTAAGTCAGAAGTACGTTTTATAATTTTTATAAACAAATAAGTAGGTATATAATTTAAAATTAATCTAAAATTCGCGCTTTTTACAACTTGTGTATTATATATAGAAAATTAGCAACAACAATAACAAATACTATGTACAAGTAGGGATCAAAGTTTTGAAACGCAAAAGAACTACACATGGAAAAAAGCAAAATAAATATAAAAAACATACCACAACAATAAGCGCGCAAAGCAATCGAGAGAGGAAATGAGCGACCAAAAGAGTAATAAAAGGGGGACAATATAAAAAATTTATAAATTTCCGTAAGTAGAACGAAAGAAAAAATACTATGTGTATTGTATTTATATACACACATTACTATACATACGAGAGCACCAGGTATGGAAAATTATAGCCACCTAAAATTCAAATGGTTCAGAAACTAGTGTAAAATTTCTAAACAGGTTAATAAAATATAAATATGGGAACTAAATTACTTATAAATTAAAAACTATGTAGGTAGGTATGTATTGCGAAATAATTGTAGATTTTTAAGAGGTACGTATAAAGCATATATTATATTTAGAAAAATGAAATCATATTTTTTAATTTTTAAAAGTAAAAAATTTGCTTTTCTATTGTTGCAAGGACTAGCAAACAAAAATAAATATTCCGCCAGGTTCTTCTGTCGAACTAAGATTTCGAAAACTTTGTGGCATTTTAAATTATCTTTACAACAAATTTTTCTAATTAAAATGAGGCTTATGATAAATTTTTTCTTAAAAACCGGTATACCTACGTATAGGTACATATAAATTTGAATTAAATAGTTGCTTATGGTAACATTAAAAGAGTAACAACTATTTGTTTTATTTTAATTTGATTACCTATCCACATAAGTATGCCTTGTCGATGTCACTTATAACTAATGAAAGATATCATAGTACTGATTTTTTCCATCCCTGGTACTTAAGCATGCACATATCTATGTAATAATAAAGTTCGCGAGTGTTAAAAAAATATGATAAAAATATTTAAACAAACTTACAAAATCTAAGTAGGTATAAGAAATTAATGTAATATTTAACAGAAAATAAGATTGAATTTAAAATCGTTTAAAACTGGACTAGACAACATTAATGAGGACACAAATAAGAATTAAAGCTTGATTTAATAAAAGGGCGTATAAATCTGCGTACAAGATTTTGTTACTAAAGTTAGATATGTAGGTATAAAATAAGAAAACAATATTGTTACGAAAAATCATTTCTTTAAACCACTGTGTTATTATTCCTAAGAAATTGTATGTAAATATAGCAATTTAGTATTTAAGTTAACGCGAACACACTAAATCACCTTCAGGCTTTATTTTTTGGTGAAATAGAGCCAACTTAACATTCTATAAATATTGTAGAAGTTTGCAATTTTTCATATGATACCTTGTTTTGTTACTTCTGTTGTGCATGTGGCAATACGAGTGCAAGAACAGGAATAAATAAAACCAATAGACAGTCTAAAGAAAGTGAAAGAAGTTTACGACCATGAATTGAAAAATAAAGTGTTTCTGAAGTGATGAGTATCTGAGTTGAATATCTCTATATCAGATACCTATACACATACATGCAGACTATCTGCCACCAACTGGTTGTATCCCAGAAAATAGGAATTACCTCGTGCGGCACCTGCAAAATATTTTTTTTAACTTAAATAGTTTGCACGTTTGTAGATAGCTATTGATGGGTACCGGTCATAATAGAAAAACATACAATGTAAAAAACTAACATACGTACATACTCATTTGTACAAAAAAGGATTGTTTTAATGAAAATGAAATTATTTCTTCCTATAATTAAAAAAAAATATCTAACCTTTACGTTTGCTGAAATTTTTAGAACGTACATTGTATGTGTATTGTGTTATACAATTTTTTGAACAAAATTTTATAGATACTTTTCATGGGTAAATAAAAAATTAATAAAAATATCTTTTATTTTCTTTTTATTGACAACACTGCCTTATCATCAATTTTGTTTTTATATTATTCTTATAAAACGACAACCAAATGCAACCGATTGTTGAAATTCTCCGCATTATTATTATGTGCGGAGATTTTACACAATTTTCTAGTGCCAGCGCAGCACAAAATACAGTGCTCCTGTGACCTCTTTTTTATTTTACTTTCGATGCTTGTTTTGCTACATTTTTTCGATTTTATTTATGTACTTACATATATACTATATAGGTATTTATATGTATTTTCTGAATTGTAGGTCGGCTATTTAATGTTTTGATAAATAATACAAATGCAAAATAATTAAATTACATTTTTTAACACATTACTTCTTAATAATGTAGGGTACATACATATATAATATATAAATAATAAGCATTTACTAATAATGCGTATAAGAATCTTTTTAACTCTATTTGTCAACTGTTGAGGGTAAATTCTTATTCGGAGAATGAATTTTTTTATATTCTGTACTTTTTTCTTTTGGTTTTCATTTTCAAATTTATTTATTGTTGTTGTTATTGCTGCTGCGCTGTAAATGCTTCTTCTTTACATTTAATTGCATTTCTCATTTATTATTATTGTGCACACACAACATTCCTTAACTTGCACATTTCAATGTACACACAACCATATACTTACATATATGTAAGTATGTACACTGTCTTATATCAACATTTACAAAAAAATTACACTCACTAGCTCAATCTGCCTGTTATAAAAAGTCTAATAGAAAGTTTATATTATTTTATAGATACCATTTTATACACTTTATTTAAGAACTGCATCTTCAGCTTCTATTTTTTTAAAATAATTTATTTTTTTGCATTTATTATCTTTCTTACTCTTACGTCTTCATTTTCTTTTTACATTTTTTTGTCTATTTGCCCCAAAAAATCTGCTAGCCTGTTTCGTTCTTTTTTCTACTTGGTAAATTTTTTCATTACTTTTTTGGGGTCTTTTTTTCTAGCGCTACACACAAATTCGCTTTTTTATTTTAAAAATTTATTTCAATATTATTAATTGCATTTGTTTTTTATTTGCACTATGATTATTTTTTAATATTATTATACACAATCAATCCATTAGGTGATTTTTTGCGAAATATATATTTTCTTCATTCTCTCCAGAAAAATACTGTTCAGCAGAACACGAACTGTCACTCGTATGTCAAATTCGAGAGCAGTGATGGAAAACGTGCTGCACTTGTGCCATTTTTGTACCTTTTTTTCTTCCCTATTTTTTGTGGCATAATACATAAGATTAAATATTTTTAAAATATATTAATTTGTTACTCTTTTAATTCATAGTCCATAAAAAAATAAATAATAATTTAATTTTAAATATATAATTGATTGTCTTAATATCGGCGAATTGTTTTGTTTTTGCTCCACACCAATCAAATTCAAAATTGTATTCTCATCACTGCTGCATACAAAAATGATGTCAGTCTGTGAGAAAAGCTGCCAGATGACATAGCCTTGTGGTTAGTTTATTTTATAAATAATAATTTAAAATAACGGATATAACGAAATAATGACTTACAGTTTATCTGGCAGAATATATTTTTGCTTTTAGTGTGAGAGAAAGAAATGTATACAATAAAATAACGATTTTGTTTTGTTTGTTTATTATTTAAGTTTTATATAATTTTTACCTATAAATTCTTCCCTCTTTCATGTTGTGTGCCCATCACTTTCAACTACAGCAACAAAGTTACCAGATGTTAACTCATATAGTAAATAAAAAAAATAATTTGGCAGCTGTATATTTTAAAATGACCTTGAACATTTTTAATAACGGAAAAAGTGGCTAGTAACACAGTTTCACTTTTATTTAAACGTTATTTTAACCAAGTTATTAAAAATTTTGCATAAAGAAAAAAGATATTCAAAGTAATGTAAAACGAATTGCTGCAATAAAATTATATTTTTGTTATTGCAGTGTTTACTATTATTTTTTTTTATTGCGTATCTTTCCTCCACATCCTAATTTTGATTTTAAATTTATTACTTTACATAAGTTTAAATTATATATAATAGCTTCTATAGATAATACTTTTTATGCAATTTAATAAAATAAAATTTTTTTATGTATTTATTATTCTTTGTTAAATAGAAATTTGTAACCGCCTATAGCTTATACTAGCTAGGCGATGGTTTTGAATAAAATAAAAATAGAACCTAATCAGGTGTTTGTTTGGTTTTTTTATTATCCCAAGTGTTTGTCAATTAATAAATAACAGAAATAAATTTAAACAGTTTTTTATAGTTGGATTAAAACAGTTTGTGCTGAATTCACCTTAAAGTGTTACTTGTTTGTCCTTAACACTCAAATATATATATTTTTAGCAGACTTAATTGGGATAGGCTTATAAAGTCAAAATTAATTATTATTCTATATTTTTAAGTACAGAGGTTTAATGTTAAATAGTGCACTACGTGTAAGTGTTTCTAAATTATTTTCATCAGTAAAAAAAAAAAGAAAATACTCATACGCACATGCCACATTCATCATATGGAATAATTTAGAATTTTTTTTACATTAAAAATTTTTTAAAGAAAATGTCCCAGAATAAGTTCATTAGAATTTAAAAATGATAGCAATTTTCAACTTTAGTTGCTTGACGGTAACATCTATATTAGTTAAGGCTACTTATACATAAAGCTACTGTAAGGACGACTTCAATAGCTTTAAATGATTAACATTTTTATAGACATTTTATGTATTTGAGCTAAGTAGCATTTCCCATAATTAATTTTTCATATGGAATAATTTAGAATTTTTTTTACATTAAAAATTTTTTAAAGAAAATGTCCCAGAATAAGTTCATTAGAATTTAAAAATGATAGCAATTTTCAACTTTAGTTGCTTGACGGTAACATCTATATTAGTTAAGGCTACTTATACATAAAGCTACTGTAAGGACGACTTCAATAGCTTTAAATGATTAACATTTTTATAGACATTTTATGTATTTGAGCTAAGTAGCATTTCCCATAATTAATTTTTGCATTAATTTTTATAAATGTAAATTTGACCCAAATAGTTGGATTTTATATAACAAATCCATTGCCATGTATATTTAAGTGGTTTTTGTTTTGTTTTAATATGCTACTAAACCAACTTAAACATATAAAAATTTAGATGCTCCGTTCTTTATTTCAGATGCGAACGAAGGCATCATTGGAATTTTTATATACTTAAACTATACTTCGCAGTGTGTATAGAATTTTCTAAGCTTTTGTCTTTCTTTGTTCCATATTTTTTTTTATAGCAATCAAGCAATCAAATAATATTGCTGCTGCTTGCCATTGAGATGTATTGTTGTTAAACATAACGAGTATGAATATTATTATATGTTAGTTGATTTCTTTTAAGCATTTTATTAACAGTTTTTCTTTTTGTTTTATTCCCTGAGGCCAATTTAATTAAACAAGTATTTATTCATAACTACTTAAGTATTGACACGAATTAAATTTTTAAAGAAATATTTTTAATTAAAAAAAGAAAAACATATATATTTAAATTTTATTACTACAACATGTGTATGTGTTTTGTGCATATAAAAATTGCATAAATAAAATAAATGTATTTCAATATAAGTAGTTTCAGTAAGAATTCATTTCCTTTGGCCATTAAATAAAATGATAATGATGCAGGCAGCACTTGACTTGAAATAAAAAAAAAAAAATATTTTTAATAAAATACAAAAAAAAAAAAAAAAACCTAGCTAAAAAATGTGCCTAAACCTAAATAAAATTGTGAGTGAATTTAAATTTTTTTTCTTAAAATGAAACGAATGAATCAAAAAGAAAATTACGACGTTAATATTGAAAAATAAAATCTTTCATAAGTAACTAAATACACTTAAAGTGTTTAAGAAAAAAAAAAAAAATCTTTTAAAAAATTAAGTACAAAAAGACCATTTCCACTTACTCTAAAGACATAAGTGCTCCCAAGAAAGTGTTAAAAAAAACTCTATAAATTTTAATGAATGTAAAAACGTGTAAAAGCTGCAATAAAATAAAAAACTAGCAAAAAAAATCATTATTTTGTAAAAAAATCTTTATTTCTATGACACTCATCCTAACTAAACGGTCATTTAAAAGATCTGTCTGCATGATAATAAAAAAGTAAAATTCGTTTTAAATCTTTTTTTACTATGATTTGATTGTGTTTATTTTAGTTCTCCTTAATCTTTTTGTATTTTTAGTGCTTTTGAAACGGAAATTTAATGTGTTAACTTTATTAAGGATAAAAAAAGAAAATCTTTATATATATTAGGATCTTAAATGAAAATAAAATACATTTACCCTCTTCTCCAAAAAAAATTAACGTAGATTTAAATTAAACATTATCGAAATATTTCATATAATTTTTTTATAAATTTTACTTCAATTCGTTTTGGATAAAAGGGTTAATGTTTTAAAATTAAAGTCGTGCTATGCAGCTTTACTATTTAAAAAAAAGGCAAACAATGACACGACAATGACATGACAATGACAATGACAATGACAATGACAATGACAATGACAATGACAATGACAATGACAATGACAATGACAAGGACATTAAATTAACGTGACAAAGGCTTAACGCAGCATGGTGTTGGTATGACATACATACGAGTATAAGACTTGAAATTGAAATGACATTGAAATTATATTGACGACAAATTGACATTGAAGGCATTGCGGGAAGCCTTTCATTTCTTTGTAACATAAAATAAATAAAAAATGTTTTTTTTAGCAGCCTGTTGTATGTAGCAAGTGATACATTATTCGTATAATGAGCCTGCAGTTGTTATTTAAAACAAAACTTATCATGTAAATGAAACTTTGACATTCATAAAATTGTTTTCAATTGTTGGTTGACATTAAAATCACTTGTGCCTGCATAAAATACTTCAAGAGCATGAGCTCGATCTGAATTACTTGTGTCACGAAACTAAAGTCTCTAACAGACTAAAATACATTTGTTTAAGTACGAGTATTTTTTAACCCAGTTACCTAAAAACAAAAAGTGAAAACAATAACAAAAATAAAACATAAAGCAGCTAACGAAACATGTATGTCTAATAATACACATGTCATAATGACATGACCGCAAATGAAGGAAGAAGACAAAGTTTACATAAATACATACGTTGTTTGTGCGTATACAGATGCTACGTGTTCTTTTTTATAAAAATTTGGACAGGGTAATTTTTTTCAAAAATTGCTTTGTTTTGAATTAAATGCAAAAGAAAAGCCATGTTAAATTTTAATAAAATTGTTGTAAAAACTTGCCAAAAATTATGCCCACAGGAACTATTTTTCAATTCTAAAATTAACAAAAGTGTGCACAGTTTGGGAATGAGTGAAACAAATCTCAAATCTAAACACTCACAAGAAGAAAAGGCATTTGCCGATGTTCAATTATTGTCAGCTTAATAATGTGTATATTTAAGAAATTCCCCTATTTTGTAGCTGCAATATTCGTCTGCATTTATAGCAAGCATGTTCAGCTAACTCTTAAATGATATCTAACACTACAAGGCATATGATTAATGTTGTTTTAAATTCTTTTTTTAATTAAAGTAAATAATTGCAATTTTGCTCTTTTTCTCATAAATACTAGCTATCCTTCTTCATTTTTCTTCTTATACAGGTATTGCAAAGGGACCACATCAGAGGACTCAAGTCAGCCCTCTTTCCTTAAAGTACTAATGCCTTTATTATGGTTCACAACTTAACTTAGTTGAGTTGTAATTGAAACAACTGCTATTGATGAATTGCAATTTTTGTATGTTTTTGCCAGCGGCACAGGTTGTAATATCAAAATTACAACTAAAGTAGAGTTGAGTTGTGAAGCATAACAGTGGCATTATTTATGAAATGATAGTTTTTCATTGTGAATATTTAAATTATATTTATTTATGCTGATTTTTTTGTCTTGTGTCTTCACTCAAATGTGCCTGTTACTTGCTTCTAAAATATTTTTAGTGGCATGTGTGTAGTCGCACTAGTCTAGTGCACACAATGTCATCTTTACTACCACTCATGTTTAATGATGCCTAAATAAAACTAAGCATTAATGCAAACAAAACTCTTTCTCTCTCTCTTTCTCTTTTGTTACAAGTATTGTATGGATTTTAAGTGTTTGTTTTTACTTAAAAACAAAAAATAGAAAAAAGTTTACAAAACAAAACCAGCATGTGAGCTTATTTATTTAAAGTTAAACACAAGTAGGGTATTGTAGGATACAAATGGAAAACCATTAGAATTGGAAAATCACCTGGTTACTGTGGCCAAAATAGACGACACCACTCTCAAGCTAAAAATTCACTCTGAGTCTAGTATTCATTAAGAATTGAAAGACTTCCTTGGGTGATTTGTCCGCCATGTCCGACGGTTGTAGAACACAATGAAACAGGGGCCAAATTACGGCATTCAATAGTGATCGAAATTTCAATTAAACTGAAATTGATATTTTAATCAATATTGAATGCCGTAATTTGGCTTCAGTTTTAGAAAAAAAATTTTTTTGAGACACCCATTTCGAGAACACAACCTTACGTCTTTTGTTGTAGAAAACTAG
This sequence comes from Thelaira solivaga, assembly GCA_947397855.1. NCBI lineage: Eukaryota > Metazoa > Arthropoda > Insecta > Diptera > Tachinidae > Thelaira > Thelaira solivaga. The sequence continues at coordinate 62,664,891 of OX377613.1, forward strand.
TATTTAATTTTGAAATTTAAATGGTTTTTCATGTCAGCTGTTTAATAAATTAAAACAGTTTTTCTCACTACCCTTTAGATTTGGGAGTCTATAGGTTAATTAATAAATTTTTTCTCAATAAAATTTTTAATTTTCTACTAAGCACTCAAAATTCTGTTAGTGGGGCCCAATTTAAGTTTATTTTTGCTTTACTAGCCAAACTCTCTAAGAGAATATTTAGATGTAATGTGAGTGAGAACTTCAAAACTGCTGGGTAGTGTAGAGATGAATTTTCATTATTATCCAACTCTCGGTTCAGTTACATTGCTGTGGTGGTATGATAAATGATGTTACGTTGATGACAATGACATCAAAATTGCTGCACAACATTAAAAAAAAAAGAAAAAAACAAACAAACACTGCAAGACACTTTTATTTCGGTAGCATTTTTCACAAGTACTACACAACAGGAAAAAATATTTTTTTTTTTCAAATACTCGTACTCGCACTCGTACTCGTGTATACTTGTAGCATCACTTGAAATTGTGTATATTCGAATAAATAAAAAAATAAATCCACTAAAATCTTTGGGGAAAATATATTTACGAGTTTGCAGCAGCGTAGAAAAGCACATAAATTGTCAAGTGTTGAAAAATGTGCTTAAGAGGCTGCAGTAAGTTGGATTTTACTTTGCTACTCCAACATTTTGTATTCATTCAAGGGGGTGGCGGGGCGATTTTATATTTTTAGTTTAACTTTCACTATGCGTTTTTCATGCAATTAATTTTTATTTTTTGAGAAAATGAAAAAAATATATAAAACAAAAATTTAAATTTAATTTCTTACACACAGAAAAAAAAAAAGAAAAAGCTTAAACCTCACTAAAAGATAAAAAAAACCTTAAAGCTAATATTTTGTGAGACAAATTACATACTTAGCTAAAAGCTCAGTTAATAAGCTTAAGCCTTACCTAAGTGCAACCTCTAATTATGTTAAAGCTTCATCCCTAATTAAGAGCTCTGGCTGTAAATTATCTTGTTTAATAAAAATAGAGTTAAAAACGCTGGAATAAAAAAAACTAGCCAAAATGTCATTACTGGTCAACAATAATATAACAAAAATGGTTTTGCAGCCAACTTCACTAAAAAATGTGCTGTCAAAATAAAATTTTCCAATTGCTCAGCCTTGTTTCATACATTTTGTATAGACATGAGAAATTTTGACAGACAAAAAACTTTTGCCACGCCAATTTAGGTGAGTTAAAGCTTAGTTTATGCTTGGGGCTTCGCAAGTGAGCTTTCACTGCTTCAAACGAGGCTTAAGCTATGCTTACATTCAACAAATTTTTGTCGAAATAGACATGATTACTATATCATCTACACATACTTTTTCGTTTATATATTTTGAAGAAATATTCGCTTAGATCAGCGGCGATCCACATAAAAAAAACAAATTGGCGGCCTCCTTATTAAATAAAATAATACCTACAAAGTAAAATATTTTTTTTTTCGTTCTACCCAAAACTGAACTAAAGGCATAAATACGTTGATTTCTTAAGAAGATCATGGGATGGAACACATACTATTTTAAAGGGCAGATCGTCTAGATTTGTACTATAACGTCCAAATATAATACTCAGAAGTTACTTTGGATTATTAAATTTTTTTTTTATTTTCTATATACCAAAGTGCTTTTGCTCTGAAGAATTTTTACATATTCCAGACGAACCATGTAAGATAACGGGATGGGACACATATCATTTTATAATGGAGGTGATCTAAATTTGTAATCTACCATTCAAATACTCAGAAGCAATTTTTAATTATTTAAAAATTTTTTTTTAAATTTCCTCATTTCCCCATTTTGTCAAGGCACTTGAAAATTATCAAACCCGAAATAGAATTTAATCTGTAAGTTCTCAGCTTTCTGGAAGTTTTTATTTTATGAAGCAAAGCTGAAATTGCTAAAATCTCTCAGAGCAACAGTACTGGGGTAGTAAGGAATTTCAAAATATTTTTTTAAAATGATACAAAGTAACTTTTGAGTATTCGAATGGTAGATAAGAAGTACCGCGAAGCTTCTTGGCTTGTCTGCAGAAAACACCTAGAGTCGAACCTGCGATCCCCAGATTGGTAGGTTAGTACGCTACCTACTAGTCTATGGTGTTACCCTACAGTCTAATTGCAGTTATTTAAATTATTTTAATGAATGAAATATTTAATTTAATGAATAAATATTATTTTATTTCTTTTCATTTTCATGTAATTTAAATTTATTCATTGAATTAATGAAATATTAGTCTTATGACAACAGTTCATTAATTTAATGAAATATTCTTAAATTTAATGAACGAATATGTTATTTTATTTCTTTTCATTGTAATGAAATATTAATTTAAATAATTGAAATGTATTCATTGAATTAATGAAATGTTAATTTAATGAAATATTCTTAAATTTAATGAATGAATGTTTTATTTTATTCATTGAATTAATGCAATTCTTATGACAACAATTCATTAATTTAATGAAATATTTCATTAAATGAATTAATATTTCATTTTATTTTATTTTTTTTTCAATGAAATTGTTTCATTCCCTTCATTGATTTAGTGAATTGATTCATTAAATGAATGAATATTTCATTGAATTAATGAAATATTTCATAAGTTTAATGAAAAACTGTTATTGGTTGACAAATAATGCATTTTTCATTGGATTAATAAACAAAATTCCTTCAGCGTAATGAAAGTCCCTTAGGCTTTCATTTTTAAAGGAAAACAATTAAACACTTTTTTGGTGGTATGAGAAAGAAAATAAGGTCGCTTTTAGTACGAGTTCTCACATAATTTTATTTACAACTTTTTGAATACACAAATAGACTGCCTAGACTAGCAGAAGTCTAGATTTAGTTGTCTAAGAAGGCGTTTTTTTGGAAAACTGTTTCTATTATCAGTTACGAGGATGGCAGAAAGCACTGGTATTCAAAAAGAATGACCTTAAACTGTTGATTGTGATCTATCTGACCTTAGGGTCTGCTAGGGCAAGACTTCTGGTTGACTTACAATCACTGAACAAGGTAATTGTCTTTATTCAAAGACTAAATCTTGAACATCGTAGCTTCTCCCAGATTGAGAGATTAACACTTTACAAACTGATCGACAGATTCTCCCATGGTCGGTTAAAGCACAACAATGTGTCTCTTTAAAAAAATATTGTTTAGACCATTTGATATGGATTTTTTTAAAGGTTTTCAAAATAATTTTTAGTGTTTTTCTAAACTTGATTTAATTTCTTTTCTAGCAAAAAAAAAAAAAAAAAAAAATCTATTCACCTGAATTTATCTGCAGGTTTAATTGTATCTCTTACTTATTTGCTACTCGTACTACAAAATTTCTATTTTAAATTGTTTAAATGAAAATTACAAAAGTTTTTGTATGATAATTCAAGTGAATGAACTTTCTAAAAAGTTCGAAACCAACATAAATGTTGTACAGACTAGAGTGTTAAGCTAAAAATTGTTTAATATAAAGTTTTTTTATTTGTCCCCTTTTTTTATATTTTTTTTTGTCTAAGTTTCACTTGATTACCTTAAAAAATAATTTTCTTTTAAATAAAAAACTTATTTAATGAAATTTTTTCTGGAAAATAAAATTTCTGTTTTAATTTATCCCACTTGACTTGACTTTCATTAATGAGATTATTGAAGGTTTGTAATGAAAGAATTTTTTTTATTTTTTTCTACCTCCTTTTGATATTATTATTCAAAATTCATAGAACAAAATAATAATAATTTTACATAATTACAATGTAAAAAAATAGAAAAAAAAATCCCCTTAATATCATCACTAATACTAAATAAGGCCATCTCTGACGTTTCATTAGTGATTTTTGGCAATCATGTTTAATTTTGTTTTAATAGAGCCCTAACAGGTAAAAAGGTTGACTTATGAGTAGTGATATACACACGTATGTATTTCTTTTTTGTTTTTTTTAAGCTTGACAAGGAAGTTTCCAGAGAAAAAAATATATACTTACAGCTTCTTACAAGTTAGATGGTGACAAAAGTTTTGCAAATCGCTTTTTTTTACTTTTGTCCATCAAACAAGAAACATACAATCATAGAAAAAAAAAAATTTTTTTAAATTGAAAGAAAAAAAGTGAACTTGTAATAATTCTGGTGCTTGCTATTAAGTGGCAATTTAAAAACGTATATATAGCACCCATATTAAAATTACATTTATTTTGTATGTTAATTCTTCAAGCCAAGGCCATCAAGGGAATCTTCTTTTCTGAGGCAGTGTTCCAGGAAGAAAAAAAAAATCCAATTTGAGGTGGCATATTCAGAGACCTATAACTGATCCGCCTTGCCACGTGCGCCTTCATTATACCCCTATAAAAATACAGATATACTAAGAAGACAAATAACCTTGTGCTTTAGTCAAGGTCAATATCAGAGGCTATATACTTAATCAGCTTAAACTTGCATGTGTTTGTGGAATCCGATTGTAGTACCGAAGAACAATTATAATTGTTTCCACTAATCATTAAATCCCTTTAACTTACTTTCTAACATTTAACATTTAACCATTTATATATTATTTCATAGAAAACAAATAGTAATAATAATAATAATTTTCAGTAACCTAACCATATTTCTAATTTAAAAAAAAAGTAAATTTTGGGACTATACCTAAAAATTTTTTTATTTCCTATCAACATTTATTGAAAAACTAAATTTATAGAAAAATCAAAAAAAAAAAAATCTAATTGAAAAAGTCCCAATATTACTAACTAAAATAACCTAAAAAAAAAAAAAAAGAAAAAAAAAGTCTCTTATAAAAAAACCCATACTAATTTAAGAAGAAAAAAAGAACACAGTATAACAAACCTTTAATACTACTAAATATAAAACCAACCAAAGAGAGAAAAAAAAATAGCGACAACTACACCATCGACATGCTGGAGGCCTTCATGCATCGTGGGAATCTCATAATTAAGAGTAAGTTCGTCACCTCTCTTTATTAATTTTTACTTAAACTCTCATTAAATCAATCATGTTATACTTATTCTTTTATATCAATTAATTTCTTTGATATTTTGTTTTTTTTGTTTAATTTTTTTTTACTACAAAGAGTCATTTCAATTTTATTTGCATTGTTACATTTAACAATATATATCTAAGAGTATGTATATAAGTACATACGTACATGTTACTAAATAATTTTTTTATTTGGGTTTTTTTTTTTTTGATATTAAAGTTTACTTTTACTTTTTTTTGTATAATATTCAAAACAGTACCAAGAAAAGAAAAAGAAAAAAAAAGGAAGAATGTCTTACAAAGTATCTAGTTCGTCAATGTAATTTTTTTTTATTTTCTTTCTATTAACCCTTGAGTTACGCAAAACAAAAAAAAAATGTATAGAATTAAATTTATTACTATGTCATGAATTAGTTTTTTTTTTGTCTCTGAATTATTGTTATTAAATAAAATATAACTAAATATATAACAATGGAGTAGTTTATTAGGATGTAAAACTTCACGGTCAGCCGAAGAAGAAATGTGAAGAGAAAAGTGTGTGTTAGGGGTTTTCATATCCACCTAGACCATCATGAAAGCCATAGGTAGGGAGGGTATAGAGGTCGAGAACCACACCACCTGGTTCTCCGGTTTTTTTTATTTTTAAAGGTATGTTTGAGCTAGATGTACTCACGGTTTCAGGGCAAATTAACCACACGTTATAAATGTAAGTGTAATGTTGTAGGTCAGGTAGAAACAAGATCCCACCCCACCATCCCGAACTAGCTAGCCCAACCCAACGTGTGAACTGGTTTCTATTTTTGACCCATGAGTTATTTAAATCAGAGTTACACAATAACATCCTGACTCCCCAACTCATTTCTATTACAGCGTTGTGAACATTACATTACAGGTTAATAAAACCAAATGAAAAATTTGTAAACAATTAAGTGGGAAGGAATAAAATACACGAAGCCCATTTATTTCAAGTTACTATTTGTTAAAGTTAGTATTTGTTAGGGGACATATGAAGCTCTTAGTTGGACCTTAAATTGCAGCACTCTCAGTATGCTCGAGACTAAGTTTAAGATCGCTTGAAATCAGCTGAACTAGTTGGACGGAAGCCTATACAGCAGATTGACTTTATGGGGAATAAAATCAAAAGTTGTGCATCGACTTCCATGAAGTATGACTTGTTTTGCTTGGAACTCATGAGAAAATTATAAAACTTTGAAGACAATTGAAGAACCCAAAAAATTAAAAAAAACTTTTGTTTAACACAAAAATCATATGAGAACAAATTAAATTTTTTTATTTCGCCATGAAATCGGATTTGTCGTCTCAAAGTAACAGGTGTGAAGCAAAAATTTTAAAAAAATCCAAAATCAGTAGCAATAGAATCTGAAGTACTGATGACTTCTAGCGCAATTAAAAATTTTATTTTTAAGTTTTTTGTTGTCAAAATGACAACACACTCACTTTTGACAATGCATGTTGTCATTTTAGCAACGCATTATTGACAACATACCGTTGAAAAATTGACAACGTATGGTGTCGAAATGACACCACACTGGTGGTGAAATGATACCACACTGGTGGTGAAATGATACCACACTGGTGGTGAAATGATACCGCTTGCTAGCAAAATGACAACGCGCGTTGTCAATTGGACAACGTCCGTTACCAAATTAACAACCTGCGTTGTCAAAAAAGTGAAATCGTTCCTTTTTTTCTAAGTTGACAGCCAACTGTTGTCGATTTGCACACGCTTGTTAAAAAATTGGTGTCAAAATAATCACACATTTAAGTTGTTGATACTGCAACGCGATTTTTGACTCAATGAGGTACTTACTAGTCAAAACTTCTATCTATCTAAGTATGAAAACAAGAGCTTAAGCTGAGAAAAATATATTTATAAAAAATGTAAGTTTTACTCAATTTCATTTCAAACTAAATAAACATAAAAAAAATTTATTTTATATGAATTTTTTTTTGCTAATTTAAAACAATTTTTTTTTTTGGTTTTTAAATTTTTACGTTTTACTTAATGTGTTCGTAAAACTAATTAATATTTTCTTAAAAAAAAAGTAAACAAAGAAAAAAAGCAGAAAAAACCGTCTTTAGTTTTCATCATTCATGTTTTCCTTAAGATTTTCTTGTCATCATTGATGTGGACATAGACAGACAGAGAGAGAGAGAGACATTTTCATGCAGAATCTTTTCTTTAAGCTTAAACGTTGATGAGTTCTATTAACTACAAGACATTTACAAATTATGTTCTTAATTAAAATAAATTAGAAAAAAAAAATAATAAAAAAGTTAAAAAACTGGTTTGGTGGAAGCATCAACAGCAAAGATTGCAACACGCTAAATAAATTTTTGTTTGAACAAAAAGCTTTTAATGAAATCAACGCAGCCTTATTTGCTATGCAAATGCTAGCTAACAAAGAATCAGCATCTACTTAATGAACTCCTTTGAAATATAAGACTAGAAAATAAATAATTTTTATTAAATTTAATTACACTTCATTTTAGGCATCATTTTATTTAAAGGACTCAATTAATGCAAATAAAATAGTACTGAGAGGAGAAACGCAGAATTTTTCTAATTAATTTTTTTTTATTTTTGGCACAGAAAAAGAAAAATTGTGTGTTTTAAAAAGGGATACACACATAGAAACATAAAATCGCTGTATGCGTCAATATCATCATTATGGACTATGATCGCACCGCAACCTTTAAGATTTATTATGAGGTGCCTCAATATATTTAAGAGAGAGGGAAATAGTAGAAGAGAAGCAGAGAGCAAGATTTTAAGGCAGCATCAAAGTCTAAAATGAAGCATAGACACATCAAATTTCAACATCAAATTAAGCATTTGTGTGCGTGTCTAAAAAATCAAAATTGGTTTTCATCTTCGTCAAATTTCAGGAGAATATATACAAGGTGAACGCATTAGTGAATTCGCTCATCAGCTGTTATACTTTAAATTATTAAAATTTTTTTCAATTTACAATTTGAATTAGAAAACTTAGCTCACTTTAAAAAATTTTTACAATCTCAGATCCTGCTCTAATGAATTAAAATTTACAAATTTAATGCAGCAAAAAGAAAAGGACAATTTCCCAGAAATTGATGAGTGAAATTGTTGTTCTATTTGACTAAAAAGAAAATCCGTAACTTCGCATTGTTCTTAAATTGACTTAGTGGTTTTAAAAATGTGGTAGAAATTGTAACAAAAAAAAAAATATTTTTTGTATGAAATTGGGAAATTTTTAATTTTTAAAAAACTATTAAAAATAGAAAAAAATATAAGAATCGCCTGTTTTTTTCAATTAGCATATAACCTCATGAGTTTCATAGAAAACAAGTCATCTTTGATAGAAATCGATGCATAACTAAGGGGGTTTTACATTCGTAATTAAAGAGTACTCCGCTTTTTAGGCTTTTCAATTCAAAGTAATAGATCAGGACCACTCACGGCAAGTTTAGCTGGGCAATTCTTTCTCAATTTTCTTTTAAAATTGTCGTTTTGTCCACACAATTTCAATGAGTTTTCTTTCGCTTAGATCAGGACCACACACTTCAATTTTAGTTGAGCAACTCTTTCTTAGTTCAGTCATTAATTCAGCTTTCAAGCTAGCTGTCTTCCTTTTTTTCCGGCTTTAAAAGATACGAAGAGAGAACAAAAAAGAATTGCGGAGAGCTAGCAAGTTTGTTCCACTTTCCATTATTCTTTCCTCTCTCTCCTATAAAATCGAGAATTGCATAACTAAAATTGTAAATGTCTAAAAGTTACTCTCTTTAAAAAAACACCGTTTGCAAGACACATGCATATTTTGCTTGAATATATCATGAACTATAATAGATTTGTGCGTATGCCTTTTGATTTCATATGACTTTAATTAACAAAATTATTAATAAGTGTCCTTAACACATTTCCCAGAAACCTGTTTATCAGTTTATGCTTGAACATTTTGTTTATTTTAAGCTGCAGCAATTTGTTTATACAAAATTAACAAAGAATTTCTATGACAACAACTTAAATGATTTTCCTTAATTTTCCACTCTAAAAGCATGTTGAGAACATTTTTATAAATTAAGCAAATGTGTCTTGGAAATGTTGTATGAAAAGGAAAGTTTAATTATGTTGGTGCATGAATTTCCACATGTTAAATAAACACAAATGATTGTATTAGAAGTAAAGGATAAAGCAGCAGAAAACTAATTAATTAATAGAACAAAAACAAAATCTTATCATATCTATTGTTGTCTTAGAAAACAGCAACCTTTCTTGACATTCTGTGTTATAATCACATTAAAATAAATAAATTTAATAAAAAGGGAGTTTGTAGAGAAAACGTGACTATAATTTGGGATAATTCGATACAGAAATGTTGAAAATACTTGTTAGACAAATACGTACTAAATTATCAACACTGTAATCGTACGACTTAACTGACATACTTAAAATTACAACACATATAAAAAGCAAGAGAGTTGTGCTTGAGACGTGGAAGAAGTAAGATCGGTCATCAAACCACTTACAGAGGGTCGTGATTAAGATGTAATACGAGAACAACATAAGACGCAGTATCGGTCGTCGTACCGAATAAGTTAACAAAATATAAACTAAAAATATTATAAACTAAGCTAAAATAGATTAATAAATTAATTGAAATTATAAAATAACGAGTTAAGAGTGTGATTTAGGGCGGTCGTAAGTACCAGATCCTACAATTTATATTTGAATTTTTTCCCCATGACCTAGAAAATATCAATGTGAAAAATTTTCATTAGTGATATAGTGGAAACTAGAATTAAAGTAGTCTAAGCCCCAGAAGAAGCTTATCTGCCAGTATGGATTAAGAGAACTCAGTTTTTCAAGCCGAAATACATGTCATAGAGCTCTGCTTAAAAGAGGAACTAGAAAGAGAAACAAATAACAGTCACATCTATATTCACTTGGACAGGAAAGCGGCATTACTGGCACTCAGGGCCTTTGAGATAAGATCAAAACTGGTCTGGCATTGCCTATAACTTTTAAAAAGACTAGCATCTTATAAGAGGCCTTATTTGTTATGGGTGCCTGGTCATAGTGGTTGTGTAGGCATTGAGAAAGCAAACAAACTCGCAAGAAAAGGGGCCGCTAATAGATTCATTGGCCCACTATTATTCTGCGGACTGTCTGGGAATACTGGCTGGAAACAAAAGGTATCAGGGTAGCGAAAACATTCATGCCATTCCGATCTTGGAAGATAACAAAAGAACTACTTAGCTTGACCTGGTCAGGAGTTCGCATTCCTGACGGGACATTGCAGAGTATTGAAACACTTGAGGATCAGTCAAAATGACTTCTGCAGGTCACAGCAGAATACATATTGTGTCACTGTAATAGTCTAATTTGGACTCGTTTTCGCTATTTAGGACAACATTATCTACAACAGTTCGACATGGCGGGCAAATCACCGCTAGACTCTGGGATGATTCGTAATTTAGAAGTAGTGTCACAATAGGTGACTTGTTCCCGCTCCTTATATTAATTCTAAAATGGGTGGGCTGTTGTTGATCTTCAGGCCTAGTACTTTTATGGCCCTTATAAAACTTAATTTTTGTATTAAAATTAAAAATTTTTTTCTAAGCAAAAAATACTAATGGCTCTGCAAAACATTTAGGAAAATAACCATTTATAATAATAAAATACTCTCACTTTTTCACTTTAAGTGAAAGAGTCCCATTTATGGTAAAATATTTTTTTTTCATTTGCTTTCACACTTTGAGTAGCAAAGCAAGTGTAACTACTCCCAAGGGAATTACGTTCATTTTCTTAAAGAATATTTATACCCATTTTAGATATGCACTGTTGCTTATTTCTTATGATCTAAAAGCCTTTAGGGGGAAGCAAAAAAATTAACACAAAAGGAAATACATTTGCAAAGCAGACAAAGCAGATCCAACAGCAGACAAATACGGCCAATAAGACATTTAAATCACATTGGCTTTAATAAAGTATAAACTAATTTTTATTTATAAATTTAAGAAGAAAGATTTTTACTGCTTTTAAGCTTAATAAAAGAAATTTCGTTTAAGGCTCTCCTCTCTCTTTGTCAATTAACTTTTGTTTATGAATTACTTTTTTTTTAAATTATTTTGTAAAATATTTTTATTGTCCTTGTTTTATTAAATTCAAAGCTTTAATTGGTTTCTTTTTCTGCCTTGCCTGTTTTTATTTCTAGTTTGTTGTCTAAACATTTTATTTGTGTCCTTTTGTTTTGTTTATTTAGCTAAAACTAAATGACCTGCTTTATTGCTTTTACTTTTTTATTTAATTTCCAATCCATTGAACGCCATGCAGTGGCCAAAATGACAAGGTTAAATTAATTAGAGCTTTATGGATTTATAATAATCAACAATTTTTAAATGTTGCTTTACAAAACAAAATAACAAGGGTCACAACAGCTAATACATACTAATTGAAATTGAAAACTTTTTACCGTTTAATTAATGAAAAAAAATGAAATGCAGCTATTCCATGGAAAAAAAAATTGATTTGATTTTATGAATGAGTAAAAAAAGAATTCTAGTAAAATCAGTCTTCTTGATTTAGCAAAATGTTACCTAAGCAAAGGTCTGACAAACTGATACTTGACTTTAGAAATACTTAAAAAAATTAGTTTAAAGACTGCTTTTAATTGTTTTTACAATGCAAACCAAATATAATAGAAATTTCTAAAATTCATTACAGCTGGTGCTGTGGTAAGTCTACTTTCCATATGTTTTTTAATTTAGAAATGAAATTTTACTAAAAAAAAATTTTTGTTTTCATTTCCAATCTCGCAAATATTTCTTGACTTATGGTAATTATTTCTGCAAAACAATTTCTTTACAGTTAGAGCAAAATCAAGCTTAGCTCTCATACAAATTTAAGTTTTAAAGCTAAATTTTCGCCATTATTTTCACCAGAATGTAATAAAACTTCAGAAATAAATCTTAAATTATGCTAATAACCTCTTTAGAAAATTTCATTGCTTGCGGGGCGTGAACAAGGCAACTGCCGGAATTTTCACCAGAATACAATAAAACTTTACAGAAAGTATTTCATTACAATCCAGGCAGATATAAAACTTTCTCAAAACATATCCTTTATTTAAAAAATAAAATTTTTACTACAATTTTCATCAGAATACCATGAAACCTCACAAATATTTTTTAAACTTTAATATTATTGTCTGCAGAAAATTTAATTACAATCGGAGCCAAATCAAGCTTAACTCCCATATATCCTTTATTTTAAAAATTAAAGTTTCACCATATTTTTTATTTAAATACTATCCAACTTTACAAATATTTTTTTAACTATGTTAAAATTTAATCTCTGCAGAATTTTTCCTTACATTCGGATTATATATAAGGTTGATTCCATATATCCTTAATGTAAAAAATTTAATTTTTACTAAAATTTTTATTTAAATGTAGTTAAAATTATGCCAGCAAAGTTTGTAAAAAATTTTATTACAAATGGGGCAAGGACAAAGCTACTTCCCATGTACCTTTCATTTAAAAACTTGAATTTTTCTCCATATTTCATCTAAATGTAGTTAAAATTATGCCAGCAAAGTTTAAATAAAATATTATTACTATTAGGGGAATGACAAATCTACTTCCCATATATCCTTCAAATAAAAACTTGAATTTTTGCTCCAATTTTCATTAGAATAAAACGAAACTTTAAAAATATATTTTAAGTTGTGTTTTTAATCTCTTGAAAAAATTTCATTACAATCGAAGCAAAATTAGGCTTAGCTCCCATATATCCTTTATTTTAAAAATTAAAATTTCATTACAATTTTTATTAAAATTTAATCAATCTTAAGAAATATTGCTAAAACTTCAGAAAATTTCATTACACTCGAAGCAAGAAGAAGCTACCGCCCATATATCCTTTATTTTAAAAATTAAATTACTAGTACAATTTACCCCAGAAGGCAACTAAATTTGGTAAATATTTTTAAAATAAAGGCTATAAGAATTTTAATAAATTTGAGGCATAGATAAGTCTGGCTTTCATATATCCTTAATAGAAACGAATAAATTTCTTTGATATTTTACTAAAAATATTCTATTTCCATTTTCAATTTCAATTCTCATTCCTATTATTTTTTTTTTGGTCATTTTTCTCACGACTAATTTTATAGCCTAGAAAATTAATAAAATTTCTTTTCATCAAAAATGTTTAGTTCAATTACACAAAACCTAACAAGATTTAAATTAAAAGCAAGAAAAAATATTGCAAAGTGAAATACAAAGCCGTATTTAATAAAACATAAATCTTTTTAAATGAAGTAAAAGAAATTGCAGAGAAAATTACAAAAATAATAAAAAAAAAAACAATAAGAAAAAATATTCAACAAATATAAAAGAAATCCAAATGTCTTGCAAATAAGAATTTTTTTATATTCATTTTTAAATTGTTAACAAGCAACCAATCCCACCAACAGCGCTGTTTGTTGGTTGGTTTTGTTTTAGGTTTTTTTTTCGGGGAAATAATTTTTCTTGTCTTCACACTCTCAATTTTTTAATAAGATTTTTCAACTTATTTGTGGTTGATTTATTTTATTGTTAAAAACGAAATCCTAAAATAACAAGCTTTTAGTTTTGTTAAAATAAATTTTGGCCGCCTGTGTAGGGTTTAGTGTTTGGATACTTTTTTAAACTTGCTGTTGGGTGTTTGAATGACATCAAGTATTATTCTTCTTAAGCCACTTTACGTTCTATTTTTTTATTTATAAATGCGTTAGATTACTCATGTTTTTTTTTTATTTTCAAATTTCAAATTTCTTCATTTCTCATTTTGTGCAATTTGTTGTTTCCGCTTCTTGGTTTCTCTTATAAAAAGGTTCGTTCTTGCTGTTGTTGAGTAAAGAAATTTTAAAATTTTCATTGTTCTTTCAAAGGATGTATTCATTTCACATGTTTCTTTCCTTTTCATTTTCTTTGCTTTTAAATATTTTTTTTAACTGATGTTTTGCCTTAATGAAATTTGGCTTATGCATACAAGTGAGTGTGAAGAGGTTTGTTGCAATTGGCCACCGCTTGCTTGTTAACAACAGAAAAAAATTTATGTGTGTTTTGCCTTACAAAAAGTGACTGACATATTTTAAAAACCAGCAGCAAGACACATCAAGACTTTTGTTGAAAAGTGTTGCATGCAATCTTAAATTTATATTACAATAGAAGAAAAGAAGGAAGAAAATATTTGCAATACTTAATCAAACAAAATACCAAAAAAAAAATCTCATTTTGTTAAACAGAATTTTTTTTTGTCAAAGAATAATCATTTTAATTAGAAAAATTGCTTAGTATGCACCGACAAATGCATAAAAACCAAAAGCACAGTGTGTCAGGAGAGACTTTGTACATTAAGTTAAAATTAGTGGGTGTGGCATTTTTCACCCAAGCACAGGCAAGCATTAATAAAATTAAAAAAAAAATACTATGAAGTTACTATTGTCAGCCATCAGGTGTCAGTCCACTATGGAAAGTTCATACAAGAACTAAATGGAAAAGAATTGTGAATATCCTTTGTTCCTCTTGAAATTTATGGTCTTGAGTTCACATAAAAGAAATTTTGTGTGACATTTTAATTTTTTTTATGGCACAGTTAAACTTATATATGAAGTTACCCTGGAATTAAAATAAAAGTGGGCGTAAAAATGGGTGTGAACAATTTTTACAAAAATTTAAGCAAAAATTACCAAATCGGTCCAGGCATTCAGATATATAAAAAAGTGGGCGTAAAGATGGGTGTGCTCAAATGTTGTTCTAAAAACTTAAATTGAATTATTACCAACATTAAAAAATTTTAGATAAAGTACAAAAAAAGTGTAAATAAAAGTGGGCATGGTCAATTTTTCTTTTTATGAGAACTTAACTTTAGTTTTGACAAGCAATTAAAAAAAAAATTATTTAAATTGGTAAAGCCGTTCTCAAGTTATGCAATTACCAACGAATGATATTTGATTTTTATTTAAAGGTTGCCCTAGTAAAGGTGCGTTTTTTATTTTAAAATAAAAAAAGAGAGTTGTAATTCTTTTCATTGAATTGGAAAGAAGTTATATTTCAAATAAGTATGGAATAAAATATTCGTACAGACAATTCGTTCAAAGTGAAATCAAGGCGAATTTTTTAAAAAAAAAAAGGCATCTTCTATGATAAAGCGGCTTTGCATGTGAAGAGCTTCGGTAACACATAAAATTGTCAAACTTAAGACTCCGAAAATTATCATTCTGTGGTAAGAATTTTGGTCAGGTCTTACATTTTTGAAGATGAGACCAAAATAGCGCTGAATATGAATGTTATTCATTCATTATAGGAATATGTTAACAGAGTTATTGTAGTGTCAACTGAACGGCATGGATCTGAACGATGTATAGTTTCGTAAGAATGCTCCACCTGCCATGAAACAATCAATTTATTCTACCATAAAATGAAAAAAGTGTACTCTAGGACACCCTTTATATAAATTCTAGAAATTTTGTGTAACTATTTTCTTAAAAACTGTGTGTTTCCCAAACGAACTTTCTAGACCACTAGTTAAAGTTAGGATTTATTAGGACACATAAACAGTTTTGGGCTGGTTTTGAAATTAAAATCTACGAATGATTTAAATATCGACTAAACTATTCTTAATTTGCCACTTAATTTCAGCTTTAAATTTTACCTTAAGCCCATAGCTTTTTTCAAGAAAATTTTAACTTTAATTTTTGGTAACTGGCAATAATGAGCTTAAATATAACATTAACGGTAAAATTCATAAAAAAATTAGCTTTTGTTATAACAAAGGCTTATTAAAAAAATTTAATGTAGGCTTTTATAAACGTTTTTCTTGGCAATTTACCCATTTATGTCTTTCTGCTTCAAACAGCTTGCCATTTATTCAAATCAATTTTGTCTTAATTTTCATAAATTTTAAATTTAGTTTTTTTATTCTATTTTGTTGTCTTAGTAAATAAAAATTAACTTTACCAATGTGCTTTTGCTTTTGTTTTTATTTTTGTTTTTATAATAAACTTTTAATTGAGTTAGAATAAGTAACTGCTGGCAATAGAGTAAGTACAAGAGAGAGAGAGAAAGAAAAAATTAAAAAATTTTAGAATGTGTAACATTTCATAAAAAAAACTTTGTATTTGTGTTTTATGTATGACATTCTAAATAAAACAAATTATATATATAAGAACTTGATGAAAATTGACAAGAGCATCTTTTTAATAGCACACACACACACACACACACCTAAATGGTTTACTTGAAAACCACACATGTGTAATATTTTATAATAAAACATGCTTGTAAGCCATTTCAAGTATGCTTGTGCAGCCCTTTTAGTAAAGACCTCTAAGCAAATATTTTTAACAAAAAAATTTTTAACAAAAACAAAAATATAAAAAAATAACAAAAAGTAAAATCAAATAATTTATATGCATATTGATTCCTATTGTTTTTATAAGGATCATAAAGCCTGAATCTATATAAATAAAATTCATTTTCTTTTTGTTTGTTTGTTCGTTATATAAATTTTTGATTTCCAAAGGAG
Organism: Thelaira solivaga; assembly: GCA_947397855.1. Taxonomy (NCBI): domain Eukaryota; kingdom Metazoa; phylum Arthropoda; class Insecta; order Diptera; family Tachinidae; genus Thelaira; species Thelaira solivaga. The sequence goes on from OX377613.1 coordinate 62,681,482, forward strand.
TTATCTGAAATTTTACACATAATCTCTATATTCCAAGCAAGGTCGCCTTATACTTTTGTTTCAACCACGCCCATTTTTACTTCCACTTTTAAATAATTTTCATTCACTACTTTTTATAAAGATTTAATTAATTAAAGCCTGAAATCATGCTTTTAAATATTTTATTTACCAATTTAGTTGGCGCCTCTGCTAATTTTGCTAGCAAAGGCATGATCCACTTTATAAAATAGTTTGGATGGGTTTTTTTACAATTAAAATTTTATTTGTAAACGGATTTCTCCGACTCATGTAATACAGCAACGGCGGTTGGGCGACACCGGTCAAAATCATTTAGTATTAAATAATAATAAATTTAAATTCTGTTGAAAATTGTCTCCCTCAGTGGGGAGAGAGAGTTGGTCTGTTTTCATTAAAAAATCTGAACACAAGTTGGGAATCAGTGCTTTAACAACAGGCATAACAAAGAGTAATCTCCAATAGTTCACGGTTATGAATAAAATTCGATTTATTTCTTTATTTTTCTGAATGTTGTTACATACGTAAATGACACTTATTTATTAAAAAAAAATTTTGATTAAATTTTTAATTGCTGCAGTTAAATTTTTAATTTATTCAAGTAAATTTTTAATTGAATCAATTTAATTTGTAATAACAATTTATTTAATTAAAATTGCTATTTGGTTAAATTTTTTTTTCGGTGTAGCCCACCTTTACTTTAAATTAACTGGCCGAAGAATTATTATTTTTCTCTGTTATAAACAATTTTTTCTTTACATCGTTTTCCACTTAAATTGTTTGCAGGAGAGAATGCAGTTCGTGTTTACGTTTGTATTGGAAGTGTCAAACAGTGTTACAAAAAAATTATTTTAAAAGTTTTTCTGGCCTTGTCTTGTCCAGACAATATTTGACATGCAACTTGTTTTTTTTTTCTTCGTTTTGTTGTGACAGATTGTGAAAGCATATTTTTTAAACTAAATCATACATACTCGTGTTAAGAGAAATAATAATAAAAAAATTTTAGGTATAAATTTTTGTTATGCTGCCTTTAAATTTAAACAATTTGTTAGAAACATTTAAAAAACTTAAATGTGTGTGTGCTGCTCAAGTGATATAACATGATTATCATAGTGGGCTATAAAATCGTCATCACCAACATGGCAGCGTAAGAGATTTGCCTCGAACCGGTAGACCACACCACGTTTAAGTCGCACTGCGGACAATATTTAACGAGTACAGCAAAGTGTTAACGAAGCACCAGAAACATCTGGCAGAAGGCGTTCTGCTCAGCTAGAAATGTCTCGTACGTCACTACGGCGCATTTTAAAAAAAGATTTACAGTTATACCCATATAAGGTGCAATTGGTCCCGCAGATCATCGGCAACGTCTAAATTTTGCAGTTAAATTTCAAGAGTTGGCCAGAAATGAAATCAACTTTATTGAAAATTTGATTATGAGTGATGAAGCTCATTTTCATTTGAATGGCTTTGTTAACAAGCAGAACTGTAGGTTCTGGGGTTCTCAAAATCCAAGAGCCATTCATCAACGCCAATTGCACCCCATCAGGTGTACAGTATGGTATGGGATCACATCTGAAAATGTCATTGGGCCCTACTTCTTCGAGAATGAAGATGGAAGTGCTGTAACCGTAAATGGAGAGCGGTATCGTTTTATGATAGAAAATTTTTTACGTCCTGCTCTTGAAAACAGACCTGGTATGTGGTTTCAGCAGGACGGAGCCACTGTCCATACTGCCCGAGACACAATGGCACTTTTAAGTCAAATTTTTGGAGAGCGAATAATTTCTCGAAATTCGGAAATTATTTGGCCAGCGCGATCGCCAGATTTGACAGCACCCGACTATTTTCTTTGGGGTTTTTTGAAGGAGCGAGTGTATGTGAACAAGCCAGAGACAATCCTTGAACTCAAGGCAAACATTGTTGCAGAAATTCGAACGCTACAGCCACAAGTTTTGAAAGATGTTATGGAAAATGCTCTAAAAAGAGCCCATCAGTGCGAAGCTGAAAACGGTGGTCATTTAAGAGACATCATTTTTCATACTTAGTGTAAAAAAATTTCCATTTTGTATATTATATAATCTGAAAGAAAAAATAAAAAAAAGTTGGTTTTTTTTAGCCCACCCTGTACTTGGGTATTTTCTGCAGGCAAGCCTAGAAACTTAGCAGTTTTATGTTGCTTTTAGAGAAGAATACTAAAAGCACTAGGCAACAAAAATGACTTAAAAAAAGATAAAAAATGCTTTACAGCACTCTTTTGTAAATATACCATTATTTCCCAAATGGTCCTTTCAATTTAATTTAAAAAAAAATGAAATTCTGCAATAAAATATCCTTTAAATATAATGAAAGTTGCGAAGAAAAAAACTTTTTTTTTTAAAAATTTTTCATTAAAAAACAAAAATCTGTTCTTATTTCCTATAGGCATATAGACTCACGAGACTTCACGAACCATAATTTAATGAAATCGTTAAAAAACTTTTCATTGACAATTAAGTCAATCTAGCTTTTATATGAGTTTGCTAATATTTCTTGGGCTTGTTTCACCGCAGGTGTGATACTTTTTTTCATCCTGAAATAGCCTCACTTAAGTGAGAATAAAATCAAAAGTTGAACACTCATTTCAGTAAAATATGGCTCGTTTTGTTTTTGATTTTTATTTTGTTATATTTTTAATATTTTTTTTAATTATAAATTTTGCAAAAAAAAAAAAAAAAACAGGGGGGTTTATTATGTATTTGGTTCGAATCGGAAAAGCTTTCGAAGAGAATTTTCAATTTGACAAAAAATTTAGAATATTGATATTTTTAAAATAACCCTCAAAATTGTTAATAAAACTCTGCTGAATTTTCGAAAGTTCTACATACAAGATATTTATTACGATAGTTTGAAAACTATTAAACAGATTTGAAAACAATACATGAACGACTTGAAAAAATGTTGTTGAGGAATTTCGAATTTATCTCTTAAACGTATAAAGTAAACCGTTATGTAATATTTCTATTTGTCCAGTTATCGCTGGAAAATAGGAAATGAAATCAAGCTACTTTGAGCAAAACCCTACCAGAAATGTGTAATGGAAACTAACACATACTCATTTCATTCACTAATACTTTTACTTCTCTTTTATGTTGACATTCACTTTATCCATTTGTAAGAGTGAGATAGAAAATCACACGTTCACAAAAGTTTATATCACATTTTTCACAATCCCCTTAGAAATTTTCTTCTACGCTGGGATAGATATTTCTATCAATGCCAGTCAAATGGCAGATCAATTGAGTGCTTTATGGCAAAATTATTTTATTAAATCTTTTTGATTAATTTATGAATTGCCAGCAACTCTATTGGCAGTATGTCTTCATATGCTTCTGTTCCCCAAACTACAGCTTTGTTTAAGGAGTCTTTGTGGTGTTCCCTCAAAAAAAATTTATATCATAAACTGCTTATAAATATTAACAAAGACCATACTTGAAACACAAGCTGCTAAATTATATTTAAATATTAAGTGTATGTGTGTGTTAATAACAAAGCCATTTGAACAATAACCATGATGTTTAAGATTCTAATAAAGAATATGATTAGGCAAAATTGTTTAATAGAAAAAAATGAAAAAAAAGAAAAGCAAAGTGTCACTGCAACTTTTAACAAAAAGCGAAACAAACAGAATCTTATAAAAACAATTAAAATGTTTGTCTTGCTGGCTTAAGAGAGAATAAAAATCAACTGAAGCCCTAAGCCAAAGGCTAGACAACAGAAGACAAACGCTGTGTAGGTATTGTTTTGTCTTTGCTAGATGTTTTTGACCGGTTTCGTCCGGCCCGGTACTTAGTCCTTAGACAGCAAATGTACCAATTTTTAGAAAAATTTTTTTTACAAATAGAACTTTAATTGTTAAAAAAGACATCCTACTAAATACAGCCATTTACTACTTTATAAAGTGGCTCAGTAGTGCGATTCAGTAACTTTCATTACGAACATTTGTATCGAAAAAACCAGTATAACGATATTTTATCGAATTCGGTATTGAGTAACTTTCCGACAAAAATTGTCGGTACGATAGAAACCCATATTTACGATGATTATTTATGTACTGTTAACTTCGTCGCAAACTTCGAATATTATTTTCGATACGAATGTTCGTAATGAAAGTTACCGAATCGCACTACAGACGTAAATAAAATATTGCAAAGCATAATTTCAGGCTTAAATTAAGTACGGTTACACATATTTTTGAAATGGCTAGTGAAAATTGTTGAAAAGTGGGCGTAAGGATAGGCGTGGTTGATTTAGAGGTATTTGGCACACAAATTTGTTAGAAAACAGAATTTATTTAGCGAACAAACAAACAAATAGAAAATGAATTTTATTTTTATAAAAAATAAAAAAGCGTCAGTAATTTATTGTAAATACCACAACAACAATAAATAATAATAAAACCAACAAACTTGGCAAGAGATTTTAATGAAATTAATAAGACTTTAGATGCTGATGATATAAATAATAAAAAGAACTGCTAGATAACAAATAAAATTAATGAAGGAAACATGAGAATAAAACAAAAGAAAATAAAAATATTGTTTGTAAGTCAACAATAAATATTTTTTTTAAAGAAAAGAAAAATTATTAACGATGTATGTTAACTAGTAGTTCAATTAGCAACAAGTTGATGTAAAACAAATGGCTAAGATTAACAATATTTTCGTGACAAGAACGACACTTTGTAAAATCTGCTTTCTTTAATCATTTTGGGGTAAACATTTTGCAATCTACAGAAGTCATGGGTTCTAATTTAAAAAAAACAAAAAAATTGGACCTAGAATTTAGAGTAAATTTCAATAACGTTGACTTTAAAGTCTACGTTAGTTTGTTTTTGGATAAGGGGGTGAGGCTGTAATAAGAGCATGAAACTACATAATTTATATGTTCACTTGGTTAGATTTCCTGGAAATCTTGGAGATTGCAGTGAAAAGAAACAGTAAAAGTTTTAATGAAATATACGCACATGGTAGAACGTTACCAAAGGAGGTGCAATATGCATATGGAAGACAATTGTTGGAATGTGAAACAAGTGTGAAGAACATTTTATAAAAAAATATTTTTTTTAACTGCAAGAAACAAAATGCTTAAAAAGAGCTACTGAAAAAAAATCAGTCTTATTTTTATAATCATCTTGCTTTAGTTAAACGAAAAAGGGTACAAAAACTCTGAAAATTTTTTCAGTGTTGACCAGTGTAATCAGCACATTTTTCTTATTTGTCTGCTTATTTAAGCTTTTTCTTCTTTCATTAAAATGACGAGTTTTTTTCAAGCTGGAGCCCTGAATTAAATTTATATCAAAAATAATAAATAATTATAATCCGACCTTAAGCTTGAAAAAAACCAGCTGTTTTAATTTATAATTACCATAAATCATTCTTGTTGAAAGAAAATCTCTAACAAAACTGCCACTATAAAATACGCTCCCTAAAGCCTTCTATGTAATTCTCTCTATAGATTTTTGTTATCAACACAAAAAAAAAAACAAAAAGATAAAATGAAAGAAGCAAAAAAATACAGAAAATAACTCTTGTCAACTTAAGTTAATTACTTGGAAATTAATAAATTATAGAGGAGCATGCAAGTGTAAATTTGTGTAAGAAAAAAATAAAATCTGAAATTTTCTTACCTTGGGGAGCAACATTTCGCAAGTTTATTTATTGTTCAGCTGGTGTGATTTGCCATGTGTGTTACGTGTAAAATTCTGTAAATAAATTAAGAAACAAATAAGAGAGAATGTAATAAATGAATGTTTAATTACAAAAATCAGTTGCAGTAAGAAAATAAATTTCGTTTAAGTAGACAAGAAAAAATACAAAAAAATAAGAAAAAATCAGTTTCAATATTGTGCATTAAGAGTTAAAATTTTTTTAAATTACCCTATACAAATTTCTGCAAGTTTCTATAATAATTAATGCAACTACTCGTACTAGGCCACCTGGCATACCGGCTTTAATTCAACATTTTAAATTTTTTCTACAATTTAAAACGTAATTTACTATATTTTTAAGAAATTTTGCTGTTAATCTTTTCAGAAAATTTTATTTTAATAACGAAAAACAAGAATCTTATGAAAGGTCCTTTTTATGGAAAAAAAAAATAAATTTTTGGCCGCAACTGTAGTCAGCCGGCTTTAAAAAGGTCTAAATACTTTTAAAATTATATCCTTTAGCTCAGCAGAAAATTTTTATGAAATTGCTCCAATGCTAAGTGCACCTCCTTAATATCCTTTATATTAAAAATTTAATTTTTCTTAACAAAAATAATAAAAATAAATAAAAATTACTTGATATGTAATTCTAGTTTTTTCTGCAAAAATTGTTTTAATCAATAAGCATTCATCCTATAAGTCCTTTTTATAAAAAACAAATTAGTTTTAGCTACAAGTGTAGTCGGAGTGCAAAAACGAGTGTTAACTAATTTTAGAATTACACGGTTAAGCCTAGGCAAAAATTTTATTATAATTGGTAAAAGGATATTTGTACTTTTCACATATCCTTAATAATAAAAATGGATTTTTTACTATAAAAATAATTAAAATTAAAGGAAAATTTTTTAAAATGCAGTTCTAGCTTAATTTTTTTTAAAAAAAGATTTTCTAGGATATGCATATGTTTCATATGTCCTTCACGTTAAAAAAAAATATTTTAGCCACAACTGTAGACGAAAAATAAAAACAATTGTTAACTATTTTTAGAATTAAGCACACAGCCGAAAATTTTATTAAGATTTGTAAAAGGATATTTTTACTTTTCACATATCCTTTATAATATTTTTTTTTGCTATAAAAATAATAAAAATAAAGCAAAGCCTAAAATGTAATTAAAGATTTATGTTGTCAAGACTTTTTTCAGGATACCTTTCATATGTATATCCTTGATATTAAAAAAATAAATTTTAGTGCCTAATATAGTTGAAGAAATTTCTATTTTTATAATAATATGTTTGTATTCTTTAGTGAATTTTTCATATATTGATTGATACAATGTTATTTGTACCTTCCAAATATCCTTAATATTTAAATTTGTTGATTGATATAAAGCGAAAACTGAAATTTAATTACAGGATTCTAAAAATAAGTTATCGGTTATTTTGTGTTGAAACTACTTGTACTACGATCCTTGATATTAAAAAAAAATTATTTTAGCCCTAAATTTAGTCAGAATAGTATAAAAGTCTTTAGCTAGTTTTAGAATTATAATGTTAAGCTTAGCTAAAAAATTTATTGAAATTGGTGAAAGGATGTTTAAACGTCCCATATATCCTATTAATTGAATATCCCAAAACAAGTTTGTAACTATTTTTAGAACTACACAACTAAGAAATACTATATACATAAATTGATATAAGGATATTTTTACCTCCCATAAATTCTTTTTATTAGAAATTAAAATATATCCACTAATGTTGACAGAATGCTGCAAAACTTACTAACTAGTTGTAGAATGATACGGTTAAGCTTTGCTGAAAATTTTATTGAAATTGATAAAGGGATGTTTGAGCCTCCCATATATCCTTTTAATTGAATATCCCATTTGCAATGCAAGATACGTTTCTAACTATTTTTTGAAACGCACAACTACAATTAAAGGGGAATTTTGTATAAATTGATATAAGGATATTTGTACGTTCCATATATACTTTTTATTAAAAATTGAATTATAGCCACAAATGTTGACAGAATGCTGCAAAAGTTCTTAACCAGTTGTAAATATACATGGTAAAGCTTAGCTGAAAATTTATTGAAATTATTCAAAGGATATTTGTACTTCTGGTATATCCTTTTTATTGAATATGATATATTAGCCTTAATTGTAGTCAGAATGCAATTTTTTGGAATTATAGGCTTTAATTCACCGCATTTTTACAAGGACATGAGGGCCTGCCATATATCCTTAATATTAGAAATTGCTGTTTTGCTATGACTAAAATCCAAAAATTTTTTTTAATTATCTTACAATTATTTAGTATATCTCATAACCACAAGGATGTATTTTTTAATTAATATTACAATTTTGGGCCTGTGTTTTCTGTAAACTAATTAAAAAAATTTTTTTTCAATTTTTAAGAAAGAATTATTAAATTAAAAACGGAAAATACTTCCAGCTTAATTTCAAGTTACTTTAATTTAATTTAACTTGGCCGGTGAATAATTAACTGTTTACTAAAATTAAAACAACCAGGCAAAACTGAATTTAATAAAAAAAATGTATGGAAGAAATGATATTAAGCTAAATTCGATTATTTTTACTCCTTTGCAATGCTCTAGTAGCGAAAAGAAAACAACAACCAGTAATTTGTTTTTTAAATTCATATTTTCCAATTCATTGACTTTATTAGTTTCTCCAACTAAAGCAATGAAAAAGAAAGAAAGCTGTAACAGATGTAAGGAATTGTAGTCACACAGGATGGCTGGTTTCCAAATGACAACACATTCACCCACATATGGTTAAAAGAAACGAAGAAAAAACCACACAAACAATTGCTTTCTTAGTCTAATTTTAGTAAATATTTATTTGAAGTTTGCGTTCACACTAGTTAGCAATTTTCGTTTTTGCAATTCAACATTTCTATAACAGACAAAGCTTAGTTTCTCTCACTTAAGAAATAAAGGAAAAATTGCAAAAACAATAAAAATTGCAAGTAGTGAAAGGGACTAAGATTTAAGTTCAAGTTTGTTTTTTTTTATTAAAATTTTTGTTTCAGTTAAATTTTTTTTTAAAATCAAGTCACATAAAACGTCCAAGAATCACTTATCAGTTGCATTTTTTCTGTTTTTTTTTTATTGTTTACTTTGGTCTCTCTTTTGGTGGCCAGGATGGCAGTGGTGGTGGTAGTTGGAAAATGTGTTTGCGCACCAAAAACCGACTTGTTTCACATCGACTGGGGAAACGTGAACACTGACATTCTTCTGGTGGTGGCTGTGGTCTGGAATTTAAAGTTTCACATTCTGAAAAACTGGGATGAGGACAACATTCTTTGACACATTTTGATTGATCGCGATTACGATGACATTTGGTACTTTTGCTCACTGTGCGACAACAGGGCATAACAACTTTGCGACATTTATTAATGCGCTTTGTATTGGGATTCTCTACAACATTTTCTAGACATTTTTTTAAAACATTAAAGTCCACTTTCAATTGTTCACTATCCTGTTCTTTGGCCGTATGGGGACATTCTTGTTTGGGCCGTTTCTCTAAAGGTGGCAGCAGGCACACCTCATGTATGCAACAAAATTTGCGTTTCTTAACCATGGGCTTACACGTTTCCCAGGTTTGTGTATAAATACGCTTAGATTTATCCGTTGACACATAATGAGTGTCATCTAGACGTGGTTGAAAATCAGGACATTGTTTTTCAATGCCACACACTTCCCACATTGATTTGAATGGTTGCTTTTCTTCTTTTTTAGGTGGTTTTTTGTTTGATTCTTTACATGGCTGCTCAGTTAAGCGATGATCACAGCAGCAGGATAAATGCGTTGGTAGTTTTATATCGGGCTCATCACATTTAGGCCATTCATACGGGGGGCAGGCACATAAATTGGTTGAACAGCTACCCTCCTTGGGATGACACTTTTTGTTGTTTGTTTTGGTTATTTTATAACCGTCACATACTGGAGCATCATTCCAGCTGCCCTTAATTTCACTGCCATAAGAACGTGACTGCAGCAATTGCAAATACTTTGACCATCTTGGCGCCAAAGTAGACACAAATTTTGCCATTTTATTTCAAAAATCAATAAAAAAGTTTACAAAAATTTTGAATATTTTTTTAGGTTTTAATTTTTTTTTTATAAAAAGAAAATAATTGTTCTAGTCAGTCAAAACTAATTTAGAAATGATTGCTTGAAGAAATAAAAATTTAATTTAATTGAAGAGAGTTACGAGTGCTTTGTTGTGGAAGAGACAGTAGAAAGTCAATAATTTATATTGAAAATTAAGAAAATGCTAAAAAAAAAGAAAAAACTAAAATTGTGTGAAATTTATAGTTTTGCTTTTTAAGTCAATTTATGGTTAAGTGATTTCCGTAAGTGGTTTCAGTAATTCATCTTAATTTGTAGCCCGCAAGTGGCCAACATCCACTCACTGTACTGTGTCCTAGTGTTTTATATTTATATAAAACAACGTAAGCAACAATTGATGATGACAGTGAAAATGAGGGAGAAAATATAATTAAAAGAAAAGCAAAATGTTGGCAAATAGAAATTTATGAAAAAATATATGAAATGGTAGCTTGTAAATTAAAAAATGCAAATACTTCAGAAGTACGTATAATTTATTAGGTCAGACTTTATAATAAATTCGGAAGTACGCTGTCTTCCATTTTTTTTTTAAATATTCTTCATAAAGTAAAAACTTTAAAGGCTTTTTTCTTCATAAAAAGGCTTGGGTTTTTAGACAAACCAAACTGAATAATTTTTATAATAAAAAAAAATTTTAATTGATTTAATTAAAAATTTAATCAATTCAACTGAAAACTTAAGTAATTAAACTAAAAATTTTATTGATTCAACTAAAAATTTAATCAATTCAATTAAAAGTTGAATTAGTGGAATTAAATTTCATTAATTCAATTAAAAATTTAATTAAACTAATTCAAAATTTATTCAAATCAATTAAAAAATTCACTTTTTAGTTCAATTTAAATTTTAATTAATTAATCAAATTTTATTAGTTCAATTAAAAATTAAAGTAATTATTTATAAAATATAAACTTTTACAGTTTTTTTCTTTGACATGATTAAAAATTTGTATAATTAAAAAATTGTCCATTAATTTTTTAATTAATTAAATTAAAAATTTAAATGATTTAATTAGAAACTTAATTAGACAATTAAAAACTTAATTAATTGAATTAAAATTTTTTTTACTCAATTTAAATTTTATTAAATTATTAAAAATTTACTTAACTCAATTTAAAAAAAAATAACTCAATTGAAGATTTACTTATTGTTATTAAATATTATCATCATGGGCTGTGATCGCATCCCGACCTTTAAGGTCTATTGTGCAGCCCAGTTCCTAACTACAGTCCGAGAATCTTTACGAATCTCGTAATTGGTGTAGGACTAATCTTGCCTAGATCTTCTGGGAGTAATGCCCTACCACCTAAGTAGATTTAAGATTTAATTAATTCAATTGATAATTTTTGTTTTTAGTTAAAATAAAAATGATTCAATTAAACATTTAATTGATTTAGTTAAACATTTAATTGATTCAATTAAACATTTAATGGATGCAATTACACATTTAAAGGAATGAATTAAACATTTAAAGGAATAAATTAAATATTTAATTGATACAATTGAACATTTAATTAATTCAATTAAACATTTAATTGATTCAATTAAGCATTTAATTGATTCAATTAAGCATTTAATTGATTCAATTAAGCATTTAATTCATTTATTTAAATATTTAATTAACCATTTTCGTTTTTAACTGAATCAATTAATTTTTTTCTTAAATCAATTAAACATTTAATTGATTGAATTAACTATTTAATTGATTCAGCTAATCATTTAATTGATTTAAGAAAAAAACTTAGTTGATTAATAAAAATTTTATTACTTCAATTATAAATTTTAATAAATAATTGTTTTAAGCAGCTTAAAAAGTTGATTAAGAATATAAAATGATATATGGGCTGTAATTTTTGAAAGTCTGCGGTAATTTTTATAAGATGAAGTCTATATTTTACTAAAATTAGACCTAACATAAATTTTTTTTAAAGTGAACTTATAGCACTTTCAAAAATAACAGCTCATTTTATATATAATTTACTGGCAATAAGCGTTTGCTATAAAATCCAATTATCAGCTGCAGCAGCCTGTAACCGCATAAAATGTGTGTGGGTGTGTGTAATACCTAGCCAGGTTTTTGAAGGTTTAATTTTTATTAATTTTACTTTTTTCTTTTACAAATGAAATATGTTGAGCAATTCAGTTAGTCACTATATTTGGCTTTTATTACACGTACTTTCTCTTTTATTTTTTTTCATTACAATTTCTTTTGTTGGCTGTTCAATTTAACTTCTCACACATTTCCCAAAGTATTAAAAAAAAAAAGAATTTTTACTAAAATCTGAACTCTAGTTGTATCTGCTGTAGCATTTCACTTTTGCTAAGAATTTAATAGACAATAAACAAGATAAATTGTAGATTTGTTGGAGGCCAGATGATGCTCCTTTTGTTACCTGCACTTGTAATAGGAAATCACAGAGTTTCGGAATAGACAAACTAAATTGTTGCTTTAACACTTGCTTAGGTATTTCCAACACCATTTTCTAAGGGACATTAATTTTATTTTGAGATAAATGAGTGAAAAAGCAACAACAACAACAAAATATCATTTACGAATTATTTACGTAACAAGATAAATTAAAAAACATTTTTCATTTTATATATTAAAAAGAAAAACAGAAAAATAAAAGTAAGTCATCGTTTGAGGTAGAATTGTTTTGTTTGTCAGATGATGGTAATAATAATGATATCTGCAAAGGATTTCATTACAGCAAATTAAAGGAAAATTGATAAATTAATAAGTAATTTGAAAAATTGGTAATTGTTTCAGCTTATTGCAGGCACACAAATTTATTTAATTAATAGTGACAGAAGTCTTTCACTTTGTTTTATTTAAATTTAAAAACAGGAAGCATATACTGAAAGGCTTGTTACGGCTTAAGAGAATTTTGTGCATTGTTCTGTTGAATTTTTCATTAATCCCATGAAAAGTTTATTTTTTTGTCATTAGACTAATGAACTATTTCACTTATTTGATGGAATATTGGTTAATTGAATGAAATCGTTTCATTAATTCAATGAAAATATTTCATTAATTCAAGAAAAATATTTCATTAATTCACATAATTTATGGCAGAGTTCACTGAATCACTGAAAAAATTTTAATGAATTTTTCATTAATCTAATGAAAAGTTCATTATTTTAAAAATAAGCTTCTAATGAAATATATCATTTATTCAATGAAATATTCATTAGTTTAAGCATATAATTTTTTTTAATACAATGAACTATTCAGTGATTTAATAAAATAATTTCATTAATTTAATGAAAATATTTCACTAATTCACATAATTAATGAAATATTTTATTGAATCACTGAAACAATTTTATTGAATTTTTCATTAGTCCCATGCAAAATTTATTATTATTTTATTAATAACATGTTTTATTAGACTAATTAAATATTTCATTAATTTAATGAAAATATTTTTCGATAATTCATATAATTTATGAAATATTTCACTGCTTAAAGAAATTTCATTGTTTCATTAAAAAATTTTGCTTGAGGAAAAAAATTTGTTAATACTAGTTTTAGCTCATTACTTTTTGCTTGACCAACAAAATTTTTAATTAAAAATCTTGTAAAAATCCTAACGAAACAGTTTGAAGGATGAGTCGAATAATCTGTTTATTTAATTATTATATTCCCTTTAACATTATAATTCAAATAAGATTTTTTCATAAAATTAACCAGCACCACCAACCAACAGCCGGCAGCCAGTAGCATCAATTGCACAGCCAACCATTTGAAGTCATCATCAGTCAATTTCTTTTCATTTCAATTTGTGTGTTTGGCGTTGTGTCAGTTTTTTTTTTCAACATTATTTTTTGATGCTCATGAGTAGATTTTTGCCACAGATAAATTTTAATTGCTGTTTATATTTGCTCGTTTCACATTTGACATGCACATGTTTTATTTTTCTTTTTTGTTTGCATGTGAGTGTTAGATCCTTTTCCTACAATTTTACATTTTATGCTGTTTATTTGAAAAGTGAAATAAAATGAAAATAAAAGAAAGGAAGATGGAAAGCAGATGAAAAATTGTAGCGAAGCGTAAATAATATTTTATCATTTTGATCATATCAAGTCAATAATGTGATGCTCATTTAAATGTCATTAACGTTGACATTTTTCAATTCACTTGCTTGGCTGCCACAGCAGTTGTAGCCTTATAAAGCGAGCGTGTATGTTTTTGTATTTGTTTCTTTGTGTGTGTGCTTATATCTCTTTTTTTGTATTTTTAAATGGAGCATTTTTGAAATAACATTTATTTTATAAAAACGTAAATAGAGAAATGAAATCAGACAAGCACATAAGCTGTTAGTCTCAAGGCAGTGGTTGACAAATCTTCTTTTTATTAAAGACTAAAAAACACAGTTTGGAAAAAGTGTGTTTAAATAAAGTCCTCTGAAAAATTTAATATTTTATAGTTCAAGCTGGAGCGGCAAACAGAGCATTTTTTAGCATCCTCTATTTATATTAAAGCGGGGCGTATGCTCTACTTCTATTTAATAGCAAAAAAAAAAAAACGCACTAAACACAAACAAAAACAGAAATAAAAACGCTAAATTAAACAAAAAACTAGGTAACATATCATTACTGGTCAGAAATACAAAAACAATTGTCTTGCAGCCAACTTCACTACAAAACGCGCTGTCAAAGTTGGATTTTCCAATTGCTCAGTGTTGCCGCACGCTTTTTTAGTATGCTCCATACATTTTGTAAGAATATGAGAAATTTTGTCAGATAAAAAACACTTGCGGCGCCAATTTAGTCATAACTGTTAATTGTCTCAAGCAGCATGGTGACAATAATAAAGTCTGTTATCAATTGTAAAATCCAATTTTGGCGTAGATTTTCTTTCTTAATTAAAAGGTTTATATTTTTTAATTTCCTGGGCCATTTGAGATTACTAACATCACTTAGTTCGTTCCACTGTTACTTAGTTATTTTACAAACTGATTTAAAGGTCTCTGACTGACTTGGCTAGAGTTATGAATTTAAACGACGTTTACAAGCATATTATTGAATTATTTACAAACACATTTTCTTAGTATTTTTTCTTTATGCGTGCCATACACACTCAATTTCAATACAATTTATGTGCTAAAGTACGACAACGTGAAACAGTTAATAATTTAAATTTTTTTAAATTTAAATTTTCTTTAATTAATTAAACAAACAACAAAGACATATAAATTCACTACACAAACGTTCAAGAAATTGTCATGCCCTTGCACTAAAATTGCATTGAACTTGATTGTGTAAGGTCTTTACTACTTGTTAGTAGATTGCTTTATATTCATAATGTTGTTGTTGTTGTTTATATAAGAAAAAAATTCCATGTGTCAGCAATACGAGGCTTTTATTATTATTTAACTTTACTTAAGTGAATAAGTACTTGTAGACAACAAGTATGTAAGAGTTTTCCAAAAAAAGAAGGAGAACATAATTTAGACAAAGTCTTATTAGGCATGTTAGTTCATGCAAAAATTTAGCAAACTGTGCTTTTGAAGCAAAGCTACTTTATAAGCAGAAATCAAAGCTTTTGCATATATGCGTTTAAAGGACTAAATGCTATTCAAAAGTAACCCAAAGGCAGGTACAACAACAGAAACATCTATTTAGTTTTTAATAAAATGTTTTTTCTTCTTTTTTTTTTTATTAATTTAATTTAATTTTTTATTTTTTACTGCTTTATACTCGACTACACCCAAGATTAAGAAAATTTAAAAAGAGCTGCTAAATAAAGTGAACTATTTAGTTCATCGAATAAGTGAGTGGTCTAATAAGAAAACTCTTTTGCTTTGCACAGCTTATGGCAACAAGGGGCAATATTCACATTAGTCTTGGGTTATACACGAACGAACTATTCCCATTGTACTATTCACTTATTTGAACTGAACGAACTAGTCCTTGTTTGGAATTCCTATCAATCATTTGCTTGTTCTATAAACCTATAAACTTAAAAGAAAACAGCTTAAAGATACAACAGATCAAATGAACTAATGAACGAACTATTCCTTTTTAATTTTTGAACTAAGAAGAGCACTCATTAAAATGAACTATAGAGCACAAGTCTAATTCACATATACTTTCCTCCCTTTTCTTCCCTAAAATTTTATTTAATTTCTGATGTTACTTTTATTTTTTTGCAAAACATTATCTTCTTTCTTTGTTAATAATGCTTTTGCTTGTTAACTTATGGCTGCTTAAAACTGGAAGCCAAACAAGGGAGAAAAGAAGAATACAAAAACAAAAAAAAACCTTTATTGGTATTAAATTCATTTATTATTATCTTTTACAGAAATTTCGTTACTGCAAAGCAGTTCTTATCATTCACCTCTTTTCACTATTCAGTGTATGAAGAAAATGAAATAAAAATCATAATAATAATCATGCTGTAATTACAATTTTGTATTATTTTTGATTACCTTTACCAGCAGTTGCAGTGAAAGTAATTAAATTTTATATACAAGCATCATCATGATCATCAACGGAAATGTATATTTAAATACGTTTAAGGAAAAAGCATTTAGCGATTTAAATACTTACAGTATAGCTGAATTAAATAAGGTTAACGGTTATTTTTTTTCAATCATGTAGTGTAGCGATTTATAGTGTCGCTTTGATTAAGCAAAAATAATAAATGTTTAATGATTAACGATTTTAAATGCTTTAGAGAGAAGAAAATTCTAGGTCAAGTGAATACCAAAATAGACAAAACAACCACTCCACTGTTTTCTTAGCTCATGTAGTGAGAATGATTTTCTTTTAATACCGAAAACTAGCAAAAGAGCCCCCGCTGTGAGTCACATAGTGTTTTTTTTTTTTAGGAATGACTCCTAGTGTTGCTTTGATTAATAAAAAAATCATAAACTTGTGATGTTTAGGGTGAAGAGAATTCTAGTGCAAGCAAAAACTAAAAAATCCCACATAAAACAGCCGCGGTTTAGGCTGGCGCTAAAGGCATAGGGGCTAAAAGGCGAGTGTCCAGAACTGAAATTTAGTTTTTCTGAGAGCACTAAGCATACAGGACAAAAATATAATTTCATGGATGTGTGTGAGTGAGTGTGACAAAAATTTTTTTCGTGAGAAGGCGTGATAACAAATTTTAGGTAACTTTGAAAGGATACTTTTAAAGAAAATATCAACACCAAAAATTATTAAAATCTGTGCAGCAAACGAAAACAAAAAAAAATAAAAATAAAATTTCCTATGGAGGGTGGTAGGGTTAAGCTTAAATTAAAAATTCTTTATCAAAATTCAGTAAAGACTTGTGCTTCTATTCAAAGAAAATTAAAGTAGACTTGAAATCGATATTGCCACAAATTTGTCATAAGTTATTAGTCTCTTGGAATACCAGCCTTGCTTGCTTTACTCTCTGCCAACTTAACGCTGAAACTTATTTGGAAGTCCTACACTGTATTGTCTTTGAATTCACACATTAAGCTCACCAGAAACCAATTTTTATATGCGATTTACGCACTCATTTCCTCCCAAAAAAAGGAAAACACAAACGAACATGTGTTTAATACTTTTTTGTTGGGCTGGTATACCACTATTTGCTTTTTAAAAAACAGAACAAAAGGAAACCAAATAAAAGATATATTTCAAGGGGGTTTATTAAAATGGGGATAATAAAAAAGAAGAGCAAACACACAAAAAAAGCATAAAAACTTTGTTTAAAACCATTTACATCAATAACAATATTGCCATCACACACGCTGTTTAAATATCAAAGGAAAATTAAATTTTTTAACTAAAAAACTTTGAACCTGGCAGTTCAAACAGTTTCCATTAAACAATTAACTGGCGAATGCTTAACGCTCCACACTAAAGCAAAATTTTTGCTTTTGCAAATAATCTAAAAATAAATTAAAAGAACTGCAGGACTTTATTTTTACAAAATGTATTTTTGTTGTTTGAGTGTTTTAATAAAATAAAATAAATTGCCATTTTATATAAAACGTTTAATAATTTGCTTAATGAAAAGCAAAATTTGTTAAATAAAAATAAAAAAATAGTGTTTGACCTTTAAATATTAAATTATAGTTTTGCAGCTCAGTTAAGCTACTTAATTATGGATTTTTTCCTTAGGAAAAATAAATTTTATAAAAAAGTGTTAATAGATTTGATTACCTTCTGTCGTGAACAACAGCATTTCATATTCAAATAAATATAAAATGTAATTTACAGTTATTAAATATTTACTTAAAACAAATTTAAAATTTAAAGTAAAACAAAAAATGTTTTATTAAAATTTAAGTAAAAAAAAAAAATTAATTAAAGTAATGCAGCGACTCTATTTTCAAAATATTTCATTTCATTTTAGTTATAATTCATTTTAATTACTAAATGCAAAAATTTCATTTGTTTTTCATCATTTTATGCCATTCATTATATTTATGAATACGATTTTATTAATATTATGAATTTTTTGTTGTTGTGAATTCAACATTTTTATATATTTAATGATTTTTTTTAACTTTCAAAAGTATTTTCATTAATTGATGTTATGCCTTTTTTTATATTTAACATTTAAAGCTTTTTATGTTGTTATTTTAGTTTTTTCCTAAAATATTTCTTTTATGCATTAAATTCATGATGATTCATTCTTACATATTTTCATTAATATTTACATTTTTATGTATAAGAAATGTAACGTTTGAATTTTTATTTATTATTTTAATTTTTCATCTATTCATTAAATTCATGTACATGTGTGCTTTCATTAATTTTATGTATTTTTTTGTTGTTATAAATTTGCAATATTTTCATTGTTATTTAATTTTTTTTGTAAAAAATTTAATATTTATATATTTTGTGATTTTTTATTTTATTATTTAATTTTTTTTTTAATTTTTAATTTATTCATTAAATGTATGTTTTCATTGATAGTATGATTTGATTTTTTGTTGCAAATTTAACATATAAAAAGTTTTTATTTTTAATTAATTAATTTTGTTTTTCAAAAATTTTAATTTATTCATTAAATTCATGAACATGTATGTATGTTTTCATTGATAGTATGATTTGGGTTTTTGTTGCAAATTTAACATATAAAAAGTTTTTATTTTTAATTAATTAATTTTTTTTTAATTTTCATTTATTCATTAAATTTATGAACATGTATGTATGTTTTCATTGATAGTATGATTTGGTTTTTTGTTGCAAATTTAACATATAAAAAGTTTTTATTTTTAATTAATTTTTTTTTTAAATTTTCATTTATTCATTAAATTTATGAAGTTGTATGTATGTTTTCATTGAAATTATGAATTTTTTTTATTTCAAATTTAACATTCAAATTTTTGTTTGTTTTTTATTTAATTGCTTGAATTTTTTCTTTTTCAAAAATGTTCATTTATTCATTAAATGAACATGTATATTTCATTGAAATTATTAATGCTTTTTTGTTTAATTTTTATTTTATTTTATTATTCGAATGTTTTTCTTCTCCAGAAATTTATGAACAAGAATATTTTCCTTGATATAACGATTTTTTTATTTTTGAAAATTGAAAATTTTGAAGAGAGAACAGAAAATAAAAAAGACGAAAAGGAAAAAAAGCAATTACTCTCAAGTTAAAAATGTTCAATAAGTCTAGTATTCATAACCAATTCAAAGACTTCCTTGTGTGATTTGTCCGCCATGTGCGACGGTTGTAGGTAATAGCGAAAATAGGTTGCTCATTAAGTAATAAAAATGCTTCATTAAATTAGTGATTATCTTTATTTCATATAAAATATGCTTTTTTTTACATTTGAGCTTCATAAATACTGTAGAAACAACTTTTTTTCAGATATATAACGATGAAGCTTTTTCATTATTTAAATGAATGAATGAAGCTTTTGTTCTCCATCTGTATGCTGCCTGATACATTTCTGTTTTTTCTGAAAGAGGATATAAGCACCAAATAGCAAAATTTATTTATTTTTTTTTTTGTAAACGTCCTACAAATTCCTTTTATTCCATATTGCCCAAAAAACAAAAATCTCTCTTACTTAATACGTTTATTTATCAATTTTTTTGTTTTACGTAGTTTTTTCTATGACATCAGAGAGAGATGTTAGTAATTTATTTAATGTACGAACACATTACGTTTTAATAAATTGTGCAACTTTGTTACATAAACACATGAGTCCTTTGCCTCTTTAACTATTCAGGATATGTTTCTTTTTTGTTTTTGTTTTCCTGTTTTTTTTATAAGTGCAATACTACAATGTCAATACATATTCCATTTCTCTTTATCTTAGCTGCAAAACAAATTACAAAACTAAAAAAGCCTTTCAGTTATAAAACAGATAAAAAGTTTTTTTTTTCTTAAAAAAAAAAACAAAATAAAAATCCAATAACGAAAGTAGAAGAAAAAATGTCATGTTTTGTTGGAAAACAAGTCAAAAATTTTTAAAATAAACTGAGCTCTTATATATATTGTAATCTTTGTACTCTATTTAGCAAATAGAATGTGTCCTTTATAATCAATTCAATGCAAGTTGTGCTTGCACTCGTATTATGGTCGACAACTAATAAACATCAAAAGTTGAGTTAATGTTACTTAATGGTCACAGTTATGAATTCTATTGCAGCTAATGGAATAGCAAGCTAAATAGAAGAAATATTATAAATATTACAGGCAGCTTGTTAAGTGATAAGACCGAAGTTGGCAGAGCTATCAGTGTGTCATAAGAAATTGCACTTTTTCTTCTTTTAGCTTTCTTATTGCATATTATCCCTTCGACGTAAAAAAATTAGTTTCATAATGTAATTACTTAGAAAAAAATGCTTAGCACAGAAAAACCTATTCAAATATAAGTTTAATTTGTTTTACAGCAGTTGAAGCAAAAATCATTAAAAGCCATTAAAAAACTTTGTAATGAAAAAAAATTCTGTGTGCATACGGAAAAAATTGTTTCTACACAGACTGTGTAACTGTAGATTATGGGTTTTTACTTGTATTATTTTTACTACAATAAATTAAAAAAATTTCTTTAACAAGAAAGAAAATAATGATTGTGTTTTAAGTATGTCATGTTATGTCATATCAATCTCAATATCATGTCAATGTCATGTCATTGTTATGTTATGGTCATATAATGTCATTGTTATGTTATGGTCATATAATGTCATTGTCATGTCATTGTCATGTCATTGTCATGTCATTGTCATGTCATTATCATGTCATTGCCATGTCATTTTCAGTGTCATGTCATCGTCATGTCATTTTCAGTGTCATGTCATTGTCATGTCACTGTCATGTCATTGTCATGTAATTGTATGTAATTGTAAGGTCATTGTCATGTCAATTTCATGTCACTGTAATGTCAATGTCATTTCATTAACATGTCAATGTCATGTTATTGTCATATCATTGTGATGTCAATGTCATATCATTGCGATGACAATCTCATTGTCGTATCATTGTCATGTCATTATTATTTAAATCAGAGTAAGTGTCATGCAAATTTTTTGTCAATATCCTGTCAATGTCATGTCATGTCATTGTGATGTTATTGTGATGTCATTGCTATCTGAATGGTCTGTCATTATCCTGTCATTATCCTGTCATTATCCTGTCATTGTTATATCAATGTCACATTGACGCTGTGTTCTTGTTATGTAGATTTGATGGTAGCCTCATGTCACTGTCATGTCAATATTAGATATGTTAATGTCACATCAATATCATAGAAATGACATGCCAAAGTCATATGAAATCCATGTCACTTATATGCCATTTATTAATTTCTAAACTGTGTTAGCACAAACATATAAATTACTTGTATAAAAATAAACCTTTTATATCATTTTGCTATCATTATTCTGGTCCAAACAGTGATGATAAACTAAAACATACAAAGATTTTATATTTACTAAAGGCCTGCACAAGCCTATTTAAAAGCCACACACCACTACAAACCTGCGTAATATTTTATAATAAAAAGGGCTTGTAAGCCTTGCGCTTTAGCCACCACAGAAGACACCATTTATAAAGTAAACTTTTTTTATTCATTTGAAAAGAAAACTATTTGCCCTCTAGTTACTATTTACAAGGAAAAGAACAAAAATTTTACTGCTTATGAATTACAAATTTAACCTTAACCTCAAACTATTACTTGCTTTCTATAATGAGAATAAGAAAAAGAAGAAAAAAAAAGGTATTTATATAAAAAGACAAGCATGTATGTAGGTAAGTAGGTGTGTTTAGAAGATTTGCTTTTACAGAAATGTTGGCATACAGTTTTAGACTCTAGTTACTTGTATTTGTGCACTTAATAACTGGAAAAAGAAAATTTTTTATTAAAAGATACATTTGAATACAATATGAGGAATATAAAAGTTTCTAATTTAAGAAAAACATTTTTATGAAACGTTTTTATGAGGAAAAAAAACTTGTAGTCGGTTGGTAAATATTAAAAGAAAGAGGATTGAGCTTTTAATAATTTTTTAAACAATTTTAAAGCTTAAAATTGAAGTATATTAATTTGTTAAAGAAGTTTTTTTTGTTATTTTAAATTTATTAAAATTTTTTATAAATAAAATGATATAAACAGCGATAGAAAATTTTTATAAAAATACTAAGGTTGATTATTACAAGTTACAGATGATTAAAATTAAGATTTTTTAAGTGAAATATCAAGCATTAAATTAAAACTAACGATAAGTTAAATATCGGTTAGTGTGTCCTTAACTATCCACCCAAATTTTGGTTATAAAATTTTAGCCAAAAACTGGTTATTTGCCTTACAATTTGTCTTAACTTTAACTATCGATGGTTGTTGTAAATGGCCTACATTTTCTAAACTAGGAGTTGATTGCTTGGATTATGGAAACTTTATCAAACTTTAAACTTTAAGTTTATGTAGCTATTAGTTTTAGGCCCGTTATTACAACTTTCGATAATTAAATTTGGGATTTTGTGGGACAAATTACCGGTGTTTGGCTAAAACTTTAGAACCAAGTTTGGGTGGATTGTTAAGGACACACTATCTTATATTTAACTTATCAATATTTGCCTTATAAAGTTTTAACTTTAACTATCGGTAACTTGTAATAATGGTCCTTAGTTTTTCAAATTTGTTCCTTACAACATATATTATATTAAAATCATGAACGAACATATTTTTAATTTTCATATTTTGCATTGAAAACTTCCCATAAGAAGGTAAATCGTAAGTTAACAAATTTTAAAGGAGTAGAAACTCTGCTGAATTCTTGTCACCTGTTCATTATTCAATTTTAAAAACAAATGTTTATTTAAAAATAGTTAATCCTAAAATTAAATAAAGTTAATGACTTAAATAAAACAAATATAAACCATTTTTGGTTGTAGTCCACGGTATGCACATCAGTGGTGAATTTTTAAATCTTAAATCTAACTTGCATTTTTTAATTCTAACAGCAAAATACAGAGCTAAAAATAATACCATGTGGAAAACTTAAAATTTATTGAATCGCACTACAGAAACACATTGGCCCATAATCATAAGGTACGGTCACTTTACACAAATATTTGTCAAAATAAGCGTAACCATTACATTTTGGCAAATACTTTTATAGTTTATTACGACTTGTATTACATAAAATTAATTTAAATAATAAAAAAATTCAAATACTCGTATGTTGCATTTTAATAAAAAATTAAACTAAACTAAGCGAATATTTCTTCAAAATATATAAACGTAGATGTAGCCGACATATTGCTTAAGCTTATTTCGATAAATATTTGTTTAAGGCAACCGTAGCTTTAATCACATAAAAGTACAGCTAACTTTTGTTAATAAGAATTCCATCAATTTAAATTGTTTTTTTTTAAATACCAACTTTAGGGTGATTATGATTATGGGCCACTATTTTTGTTTTTTTAAATAAGAAAAATATTTATTTAACTTTTACATATTTTTTATCTACATAAACACATAAAAACCATATAAAAACTTTTTGTCTAAATGTCTTAATAGTAAACAGATTTACGCTTAAAGTGTGAAAATTTTATAAATTAAAAAATTAAATATTTTTATTTTAATTTGTAAAACACAAAAAGAGAACACAAGCCAACAGTTACATGAATTTAATTTTGATAAAATATTTTCAGTTTTGCTGACACAATAAGATAACCTATAAAACATACGAATGCACTGAAAAAAAAAAATATTAAAATAAATTTGAAACCATTTCAACATTTCAGCTTAAATTTATAAAACGTAGTAAATACTCATTCAAGTTGGGTTTGGCACTGTCTTAAGATAGAGCCTGCCGCACACAGACGCAGTATAATTTAATTAATTGCAGCCCATTTTTGTTTACTTTCTTCCAAGTGTATGTTAGCTGGGTTTATTTTGTAATGAAAAATTCTCAGGCATATCCACAAACATGCACATACACACAGAGCAAAGAAAAAAAAAACCTACACACCCTTGAACTTTGTTAAAACCACAAAACACATAGAACATTGTGGGCCAAAAACAAAAAGAAAATTATGAAGAAAACTAGTTGCAACACCTTCGGTATCACATGTCAGACATGCATAATTTATATACGAAAAATAATAGAAAATAAAATTTCTTAATTTGCATAACATTTTTAGCACACAACTTCTAAATACTCATTGGGAAAAGGGAAAGAAAGATAGAGTAGAATAAAATAAGAAAAAACTTTCATATTATTTGCATATGCAGGAGCGCCAACACATGTGCAAAGACAATACAATACATGAAGGTGTGTTTATGTGTACACAGCAAAAAATAAATGTTTAGAAAATTATAAAAATTTCTTTAACAAAATGAAATAAAAAATTAGTGCTCTTGGGAACAACTAAAATTTTTTTTAATTAAGAAAAAAATTTTACAAGAATTTTTCTAAATTAATTTTTTTATATATTTAATTACAAAAATAAATTTTTTCGAGTTCGAAAATTATAGCAGTTTCTTTAACAAAATTACATAAATAATTAGTGCTTTTGGGAGAAAAAAATTAATTTGTTTTTAATTAAGAAAAAATTTTTACAAGAATTTTTTTAAATTAATTTTTTTATATATTTAATTACAAAAATAAATTTTTTCGAAATCGAAAAAATAAATACATAAAAAATTAATTTAAAAAAATTCTCTTAAAATTTTTTTCTTAATTAAAAAAAATTTTAGTTTTTTGTTCCCAAAAGCACTAATTTTTCGATCTCGAAAAAAATTTATTTTTGAATTAAAAAAAAAAAATTAACAAAAAAGAAATTCTAGGCCATTTAAGGGCGTATCCGCAAAAATTTTATTCTGAAAGTCTGCAATTTCATTGAACACATACGAGTACCCTTTAAGTCTCCGTAACTATAGTACAATAATATATTTTTTTAAACAAGCTATTGAGAGTTTTAAAGAATTTTTCATTCAGCTTCGATCGTTGAAAGGTTTCAAGTACATTTAGAGTTACTTGGCTATGCAAGAGAATGTATATTCCGATATCATGAGAATGAATATACGATTAGTACTCACAGATGATCCCTTAGACTCGGCTGGAGAAGTTTAGTATTCTATTCATACTGCTTGAGAACTTTTTCTATACAACCGTTCTCATGCCAAAGTTACTCTTAAAGCTTGGCCGATTATGTAAACTAAAAGTTTAATCTAAGTTAGAACCTTATCTAGGATGACGAATAGATGGTCCCAGATTTTCGCTGATAGTAATACGTATAATAAAATGGCTTAATAAATGTATTATTGCTGATAAAAAATTATTTTAACAGAAAAAATCGATCTTACTCCAGAAAATCCATGTTGTTATAAGAAAAATTTTAATATGGTAATACTAGTGATGATTGATATTAATTTATATTCAAGGCCCAACCAATAACCTAATACTATATTGAACATATTTTTAGCCACGACAACTTTAATTCTGACATAAAAATCTTTTAAGCTAAAAAATGTCATCCTTTCTTTTAGTGTATTAGAGAAGACAAAATTGTAAGAGTAAAAAAAGAAATAGAAATTTATGCATATTTTGGGAAAAGATACCAAGAAATAAAATAAAAAATAAAAATAGTGGGTTTAATACGCAATACGAGTAGAATAAAAATCAATAAAATATAAAAGATTATGCAAAGACTCGCAGAGTGCAGTGTAGAGCAAAACCGATAATATTTTAAATACGTATCGAAGCATGACCGCCAAAAAAGCTTAACCAACATCATACTCGATTTACGGTTTTTATAAAAATCTCAAGCATGTGAAAATTTGCATCATCGTTCGAATTTTATGGCAAAACCAAGCTCACAATTTCCGTAAATTTTTTTAATTGTTGGTTAAGCTTTTTAGGCTGTCGTGGCTCGATATCATTTTTCAGAAACCTGCAAAAAATTTCAAAATTCAAGTATTTTACTTTTAACAAAATATTTAATTGATTTTTTTCTAAATTTAATAAAACAACTCTGACTTTAAAAACACAGTCCTAACACTTCACATAAAATGCAAGCAAGACCAGCAAATAAAAAAAATATATAATTTCTTTCTTGATAAGGCTTTTTAAAATTAATTTTTTTCACCCCACTGTAAGTGGAAGGAAAATCCTCTTGTAATAAAAGTAATTTTATTTTTGTTTAAGGAAAGGGAACCAAAGTCAAAGCAATATTTAAATCAAAAACAGATTACAACAACGTATTTATACTTATGCATGTGTAAATAACTTAAGTCTCCATTGGAGTGTGCCAACATAATGGTAACAAGAAATATTGGATGCATAGTGTCACGGGACATTTCTTAATAATGAAACGTTGGGTATGTAAATAAACAACAACATGTGAGGCAAACGAATTGAATTATATTTTTTTTTGTATTTATTAAAAATTTTAGCAAAGAAATATTTTTCAAATAAATGAATTTGTGAAACATTCTACCACTTTGGCAGCTCTAGGGTGCTCAAAACTGTTCTCGTACTCAAAATTTAGGTATGTGAGAGAGAATTTGAGAGAGTAATATTGTTTTTCTTCGGGCTGATTTGGTACAATTGAAAACAATTAGCAATCAAAATATACCAAAAACAAAATTTCTTAGAGGCTTTTCGCACTTGGCAAGTGACTTGCCCAAGTAGGTTTTTAATATTTTTATATTTCCGTTTGAACTTGCCCAACCGCTCACATTAAAAAAATTTCTTTTTTCTTTTTATCGTTTTCTTTTGTTTAAAATTTTAAATTTTTTTTTAAATTCTCATATGTATGTTGTTTCACTCACAAAATAATACAAAATACAAGAAGTTAGAAACATAAACAAATTCCTGAAACAGGCACACACATAGAATGTGCCAAGTACCGACAAGTTGTACTGAAAAAGTAAAAATTCTTTTCCTCTCAACCCGATCATTTACAAATAAAGGGTGTCGCAACAAGAACGCAAGATTTAAATTTTAAATAAAACACAGAAATTTAAAAAAAAATCGTGAAACTTTATTATATCGTAAAGTAGACAGAATGGGTTATGTATGGAACAACGTGTCGGGCAGATGGCCGCCGTGGCTTTACTGGTACACACGCGATCTTTTAATGAAATTTTCAATGAATATTATTTAAATCGGAAAAGCAATATTTTGTTCATTTATAGACTTGTCATGGACACGATATTGACATGACATTGACAAGACATTAACATGATATTCACATGATAAATTTATACGTCATTGACACGATATTGACATGATATCAACATAATATTGATATGACATGACAGCGACTTGATATAACAATGACATTACATTGAGATTACAATCACATGACATTGAGATTGAAATGACATCACAGTGACATCGAGTTCACATGACAGTGCTCAGAAATTTTAGATGGAATTTTACATGAAAGGTCACATGACAAGTTATCTCGGTTGCTTTTTCATTTATTCATTCTCATAACCTCATTCAAGTCTGCTCAAATAGCCAGTGTTATACTGGATTTCTTTGTCATTGTCTATATTCCAGCATATAAATATTTCTTACATTTCATTTGTTTTAGTTAAAAAAAAAAAAATTTTTTTAAAAGTGTAAGAAATAAAATTAGAAAACGTATTTAATTTACAAATTAAAATTAATTTACAGCCATATCCTTTATGGGCATTAAATTATTTTATTGTGAATTTTGTTGCCACTAATAAAATAGAAAAGAAACTTTAAAGTCAAAGCAATAAATTAGCCAAAGAACAATCTTATCAAACAATTGTAGTTTTAGACTCGTGATTATAAATTTTATTATAAAAGAAGACAACAAAAAAAAAAATAAATAAATAAAAAATCCTTGAAACCACAAATAACAGTAAAATACTTTTTTTTATTATTCTTAAAAAAAAAACTATTTAATTTGTTTGCCATAAGTAGCAACTTTGCTATTAATTTTACTGCATATTTATGTGGCTTGAGATAATTGTAACCAGACATTTCACTTAAGACTTTCTAATTCTGAGCATTTGAGGTGTTGGAGAAGACCACCCACTTGCACACACAACAAACAGTTATACAGTAAATAAATGACAAGGCATTTTATTTTACACTCCTATTTATTATGCTTAAATAAAGGAGGAAGCGTAAGAGTAATTTAGATTTCTCTCAGAGGCTTAAATTAACAGGTAAGAAATGCTAATGTTTGTCTTTAATAAGTTAAATAAATTCCAAGCAGAGCCTTAAAAGAAAATCTCATTCATTTTTCTTATTTGAAATTGAATGTGCATGATGACAATAAGAAAGAGATCGTCCTAAGCCTTAACTAAAGTTAAATTTAATTTTTCTTAATTTCAATTAGTAATTCATCACACCTATGGAAATGTCAAAAGAAGTGTTCTTAAAAAAATTAATAAAATTAAAATTCATAAGCTTTGCAATTAACTTTTTTATTGGTTCTACTAAAGCACTAATTAACTCACATAATAAAGACAGTAAAAAAATTTTAAATAAAAAAAAGCGTATAAAGTTAAAAATCATTTAAAAAAGTTTTCACAAAGTTAATTTTAAATTAAGTACTAGTTTCTGTAATTAGTTGTCAAATCTCTTAAATTTAATTTAACACAACTTGAACTTTTTGTATAAGATTCATATCAACAACACAACTACTTGAAAATGACGAGACATAGTTATCATTGTCAACATCATCATTGGGATGTGAAACTTGACATTTAGAAACTTTTAATATAAAACTTAGTGCAACACAATAATTAAATAATTTTATTTAGCAATTTTACTTAACACTCGATACAGTGCATTAAATATTTTTGTATACACTTTTAAAATACATTTTAAGAATGTGAATTTTGCCAAAAACAAGAGTGAACAAAAAATTTAGTTAAATAAAACGAAAATCGCTCATAGTCCTTAAAAGTGATAGGGTACCATAAATTTCTGTACATCAAAGAAGGCCACCATCTTGTGTTCCCAGGCCACACCTACTTTTACGCCCAGTTTTTTATTTAATTTTTAGTTGTCAATGAATTTAACTGAAACCTGGATACGTTTTAACAGATGCTATTTTTCTATTGGCCACAGGCACTTTTGAGGCCACTTTTTATGTAACATTTATTTTCTATCTAGTATATGCGATCGATCTCTATATTACAGGATAGGCCACTATCTATTTTTGCATAGGCCACTCCCACTTTTGCGCCTAATTTTTAAATAATTTTTATTTTTCAAGGGATTTTGGTGATAATTGTTAGATAAGATCCTTTTGCACACTCCACTGCCATTTTTATAATTAATTTCTATATTAGAGGGAATGAGACCACCTAATTTTTCACAACCCACTTCCACCTTTTACGGCCATTTTTTTTATAATTTTAATTTTTTCAAGTGATTTTAGTGAATTTATATGTAAAAGAGAAGACTTTTACATATTCCACTTCCACTTTTACGCCCACTTTTTGTATAATTTAAATATTTCAAGAGATTTTGGTGATAGTTTGTATATTCACTCAATCTATATATTAAAAAGAATAGCCACGCCCACTTTTGCGCTTATTTTTTATGTAAAATTTCTTTTTCAATGCTTTTTCGCTTGTATCTATTACGTGTGATTGGCCACAAGTTAATTTCGCAAAGGCCACTCCCACTTTTATGCCCACTTTTTGTATAATTTAAATATTTCAAGAGATTTTGGTGATAGTTTGTATATTCACTCAATCTATATATTAAAAAGAATAGCCACGCCCACTTTTGCGCTTATTTTTTATGTAAAATTTCTTTTTCAATGCTTTTTTGCTTGTATCTAGTACGTGTGATTGGCCACAAGTTAATTTCGCATAGGCCCCTCCCACTTTTATGCCCACTTTTTTTAAATTTTAATTTTTCAAGAGATTATGGTGATAGTTGTTAGATACGATCAATCTATTTGTTAAAGAGAAGCTACTTTTGCTCAGGTTTTTATGCCCACTTTTTATATATATAATATTTTTTTTCCAAGCATTTTGTTGCAATCTACTATGTGTGATGGATTTTTAGATTATAGGAAAGGCCTCTATCTAATTTTATGCACACTTTTTGTTTAATTTTAATTTTTCAAAGGATTTTGGTGAATTTATATGTTGAAGAGTAGTTACTTTTGCACAGGCCACTCCCACTTTTACGCCCTATATTCTTATAATTTATATTTTCTAATGGATTTTTCTTTATGAGTGACAAAATATTCACTAAAACTATGCTGGCTTTACATATAATATTAATTGGTTTCGCATAGTTTTTTTGTTTTATACTGAATTGTGCTTATATTTATTCTTATTATTCTTTTTTTAGTACTTTTTTTAAGGCAAATAGCACACAATTAAGTAAGAGTAAATTTGAGCCTTAAATTTCGGCATTTACTTTCCACAGAAGTATGACTTAAAAAAAAATTGCTCAAGTCAAACAGCAAGTAGTAACACAAGAAATATATTCCTTTCCCCATGAAGCTAAAGTGTTATATGTGTGTGTGTGTGTAAGTGTGCATGTAATGCAATTATTCTAAAGCTGTTTGCACAGTCATAAGTAAAATTAAAACCCGCTTATGATCTCTCAAATGAGTTAGCAGAAATTCAAGTGTACGAATATGCAAATACTTTTCACAGTTTAGTTAATCTTGTCTACTTTCTTTGCTAGTCACTGCATTTATTAAAGCTACTTTTCATCAACTAAAAGTTAAAACTTAAAATTAGCAGCAAATTAATTGTAATAAATCAACACTTCTGAAAAATGTATTAAAGACAAAAGCAACATTTCAAAAACTAACAAGAAAAAAGGCAAGAAAAAGTGTCATAAGTTCAATGAAATGATTTTATTAAAAAAGTATATCAAGTAATTAACTATTTTCATTAAATTATTTAAATTTTTTTATCAAAAGAATGAATATTTTATGAAATTAATGAAATATATTATTAGTCTAATAAAAAAAAAATTTTATTAAATTTTTTGCCAAATTTATTAGTTAGTTTTATTTGACCTTTTAGAAGACCTCAAGCTTAATAAAATAGTCATATTATTTTTGACAAATTTTAGAAGATTTATGAAAAAATTGTCTCTTTGTAGTAAATATGTGCTTAAAAGGCCTTAAAGTTTCCATTAGTTGAATCGAAACATCAGTATAAAAATGGGTAGTTGTAATTCTGCTTTCATCTTGAAAAAACTAGCCATTTTAAAAGAAAAGCTCACACACAAATAAATTTAAAAATAAATAATTTTTTTTGTTATTTATTTAAGCTGCTTGTCAAAAAATGGTAATTAAAATCATAATTTAATTGAAAGAGTGAAAAATTGTATATCAATTTAATTTGCTGGTTAATGTTTTTTAAAGTTCAAGTGCTATGAAAATGAGAAAATGTTTTTAAATTTGCCAAACAAAATTAGCTAAATAATAAAAAAATTGCTCATAATCCTTAAATAAATATTCAGCTGTAGGTATTATGGTTATTATCAGCCAAAAATATATAAATAAAAATAGTTTATATTTTAATAATCAATGCTGTTGTGTGCCAATAAAAGTTAAAAATGATTTTCCATTTAATTTGGCTTTTTTTCATATTTAAATTTAAAAACAAAATAGTAATTCTAGTGCTTTTATTTAAATAAAAGTATTTTCATTAATATCATTCGTTAGTTCTTTTTTTTATTTTTTTTTCTGCTTGCATTCGTGTTATTGTGCCACTAAAATGCCACGGTTCACACAATAAAGCCATTTAAAATTTTATTTTTGTGATTTTGAATTGTTTCGTTTTGTTACTATTTACTTGCTTTTTTTAATATTTTATTTATTCCTGCTTGCTTATTTGTGTAGAAAAAATTAAACCATGCAGAAATGCTGA
Organism: Thelaira solivaga; assembly: GCA_947397855.1. Classification (NCBI taxonomy): domain Eukaryota; kingdom Metazoa; phylum Arthropoda; class Insecta; order Diptera; family Tachinidae; genus Thelaira; species Thelaira solivaga. Next base: position 62,713,636 of record OX377613.1, read on the forward strand.
AGAAAAATATTTATAAAAAATAACTTTTAAAACTGGACACACGTATGGGGAAGTGGTCAACCAATGCGGATGGCCATCTACCAACAAATAAAATTTCAATGGGAATTCTGTAAGCTTACATTCACACAAATACATGTAAATGCAAATATACACATATTGCCAGCAGGGCTAATGAACTTTTTTTTTATAATTTTCCATATTGACGACAAATATGATGACAATGTCTTGCTTAAATAATTTTTTAAGAATCTTTTTTTTTGTTTTAATAATTTTTAAAAGAAAAACCTGTAGAGGACAAGTGTGGTGGCAATGTCATATAAGTTGTCTTGCTTAAATAATTTTTAAAAAATCTTTTTTAATAATTTTCCAAAGAAAAACCTATAGAGGACAAGTATGGTGACAATGTCATATAACTTGTCTTGCTTAAATCATTTTTAAAAAAACTTTTTTTTAAGGGAGCTATTGAAAACAATCAAGAGAGAGTTAGCTGTAAAAAAAGCTAACATAACAACATACATTTTATAAATCGAAAGAGCTTTTTCTTTAAATTCCTTTAAATTTTTTTTAACTAAAAAAAGTTATTAAAAAAATAAAGTATCTACTTTAGTTAACATCAGCCATAAAATATAGAACAACTTAGTCATTGATAACTATGTGCAGGATACGTCATTCATACTGTCATGCCTGCATTTAAAAATGTTGTTTGAAAAGGCTTTTAATAAAGTGGAAGAGCTTGCTATAAAAAAGTGGTATAAGTCGAATTTTAAAAAAAAATTTTAAGCAGTAATTTTAGTAAAATATAGAGAACATCTTTCTAAAATTATCGATAACTAATTTAAAAAAAAAAATGGAGTAATGCTTCTTTCAAAAATAACAGTTCATATATAGCTTAACTCCTTTTCTTAATCGTTACTTAAGGTCAGAAAAAAAATACAAAAAATTTAATTTTAGACAATATGCAAGATATGTCGTTCATACTGTCATGTTTGTATTTAGAAGTTCTGTTTGAAAAGTCTTTTATATTAACAGTCGTTACTTAAATTAACAAAAAAAAAAAAAACAGTACTTTAAAAGCATTGGCGATAATATGCACGACATGTCGTGCATACTGTCGTGCTTGTATTTCATAATTATATTTGAAAAGTCTTTCATTTAAATACCTTAATAGTGTTGTATTTTTTTTTTTATTAAAATGACCTGCTGGGCTTGGCCGTACCAAGTACTCGTACTAAGCGTAAAAACATGCTTGTGTATGTTCAGACAACAGGCAACTTTTTACCGCACAGCTTGAGTCTTGCGGTCGACAATAATAGTTTTGTTTTTATTACTTTTTGGTCATTTTTATCATATTTGCTTGTTTCTTTCTTTTTTGTTCTGCAACTTGGGTCAACCAACTTAATATTGAGTCTTATTTTGTTTATGTGTTTATTAAATTGTAAATTATTTATTGCACTTGAGAGAAAAGCTCACAAAAGCACGAAACATAAACTTTAAACATGATTAAAGTCTTTAAAAAAGTAAAAAAAAAAAAAAAAAATTTACTGAAAATTATATTTCAAAATTAATTTTCAAAGTTTGATTTCTTAAGCTTAAAATTTATTTAATAAAATAATTAAAAATTGCAAAATTTGTTTTAGAGGGAGTAAAGTTTTTGTGTAAATAAAACATACATAAGTGCTCGTTGGTATAAAAATTTTAATCAAAGAAATTTTTATGCTGCCAAGCTGATTATATGTAATATTTCCTGGTTTTTACACTCAATAATACAGAGCATAAAAAAATTATTTTATAAATAAATAAAAATCAATTAAAGAGGAATAGTTTTTGCCTCTTATAAATAACACCGTTTTTAAACTCTTCTGCTCAATACCTCCTCTCTCTTTTTTCTATATTCAAATTGTTTTACATTTAAAATAAATGCAACAACAAAAACTATCTAAAAGAAAATAAACGGCAATAAAATAATCAATAAACTAAAATATAAAAGAACAGAAAAAAAGCAAAAAACAAAATACCCTCTGTTTCTTTTTTGATGAACAATTTTTTGTTTGTTTTGTTTTTTATTTAACTTCAGCATTTAATTGTATGAGAGCTGTTCAAAATGAGGCGTATGCATAAGTATATGTGTATGTGCATGCAAGAGTTTTGTATGGGCTTGCATGCGTATCATTCTGTATGCATGTGTTTGTTTTTATTGGTTTACGTTTGTTAAAGGAGGTCTATGTGTGTATAGTCGTGCACAGACTGTGTTGTGTATACAAGCAACTTGTTCAAACGTGTTTTCTTGTTTTTGTTTAAGTTTTTTTATTTTAAAAGTACTGGCTAACGGGATTTTACGAGGATAAGCTTAATTAATTTAATTTAATTTTTAGATTTAATAAAATAAAAATTTTTTCTAAGATTAAAAATCGCTCAAAATCATTCTGTTAGATTTTATTTTACTTGCGTTTTATACTATGTTAAAATTGAATATATTTGCTTAATAAATTCAAAGACTGCCTTCGTATATTAAATATTAGTTTTGCTGCTGTTGTTGTATTGTCCAAGTTGTTGTTTATTTATAGATTACAATGGCGTAAATAACCATTAAAATGCACGTGTTTGCTCATGTATTTCAAACAGGGAGTTTTAGCCTGTGTAACTGCAAATAGCTTTAAATGGGCACGTTTAACAAGTTTTAGCTGTAGTTGTAGAGATGTTTGTTTATGTTTTGTATAAAAAATATATAAAAAATAAAAATATCACACAAAGAGAAAAAAAGAAATGTAAACCAATTAAAATTTTATTTCTCATTTTATTTTGATTTACAATTTTTCTGCAGTAACTGAATGAAATATCTGTTTGCAAAAGTCTTCAATGATGATGAAAAAAAAACGTAATTTTTATTTACATACATACTTTAATAAATAAATAAATTGAACTTCTATTTACTGACACTAAAAAAAATTCCAGCAATTCAAGCTCATGAAGTGTGTGTCAGTTTTTTTTTTAAATTTAATTTTTTTTTTTTTTTTTGTAATTTTGCCCCTGACATTTTATTTTTTAATAACACTAGCCTACAAAATAGAAAATATTTTTTTTTATTTAACACATAATTTAAAGCAAGCTTTAAATGTGGTTTAAAAATACTTCATTTTAACTCGCAATCAAAATCTTTAATTAAAGAACAAAATAAATGAACCCCCAACTATTAAATTATTTGCAGATAAATCAACTTCAAGCTACTTAAATTTGTTTAAAGACTTTGGGGCATAATCATAGTCACAAAAAAGTTGGCTTTTATTAAAAGCTTACTTTTGTTCGTAAGAATTTTATGAATTTAAAGTAGTTTTAAAAAAGATATCGACTTTAGTGTGACTATGATTAGAGGCAGATATACAGAAGATAATGTTTGCACCAATTAAATATTTTAATTAAAACAATTATATTTTTAATTGCAGCAATTGAAATTTTTATTTAAGAAATTAAATTTTTTAATGTTAATCATTTAACTTTTTATTTACTTCAATTAAATTTTTAGTCAATTTAATTACATTTTTAGCACTTTCCAGGTATTTTTACTTCATTCTTTTTTGTATCACTGTGTAATTTAATTGAAGAAATTAATATTTTAATAGTGATTCTAATAAATTTTTTTTAAAGCAATTAAATTTTTAACTGAGGCAATTTTTTGAATTAAAACTAATAAATTTTTAAGGGAAACAAAACTCTTTTAATTTGAAGCATTTAAACTTTTTACTAAAGAAATTAATATATAAATTGAATTTTTTACATTGTTAATTGCGGTTCTATGAAATGTTTATTTGATTCAAATAAATTTTTGTTTATATAAAATAATTAATTAATTGAAGAAATAAATAATCTTTTTAAAAAAATTAATATTTCAATTGCAAATCTAATAATTTTAATTTAAGTCGATTAAATTTTTAATTAAATGAATACAATTTTTAATTAAAACAATTAAATTTTTTAAGGAAACAAATAATAATAATTTTAATAAATTGTTCGATTTTATAAATTTATTATTAGTAAATATTATTCAAGCTTAAGATCTATTTCGACTTTCTTTTGAAGGTCTTCTTCAGGGAAATTTATTATTGGAAAATTAAAACAAAAACAATTTTCATTGACATCTTAAGCTTGAATAATATTTACTAATAGGAAACAATTAATTTTTAATTGATTTATTTAATTTTTTCTTGAATCAATTAAGTTTTTAATTGAAACAATAACATTTTATTTGAGTCAATCAAGTGGACCAGAGCAACTGAAAATTGTTTCTGTTTGGGCAAAATTACGAAATTTTTAATTTAAAAAAAATTAGTTAAAATAAAATTATATAAAAATCTATCGTTTTGTTTATCTAAGACTATAGCTTCATGAGTTTGAAATAAAACGAGCCATGTCTTATTTAAATCAATGCACAAGTTCAGAATTTATGCACAATTAAGTCAATTTAGTGAAAAACAAATGTTGTCTTATACGTTGGCTCGTGTTGCTTTGGCGTGTTTGATGGCAGAAGTGATACCGCATACGACTATTAAAGAAGTAGCTTCAATTTTTACTTGCCCTGGTCCAAAACCGTGTATACTTTTGTATGTATTTAAACAATAAAATAATTATTTACTTAAATTAAAATATTGATCATTTTTATTAAAATATTTTTACATTGAATTAAATATTTAATTCTTTTGAATAAAAATTCTTATTATCATATTTATTAAAATATTTTTACATTCAATTAAAAATTTAATCAATTAATTAAATTTTTTTTTGTATTTAATTAAAAATTTTATCAATATGACAATTTTTTTTTAATAAAAATTTTAATTAGGCTCATCATTTTCTTTTTCAGTGTAGAATTCGCTTGTAAATTGTCTTACAAATTATAGCCAATTTGTTTTATTTATTAATTACTTTTCTAAAGGAAATGATTTTCACTTAAAAACAATCGTTAGTAGATGTTCTCTGCATTTACGATAGAAAAAAGGCCATAAATATTAATACCTTAAGTTTGTTATAAGTCACAAGGAAGACTTAAGTTTGTGTGTGTGTGTAATCAAAAACCCTTAAAAAAGAACAGAAAAAGAGAAATAAGGCAAACATTTTTAAAACCCATTAAGCAGAATTTCATGCTGACACAGCAAAAGGATAAAATATGTTGGGCCACGTTAGCGTTAATTGACAATTGATTGCAATCAATTAGGTCGACAAGTCAGCTCACACCAACATCATAAGTAACCACCTCACACCCAATAAAAAATAAAGTTTAAACATTTTTTTAACGAAATTTCCCACACAAAACACGCAAGTAAACAAAAAAATAAAGCAGGCGCAAATAAACGTTTGATGTGCGGCAGGCATTAAAGGATCAGACAGATAACAACAATAAACAAACAATTTCTTTTTCTTTTATTTTTTTTTTGAAATATTTTGTTTTCTTTGTATTTGTGTGTGCGTGAGCTTTTTTTTATCAGTTAAAGGTTTTGATATTAGTCGTCTGCTTGAATATAAATTTTAAGGGTCCTTAAAAAGTATGAAAAGGAAATAATAAAAAAAATATCAACAGGATGTTAAGAGATTTAATGAGTGTAAAAGAGCATTTAATGTTTGCACTTTCGGAGTTTAATTGTAATTTTGAAGCTTTTCATTCATCGTTTCAATATTTTCGGTATAAAAGCTGTGTCATGCGCTTTGTTAATGTTTGTTTTGCTTTTTTTTTTTAGTTATTTGACAAATTTTTGTTTTGATTACAAATATAATTTAATGTTCACGACTTGTTTTATTCAGTTGCATTTTGTCTGGTTTTAAAAGCGGTCGCTGCTTAAATAATTCGCAAAATATTACGAAAGTAAGATAAAGCAAGTCCCAAGAAAATAAATTGAAAAAAAAAATAAATAAATAAAATAAAAGTTGGCAAGAATTAAATCTTTGATAAGCCGGTTAGTAAAAGCTTTAACTAACGCGTTTGTTTTAATTCACCAAAACTCTATTTAATCTTCCAAAACGAGGCAAAGCGGGCACATATAAATAATTGGATTAAACTTTGTTGAATTAAGTGTTTAATTTTACTTAAAAATAAAACTAAATAAAAATGAAATAATTTAAAAAAAGGGTAAAATGCTAGTAAAATATTTTTCTTTTGTTAAAAAAAAACGTTTCTAATTTTTTGGATTTTTTTGTGTTTCTGCTACTAAAATTTTTATGATAAAATCCTGTTACTTTTTTGGCTCAAAAAAATTTTTAATTTAAGAAAATATTTTGAATATTTTGGAACTAATTTTTTTATATAATAAAAAAAAAAACGAGAATAAAAAGAAATGGAAAATGATAGAAAAGCAAGCAGTTTAGTAGCAGAATGAATTGAATATTTTTTTTCTAAAAAGTATTTAAAGCTTTAACAAATTTTTAAATCTTCTTAACTATGGTCCTATGCTGATTAATAGGACGGTACGTTGCGGTCAAATTAACTTAAAATAGCAATTCAACTCTTACCAAAATATTTGTTAAAATTTGATTACAAATTCTAGACTCTAGCCAATGGCTTCAAACAAAAAAAAAAGATAAAAAAAAAAAAATAAAGGAAATAAATTAAGTGTCATAGTAAGAGTGAACATTTTTTATTTCATGCTGCAATAAATCTACTGCTCACATGCTGTTTTGCTGAAACCACATACATATCTTCAAATCCATGCCGTACATTTGAGGCCACAAAAGCTGTGTTATTATATTTCTGTAACGAATAACGTGTACAGTCCCCTCAATTTTGGGATCATCTTCAAGAATGTAAGGCCTTAGCACGTTTCTCATGGATTGCATGTGGATTATCTGAGCCTAAAATTTACAATTTTGTGTGTTCAGGAAGCTATTTGCCTCATCGCAGAAGATTGCTTTTTTTAACTTCACTTAGCTAAATTAACAATTCCATACTTAATGGTGACATACATATCTCCTTTTTAAATCCAATAAAAAAATCACAACTTTCTTAAAAAATTCGAAATTTTATTTTAAAATGAAAAAGTGAACTCTTATTGAGACACCCTTTAGGAAAAATAAATTTTTTCTTCAAATGTTTTTTATGAAATTGACCAAAATTTTGTTTTGTTTTATTTCCTAAGGCCAACTTTATCAAATGAGCCGCCTTCTGGCTTTTTTTATTGTGGTGTCCTGTGCAGCTTAAGGCCGATTTATAATGTTCAACATATTTAGTTTTCGATGAGGCCAATAAATTCATTAAAGGCCGTGCTTACTACCTATTGCGAATATTTGTAATAGGTTTTTTTTACAGGTCTGTCTGATTTTTTTATTTTATGAAAAGTTTCATAAAATAATAATTTATTTTGATAGTGATGAGAAAACAGCACAATGGGGTACTATAAATCTTTTTTGTGTAATAGTTTGGCACAGAAAATACTCGTAAAAAGTACCCAACAATGACATTTTGGCCTGTTGTTAGCTCGAAATTTAATTTTAGTTTAAAAGGTCTAGCCTAAAAATATTTACTTATCAGACAAAATTCTAACTTTAAGTATTGAAAACTTGAATTGATGGGTCCTAGATTTTGATTAAATAAAAAATGAAATGCATTTTTTTACTAAAATTTTTTAATTGACCAAAATTGGCTTGAAAATTGCTTCCAGAATTCATTAAAAAAAATTTTCTTTTATAAAATAAATTAATTTAAATCATTCAGCCCAATCACAAATATTTCTAAGGAATTTTTTATCAAGAAAAATTTAGGTTTTTGTACAACAGACAGAAAATTTTATAATAAAAAAGGTAAAATTTTTTATTTATAATAAGAAGAAAAGACTACTGAGCAATTTTTTATTAATATTTTGTTTGATTAGTTTTTTCAAACTTTTTTTTTGTTGTGTTGACTAGAAAAACGGTTGCAGCGAATTTAGTCGGTGGTACTTACAAAAAAAAGTTATTTAATTTCGTTTTCTTGCTTTAAATTTCCTAGGTCTTGCTATTTAAAAAAAGTTTTACATTTTTATATTTATTTCTGTTCAATGCTTTGTTTTCCATGTTATTCTCATAGAAAATTTTCAGAAAAATTGTTTACTTTGTGCAGACGCTACTCTGAATCATACAATTTTTAAGTAAATGAAAGGTAAATTAAAATTTCTAAAACATCATTTTAAATTTCAATTACTTGTGGCTTTTAAGCCAAAAAAAAAAATTAATAAATAAATTTCCATTTCGGTCACACCTCAATAAGTTGGCTTTAATGAATTTTTTTCACACTGTGCTTTCTAATTAAATTTCATTCATGACATATCATGTTGAGACGTTTATTGTTTTATTTGCATGTGAAACAACGCACTACAGGAGAACATCTACCTATTACAAATATAAACATACGAAAAACAAAAAAACACCCATTTAAAGGAAAAAAATATTCCTCTTTTGAGTTGAAGCATAAACATTATGTTAATTTAATGGAAAGTTTGTGACAAAAATTAAATAAAATAAAAAATTTCCAATAAAATTTTTTTTGCCATATTCCTGAAAAAAAAAAAATTAAATTGAAATTTTATTTATAATGTTTTTTAAACCTATTCCAAATCACAGGAAAAAATTATTAAAAAAAAAAAATTAAATTATTAATTCAATCAATTAAATATTTATCTAATATGAGAATTTGTTTCGCGATTGCGAAAAGCATTTTTTGTACGGAACCAAAATTTGCAATTATTGATTCCGCAATATAAATATTGATTCTGCACGTAAAAGAATATTTAGTTTAAAGAAATATCGATAGATTTATACACTATTGGGTCTAATTACGTATTTCGTTCCGCAATTTCAGGAAGCATTTTTTGTGCGGCAGCAAAATTTTCAATTATCGATTCTTCAATATAGATTAATTTTTGCTTACATTTAAATCTTCTTACAGAAAGCAAAAAAGAAAGCTCAAAAATGTAAGAAGAAATAATTTGCTTTATTTTTCAAAAATAATTTCTTTGTATTTATTGAAAATTAATTTTCTTTTTGTTTATTTAAATTTTATATTGATATTAAAAATGCAATTTTTTTCTTAACACCAACCGGTGAAACAGTAACATAATTAATTCACAATTGACTACTTTTTAATTAAAAATTAAATTAAACAATTCAAAATAATTATACAATTGCGCAGGAATGAATAATAGCAGTTGGCATATCCATCGATATTTCTTTCCGCAAAATCTTCTTTTCCTAGAGGAATTCATAAGACGATCCATTGAGTAAACACTGAATTAATTTAATTTTTTTATCTTAAAATTACCCCTTAAACAAGAACTGAAAGGGGAAATATTTTTTTTTTTTAAATTTAATTAATGTAACATTTTTTTATTTAAAATATAATTAAAATGGTTTTTTTTAAAGCTTGAGTTCTTATTTCATAAATTTATTTTTATATCGATATTTCGCTCCAACTTGCGTAGCTTCTTAGGATATAATTATAAATTGAATGTGAAATAAGAGCTCAAGCTTAATAAAATAGCTATTTTAATTAAAAAGAAAAAGGTCAAATAAAGTAAAAAATATTTAAAAGATAGAAAAGCAGTAATTTTTTTGGGATAAAAATAAATGAATTTTTTTAATTTTTTCATTGCATTTTTTTCTGGCAGTAATTTTTTTTAATCTGGAATTAAAATTTTGCAACGTTTTAGTTACAAAAAAGGGGAAACAATTTTCATAGAAGAAAAAAAACTGACCAGATAGCATCAAATTTTCTAACACTCCTGCTTATGGGTTCAGGTTAAAAAAAATATTTTCCAAATTTAATTTTTTTTTTGTACAGCAAACCAACATTTTAGAATTCAAATGGCAGATTTCATTTATATACAGAATCATTAATCATACGCAGCCTTGTTAAACAAATTGTTGGCATTTTAAAGGGCAAACCGTAAACATGCTCAAATAAAATGCACAAGTACAAGCACTTGAAGAATTATAAATTAAATAAAAAAGACAAAAAAAAAATTGACAACAACAACAATTTTTATATTTTGCCTAAACCACAATAATAAAGTTATTCAGTTAACTAGCAGTTGACACGCTATATCGCTAGTGAAGTACCATAATGTACATTTATAAAAATCCTATTATATTGAAGACCATTCAATATCCATTTCAGAGTTTTGCTTTCTTTAAGGACAACAATATTAAAAAGTTCTATTTGGGATGGTCAAAGGAAGGTGTACCATTTGAGCTATAAATTCATTCATACTAAAATTCCCAGAAGTACCATAAAAATTAATAAAAAGTACCATTTTTCGCATTTATGGTTTTTGGTTCCTTAATATTATTATTAAAAACCAAAAAGTACCATTAAAATTAATAAAAAGTGTCAAATTGTTTCTTTTACAATTTCTAATTTCGTTCAGCACCGTTTGATTTTAGTGACAGTTCTAGGCCTTATAAATAAATTAATACTAAAGGGCTGCACAAGCATACTTGAAAGCCTTACATTACTACAAACATATGTAATATTTTATAATAAAAAGCGCTTGTGCAGTCCTTTAATAAATACAAAAGAATCAATTGTACTTTTTTGTTCTTTTGGAAAAAAATTTCTTTAGCTTAATTTTTATTGATTGTTCCAAAATTAGAATAAAATCTTATATTTATTACAAAAGGTTGTAAAAATAAAAATTTTACCCCCCCAAATTTGTTCCAATTTTAAGAAAGTACCAAAATACATTGGAAATCCTTTTAAACAGAAACGAATGCAATTGAATTTGTATTGCTGTGATTGTTTCTCTAAAAAATATATGGGGTTCAAAAGAGTACCAAAATAGTACCCTAATAGTAAAAATAACAAAAAAGTACCAAAATTTTTTTTGTAGTCAAATATTTTGTAGTTTGAATTTTGGGTCTGTGGGTATATAGTTCTGGAGATATAAAAAGTCTTTTTTGGTATACGAATTTTCTTCGTAAATAACACTGTGAGAAGAAAGAATGCTCGGAATTTCAAGTCTGCAGCTTTAGCCGCTTGAGTTGGGCGATATTTAAAAGTCACTCAGTTGATAATCTGCGCCAATATGCAAAAACAGCTTATGTTTTATTAAGTTGCCTTTTTTTTATTTTTATAAAATTATATTGATGCCTAGCAAAATGGAATTTGTTAATTGTGGTATATATCGCCCCTTCATCTCTGCACCACAATAATAAAGTTTTTGAATTCATAGCGAGATTTAGACAATTTTTACTCAAATCGACTTAAGAGATTTTTATTTATTATCACACATCTTAATATATAAAATTCGATTGTAGGTGTGTTTGACATTGTACTCCTCCTAAACGGCTGGACCTATTTAATTGAATTTCTCTGTATGCCTTTGGGTTACGCATTAGAAGGTTTAGCGTCACAAATTCGCCTGGCGTTAACTCGGTATCTGGCTTATTTGTCTACTACTTGTGTTTACCCGGTCTTGAACGGTCCTTTACGCTATCAGTACGATTTCTTAAAGTAAGAAAATCGAATATACCAAAATTTTAATAAAAAACAAAGCTTGCCGGGTCAGCTAGTATTAAAAAAAATTTTAATTGAATCAATTAAAAATTTCGCCCATTAACCTTAATAACGTTATAACTCATTTCAATTTTTTTTTTTTTAAACTCGATTTTTCTTTATTAAGGCAGATTTCTTTAGCCCTAATGTATAATTTTTTTTCTTAAATTTAATTTCACTTTATTTTTCTATCTACAGTGAATAATTAAAAAGAAAATTCAATGTAACCTTGCTGACATCCTGTATAATAACTTGTAATGGAAAAGTATACGTGAGTAATAAAAGAAAATGAAAATGGAAGGACAGTAAAATAAATCTACGGTAGTAATTAATAGTAAATTATTGTACATTTGTGGGAACGTGTGTGTTCACAATGTGTGAGTGTGTGTGTGTGCGTAAGTAAGAGTGCTTGCAACTAAAACTAAATTTAAAATAAACAACAACAAGTAAATGTGAGTGCTTTCGTGCATTTGTAATACAACTGGCTAGTGAAGCACAAGTAAAAAAAAAGAAAAAAAAATAAACAGAGAAAACAACCGAGTAAACTAAGTAAATTGTGGCATTAATGCAGAGTAGTAACCACAAGTTGGTCAAATAAAAGTTAAACGACAAACTAATTTAAATAAATAAAATAAAAACAGTGAGCCAAAGGACAGTAACAACCAACAAAAAAAATCAATAAAAATAATTACAATTTTTGTAATGAAAAGAAATAGAAAAAAATTGTTTAAATATTTAAAGCTAAACAGAAATTGAAACATAAAAGAAAATTAAAATCAATAAAAAGGAATTACTTACAAAAAAAAAAAAAAAACAATCAATCATTTAGAAAAAGAAAAAAAAAATAGAATCAAATTACATGATTATCAAACAACATTAACCAAATTATTAGTTAAATATCTGTGGCGTTATTAATGGCAGTTATTAAAAAAGTTTGTTATTACAGCTATTGTTATTAAGTTGGCCAACAAAAGTTAGCACGCTATTAGCAAATAAAAACAGTAAAAAAAATCTTTATTTTATAAAAATTAATTTTATGAAAAAAATTGTTTTTTTTTATTAAACTTAAATGAAGGCACATTAAACTTTAGCAGCGAGCACTTTTGTGTGTGTGTTTATCATAAACTTTATTTCAAATACAAGTTTGCTTTCAAATGAAATCACAAATTCATTAATAAAGCGCTTCTATGCTGCCGAGTTAATCTGATTACATGTTGTAATACAAGAAAGAAAAAGAAATTATTTAAAAAAAAAATTGCAAGCAAAACTTTTTTGAAGAAAGCAAACAATAAAAAGAATAAAAGCAAAGAAAGAAACTCTTACCAGAACCTTTTGCCCTTGTAGTGTGAATAAACATAAATAAGCACCGGAAATTTTATGAGAAAAATATTTTATTAGCGGCTGCTGGTGCAGCACACATATTTAATGGAATTAATGCTTTTAAAGTAATTAAATTAAATTACTTTGGTAAGTATTTTACCATTTATTCTTTTTATTTTTTTCTTTTCTTAAGATTTCTTTTATTAGTAAAATGAGCCGATAGCCTATGCAGCTCATTTACATTTAGTCTTAGAATTTATTCTCATGATTAAATAAACTATAAATAAAAAAAATATTAATAAAAAAATTAACTGTTTCTAGTCGGTCCAGCTTAGTCTTTTACTCTAAGAGTGGGAAAACTTAGGGTAAGGACAGCGTATCTTAATATACGAGTATAAAATTCGAATGTACGTGTGTTTGACATTGTACTCCTCCTAAAAGGCTAGACCAATTTAATTGAATTTCTGTGTATGCCTTTGGGTTACGCTTTAGAAAGTTTAGCGTCACAAGTCCGCCAGGCAGGTGGCGTTGCAGTCGGTATCTGGCTTATTTATTTACTACCTGCCTTTTACCCAGTTTTGGACGGTCCTTTACTTTATGAGTACGATTTCTTAGAGTAAGAAGATCGAATATACAAAAATTTTAAGTCAAAACAACGTTTGCCGGGTCAGCTAGTATACATATAAAAATTTAATAATATGGTAAAAATCTGGCTTTTGATTATTAAAAAAATAGCCGTTGTTTTTGAAAATGGTATAAGTGTATTTTTTTAAAAAAGAACTAGCGGTAAATTTAGCAAAATGGTGTCTATATCTAGCTAAAATTACTGCTAACTAAATTTAAAAAAAAGTAGACTTATCCCACTTTCACAAATAACAGCTCAAACACATTAAACTATTTTATTGGCAAGTCGGCACAACCGAATTAAAGGCACATATCAATTTTTCTTAGTTTATAGAGGTTATATGTAGCAAAATTATGGAAATTTCTGTTATTTATGAAAGTAGTATAAGTCCAATAAAAAAAAAATAAGTTAGCGTTAATTTTAGTAAGATGGTCTTGTTGAAATTATTACTAATTTATTTTTTTTTAAAGTAGACTTATAACACTTTTAAAAATAACAGCTCAAATAAATTAAATTTACTTTATTGAAAAGTACATGCTGATCTATCTCGGAATATACAAGTTATTTGTATCAAATTTCAGAAAAAGTCGTTTTAAAAGAAAAATTTGTATGGGGAGGAAACAAACTGTAGATAGACAGCTATGAGCGTATGTGCAATATTTTCGAACAATTTAAATTAATATTGCTCATACGTCAGCCGTCTTTGCCTGCATAAAAAAACTAAACAAAAACAATTTTGTTCAATAATTCAATGAAAAATTTCATTATTTTTCACTCAATCACAACGTTTCATTAGGCTAATGAAATATTTAATTAATTCAAAGAAATATTCATTAATTTAATGAAATAATTTCATGGAATCAATGAAAAGTTGTCATTAGTCTAATGAAACTATTTCAGTGGTTGAAAATATTGAATTATTCTTTTAAGGTGGACATTCAGCATCAATTATACTTCGGTAAATTTTTTTTAAAAGGCCTTTTCAATTATGTAAGTTTTGTAGGGTGTTTTTAAGCTTCTTACAATTCTAAATTGTAAAAAATAAACACAAAATTTAATTAAAAAAAATTCATTAATTTTGTATTTTATTTATTAAAGGTAAATTATTAATTTAAGAAATGGTTAGGAACTACGGTAATAATGATTTATATTTAAAAACCCTTAAAATTAATTTCTTTCATAAATAAAACATAAATTTCAATGTATTTTATTGCTTAAAGTTAAAAATTTAATTGAATATAAATTAATTTTTGTTTCTTCATTAAAAAAAGAATTAAATAATTTAATACAAAGTGTCATTAGTAAGATTTTAAAACTTAATTAATATTAAAACTCTCATTATTATATATTATTAATGAATAAAAGAAAACAATAGAGTCAGTCGATTTATAATTTAAACTGGCAGTCGACACAATTAAGCTTTTTGTTATCTCAAAAGTATGCAAATGACAGATAAAATTTTTTAATGCATGATCAATTATTATCAAATTGTTGCATCATTAAAAACAAGAAAACTTTTTCAGCAAAAAAAAAAAAAAAAAAAAATACATTTAATCAGCTGCACAAAATGCACAATTCTTTAAAATACTCATTCGTATTGAACAAAGCAAAGTGATAAAATATGAAATTAAAAAAAATGTCATTTGATAATGTGGCATATGAATACAAACAGTTACAGTGGGCAGCAATGAGAAAAACGCAATAATAAAATTTTAAGGCATATCTGTTGCTACAACCTTTGTTGCATAAATATAATCCTTGTAAAGGCAAGAAAAAAATAACATTTTGTTGCAAATTTTTAAAGCACTTAAAAGTTACTTCAATCAAGGACTTCTTGCAACTGTTAATGACACATTAAGGCACAAAACTACAAGGCTTGTAAGTGTATTGCTGTGCATGTGTATATGTGTGAGTGTGCAGATAAATTTTCAATACATGCTTAAGGCATTCACTTACTTACACACACATAAGTACACACATTAAAATGCTAGAGTAGTTTGTTTAGCGAAAGGCAAACACCCACACATTATAGAAAAAAAAAATATTTTTTTAACCTAAGAAATTTAATTAAGCCAAATCTCTCAATTAATAAGAGAAAGTTTTCATCAGCAATTAAAAGAGCGGTTATTTTCCAAAGTGGTATAAGTCCAATTCTTTAAAAAAAATTAGTTAGCGTTAGTTTTAGTAAGTTATAAATACTAACCTATTAAAATTACCGCTAACTCTTTTTTTTTATTAAAGTGGACTTATACCACTTTCAAAAATAACAGCTTATATATTTTAAGTAAAAGAAATCATTTAATCAATCAACATAATGGGCTATAATCGCACCACGAACTTTAAGATCTATTGAGTAGCCCAGGTCCCAACTACAGTTCGAGACAGCTTACGAATCTCGTAACTGCTGTAATCATGCACAGGTCCTCTAGTACTAGCGCATCACTACCTAAGTAGCTCTTTCTGCATATTGGCAATCGCACAAAACATGCTCCTACGTTTCCTGTCCCTTCCGACAGAAACAACAGGAGTCTACAATGACCCATTTGGAGCTCAACGTAGAGTTTAATGTCATTCCTACTAAGGTTTAAAACAACTTCTGCCCTTATGCATTCGAGGTTAATGAGTCTCTTTGACTGCCACATGCCCTCCTCGGCCCTCCAGTAGTCTTATAGATTTTGTTTCTCTTCCTTGTTTACCCCGCAGAAGGGTTCTGGTCCTGTGAAAGGGGGTATCTGCTCCTTTTTTAGCCAAATAGTCTTTAATTTCATTGCCCACATTACTTTCACGATCCTGTACCCCCAATAAAGTAAGCGTTTTACTCTCTGTCAAGGCATTGAGAAGTTTATAGCAATCCCAAGCCTATCTTGATCTAATAAAATAGCTTGCTGCTTAACTATCTGAGAAAATGTGTATATTGGTACCACAAGACATTCCTTAGCCACATAGCTTTAAAGCGTGAAGCTCCGGATGAAAAATGGAAACTGTTTTTTTCCATTGCAACTGGCCTATGGAAACGTGGTCCCCCAATGTCCCCATCAGCACTGCCGTATTCCATTTTTAAGCCATAAATATAGCACAACTGTCTTGCCTCTGGTCCAATTGTCATATTCATTAAATTTTTAATTTAATCAATTAGGTATTAAATCAACTAAATAAGTTTGTAGTCTACGTGTGGTGCAGTAGGTTAAATTTGTATTACATAATGACTGAAGAAAATGAAAGAAGTGCCCTTCACCACACTTTGCAATCATACAAATTAACTAAACAAGAGTTTTTATAGTTTTTTTTTGAAAAATTACTTTTTACATTCGAAAGAATGAGGAAAATATCTTAAGAAATAATTGCATGTTTGTTCATTGTTCTATTTTAGCTGATTCTTCATTATTATTTTTATTTTATTGTAATATGTTTTTGTTGTTTTTGTTCTCTGTCATGTCATAATTATTGACACCCCCCCACTACTGCTGCTGCTGCCATCAATATCAGATCAGACACATTGCTTCGCTGTCAATTATATTTTATTTTTTTTACTTTAATAAAGCAAGAAAAAAAAGGAATAACGAATGAATGGAAAATCTTTTTAGTTTTTCTAATTTGCACAACTTGTATACAGACAATTAGGACAATAATTCTATAGCTGGAGACTTAAACAGAATTTACTTATTTACTCGTAATAATACTAGTTCAAGTTCATTGTATAGAATAAAATAAATGTTGAAGCTTAATAAACAGGCTTTCTAACAATAAAAATTCTTTTTTTTATTTACGTAAGAATTCTCTTTTTTATATTTTATCTTTTGTTCTTTGTTAGTGGTTCTTCTTTGCAGTGGTAGAGGGAGGTAGTAGAACAGTTTTATTTAAAAAAATTTTAGAACGAGAGATTTATGTTTGTTTGAAAACAATTTTTTTTTTATTTAATTTTACTCTTAAAACAAGAATTTATGGTTTACAATTAAAACAGTTTTTATTAACATTTCACAGGTGCTCATTTTTACTAATCAGTATATCTTTATTCAATAGGAAAGGATAACTGAAAACTTTAGCCAGGACACAAACCATAAAACCTAACAAAGCTAAGTTTGGGAGCTGAGAAAATTTACTTTTTTTCAAAAAATTATTTCAGAAATCTAAATAAGCGTGAATTATAGTCGATTCCTTGGATTACTATGTCCTCATAATGTAATATTTGTTCACTTTTATTTTTATCTAAAACGGCCAATGCTTTTCTAGAGAAGTTTTCCAAAATATGAATATTTTTCAAAGAAAATTTTTTTTAACTCCCAAAATTATTTAAGAAATCTGACTGAACGTAAATTAAAGTCGACTTCTCTGAACACCATACCATGTCCACATAGTGATGTAAGGGTGCTCTTTTATATTTGTGTAAAATGCTTAGTGGTTCTCCCTAAAAAAAATAAAAAAAAAAATTTCAGCTCCCAAAATTGTTTCAGACATCTGCTTAAACGTGAATTACAGTTGATCCCAAAGAACGCAACGTATAATAAAAAAGAATCAAGTCTTATAAATTTTAGGGCCCTTCTTTGCTCTATTAAATTTGTCTGAAAATCTATTAAAAATTCATTGCCTTGGCCATAAATTTACTTTTAATTATAGCTCCCACTGTATATTATAACTCTCAACTACTGGACTTTTTCTGCACTTTCTCATATGTGTGTGTGCTTGCATTCATACACACTTATTTGTTTATTCTTTCTGTCACATTTATTCTGTGCAAAGTTAAGTGAGGCAGTAAATATTTCATTCAATGTTAAAATGTCAAGGATTTATTTTGTCACACTCACAAATGTTTATTCTCTTTCTAGATTTTTTATTTTTTTTTTTAAAGTTTGAATTGTGCTATTTCAATAGCCCAAGTATCAAGTATAATGTAGGCTTATACATATCAAATAGGGTCACATCAACATGTTAACAACATAATTATCTTATTTAATTAATTTGTTGCCATAAATTTTAATATAAAAAATGTCTCAAAACTAGATTTTGTTTTGACAATAAAATTATTACAAAGAGTTAGGTCCTGTTTTTAATAATTTTCCTTTTGTCAAGCCATTAAATTCTAAATTACCAGTTGCAAAAAAGAAAACAAAAAGTAAAGGAAAACACATGTTGCCAACTAATTACGTAAATTAGTTATTTGTAGTTGGTTATAAAAAAAGGGGGAAAAAAAAGTAAAATGAGAGGAAAAAGAATAACAAAAAAAAAAAATAATTCTTAATAATGCTTGGCATGTCCCTTTTAAAAATATACAAATTCAAGGTTGGATTTTAATATTTAAAGTGAATTAACTTGTCATTGTTTGTTTTATTTTATATTTTTTTACAAAAATATATATGACACATGTATTTGAGAAGTATTTCTATAGCAAAATGTTTATACAAAAAATCAATATTATAAAAGGGATTAGTTATTTGAATAAAAATAATTTTTCAACGAAGGATACGTCAAAATTACTGTCATGTCAATGTTATATTAATGTGGTGTAAATTTTATGTTGTATCAATGTGGTTGTCATTGTCATTGTCATTGTCATTGCCATTGTCATTGTCATTGTCATTGTCATTGCCATTGTCACTGTCATTGTCATTGTCATTGTCATTGTCATTGTCATTGTCATTGTCATTGACATTGTCATTGTCATTGTCATTGACATTGTCATTGTCATTGTCATTGCCATTGTCATTGTCATTGTCATTGTCATTGTCATTGTCATTTTCATTGTCACTGTTATTGTCACTGTTATTGTCATTGTCATTGTCATTGTCATTGTCATTGCCATTCTCATTGTCATTGTCATTTCCATTGTCATTTTCATTGTCATAGTCATTGTCACTGTCATAGTCATTGTCACTGTCATTGTCATTGTCATTGTCATTGTCATTGTCATTGCCATTGTCATTGTAATTGTAATTGTCATTGTCGTTGTCATTGTCACTGTCATTGTAATATCAATTTCTCATCATTGTCATACTAATGTCAGCATCATATCAATCTTAGAAAAGCACAATTTTTAGTCAAAAATTTTCGTTAATAAAACAAATAAATAAATTTTGCAAAACCCAAACTAAAACTGATTGAAATATTTTGCTTTAATCAAATCACTATACTGACTGATAAGTGCTTTTATTACCTACAAATTGATTACCTACATATTGATTGTGAGGTAACTATCTTGCTTATTTACAGTTTTCCCATGTTTGTTGATGTTGTTCTTAATGCAATAATTTATACAAGACAACAAACAACCCAACAACATGAATTATTTATATGTATCTGTGTTTGTATACTAAAAACTTTTATATTTTGCAATTACCATAAGATAATTTAATAATATTTATAGATATTGCTATTCAGTGGCCTACCATACTTTATTTGCTTTCTAAAAAAATTTTATTAGTTTTTCTTTTCTGTTTGTTAGTTGTTATCTTTGAAATCATTAGAAATAAAGTGTAAAGCAAATTAGGTTTAATATTTTGTACTCGTAACTTATAAAACACCATGAATAAATTTTATGGGTATTTGTGTATGAGTGTGGGACAATATGTTGTGGTTGTGTAGTGGTTGAACAATTTATTATTTAATTTTTATGTAAATAATAACACTCGTCTCTATAAAAATGAAACACATGAAGGGGACAGAAATTTAATGTTGAAAAAGTAAAGAATATTTTTTGTCAAGTGCAGTTACGTTGCTAAATTTTAAAAATCTTGAGTAAATTTTTCTTACTTTTATTTTATTTTCAAATGGTTTTTTATTAGCCGTGAAAGATTTTTATTTTCCACTTTCTTTTAGTTTCAATTCTTTTCTAGAGCTGACAAAATTAACAAATTGTTATTGTCATTTAAATTTTTATTTATAAGAAATGTTTATGAACTAAAAGTATGCAATATTATTTAAATTTTCAATTCGCTGCAAAATATACCACACTATTTTTAATTTATTTATGTCTCTTTATTTTTGTGATAATATGAATAAGCTGCTTATGTTTTATTAAGTTATTTTAGGGAACTACAATTATTTTGATTCTATTGGTTTCATTTGACATCTAGTTAATTGTAAAATATATCGCTCCAGCATTTATGCACTACAAAAATAAAGTTATTGAGTTAATTGCTGCTGCAGGTCACTTTTTTACTTAAGTCGACTTAAAGATTTTTTGTAATTAACACTGATATGTTTTTTTTTTATTTACAAAAGATTTTTTATAACGAAATCAATCAGCTTATTTACATTTTTCTTTGATATCATTTGATATCTAAAATTATTTGGCTGGTTCTAAGTGAGCTTCCTTTCTAGGAAATTACTTACAGAATTTTTTTTTCTTTTTAAGAAATATGGCCACTATAAATATGACAGTAAAAATAAATTTCTGTAAAAAAAATGGTCATTAAAATATTTTTTTAATTTTTATTTATAAAAATTTGTTGTTCAAAATAAATAAGCTCTTTAATTTTAATTTAATTTGGGTCAATAACAATAAAAGTCAGTTATTTCTGGCAAACAAATTAGTTCCAAAGGCCACAAAAAAAAAAAAAAACACAGCTAAAGAAAAGAATTTATTTAACACTTTAAGGACGAAAATTTGCTACAACGTAAATTGTGTTTGAATTTTCAGTATTTAATGTTTTTATATTGAATTAAGGGGTATATTTATAACTGATTAGCTGTTCTTTAGCATTGACATGTGTCCATAGGGACACATATGTCTACAACTTTATTTCTAAGACTAAATTTGGTTTGCTGTTTTCTTAAAAATCTTTTTTTAGACTCATAATTTAGCATTATAAATATAAAACTAAATTAACTCTTTTGTATCCAGAACGCTTACGGACCTCTAAGGGTTAAAATTTATTTTCAAAAAGTAATTTTGTGTATCAGTTTGCCAACAATAAATTATACATTAAAAAAAAAAAGTTTTTTTTATTTCCTTTTTAAAAGACTTTCTATAATTAAATATACAAAAAAATAAATAAGATAAAAAGTTTTAACCGCCCTTTATAAACAATATTTTCATAAATTAAGTCTCTTCTGCTCATCTCCGCAATAAAAGACCATAACGAATACTTTGAGTTTTTCTTTAAGGCAGGAAAAGGAAAATATTACTTTTGCCTTTTTTCTTTTGTTTATGTGATTTTAATCACTGGCTTTGTATCCACCAACTCCAATGTTTGTTGGCTCAGCTAAGCAACTATTTTTGTGATATACAAATACATTTTTTATATGTAAAATTTAAATTTTAAATATTTTAATGTTTAATTTAAATAAATACTAAACTGCCATAATATTGATATGAATTATTAGACTTCACATAGCCCTAAGATGGTTATGCCGTTGACATCTTACTGAAGTGATTCGTGAGTGATTGTTATAGAATGGGCATAAAGACGACATGAAACTGGCTTAGCATTAATGAGAAGTTAACATGACATTAACAAGACATTACTATTACTATGACCAAGACATGACATTGACATAATTATAATATTACTTTGATGTGAAATTGATTATCACTTTGATATGGCAATACACTGACATGATATTCATATGATGCTATTGACATTGGCCCATAATCATAGTCAGACTAAAGTTGGTATTTTTTTAAAAACGATTTTAAATTCATGAAATTCTTATTAACAACAATCCGCTGTTAATAAAAATGTACTTTTTTGTGTCTATGATTATGGCTAATTGAAATTAAAATTATTTTATAATTTGACTTTCATGACAGAGACATTGCACCAATATAACTTTGAAATGACTTAGATATAACATTGACATGACACTGACGTCAACACATAGACATGGGCATAGTATTGTCATGACATTAGCAACACGTTTTTATGACAGAGACATGACATTGACACTGACATGGGCATGACATTGAAAGTAATATTACTTTTTTATAACAAAAAAATTATACTGACATGACAATGACATAATATAGGACGTGATATTGATATGACAGGGACATCAATACATTGAATTCTGTTTGATATTGTCATGACATTAGCATAACACTGAAACTTACAACACGTTTGTATGACAACTACATGACATTGACATGTCTTTGGTATGAGGTTGACATGACACTGACACTGAAATCAACACATTGACATGTGCATGATACTTTCATGACATGACATATTACTGACATGGCTTTGATATGCCATAGACATTACACTGACTTAATAAACATGATGTTTATATGACATAAAATAAAAAATTCGCCTAAGTATGATAAAATTTTAAAAATTTTCACTGACTTTTAGCAAAATTAAAGCAGAATTTAAAATTCCTTTAAAAAAAGACTTTAAATTAAAGTCAGACAAACAAACAGCTTAAAGGTCATGGAGCTCTAAATGATTTCAAATGAAAAATAAATAAAAAAAATTGACGGACCAAAACTTAAATAAAACGAATGATTTATTGATGTTTTTGCTGTGCTCTTTTTAAATATTTATACCCAGATTGTAGAGAATATTTTCCTTTTTTTTCTTCTTCTACATGTTCCGAGTGTTTCTATTTCTCCGGTTGTGTTGTGGCGCAAACCTTTAAGTATGCAAACAAAAGTTCGTACAAAATCTAAAAGAGAATAAATATTTGTGTGGGTGTACAGGCAGAGTAAACGGTGCTTAAAATTGGCAAAAACAGTAAAAAAGAATCAACAAGAATATTTTTTAATTAAACGGCTGAGCGCTTGTTAATTTATCTATTTTTTTTTCTCGTTTAAATTTTTATTGATTTACTGCACCAGAGAATTGCAAATAAATCAAAGGTTTTCTAAACCAAAAAAAAAATTTTTTTAGATAGAAATAGTGACAGATTGGTCACTTATTCTAAGGAAAATAATTACAAAACGTACAATATGTTGGAGCTTGTAACAAAATTGAAAGTTTTTATTTATTTTTTTTAAGAAGAGTTTGCCGAGACAACATCGTAATCAATTACTCGTAATAGCATTTATTTTTAATTTAGCAAGTTTTCTTTCTGAAATTACTTAGTTCGTGTTTGGTTTTACAAAATTTAATTCAAAACATTTTTGTGACAGTTTTAAAACTGCTCAGCCACTAAAAAGTAAGAAAGAAAGTAATTTATTTGCCACAGAATTTTTATTCGTACTCGTATTTCTTTTTTCCATGTCTTCCATTTAAGTTTATTCTTGTTACAAATTTATATTTTGTATTCACTAACTGATAAAAGTTTATTAAAAACATTTTTAAATGAAAAATTATAAAAAAATACTTTCAAAAAGTTGTTTGCTCAACAGCTAAAAATAATTTCATGACTGGAATTTATATGTAAAAGAGAGTTAAATAACACAACATTCATAACATTCCTGTTGTGGATGATTTTTTAAGCAAACAAAATGTTTAAGACTGAACTCATCATTGGTTTGTTGAAAAGTTTTATGAAAAAATTTTTTCTATGAAAATTTGTTTAAAAAAAAATTTTTTTTCTCTAGGAATTCCATAGTAATTTTATAATTCGTGGCTGTTTTTTTTATATATATTTTTTAAATTAAATTAAATAAGAGAAAATTTTAGAAATTTCACCAGCCTCTTCTATCCTGGTACAAAACTAAAAAGCCAAAAACTAGGATTAGGGGCTTATTTAATAAATTTGGAAACTTTTTTAATTTTCGAAGTAAATGAAACGGAATTATTAACAGGTCGCCCAAAATGGAAGATAGAAAGTGGATCCTGTGGTGTCCTCCATTTTTGCTACCTGTAAGGGGTGAAAAGTAAGAGAAAGTCAAATGGAGGGAAGAAGCTAAGAAATGAAAAGAAAAGAATAACAAGAAGAGGCTGCTTCTCTGATGATATGTGGAAGATAACCGACTCTTATAGCCGCCTTCTACAGACCTTTTCCTACAGACATCTAAACCAAAACCTGCTTTTAATGATACCATGTGGATAGTCTGTAAGTAAAACAACTGCTGATTCTGAGAAAGAAATGAGATCAGCTGACTTCCACAGTCATCAGTAAAAATCGCTGAGATCAGCTGATTCCCAAAGTAGCTAAAACGACTATTGTTTCTGAGGGTGAAATGAAGTTAACCGACTTCTACAGTCGTCAGTAAAAGTCGCTAAAACAACTGCTACTTCTTAGTTTGGAATAAAGCCAGATAACTCCAACAGTCTTCAGACCAAATAGCTGCTTTTGAAGATAAAACAAAGCCAGTTAATTTCTACAGTCGACAGTGCAGATCATTTATCCACAAGCACAGGGTAGCCCATTTATGTAGAGCATATAGTGCCAGAAAGTCAGATGACTACTAGAATCAAGAGATCAGGTAGTTAAAACAAGTGTTGCTTCTGAAGATGTCAAGAAACCAGGCGACTCCTACATACCGAGAGAGGAGGAGATAAATGATGCTTGTACTGTGCCATAAAGGCAGCTGACTGCCAAAAACTGTTTCTGAGAAAGGCATAAAACCAGCCGACTTCTACAGTTGACTGCGCAAGTAGCTACAACTGTTGCTTTTTAGGACGGAATGAGATCAGCCGGCTCCCAGAGTTGACTGCACAAGTAGTTAAAACCACTACTGCTTCTGAGGATGGAATGAGATCAGCTGACTTCTACAGTCATCAGTGCAATAAAGTAAAAAAATCTGCTACTTCTTAGGATGAAAAAACCCTGCCAATTTCTACAGTTGACAGTGATGATTATTAGCTCAAAGGCACAGGACAGCATAGGTAGGTAGTGCTTCCAAGTATACCAGAAATCTAGCCGACTCCTAGCATGAATAAAGCATGTAGTTCATACAAGTGCTGCATCTCACTGGGGACAGGAAGTCAGACAAATTTCTATAATTGATAGCACAATAAATGCAACCATGAATCTAACCAACTCCTACTGCGCAGATAGCGCTTACTATAAAATTATTATTTGTATGTCCTTAATTCCCAGAAGGTGCTGACTTTGGCAGCTGAAACTAGAGTAATTAAAAACTAATGGACAGGTTTGGCTTCAGAGAGCTGCGATTAAAAAATATGGATGAAAACAAGGTGGCCTTGCAACAGCAGATGGTTATTGTTTATTTCCATTATAAGTCCAGCGGCTGTCAAAAGTTTGTTGACAATTATTTGAAAAAAAGGTCAGAAACTCAGGTGGAGGAAAGATTTTACGTCTTTCAGTTCAAAAAATGTAAGCAACTCCTGACAGAGGCCGCACTATAAAATCAAAATAATTGTGTTTGTTGTAATGTCATACAATAAATAAATAAACTTTTTTGAGCATTGGAGTGAGAACTGACTCAAAGACTTGTGAAATTAAACTCTACGCAACAGAAGCTAAACACAATTCAGAATTTAGGATTCACTAAATAAAATCGACAGATTTGAGAAACTAATTTGTTTTTATACTTTTGCTTGACTGCAGTTCTTATAGGATTATAAAATTTAAAATTTCAAAAATAAAATAAATAAAGCTTTCCTTACATTATTTCATTTAAAAGCTTTTTATGCTTAAATTCTGGTATGCATTCATGCAATAACACAAACATTTCTTTATTCATCGTTGGTTTGTATAATAAATTGTTAAATAACTTTGCAGTTCAATGATTTTTTTATAGTTTATAATTGCAAATGTGTGTAGATACACAGGATTTTATTGAATTTTTCTGCAGCCACAATAAAAAGCAATAAATCAATTTGGGGTCAGTGTTAAATAGAATAAAATATTTTAGTTTTATTTATTTAATTTTTAAAAAATTCTTTTTTTTTTCATTTTAAAATTTGGGGGTATAAAATTAGCAAAGTAGATTTAATAACTTTTAAATTTAATTTTGTATTTTGCAACATGGAGTAAATATAAAAAATAAGCCACTCACAAGCCTCTTACACATACTAGTACACATGCTTTTGTAGGCTAAAGAATGAGTATCAAGTTAATTATAAACAAGTTAAAATTCTACCATTGTTGTGTATGCTAAAGACTCAAGTAAATAAAATAAAAATTATGTGTGTCTGAACAAAAAACAAGAAACATGAAAACTGAAGACACAAACAAAAAAAACTGGAGGTTTTAAAAAGCTCTGTACAGAAAAACTGAATTCTATACGCCAAGTTGAATAAGACTGCAGTCAAAAAAGGAAAAAAAAAAATAAATAAAAAATAATTTTCCGCACAATATGACTTTAGGATGGTGAATGAGAAAAGCTAACCAACACACAAGCTTGAGATTTATATTCTCCTCTACTTCCCAACAAAAACTAAAGTAACGAAAGATAAAAAGCAGAAAAACAATGGCAGCAGTTACTGCAAACAGTAAAGGATAAAATAATTGAAATTGTTCTCAAAAACAAAAAAATTACTACTACAATCAGAGGCGAGCAAAACATATAAATTGCACTGTGCAACAAAAAAAAAAAAAAAAAAAGTACCTGAGAAGTGATATTATTCTTCTGGTAGCAAAATTAATGCCAGTAATTTACTTCTTTAATCTGAGCTTAATAGAGTTCGCTAAATAATTCTAGGAGCTAATGAAATAACTAATCGCAACCAATTCGACTGCCTACATATCGACCATGACAGTTGATCTACTACTATATCTTAACTGTCAGCTGTATAGTTAAATAAAACCGGAATTTTTTGTATTTGCAAAACACACATCTTTACAAATATGTGTAAAATTTTATACTTGAAAGTGTCTGTAAGCCAATTCAAGTATGCTCGTGCAGCCCTTTAGTGCTTATTTGAAGCATAAGGGTTAACTATTTCTTATCGAACATTTTACTTTAAAATTGAATAGTGAATGGTGCTAGTGAAAAACTGAGTTTTTGTTGAAATATTTACACAAATTTCCTTTGGCAAATCTTAACATTCTAAGCCTTTTGTATACTCGACTTTAAAACTAGTAAAAACTAAGGCTTTTTTAATTCTTCGGCATGTTACTAAAATTTCACTAAAAGTTATAAAAAGTAATGCTGCAGCGCATTAGTTTGTAGTAAAACAAGATTAGCGTGCTTTTATTTTAATCAGCTACTGTTGAAATCCGCTTAAATCTCACTTTCTATGTCTCTGGGTGTGTATCAGTGACTACGCAACATGTATAAGTTAATTTGTGTTTACCTGTGTGTGTATGTGTGTGCGTGTCTTTATATAAATGTATTCATGACATAATATTCTTTATTTTAATGCATATTTTATATGACCCTTGTGTATATAAAACACACAAAGTAAAACATTATTTAACATTGT
Source organism: Thelaira solivaga (assembly GCA_947397855.1). Classification (NCBI taxonomy): domain Eukaryota; kingdom Metazoa; phylum Arthropoda; class Insecta; order Diptera; family Tachinidae; genus Thelaira; species Thelaira solivaga. The sequence continues at coordinate 62,741,306 of OX377613.1, forward strand.
TACCTGGTACTACCAGCTAACACAGACAAAACCCATTTACACCTAATAAAGTCGAGAATGGCTCTATGTGTGTGTGTGTGTGTGTGTGTGTGTGTGTGTGTGTGTGTGTGTTGGTGCATTTGGGCTTGTGGTAAAAAGAGTTAGTTAGTGTGGTATAGTTAGCCTTGCTGCTATTTTTGAAACTGTTTACGTACAAGGTGAAAACTTATAAAAGACAAACAAACACACAGAGGACTATATGAAACCAAAGCAGAAATAAGTCAAAAACAAAAGAAAACATTAAAAACATTCATAAAACAAAATACTGTAACAATAACTCCTAGTTTTTGCTTTATTTTCAGAGTGCCGCATAAAAAGTCTTTTCAAAGCAAAAGAAATTTAGGGAAAATGCTTACAGCATAGCTTACAGTCACATCTAAATTGGCTGAACAAGCGTTTTTTAGCTGTGGAAAATTCTCATGGCCATACAAAATGTATGCAGCATAACGAAATAGGGCAATGAAAACTCTGAGCAGTTGAAAAATCCTATTTTGGCAGTGAGTTTTGTAATGAAGTTGGCTGCAAAACAATTGTTTTTTTTTATTTATGTTTTGTTTTTGGTTAATTTTTCAAACTAGCGTTTTTGTTTCTCTTTAGTAAGTTTTATTAAGCCAGAAGATTATTATTATTGTAGAGAATACGTACCGCCAAGGCTTTTAACATAAATACTGGGCTTTAAAAAACGCTACGCTTGCCAGTTTAGGACTGAAAACTAATTTTTTTAAAATTAAGAATTTTTACAATTAAAGTTAAATATTTTTTTTTAGAATGCGAGTAGTTGTTGTATTTGTAAAATCTGTTTTTTTGGCAAACAAAACTAAAACTTTCATGACAAAGAAAAGACTAGAAATAATTTTTTTTTAGAAATTCTTACTCAAAAGCCCAACATTTCTTAGCTAAAGGGTAAAACAAAATTTTAGAATAGTGACTCGTTCCTTTGTTAAGTTGTTACACTCAAAGAAAAATTATGGTTGAATATGGTCACCACAACCATAAGCTTGTTCTCCTAAAAAATTGTATAGTTAATTAGAAACATCTCAACTTTACTATGATCACGATAAACATGTTTCTAGTTATTTTTCAACTCCCGTTATAGATCTGGTTGAATTCATCATATTATTTTTAATAAAATTTTAACTGAAACCATAATTATGTTTATAGTAACCATGTTATGATTATCAAAAACGTAATAATGAAAAAAATATGGTTGAAAGTAAAATGTCTCTTTCGCAATCATATAAATAAAGTGAGTATAAAACAAAAACTTAAACGTTCAAGCACAACTGAGCTTTGTGGCTGAAGTGGGTAATGATTCTTAGCTAAATATTCCGAAGCCCGAATCTTGGTAGAGTCAAATACAATTGAAAAAAAAAATTCTAACCCACTGTACTTAATAAATAAAAATTTATTAAAAGAAAATAGTAGAATAAAAAAAATTAAAAAAAAAAAATTAATATAAAAAATTTATTGCCAAAAAATTTATTAAAAAAACTTTATGTAAAAATATATATAAAAAAAAAATTATGTATATAAAAAATAAAAAAAAAGAATTTTAAAAAATTGCATAAAAAATTAAAAAAATTTTTTTTAGCCCTGACCGGGGGTTGAATCGCAAAACCTTCAGTTGGAATGTTTTTTAATACGCTTGATTTATAAATATAACCATACTACGGTTGTCTCAACCATATTTTTCCTTTGGGTGAAGACCGAAAGTTTATTTATCATCTGTTTTTTGCTGAATTGAGAGCGCCAGTACTAATCTAAGTCTAACCAACTATTTTATTTAATTTCAAGAATGCCTTCACATAACATACAGGGTAAACAAGTCTTTAATTATCATACCCATATACACACTCTAATCCACTCAAACGTTTACGTCATATTTTATTTTTTTATTATTGCTAAACACAAAAGTTTAGTCGTTTTTCTAGTTTTATTATATATTTTTTTTTTTGTTCAAGGAAGTTTAAGTTAAAGGTAGTTTTAGTAACAAAAGCTGTTGTTTATTTAATTTTATTTTTGTTAGAATGTTATTTGTGGCATGTTGCAATGAGCATATGCATAAAAGTGTAAATAATAATTAAGCGCGCCTGAGTTGAGCAACAAAAATGTTTTACTTTTGTAATTAACAAAACCCTTAATCCTTCTCTCTTTTTCTTTTCCTTGCCTTCCAGAGCCCTCTAAAGTGTATTTAATAGTTCCGTTTTCTTGTTTTTTTTTTGTACTTTGTATTAAGCACTCAAGTGCTTAACTGAGTGGCCTTAACATAGGCTTTGAATTAACAATTTAATAAAAACTGCCGAAAGGCAGATTTATTTTTTTTTCTTACAGTTTTCTGTGTTTCACTTTGTCTTGTTCTTTTTTGGTGTATTTTTGTTTAGCCTTTGATGTGTTTTTTTGTTTGTTTATTTTGTTTATTTATTTGTTTGTTTACAAAAAGTTTTCTATTGGATCAGAACGCTGTTTGAGTGTTGCTTTTTGTTTTGTTTTCTTGCAATACGTGGGAAAAAAATGGTTTGCCTTCCGCTTCAGTTTTTCAAATTATAAATTTTAATGAATTTAAAATTTTAAAATTTAAAAAAAATAAATTTTGACAGCCTTGCGATATAAAAAAAAAATTGAGAAAAGCACGATTGTAATTATAACTTTGGTAAAATGGTCTGCTGACCATCAATTAGAATCGCTAGAGATACAATAATAAAGTTATTGAATTAATTGTGATAAATTCAATTCAATTCTTACTTAAGTCGACTAAAGCGATTTATCCTTATTAGCTCAAAAATAATAAACTATTGACGTTTATGTCTTGAGTCTTTTATTTGTTTTAAGATAATGAAGCTTGTGTCTAAAATCTTTGTATTTTTTAGGGGTATTGAAGTTTGTTTTCCCAGTCTTTTATTTTTTGCGATACTGAAGCTCGTTTTGAGTCAACTATTCGCCAAGACACCTGAATCTTGCTGTTTTGAGCAAAGTATTTTGCATTTTGTACTCTGACAGAAATTAAAAATATTGTTTAATATAGTTTTATTGATTTTATGAAATATTTCATAAATTATGTGAATTAAATAAATGTTTGCATAAAATTAATGAAATTATATTCAGTAAATTAATGAATTTTTGCATTACATTATTGAAATTGTTAATTAATAAAACGTGCTATTGTGCTGGCACAAGGATTAGGAGCTCAAGCTTTTTGTTTGACGAACCCTTAGGCCTTAATTTTCACAATAAGAAATCAAACACTTAATTCTTCTTTCCAAAGCTACTCAATTTCGTATTTAATTTTTTGTAAAAAAAGCTTTAGGTATTTTATTTATTTTTTCAAATCAAAACTATTGCCAAAATTTTTATTTGTGTTAGTTTATGCAAAAATAGGTTTCTGTTTTTTTTTTTTAATTCAAAAGATTTTATTTTTATTGTAAAATTTTTAAATTCATGTCACATTTCGTTTGAAATACTTTGATTTGGTTTTTAAATGAAAAAAATGTTAAATGAGTGGGGAAAGGCTTCTAATATAAAATTTAAATTATTTTTATTTATTTTGGCTACTTTTGCAGCTGTAAAAATGAATAGAAAACAACAACAAAACAAGATGGATAAATAAATTAAATAAAAGAGTGTCCTGCCACAAAAAAAAAAAAACTCACAGTCAGTTAGTCAACAAGAAAAGGTATGAAACTGCTTAGCAGGCAAAAACCTCATATGAAAACAAACACGAACACACCCATACACATTTACAGTCATTTACAGGACTTAAGCATTTAAAAGACAAATAAAGGAAGACAAGCAGAATTAAAAAAAAAAAAATTAAAACAGTTGAATTTTTGACTCTTATTTTTTTTTTATTTAAAAAATGGAGATAAAAAATGGACTCTGCTAAAGAGCTAATAAAACAGATGATGCTGCTTGCCATTTGCACATGTAAAGTAAAAATATGGTTGAGTTAACCATATTTTGATGTCAACATATTATAATTGCATCTAACCATATATATTTTAAAAAAAAACATTAAAAATACCTTTCAACTGCAGCTGTCGAAGTTCAACCCCCGGTCAGGGCTAAAAAAAATTTTATTTAAATTTTTTTATTTGCAATTTTTATACCTTTTTTTATTTTTTACATACATAAATTTTTTATTAAAATTTTTTTAATAAATTTTTTTAAATAAATTTTTTATAAAAATTTTTTGTATAAATTTTTTTTTATTATACTGACTCTTTCCTTTCTATTAATTTATATTTATTTATTACATTATACAGTGGGCTTGAACTTTTTTTCAATTTTATTTAACTACCAGGGTTAGAGCTTCGGAATATTTAGCTAAGAAGCATCACCCACTTCAGCCACAAAGCTCAGTTGAGTTTGAACGATTCAATTTTTGTTTTATACTCACTTTATTTATATGGTTGTGAAAGAGATAAAATGAAAAACAATTTACTTTCAACCATATTTTTCTCATTATTACGCTTATGATAATCATAACATGGTTACTATAAACATAATTATGGTTTCAGTTAAAATTTTATCAAAAATAATATGATGAATTCAACCAGATCTATAACGGTAGTTAAAAAATAACTAGAAACATGTTTATCGTGATCATAATAATGTTGAGATGTTTCTAATTGACTATACAATTTTTTAGGAGAACAAGCTTATGGTTGTGGTGACCATATTCAACCATATTTTTTCTTTGAGTGAACAAATTTTATAAAAAATTTTTTTAGAATATTTATTAAAACCAAAAAGCAGCATATGTTTGATATTTTAAACACAAAAAATCTGAGAAATAAAATTGGGCTAAAAAATAATACGAGGATGTTACCCTTAAGTAACTGACGGCTTGACTGGCATTAAACAATTTTGTTTTGAAAGCAAACTATAACTGTAGAGATTAACAGCCAAATTCATAAAAAATATTTCTGTTTAATAAGCGCTTATTAAACAAATTTCCAATAAAAAATATGCTTAATAAAGCTTTATGAAACAAAAATATTTTTTATGAATTTGGCTGTAAAAATATTAGGCCATAATCATAGTCACACTAAAGTCGGTACTTTTTTAACAACGATTTTAAATTAAAAAAAATTCCTATTAACAAAAGTCAGCTTTTAATAAAAATCACATTTTTTGGTGACTATGATTACGGTCCATAACTTCCAAATCAATGTTTGACACAAAACTAACACGGATTTATAACTACAAAATCTTTTAGGCTTGTGTTTGCTATTTCTAGCTGGAGAAATGTTTTTGTAGTTTTCAAAGTTAAGTTTGAGTTGCTAGATAATTCTTAATGCGGCCCATACACACTCAAGTTCAATAAATGCAAGGGAAAATGAAGCTTGTGACTCGTATTATACAAGTAAATTGATCAATATTTCAATAATTAAAAACAACAATAAAATTAATTTAATTTTAATTTATTAATTATTTTTTTTGCATGCTTTGACTTTCATGGCTCTATTCTTGCAGCTGACGGCTTTAGTGCACCGTAATTGTTGGCAAAGCCAAAATAATTAGCCCTTGGCAACAATATTTAATTCAGCCTTTTTACGAGTGTCGTTGTAGTAGTCAAATTCACCACAAGCCCATATAAAACATATGGCCGGCGTTACCACATATCATAATCAGAACTATTATCTTTCATTATTCTTTTATTCCTGTTTTTCTTAAATCAGTTAGTTCGTTTTTAGTTTCGTGTGAGTCTAGTACTAGATTAGTAGTCGCTTAAATATTTTTGTAACCTTCGCTTTTTGTAATATAATTTTTAAAAGTATTTTATTAAATAAAAATGTGCAACGAGGATGGGATTCGAACCCACAGGTCTTCAACTTAAACCATAAAAAATCATTGTAAAATATTAAAAAAATTTTAACAAAAATCAAAATGATTTTGAGTTTCTTCAATTAATTGACTAATTAACAGTAATAGATACATACACTGCACAAACGTATTAGAGGTTGCCATACTTTTGCACTAAGATTAAAATGAAAACCTTTAAAATATGGAAATAATTGGCAGACTCTTCATTTTTTTTTTTAATTTTAAGACTAACCTCGTAGTATTTCTTATAAGGTTTTTGAAATTATTGAAGTTTTTTATGTTTATACAATAATGATGATGTCCTTAACCCACTAATATTAAAGGAAAAAAAACTACAACAACAACAATTTAATGCTCATGGACCTTTTTTTGTGTTTATTTTTATTTTTTTTCTGCTGCTTTTACAAGAATTAAAAAAGAAAAAATATAAAAATAATAAAAGCATGTTCAAGAATAATATTTGCATAAAAAATGTTAGGTTAGGTAAACTTTAAGCCTTTTTTTTCAAATGTTGTGTGAAAACATTTTAGTGTGAAAGTAAAAAAAAAAAGTGGATGTAAACTTGTGTGAGCATATATGTATGCTTTGGCTTACCATTCTCTTACTCTTCTTCTCTAACTCTCTCTCTCTCTCTCTCTCTCTCTCTTTCTAAAGACTTTAAGCTAAACGACAAAGAGTTTAGACTTATTTAAAATTCCGTCTATGTCATGGTTTATCAAAACACAATATAAAAGAATTTTTCTTTATTTCTGCTTTTGTAACATTTATTTTATTTGCAGCCCATTTAATGAAGACTTATTAGAGAAAAACAAGGCCATAAAATCTATATTTAACAGCAGCACGAACAACAAAAAGCCAACTGTTTAAGAATTTAAGTTTTTTTTTATAGCAATTTGAAAGTTCATTGGCTTTAATACCTTCACAAGTAAAATCCTTTTCATTTTCATTTTCTCAAACTCATTTAAGGAATTTTATCAACGTTATCAAAATGGTAAATTCTTATTAAAAGGGAAGCCAAAGATTAAGTGCCATAATTTGTATTTTGTATATGAAATCTTGTATAAAACATGCAGATAAAAGTTTTACAAATACAATCACATTTTTTGGTTTCTTTTAATGCTAATAAATACACTTGCAATAGATTTTGTAAGGATGGTTAGATACATGCGTAGTGATAGTAAGCACAATATGTGAGTATTTACTCCTTTGATTACACTAACTAAATGTGAATGTGGTTGCTTTGAAACACACTCAGTAAGTAAGTTTGTAAATGTGTTTGCACTAAGTATTCAAGCCACTGGAATTGTAGTCTTAATGCTGCTTAAATGTTTGTTACTCACTCGCACACTTTTTGCACTAAACACATGGTTGTGGTAACAAGTTTCAAGTAAAAGGAAAGTTTAGAAAGCAAAAAAAAAAAGGGAGAGAAGAGTATATAAATTATTTATAATAATACTATTAATTAAAGTAAAAGGAAAAAAAAAAAAAAAAAAAAAAAAAACTAACCCACCGATCAAATAAACTGCAGAAATTGCATTTTCAGTTGATTCTGCATGATTAAAATTTTTTACATACAGTCGATCAAACCCCAGAAACGAACAATTTGAGTAAAAATCGTGCAGAGACTTGGCGATCATCCTCATTTAGCTGCCAATATAAACGTAAGTATCAGGGAGCTGAAACCAATTAAAACTGATTAGCAACTGATTGTTTTTTATGCTGTTCGATAGATACCACAGAGTCTTTTATACTTCTCCCAACAGGTATTTTAAAGCATTTTCTAATTGACCCATAGTCACTTAAGGGTATATCATTGGTTTAAGTGAATAAATATTTATTTTAATTTTTTTTTAAACAACACAAATCCGTGAAGCTTCTTGGCTTGTCTGCAGAAAACACCCAAGGTCTAGGCAGGGATCAAACCTGGGACTTCCAGATTGATAGGTTAGTACGCTACCTACTAGTCTTCGGAGGGCATCCATTCTAAATTTTCCATTTTTTTCTTTCTTTTTTTTTTTTTGAGTCATACCTAGCGACACATTGTTTTCATCAAGAAATATAATTAAGAACCATTAAAAAGAAATGATTCCCTACACACACACACACACACACACACACACACACACACACACACACACACACACACACATATATATATATATATATATATATATATATATATATATATATATATATATATATATAAATAAAATGTTAATAAAATTTCCATCGTAAAGCGCTTAAACAGCACACAAAAGATTATTTTTATTGCAATTGTTGTAAGTCCTGAGAGTATTTAGCGTTGAATATTAAAATGGCTGTCTGGCATGCTGATAGGCGCATTTATAAATATTTTATTTATTCTTCATTTACAGCCCTATTGGCTACGTTCTTTATATGTATGAAATTCCCTTACAAAAAAAGAAAAAAATTAATAATAAATTTACATTTAAATGTTTCTTTCTTTGAAAGTAAGTGTTTTGTTTCCGTTTGAATGGTGCATCGATGATGTTTTGCGTTACAAAACCAAAAACTTCTTACAGCACATTTACATTTACATACACGTAATTATTCATATCGTACATAAACAGACCCAGCAGGTCTTTCATTCAAAATAAAATAATTGGCTTCACTCAATCACTAAAATTTTGCTTAGTGAGCTGATGGGCTGCACAAAAGTTCCATAAGACTGTGTTATAAATGGCTCATCAGATATGTCTTATTAAGTCTTAACTTTAAAAGCGCTTAAACTTTTTCTTACAAAATTATTTCGATTTTAGCAAAAGGTATTGCTTTCATTGGCATCTCGTTAGTTGTGGAATATATTGCCTCCCTTCTCTGAACCACAAGTAAATTTTTTCTTAAATCGTCTTAAGCAGTTATTTCTAATTGCCACAGAAATATTTATTGTTTTGGAAAACACACTTCACGAGCCTCATTTAAATTTATTAAAGCCACTTTTGTTTGCATGCATTTGATTATTGTTATGGCTCATAATCGTAAGGCAGCCTTTAACATCTATCGGGCAGTCCAATTTTCAACTCCTTACGAATTTCAGTTTGTTGTAGAATTTATTATATTTAGATCTTCTGGACTTAAGGGAGTATTTGTAGCATAAGAGAGAGAGAGAGAAAGAGAGAAAGAGTAGTATCAGAATTGAACTATTCTAGCTATAAAAATCAGGGGATTTATTAACCTTTTTAAATGTTATACTAATTCTAGCTTCTGGGGCCAGTTTCTCACTTGCCTAAGTAGCTCATGCTAAGTCTTGCTACCACTGGATAAGCGCCCAGAATATATCATAATATTTTTTGTTCCTCTTTAGTAGAAACGACAGGAGTCATCATGTATCACATGGATTTTATTCAAGTGATAGTTAAGGCTACAACTACTGACAGGACAGTAGTTTAATGTAGGGTTCAAAATGACTTCTACGTCTCCTTAACAGCTGCATGCCCATTTTGGCTCTTTAACAGTCTTTCGCAGTAATGACCTTCTCCATTTATATATCAATGAATAACTGGCAAAAACTAAACCTTTTAAAGGCATCTTTATTTGCATGCAGGTATTTCATGTTCCCAAGCCTTGGTCTCTTGAAGCTTCTAGAATTTTAAGTTCTCTTGTGACATACACTAGCCTGTTCAGGGATGTCATAAGAAAACCAAACAGCAAATTTGTATTAAAATTTTGTTTTTATTTTCAATACAAATGTGCTTTGCTTACGTTCGCTTTGGCCAATATTCTGTATCGTCTTTGACTAACCTGAGCACTGCCTGCACATGCTGGTAGTTTTCTTTTCCATGAGCATTTTATATATTCATTTAAGAAAAACCTGCTTTAAGAATGTGTTGAACTGCCATAATGATTTGCTATTGTAACTGTGTAATTTATGGTTAAAAAAGAAGGCTTCTTTGGTATTGTAAGTAAGCGTATGTATGTGTTTGGGTATGACTGACATTGAAATTATGTAAAACCAAAAGGCTTCATTAATAACATAAACAGAAACAACCATTAAAGGTTGTCTAACAAACAAATTATTTTTTCTTTTTTCTTTTAAATAGAAATTGTGAAACTTTAAAAGTTCTTAAGAAAGAAGACACACTTTTCATAAAATCACCTCAGAAATTGTGGAAAATAAATTTTGTTTCTGTAATAAAAACAAAATTTTGTAGCCAATAAATTTTATAGAAAATAATTTAATTATAATTAAAATATTTAAAAAGACTTAAAAGCTTAAAAAATATTTTTTTTTATTTTTTATAGAAATTTTTAAGAAAAAAAGAAAAATGAAAACTGCTGGTTTGCTTATTTTTTTTTTATAAAATTCCGTGTGTACTTCTACCCAAAAGGATTTCACTGTACAGATTTAGATTGTGTAATTCTACCTTTTAATTTTTAAATACCCTTATGAGCAGATATGCTGCTGAGCATAATAAATCGTTAAAAAAAATTCTTTTATTTCTATTACAAGACTGGTTGTGAAATCAAATCCTGTTTAACATTTAAGCAAACAATTTCCCTTTGAGAAAAATTGTAAGAAAAGGTGTTTTGTTAATGAGAGTGCATTTTCTTTTCTTTTATTTATCAAGTAAAGAAACCAGAATTTAAGTGAAAAATATGCAAATTTTACTCTTAATTTTTTGCTTTGTTGATAAGAAAATTAAATTTTTGTGCTCATAAAATATGCAAATGCTGGGTTTGATTTAGATTTCATAGAGTTTTAAAAATAACTAAGCAATTTTTAATCAAATAAATAAATAAAATAATAAATGACCTGAAAAATAAAATTTATTAGTCTCACAAAAAAAAAAAAAGGGTTAGCTTTAAGAGCAACCCTCTCCCTATACAAAAGAAAAAAATATAACGTACGTCCACAGTAATCGTAATAAGCTAATAAGAACGAGGTGACTCTTATGTGCTACAAGGAGCCATATTCAAACACTCGGTCATTTTTATTCTTTATTAATTATTTGCATGGTGTAAGAAAACCAGGTGACACTGAAGCTCGTTCTGTCAAAAACTAAGGGATATGAATGTGTTAAAGAGAGATCAAAAGCGGAAACTCACCACCGGAAATAATTTTTGACAGTAGGAGCCTCAAAAGCAATAACCAAATATATGGGCTTTTTGTAATGTTGTTATTTTTGTATTTTTGAAGTTACCTGGTTTTATTGTACCATGATTGTTAGTCTATACAATACCAAAATTTCTTAAAGAAAATAAGATAAATACGATGCGCAAGCGTATCAATCCTAACGTCTGTGCATCATATATGCTGCATTGGACAGTCAAAGAGAAAGAAACTTTCTTTTTTTTTTTAAATATCTTTTCATTCACGACACTCACTTAAAAAAAAAAAAAAATTTAAGAAATCTGAATTCATTTTCCAATTCTTAAAAAGAGTTAAAATACGCAGTTTTTAAATTTATTTTTTTTATTTTTTTTAATGAGACTATTTTTTTAAACAATATAAGAATATACAGAAATAACAAATGAAAAATATTTAAGATTATAATGTAATGTCTTAAAAAAATTAAGAGAAAAAAAATTTTATCGAAAATTAACTTATTAATAGTATTTGCCCTTGCTCCCGAGGCACTCAGTGTCATAAAAGTAATATTTCGAACAATAAAAATAAGCTAAAAGGTGATTTTATAAGAACTATCGGAAATTAAAAAAAAAAAAACACATAAAATTCAGAAAAATGCATGAAATATTTATTTAGATCGATAGTTGGGTCGATATAATTTAATGTTTGAAGATTATTTCATGCAAATGTTGGCCGCGGCTGCGCCTCAAATGGTCCATCCGCTTAGTCCAATTTTGGCATACTCTTTCCAACATTTCGGCCGGTATCTCACAAATAATGTTGGCAATGTTGGCTTCCAGTGCGTCAATCGAAGCGGGCCACACACAAAAAATAGTCTAGAGGCGTTAAATCGCACGATCTGGGCGGCCAATTGACTGGTCCCAAGTGTGAAATAAACTGTTCACCGAACTCGCCTCTCAATTGGTCCATTGTTTCGCGTGCTGTGTTACATGTGGCACCGTCTTGTTGAAACCACATGTCATGCAAGTCAAGCTCTTCCATTTTGGGCAAAAAAAAGTTTGTTATCATCGCACGGTAGCGCTCACCATTCACAGTAACGTTGTGATTCGCATCATCTTTGAAGAAATACGGCCCAATGATGCCGCCAGCCCATAATCCGCACCAAACGGTTGTTTTTTGTGGATGCATTGGTAGCTCTTGCAATGCTTCTGGCTGCTCTTCACTCCAAATACGGCAGTTTTGCTTGTTCACGTATCCATTCAACCAGAAATGAGCCTCGCCGCTGAACACAATTCTTCGATAAAAAAGTGGATCTTCATCTAACTTTTCAAGAGCCCATTCACCAAAAATTTGGCGTTGTGGTAGGTCGTTTGGCTTCAATTCTTGCACCAGTTGTATCTTATAAGGCTTCACACCCAAATCCTTCCGCAAAATTTTCCACGTAGTGGAGTAACAGAGGCCCAATTGCTGCGAACGGCGCCGAATCGATAATTCACGGTCATCACCAACACTGGCCGATACGGCTGCGATATTTTCTTCAGTTCGCACTCTACGTAAGCGTGTTGGTGGTTTAATGTCCAACAATGGAAATTTGGTGCGAAATTTTGTTACAATAGCCCGAATAGAAGCCTCAGTAGGTCGATTAAACTGACCATAAAATGGAAGAAGCGCGCGATGAACTTTCTTAACAGAGCACGCATTTTGGTAATAAAATTCAATAATTTACAAGCGTTGTTCGTTTGTAAGACGATTCATGATTAAATTATAGACCAAACTGAAGATGTTTGATAGTGACACAAGATACAAAACGTGCGTGAGCTGTCAAAACTAGTGTTGCCAAAAAGATAATAGCAAAAAAATCACTCTTTAGAAGCAAAAAATAAAAAAAGTAATAACACAAATTAAAAATTGTAAGAAATTAACCTCTATGAGAGCCAGAAGTTACTTTCTTAAAAAAAATCCGGTAACGAATAGTCCATATTCATAACAATGTTCTCATTAAGTAACCCACTAGGAGACAAATAGGAAGTATTAGACCAACTATATTCCCTTTGTGAATCAATTACTTCTCTCATAATCACATTTTCATTAAGGGACAATCTGTTTATATAATTTTTTATTAAATTAATCACATAACGACTCAGAGGTGTTACTCTTAAAATACGCAAGAAAAAACCAAATAAAAAATTTACAAAAGTCTACGTTACTTTTCTAAAACCGGGCTTACCACCTAGTTTAATCGATTAGGCATGGAGTGCACTCGTTATTGGGAAATTCTAGATCATTCTGTTCCCAGTTTTTTACTTTAAAGCTGATTTTAACTAATAGGCAAGAAAAAACCAAATAAAAAAATTACAAAAGTCTACGTTACTTTTCTAAAACCGGGCTTACCACCTAGTTTAATCGATTAGACATGGAGTTCACTCGTTTTTGGAAAATTCTAGTTCATTCTGTTCCCAGTTTTTTACTTTAAAGCTGATTTTAACTAATAGGCAAGAAAAAACCAAATAAAAAAATTACAAAAATCTACGTTACTTTTCTAAAACCGGGCTTACCACCTAGTTTAATCGATTAGGCATGGAGTGCACTCGTTATTGGGAAATTCTAGTTCATTCTGTTCCCAGTTTTTTACTTTAAAGCTGATTTTAACTAATAGGCAAATTTTCCTGTATCGTAAAATATGGCTGCGAGTGTTCAACACAGTTTCAGTCAAGATGTTGACTGTGATAGCACGTTATTTGCGGATTTCGGAAACTATGAGTGGTGTTCTATATTCCGAATTCGAATATTTTATTCGGAATTGAAAAATTCAGCATCTCATAACTACTATGTGGTCCATTTTAAAATTTTTTAAATTTTGCTTTTACAAAATATTAATCTTTATTTGTGCTTAATTCCAGAAATTGTGTTGGTTTTAAAATTTATTCTTTTCCTCATGATATTCTCATGAGTTATTTATTTAGTACAATAAGTACTGAAGGGGATAGCATACCTATATGGACCATCTGATGAAATGGTACTTATTGTACTGAATAAATAACTCATGAGAATATCATGAAGAAAAGAATAAATTTTAAAAACAAAACAATTTCTGGAATTAAGCACAAATAAAGATTAATATTTTGTTAAACTTTTAAAATTCCAAATAGAAATTATTACATATTTTGCTTTTACTTTATTTTGGGTAGGAAATTATTGTTGGTACTAAAAAAACATAAAAATTTCCATTTAATAAGAAGAAGAAAATTTACTTTTACATTTTTTAAAATCCATGTGGAATATAGAACAGGCACTTATGATTTTTACTTTATTTTTTTTTGCCTATTCCCCCTTTTTTTGAGAAATAAAAAAATTAATTCCGGTTTCTTATTAAATTTTCCCCAAAAATCTGCAAGAATTTTCAATGTTTTTCAAATTCAAAAAAAAATAAGCTACTTTTTCTTAATAAAAATTAATTTTTTTAAATAAAAAATAAAAACATCAATTAATAGAGGAATTTCAACGAAGCTTTTTTCTTTGTGTTTTAACATTAAAATACTTGTCTGTCCACGGAATAAAATTATTTTAATAAAAATTTTGTAAATAATTTATTAAAATTTTTCCTCAATTTAAAGAAATTTTTATTAATTCTAATTTAAATTCTTCTACTTTTGATTATTATTATCTGCTACATCTTGTTATTTTTTTTTTCTTTCCATTTGAATTAATCAATTCCCAAAACTATAATTTCTGTTTTGCATTTATTCAAATTTTTCTTTATAATATAAAAATTTAAATTAAAATTTTTTAGAACAAAATGAAAGAATTTTTCTGTTTTAAATAATTTTAAAATATTAATATTTTTTTAAAACATTTTTGTAGACAAACCACCAGCCATTATTTAGAGCATTTTGTTTTGAAAGGTTAACAATGAAACGAAATAAAAAATTTTGCTTAAAATTTGTTTCAAAGAACTAATCGAACAGACTTGAAAAAATTCTGCTTGCGACTATTTTCTTAAAAAAAAAAAAAGCCTTTAACCGTCTGGCTTAGCTGCTAGATTTATGATCCGTAGTTTATTTTAGTAAGCGCTCTTCTTAATTCAAAAATGAAATAGGAATAGTTTGTTCGTTTAGTTCATTTGATCTTTTGCTTAGTTCGTTCGTTCTTTTATAGGCCGTTTATTTAAAATGAAGAGCAAGCAAGTGATCTATAGGAATTCAAAATACGCACTAGTTCGTTCAGTTCAAATAAGTGAATAGTACAATGAAAATAGTTCGTTCGTGTATTACTCAAGACTATTAGCTGCACTTAAGCCAGCGTTACATGTAGAAATCATTAATAAAAGTCAACAGTTTGTTTTTATTTGTTCTAAATCTAAATTAATGCAATTTGTTTTTCTGACAACAACCACAACAAATATGTAAATTAAATGGCAACAACAACAAATTAAATTTTCTTTTGTTGTAAACACCTGTGCCAGAATAATAAAATCAACTTATTTAGTTTCATTAAGAATTTTAAATAAATATTCGGTTTATTAAATCCAACTGTTAATTAAGGGGTTTTTAATGTTTCAACTGCTCTAGCTGTAATTTAACTCTAAAATGCGTATGTTTTTTAGTGTGAATTGGATTGTGGGCGTGTGTATGTGTATTTGCTTGTCAAGTGTTTGTAGCTGTTTATGTATTAGTGCAAGTGTTGAAAGCTTAGTTTAATTTAACAGTTATATTTTTCAACAACTTAATTAGTAAAATGTTGCTGCGTTGCGTTTTTTCTTCCTCATGCCTCATGCTGTTGCTCATTTAATAATACTGGGTTCTATAAAAAGCACATGTAGACAAAATAATTACAACAAAATTGTATACAAAAAAAGCTTGTAACTATTCCTTTAACAGCAAATAGTTTTCCTTTTCAACATTTCTCAAAGGAAAATAAAATTAAAATGGTTTAATAAAGGATTATTCAGTTACATTAACTGAATGAGATGTTGGCAGCCTGTTAGTGCAAAGTAGTTTGGCAGCAGTTGCTTAAACTGTTTAATCTGAATATCTTTCAGAAGTTACACATATTTTTATAAGGCCCTGCAGCAAGCTGTACTATCTGGCTTTCTTTGCATTTACGAAAAAAATTACTGTTTAGAGTAAAATAAAATATGATTTTGAAAAACTAGTGATTTTGCAGGTAGAGTTTGTGAAAAGTTGCTATTGTTTTCTTACACTGATTAGCAAACACACTATTTTATATATATTGTAGTTAGGATCTCGGCTGCGCAATAGATCTTAAAGGTCCCGGTGCAAGTAAAGCCCATAGTGATAATAATAAAAAAATTTTATATGTAAAAAAAAATTAAGGTAAAGTAAACTTTATGAAATAATTATCTGAAAGTTTATCTTAATTTTTCATTATTAATTAATGGATTCTTTACCAAACATTTTTTTAAACATTAATTTTTTTTCTTTAAAAAAGTTTCTTTAAGTTACTGGAAAAAAACCTTAAATTTAATGAAAAAGAAATAAATAAATATTTTTAAGTTCTAAAAGCTTAAAAAATATTTATTTAGTTATTTTCAGATAGAAAAGGTCAACTTATCAAGATTTATATATAATGAAAAAGTTTTACTTCGTTAAAGAAAAAAGTTCATTGAAATAATGAACAATTTACTTTAAATCATATAAAAAAATTCATTTATTTATTAAAAAAAATTGGAAAAGTTTGTTTTAAACTCATGAAAAAATTTATTTTATTGCAAAAAAATTCATTAAAGTTAATGCACATTTTCATTAAATCAATGAACAATTTTTCTCTAGAATTATTAAAAATTTTCTTTAAATTGATGAAAAATTTTCATAAATTATTTACAAAATTTTCATTAAAATAATAGAAAAAATTCATTAAATTAATTTAAAAAAATTATTTAAAATAAATAAAAAAAAGTGTTATTAAGCTAAATGAAAGTTTTTTCTACGGAAATAAAAATATACGTTAAATTAATGAAAAAATTTCATTATTTTAATATATTAATTTCATTAGATTCATAAATAAAAAAAAAAAATTATTAAAAAAAATTATTAGAATTTGTGTGAAATTTTTTTTCTGCATGTAAAAGAAACATTCCTTAAACTAATAAGCAAGTTTCATTAATTTGATGGCATAATGTCCTTAAATAAATGAAAAGGTTAATTAAATTAATAGAAAAATCTTAATTAAAATTAGCAAAAAAATTTCTTTAAATTTGTGAAATAATTTTAATAAATTATTCGAAAATATTCCTTAAATTCATGAACAATTCTGTGGTATAATGAAACAAATTCATTAAAATTAATGAAAAAAAAATCCATTAGAATAATTAAAATTTTTTTAGATAAAATAAAAATATTCTTTGAATTAATAAAGAGAGTTCATTAATTTGTTATAACAATTTCATGGAATTAATGAAAAATTTATAAAATTTAAAAAAAAAAATCCAAGATTAATTAAAAAAAAAATGTTAGTATAATCAAATTATTCTTTAAATTAATGAACAAATTTCATTAATTTGATGAAAATGTTTCATTGAATTGATGAAAAAACTTATTAAGTAGAAAAAATAATGAAAAATTTTCCAAAAAATAATGAATTTTTTTTACTATAAAATGTTCATTAAATTTATGAATTTTTGTATGATGATAACACTCCTTAACATAAATTAATTCATCTAGACTTGAAATAGTTTCTCTCTCAGTGTAAGTCAGTAATGACGTTTGCTGCAAACCTAATTCCCTTAGGCATTTTGTTTTTATTTTTAATTCCATTTACTTTTCTGCTTTTTATATCAAAGTTTTGCAACATTCTGTAGCACAACTTGTTACACTATCATTTCGTTTAATTAAATCAACAACATTTTTATTTACCTCTACCATTTTAAGGTTGAATTTTTTTACTTATATTTTTTTTTTTTTCATTTAACTAACAGCTTTATTTTTAAGTTCCACAGTGCGTTATTTAACACATTTAATATGAAGGCATTAGTGTGAAGGCTTAAGGCAGTTATTTGCTAAAAACATGTATAAAATTAAATGTAGGTATGTACTCACTGGTACATGAAAAAAAAAGTAAATGTGTGACTTAATAAGTAAGCAAATGAGTTCAAGTGTGTACATGAGTTTCCTGGCTTGTGAAAAATTAACATCCATTTGTATTGCTGGCATTTCATTATAATTAAGTGTAACACATCTCTGAAAGCTCATTTGTAAATGTTGGCTGGCAGAAAACTTAAATGAAATAAAAATATCGAAAATAATTATTTGAAACTAGCAGTAAATTGACTGGTTGGATTAATAAGATTTTAGTTGTGGAATAGAAATTACGTTAATAATAAGCTGGTGATTTGAATTCTTTTTAAAAAGAAAAAAACTTTAAGCGAAAAGTTGAGGAAACAATTTTGGTTGTGAGAACTAAATTTGTTGTGTTAATCAAATAAAAAAAAAAAATTGAACCTGTTCTTCGATGCTAGTATCTTTAAGAGTGCTTGATAATCCCAGAACACTATTGATTTTACTTCAAGTAATCTGCTGTCAAAGCAAGTACATACAGAGAACAGCTTCGGTTGTGAGAACTGAATTTGTCACTGGTCGAAAATTAAGTTATGGTAGTCGAATTTTTTCATTGTAAGAATGGAAATTCAATAAAACAGTTCACAATTTAGTACGCTCAAGCAAAAAATTCGATCACCTGGTGAATTTTCGCCTAGTGAAAAATTCAGTTCTTACAACCGAAGTTGTTTTCTTAGTATAGAAACATTTTTCTTTATTTCATATATGCATATACAGAAAACAATTTGGTTGTAAGAACAAAATGTGTTGGCAAACAAAAACTTAGTTGTGATAATTAAACTGCTTAGTTGTAGCAACCAGGATTCAAAAAATTTTAATTAAATTTAATTCTCCTAAGTGTATTTCGAGCTGTGACACCATTTTTTTTATTGTCACAAATAAAAAATTCGATTATTAAAAGTGAGTTTTTTTATTTGGTTACAACAATATTTTTAAGAGAACGAAATTTTGGACTACAACTAAAATATTTAGTTACCACAACTAAATATTTGATTGGCAACAAATTTAGTTATCACAATGGCAGTTGTTTTCTTAGTTAGCAGAGCAAACATTGTGCAAATCTAATAGTCTAATACATACAGAAACAACTTCGGTTGTGAGAACTGAACTTGTTGCCAATCAAATATTTAGTTGGTTTAACCAAATATTTTAGTTGCACAATAGTTAAAAATTTCGTTCTCTTAAAAGTATTGCGAGCTGTTAGACTGTTAAAAATATTCCATTTTGATTAGAAACAAGTTTAGTTCTCACAACCGAAGTTGTTTTCTCAGTGTATGAATATGATTTTGTTACTTAGGGCATCAGTAGCTACATGGCGTACAAATCTCCCTGGGAGTTGTAAATTAATACAGACTGAGGGTGTATTGGTAGTATGAAAGTGGTGTTACAATAAATCTATTTTGGCTGCAGTGACCTTGATTTTAATTCTTACTTTATTTTTTTAGTACTTCTTTTAGAGAGTTTTTCTAGACTAAGCGTTGGTTTTTAAGTTCCCGCTCCTCATTCTAATTCTAATTCTAAGCGTTGCGTTTTGTTTTGCTTTTTTTATAAACAAAAATTTTATGAGAATTTCTTTGTAAGTAAATCTTACTTCTCGGGGTAAAAATTTTAATTATTAAAAGAAATTATTTTCAGATTAATGTTTTACGCTCTTATAAAAAAAAAACTTGATGTAGACTTTAAAGTAAAATTTATAAAAAAAAAAATTATATGTAAAATTTCGTTAACTTTAAAGTCTACATAAATAAATTTTTTGATTTTCCTAGTCTATTTTTCTTTAAAAAAATTGTGGAAAAAACTGGGACTAGAAGCAACACGGCGCCGCAATAGAAACCAGTGATTGCAGAACCTTTCATTTCACCTTTATTATTCACAATGACCCCCGCATTATTTACAAGCTCTATTAATTATTTATTTTTACCACCGAATTCTTAAAAAAATATTTTTTTAATAAAATCTAATTAAGCAAATTTCTCATGGAGTTTGTTTAAAAAGCGCTTATTGAACAATATACTTTTTTTTAATATTTTTATTTTATAAAAAAAATTTATTTCTCAAAAAATTTAGTTTTTCTTGAACGAATTCAGCTTTTTTTTAAAGCATAAGGCAGTAAAACATCACATCTCCAACCAAACTAAACTTGCTTAATGATTTTAAGGACCTTGACTTTTAAATTTTATCTTTTTCTTTTTTTTTTCTACTTTTTGCCCATAAAATGCCAAACAAGTCTGCTGGTTTTATTTTCATGTTAAAGAGATTGCGGCTGTTGCAGTCCACGAAAGTCTTATTTAAAAAAGAAAACACAAATTTAAATTTAATATAAAAATTTCTTTACTTTTTTTAGACTAGATTTTGGCAACTTGGGTTAATGAAATAATGACCAAAAAAAGTTTTCCTAATTCTCTTCTCATTATTTTTTTCGAATGAGAGAGTGTGGCTGTTTGTGTTTATGTTTTCTATTTAAATTAGAGGAAATACTTTAGAAAATGTTAGCAAAAAAAAAACAATTTGTTTTTATTGTTGCAAGAAATTGAAGTTTCAAATTTAATTTCTTTTTCAAAAAGGCGTTTGCTTATTCTCTTGCTTCTGCTCTTTCTTTTTTTATTAGTGTTTACAAAAAAAAAAAATCTTTTAAACAGTTTTTATTTGATTTAAAGTTGACATTTGCTGGAAAATATTTTTTTTTATTTTTGAAATTAAATTTAAGTTTGAGGGAAGTTTGTAAAATGTATTTTAATAAAATAAAAATTTTTCTTTTATTACGGTGAGGGCTAAAATTGAGTGGAAAACAAAATTAAAGGCAACATTTGCTGCAAAAGCACTTAAGCTTTTAACGTTGATCCAAATAACAAAGGGCCAGATTTAAAGGACCAAAAATATGTACAATATTTAGGGCTTGTCTTATTCAGCGAGAGACAGTTTTATGTATAATTTAAGGAAACATAACCTTCCCTTTGTCAAAAAGTTTATCTACGTTAGTGGCTGCAATTAAATTTATAACTCTTTTTCTTGCCTCTCATTATCCTTTTTTTTTAAATTGGATTAAGGCCATAAAAAATTTTCATGCTGTTGTTAACAGAAAAGTAATAAAAAAAAAGAGAGCAGAACAAAAAATTTAAAAATAAAACATAAAAAACATGTGCAATAAAAACACATTGTTTCTTTTAACACAGACATGTTGGTACATAATTGCACATACTTACACACACATACACATACAGAATTTTGCAAGCTTACACTTACCCTTCCACCCTCCTTCTTCTTTAAATACTCCCACAATATGCTCTAATTTATGTTTATGAAAATTTTATAATTTTCTGGTTTAAAAAATAGCGACTACACAGAAAAAAAAAAAATTATAAAAAAAAGTAAATTTTCTTTTTATAAAAAAAAGAGAGAAAAAAATTCTCCAAACATTAAAAAGCCACGAATAACTGAAGAATGCAGCATGCCCAGTTGAGGAATGTGGCGGCAGAGCAATAACGAGCCACTGCAGTTTTGGCAACCATAAGAAAAGAATAGGTTTCAGATCATATGACTACTGTAGAAGTTCTGACGACCAGAACTAAAAGCAAACTGTGGAACACTTTCTCTGATTTTGACCGGCAATGAAAGAATACTGGCACTGGAGGATTACTGTGCTGCCGACTGCAAGGATCGGCATGTTTTCTGACTTCCTTAGAAGCAGAAATTGATTTAGGTGAAGGACTCATATTCTTTTTCTGCTTTTACTAGTTCCCGACTTTTTTCTTTTTTTGTACTTCCTATTTCTTTGATATCTGTCTATCGCTTTGTTTTTTCATTTTTCCTCTTTTACAAGTATTACAAAAGGACCACATAGGAAGAACCAAGTTAGCCCTTTTGTCTGTTTTTTTTTATTTGGGTGTCCTGTGCCACCTAATCTAACTTGACTGGAATTATTTTAATTTCAAACAGGAAATTTTTTACGTAAAACGAACTAGTTTTAAGGAAAATTTTAAACTACAAAATCACCTTGAGCGTGATAGTGAAATTGTTTATAAAATTAATTAATTAAATTCAAAGCAATAAATACAAGAAAAACCAAATTCTTTTCTTAATTTATTTTCAAGAACCATATTACTGAGACAGCTTTTTAAGAGAGAACGATAAAAATAAAAAAACGAGAGAGAGTGAGAGAGAAATAGAGAGATAAAGAAATAAAGGGCTAGAGAGAGAGAGAGAGAGAGAGAGAGAGAGAGAGAAATAAAGTAAGAGAAAGATCAAAAGAGAGATTGATAGAGAGAGGGAGTAGGAAAAAAGAAAAAAATTTAGAGGAAGAACAAGAGTTAAATAGAGAGATAAAAACATAAAGAGAGTTAACGTGAGAGAAAAATTAAAAGAAAGAGACAGGACGATAAAATGAGCTACGAGAAAAAATAGAGAAAGAAGAAGAGGAGAAGATAGAGAAAGAAGAAGAGAGAAAGTTAGCGAGAAATAAAAAGAGAGAGAAAGAGAGAGAGACAAACTAGGAGAAAAATCAAGAGAGTTAGCTTGAGAGAGGGAGGAGGAAAAAGAAAAACATTGAGAAGAAGAGAAGTAGAGAGTAAAAAGGAGTTAGAGAAAAAAGAAAAGAGAGAAAAAGAGAGTGGTAAAAAGAGAGTGGTAAAAAGTATGAGAGAGAAAGATTAAGAGATAGTGTGATAAAGAAAGTAAGAGATAGAGAGAAGTAGAGAAAGAGATAAAGAAAGAAGAGGAAAGAGAAAAAGAGAGTGAAAGGATGAAAAAGATCAATATAGAGCGTGATAGAGAGAGGAAGGCAAGGAGATAAAGAAAGAAGAAGAAAGAGAAAAATAGAGAGAAAGAAAGTATGGGAAATACTAAGAGGGAGAGAGAGAGTGATAGAGGGAGTTAGGAGGAAATAGAGAAACATTCAGAGGAAGGAGAAGAGAACGAGAGTTAGCAAGAGAGAGAAAGAGAAAAAAAAGCACTTTTTAGCGATTAGTGCTCTACGCTTTTTGAAAATTAATTTAAGTTGAAAATCGCCTTTTTTACAACAATAATAGAAAACAAGATTACGACTTCAGCAAGTTATTTCTCTGTTTACAAAATTCATCACATCATTACTAGACTTATGTGAAAGCGTATGGTATGTATATGCGATTAAATTGAGAGCGAAAATTCTTTCTATTGGTCTTGGTCTAGATATGAAGTTTATCTAGACAGTTGAATTATGTAAAATTGCTGAAGTCGTAATCTTGTTTTCTATTATTCTTCAGATATACAGTCTGATTTCCAGAGTATTCAAGGAAGAAAGATTAACAAAAATAGCGTGTTTTTAATTCATACAAAATGAAGTTCCATTAAGCGTTAACGGCAATAATATCGCATACATTTTGCTTAATGTATTTTCTTTATATTCCTTTTATAAGGCAGAGTGCACACCATATTCGACTTTAATTAAAGCAATCCGCTTACTCAAATAATTTCTACCGGGTGCTCGCTCACACCAAAGTAACTACAAATTTAGAAACATGCAAACAAAAAAAAAATTAACAAAAAAAATATGAAAACCAAAATCCAACCAAGGATTTTAATGTTAAAAAATTTGAGAATTTACAACAAGTTTGGGAATTTTTGTTTTTTTTATTTATTTTTTTTTACTTTTTGCTTTTGTTGTGTGCGAACAAGCTGTTGTGCGTTACATGGTAATAAAAGCACTTGAGTTTTTTTTATTTTGAAATTTTTGTATGTGCAAATTTTTAATATTTTTTTAAATATTTCTTGCTTTGTTTGTTGTGTTAGTGTTTCCCTTATAGTTTATACTGTTCAAGGCCATAAAATTGTTGAAATCAGAAACATATTTTAAACAAACTCCAAATGAATTTTGTGATGAATATTTTTTTTTAATAATTAACACGGAAAAAAGTAAAAAAAAAAAAACTTTTATTAAATTGCTTTATTGTTTGTTGTTTCCCATTATTTAATTAAAAAAAAAAAAACCAGATTAGAAATAAATTTGTTTGTTATTGCCCCTAAACAAAAATCTCAAACAAAAATTTATTTTGCAATTAGTAAAGAGACAATTGGCAAACTTTTTTGTTTGTTTTTCATTTAATAAACATAAAGTTTTTTATTTGAAATGGTGAAATATTTTTTTTTATTTTTTTAACTGAACAAAAGTGTTTCCCATGCAAGCTAACTAAGGAATACTTGGGTAGTTAAAGAGTCTGCAATTTAAAGTTTTTTATCTTTAAGCGGAGATAAAGCAGAGAGGCTAGTACACTTATAGCATAAGAATAACTTTATTTCCTAAAATAAAATCTTGTCTGCAAGGATATGTTTGAAACGATTAGTTTTTCAATTAATTTCTAAGGCACTTCGATAATTTTTTTTTAAATAAAATTTTTGTTTTGAAAAAAAAAAATTATTTAATTGAAATCCAATTAAATAATGCCACTTTTTTGTGTAAAAAATTGCCTTATAAGTAGCACACTGGCGATCAAATATGCCAAAGAAAGACTAAAGACAAGCCATAAAGTAGTGTCTATTACTTAGTGATAGATTGACTTAATTGTGCATAAAATCAAAACTTGAGCGACGATTTTACCCAAATGTGTTTAATTTTATTTAAAACTTATAAGGCCATAAGTTTGTGAAAATAACTAGTAGATTTTTGTTCTTTTTCTATTTTAAATAATTTTTTGAAATATTTAAACTTAAAAAAATTTTTTTATGAAAAATAGTTTTTTTTCTGTCACAACTTGTAGAATATCTTTGATTAAAAAAAACCAAAAAAAAAAAAAAAAGTAAATAAAAACACCACGTTGAAAGTTCTAATTGGTCTACTTTTTGGTTTTTATGCCATAAATTTTGAATTGTAATAAAACTTAAAAAAAATAAAAGTGTCTTTTAATTAAAGTGCTTGTAGCCCGTGACAATTTTCCTCTCTGCCTTATGGTGAAAAAATATTAATCCATTCCAAAATTATAACAAAAGCAACTAAAACCCAAAAACAATTTCTTGTAGCATGCTCTTGACGGAAGTAAAATTAAGCCGGAAGTAGCAACAGGAGGTTTTGTTTACATTTTGGTTTTTTCCTTATAACTTTTGAATGAATTAATATTTTTAAATAAATCTTTCAGCAGTTGATAGAATGGGAAATGGGACTATGCAACACCTATTTTGAAAAAAAAGAGATCTTTATGAAAAAACGTTTAAGCCATTTTAGGCGTTTAAGTGATTTTAAAAAAAATCTTAGGCTAAAAAATAGTTTCATTCGAAAAAATAATAATTTATTCCAAATACTGCTCACTCTGTTGGCCTGTTATTTTTTTACTTCTTTCGTGCAAATTTTTTTAATTAAATTTTTAGTACGATTTATATCAGAATAGAAATCTCATAGAAATCAAAAAACTAAAGTTAAAGTTAAAAAATGACTTTATTTTCAGAAGTTTTTGATATTTCATATTCTCTTCTTATTTTTCTATAAAAATTATTATTATACTTGTAATAAAAAATTAAGAAAATTTTTAATTTTAAGCTGTAGCTTTTTTAACTTTTTTCTAGTTTTTTTTTAAGTGATTTAGCCTTTTCTAGCCTTTTTTTAAAGTTTTTTTAGGTTATCTCCTAGCGACGCTGTATAGATTTTCTTTTTTGAGAATTGTTGGTTAAAAAAAGTCGCAAATCAGCTGCTTTATCGTCTGAATTAAAAGTGAAGGATCGTGTTCTTCATAGGGAGCCTGGCTGTAAGTTTTGCCATTAAAATTAATTTTTTTTTCTCGAGAGTTATTTACTTTTTTTTTAATTTTTTATTTGGCTTACAGTTCATTATATTAAGAAAAATTTATTTTTATTTTGAATTATTTAGCTTTGCAAATTTTATTTGACTATTTTTCTTCTGGTGAAACAATAAGAATAATTTTACACTGTTTTCTCTTTTTTCGCTTTAATTAATAAAAATTTAATTTAACGAGAAGCACACAAAGAAACAATAATTAGGTTTTCAATTTTTTACATGTAAACAATATATGAAACAATATATTATTTTTATTAAAAACAAAACTCTTGCCTTTTGAAACCGTATTTTTTTTTTCTTCTTTTTTTATGAATTTTTGGCTTAAAGAAAAGTAAAGTTTCCTTGACATTTTTCAGTTTGTTAAATGAAATGAGGAGAAAATAAAGAAAATTGTAAAGAAAAATAAAAAAAGAAAAAAATCCATTGAACGTGAACATGAAATATATTTAATTATTTAAATTTAAGCGGTTTTGTGTAAAAGTGGTATAAGTCCTCTTTAAAAAAAAATTTTTTAAGGGTAATTTTAAAGAGATTTAGACATCAGCGTACTAAAATTACAGTTTAATTATTTTTTTTCAAATGGACTTATACCATTTCTAAAAATATCAACTCTTTTTTATGTTAAAGGAGTGAGTTTTTGATTTACAATTCATATAAATCTTTTTATAATTTAGCTAAAATATGACAGAAAACTTGAAGTTATTGCCATGAATATATTGAACCAAAAAAACTCAGTTATTCAGAAGCGGGGTTATCCTACTTATTTAAGTAAAATAGAGGGAAGAACAGAATTATAAATAAAGCAAAAATTATTTAAATTAACAATAATTGAATATTTTTGTTTTATTATTTATTAATAAAAAAAATACATTTCTTTTGCCCCCTTACCACGTAATTGAGAGTGTTTTTGTGCTGTACAACACGCGATTTATGTTTGTGTGCATACAATGAAGTTTTCGTGTTATGTGTCGTTAAAATCATCAGTAAGGCTTATAACCTTTTTAAAAAAAAAAAAAGAAAGTAATAAAATCAATTTTATTTTTAATATTTCAGCGCAAGGTTGATAAAAAAAATCTTTTGATTCGAGTAAAAGTTTGAACTCACGATTTTTCAACAATTTTATTAAACCAAAACCTAAAGAAATATTTTAAAAATCACAGAATGGGGTAAATACATAAAAAAGGAATTTATTAATATTTTGTGGTTGCTGTAGTGGCATGAAAGCACACAAACGTGTATGTACTTCTGCCACAAATGACAATTGTGTAATTGTTAAGTTGTACGTTTAAGAAAAACATTTTATATGAAAATTATTTCCAATAATACCTGATGACAACAATAATAATAAAAGAAATGGTAAAGAAAAGCATTTATTTTTTTTTTGATTGATTTAAAAGAATAAATAATTTTTTTTATCGTTCAATTCACTGAATTATTTAGATTTCTCAATTCATTTAAATTGACATCATTCTTTTCGTACGCTTAATTAAGAATTGAGACATTCGCTCATCGTTCCTTTCGCATGAAAAAAAATTTAATTATTTTCAATGCTTCTTTTCAACAACTTTCTTTTGTAAGCAGATTTTTAGTTAAATTAAAAGCAAAACATTTCTTTTATATAAACAAACCTCTGAAATCCAGTTTTGTTCAACATTTTCGACCCCTTTCCTAGTAGGTAGCGCACTAAACTATCAATCTGGGGGTCGCAGGTTCGATCCCTGCCTAGACTTTATGTGTTTTATGCAGACTACATAAGAAGCTTCGCGGGTTCGTGTTGTTAAAAAAAACAAATACGAATTAATCCTTAAACACATTTTAAGCTTTAACTTAGTTCTCGTTTTAGTTAAACTTTCAGGGGGAACAGTTTTGTATAACATTTTAACCTTCTGACTTGAGATGGTTAACTACAATACCGATAGCAGATATAACTGCACAAAATATGACTAATGAATTGGTCAGCGGTTGGACATCCTCTTATTTCCTACCGTATTATAACCAACGTAGGACGACAGTTTGAATCTGTTTGGATAAGGGAATTGATGTAAGTACTGGTTGTTAAAAATTTAAGCACCACACCCTACCATCCGCAGTCAAAGGAAATTATAGAGCGTTAGCATTGGTTACTGAAATCTCAGAGACAAATTGTTGGATTTCAGCTCTGCCATTAATTTAACTCAGGATCTTTATTGTCTCTATTTAATGAGAAGTCAAAAAATTCCCAATTAATTTAAGAGTTAGAGGGTTAAAAAGTGCCACAAAAATATTTTTCGTAATGATTTTCATAAGTCTGCTAAACGAAAGATTCTTAGGGTTAGAATTAGAATGAGTGGCGGGAGCACGTCACCTGGTCACTGCATCCAAAATAGACCTATCGTTAACTACGGTTAAACTTTGAAAAGGAATAAAAGAAAAATGAACATAAGAGTTGGTAAACTAAAACCGGTGATACACACATCAAATTTTAACATCAAATTGGTATTTGTGTACATTTGATTTTCTTCAAACGTAAGCATATGACTTCTATTTAAAAAAAACCCTTTACAAATGCATGATTGACGTTAAAATCAGATTCAGTGAACGATGAAGACAGTGCAAAACGAATGAAGAGTCAGCGAACTATTAACCAAATAATTTATAAAAGAAATTTAAGCGACCGAATCTTCAAATTACTGAATAGTTGCCTAATTGAAATACTCAATACATATACAGAAGCGAAAAGAAACTTACACATCACAAGTAGCAGCTCATTAATAAAAGTGTATTGCCTGCTTTTAGGTGTAACACTATACGTATGAGTATTTTGATTATTTAAATATTGAATTGATAAAATATTCCTCATACGTCATATACAATTTACATAAAAGCATTTTAAAAGAAATTATTTAAGAAAATTATGTAAAATAAAAAAAAAAATAAATATAAATGAAAACTTAAATTAAATAAATAAAAAAAAAAGTTGAAATTATTTTAAAGCTTTTAGTGTTTTATATTTTGTTTGCTTAGATTTAGCTAACAGTAATTTTCCATTTTTGCTTTGTTTCTTTTTCTAATGCAACTCAAAAGCTAAAGCTAAAATTTTTATACTTCCTCAACCTTCAGGCTTTTTATCACAAAATAAGCTTAAGTTTTTGTTTTATTTCTAGAACAATAGCGTCCAGTACTCGTTAAAAATAAACTGATTTTTTTTTTAATACAAAACAATTCTTCCAATTAAGTTTTTTTTTTATTTTTGATAGCCTTGTCCTCGGACAACAGCTACAATTGTTGCTTAAGGTTGCTTGATTGCACTGCATTCAAAAATTATCTCATTCAAGGTTCAGGTTCTGTGCAATTTATTTATACACAATTTCGTTGAATTTCTTTTTATTTTTTTTATAGGTTTTCCGCTTTTTGTTTTTTGATTTTTTTTTTATGACCAACATTCATGACTAAAATATTTTATTCGTAGCCAACGAATCGAAAAGAAGAAGTAAAATCCCAGATCTTGTTAGGGGTTTTATTATTCAATTTACGAGGTTGGTTTGGAAAATTTATTAAAAGACAAAAAGTTTTTCAAAAGGGGATTTTGGAGAAGAAAAAAAAATTAAATGAAAAATTTTAGTATTTTTCTATGAACAAAATTTTTTTTAATATTTCCATACAAGCTAATCGATATTGAATTTAGTGATTTAGACCCTGGTTTTTTTCAATTGTAAAAACAGAATTTATTTATTTAGCTAAGCTTTTTTTTGTTTTATTAAAACTTTGAACTAAATTACAAATAAAAATTTCTAGAAAGTTTTTGAGCAATCCGGTTTTTTTCAATCATGAATAGAAAAAAATTTTTTTTAATAAAATTTTCCCTATAAAAATATTTATAATTAGGCTTTTAACTCTGAATGTTATTATTATTGTTAACATTTAATATTAGAAATTAATTTCAAGATTGAATTTGGTAACCTTCACTGGGTCAGGGCAGGAATCGAACCTACGACTCAGAGATTGATAGTTTAGCACGCTACC
This sequence comes from Thelaira solivaga, assembly GCA_947397855.1. NCBI lineage: Eukaryota > Metazoa > Arthropoda > Insecta > Diptera > Tachinidae > Thelaira > Thelaira solivaga. The sequence goes on from OX377613.1 coordinate 62,771,049, forward strand.
CATTATTCCACAGGGCTCCCTTAACTCTAAATAATTTCACATTTCTTAGGAAATATTATTTTTTTTTTTAATTTTTTTGATATATTTATCTTTTGTTTTGTTTCTTGTACACCGGTTTTTTTCAAATAAATTTTTTTTAAAAATTTAAATCACTTTTTAGATTGACTTGCTAGACTTATAATTTTCTGTTTACATTTTGCAATGTTTCTTTTATTTACTGCTGTTTAATATACTTGACCTATGCAGCCTTAAATAATTTTTTTTTAATTTAATTTTATTTATTTCTTATTTATTTATTCATGCAGCAGCCATTTCTTTTTTCTTCTGCGTATTAAGAAAAGCAGCAGTTAGGCAGCTTAAGCTAAAGACAAAAATTTTGCTTGACCCATACCCATATAGTCATGATATTAAAATGTCTTTTTAATGAAGAAGTAAAGTTGGCTTTTTTTTAACAATTAATTTGGTTCTCCCAATTTTTTTTTTAAAAAGTAAATTTTTCTTTATTATTTCTAAGAAAATTTTGTTCATTTATTTAGTAATTTTCGTTCTTAAGCCAATAAAAACTGTATTATTTTTCAATTAATGTCACGTTTCATGAAGCTAATAAAGAATTTCATTAATTCAATGAAATATTTCATGGATTCAATAAAATATTTCATGGATTCAATGAAATATTCATTTCTTTAATGAAATAATTTCATTAATTTAATTAATTTAATTAAATATTTAATAATTTAATTAAATTAGTTTATTAATTCAATGAAATAATTTCATTTATTTTAATAAATAATTTCATTAATTCAATAAAATATTTTTTTGATTTATTTAAATAATTTGATTGATTTAATTAATTCAATAAAATATTTATGAATTCAATGAAATATTTAATTAGATTAATTAAATAATTTTTTTAATTTAATTATATAATTTTATTAATTTAATAATATATTTTCATTAATTTAATTAAATAATTTTATTAATTTAATTAAATATTTTTATTTATCTTAATAAATAATTTCATTGATTCATTACATAAAAATATTTCTTTGATTTAATTAAATAATTTTATTAATTTAATTAAATATTTTCATTAATTTAATTAAATATTTTCAATAATTTAATTAAATAATTTTATTAATTTAATAAAATAATTTCATTTATTTAAAAAAAAAATTTAGTTCAATAAAATATTTATGAATTCAATAAAATATTTAATTAGCTTAATTAAATAATTTTATTAATTTAATTAAATAATTTTATTGATTTAATTAAATATTTTCATTAATTTAATGAAATAATTTAATTAAGTAATTTCATTTATTTTAATAAAAAATTTCATTAGTTCATTAACTAAATGAAAAATTTCTTAGATTTAATTAAATAATTTTATTATTATAATTTGATACTTTCCTTCATTCAATGAAATAATTTGAATAATTTATTAAAATATTCATTAATTCAATAAAATATTTCATCAATTTAATGCAATATTTCGTTAATTTAATGAAATATTAATTAATGTAATGAAATAGTTTCATTAATTTCATGAAAATAGTTCATTAATTCTTTTAATTTATGAAATATTTAATGACTTTAAATTCATTCGATTTATGCTACATTTTCTTTTTTCCTTTTTACTTTTTCCTTTTAGTGTAGACTTTGAGCATTTCTGGAGGACATGTTCATGTGTGTAGTGTATGTGTTTTTTTTTTGTATTTCCATTTTGTTCTATTTCTTTTGTACTTTTTCTTATTGTGTGTTAAATTAAATATTCTGCTTATTTTTATTTGGAGACCCTAAAACCATTTAATATGAGCTTAAGCCTACCAATCACATAAACAGCATAATAAACAGTTTATTAAACATTAGTTACAAAACTTACAACGCTTTACTTTACATTCTATTCAACCCCTTAATGTCAATTTTACCAATTAGAGACAAATAAGAAATTTAAAAGAAATTTATTTTTTTTTTTTATTTTTTGTTATTTTCTAGTCATGAGACTAGATGACTATTAATTAAGCTTTAACAACTGGAGTGTAGGGGCTTTACAAAGCTTTTACGTAGTTAGCTATGAGTAAAACAACACAGGCCTACAAATTTAAATGTTTGTTTTAGTGACTTAGGTTTCATGATCAATTTGAATATCTATTATGGTAGTAAATTCCAATCTCTGTAAACTACTTTTTCAATCTTAGCTGCAGTTCTTGAGATATAGAAAAAAAGGTTACGTCCTATAATTTGCAATAACTTGAGAATTAGTACTCTGACTAAATAGAGAAACACAGTTTTTATTAATTTTTTTAACTGTGTTGTATTTCTTAAGATTTAATAAAAAAATGTTTTTTTTAAGAAAAATTCGAAAAATTTTTTCAAGAAAAATTTATTTAAAAAGTGGATACAGTTTGAATCATGGTATTGAGCGTACTAACAATTAGTTTTAGTTTTTTGCGGCATACAAATTATTGTATACTCTAGTATTATGAGTATTTTTTCTCCATTTTTCTATCATAGAAAATTCTCTGATTAAAGAAATTTTTTACTCAAGACAAAATTTTTATTGAAAAAAATTTTCCAAAAAATATTTACGAGAGTTTGATGTCTGAGATGAAGAAAGCATAATTTAATATTTTGGGCTCTTTGAAAATATACAGTAGTAACAACCCCTTAGCTTATCTTAAGTTAGGTTGCGATCCGAATTAAGAAAAGCATAGGGGGTTCACTGGGTCCCTTTATAATATCTGTATAGGAGGAAAGAAGGATATCAATAGCCATAGAAAAGTAAAAGGAAGTATCGAGATATTAGAGGAAAGAATAAGAAAAAAAGAAGAAGAGATGACCTTCACCTAAGCCAGTTGCTACTCCTAATGAAACCATAGACTATGCCGATCCCTGTGGTCGACAGTGCACTGAAACCCTGCAGGACAGAGGCGGAGAAGGTTTTCCATACATTAAAAATTCTGGGCCATAATCACAGTCCCAAAAAAATAAATTTTTATTAAGAGTTGGCTTTTGTTCATAAGAATTATATGAAGTTAAAGTCGTTTTTAAAAAGATACCGACTTTAGTATGGCTTTGATTATGGCCCACTGAGAATATTAAATGCAGAATGTAGGGCTACATGTTTAAATTAAAAAAAAAAGCTTTAAGTGAGTGAATCTTTTGTCTTGTATTTTTTTTTTTTTTTTTAGTTTTCTACTCCATATGACAGCTGATGTTTATTGAAAAGAGTGTTTAATGTGCGAAACCCGCAAAACATTGCGCCTGGTTTTTGACAAAGTTACTACAATACAAGTACAACAACAAATTTGTATTTGTAAGCTGGTAGAGCTGGTTTTGTCAGTCTTCTCTTACAGGAAGTAAAAATTAAACAATGACTGCCATTTGCTGAATTGTATAAGAAATAAAGTTGCTATCGCTTTTAAGAAAGTAAAAGAAAAGAAAAAGAAAAATATTTATAATGAAAGCAACGCATTGAAAATAAAACACTTTGTGGAAATATAATTGTCATTTACTTGTACAAATACTCAGTTTCTTTTTTCTACACTCATCTCATACACATTAAAGTGTATCCGCTTTCACTAAATTTTGTTTATTTTTTTTTTCATTTAGAATTACTTTTCACTTAATAAAAAATACAAACAAAAATAAAATATTTTTTTTTTTGCTGCTTTTCCTTTAGTGTTAAGCAAGTGATACCAACAGGAAATGAAAATTTATTTTGCTGATGCTTTAAATTACAAGCAATTCTTTTGCTACTAAACAAAAATATGAAGAAGTAACTTTTTTGTTTTTTTTTTTCAAATTAAATTTATGATTTTATCTTGAATGAAAAAGCTTTAAAACGAACTGCTTTTAGAAATTTTTGTGACAAGTTGTTTTTGTTTTTAATAATTTTGTTTTTTGTTTTTGTCATTTTTTCATATATTTGAAGCAGAACTTATTAACTTTTCTTTGTTGTCCTTAAATTTTGTTCTTAGAAAATTTTAAGAATATTTTTTTGAGAAATTGTCTTTGAAATGAATTTAATTTAATTTTTTTAATAATTATTTTTACTAGCCCATATGTAGAGCTACCCAAAAGAATCCATGCGTTCACTGTTACTTTATATAATGAGAGCTTTCTTAGCTTTCTGGGAGTCAACAGCAAAGTCTCTTAGACGTCTTGCAATACTAGACTCTAAAAAAGAACAGTCTTAAAGTACATGTGCTGAGGTTTCGTCAAGAAAACCACAAAACCTGCATTTTCTGATTATCTTACACTGGTGGTATCTAAGGCCACAATGCCCGCTTAACTGTCTCGTTAGGTATCTGAGCTCACTCTTTCTTGTTTAATGAGAGGCCAGCTATTTTTCTGGAAGTCAACAAGAAATCTCCCAGTAAGATTGGATAGCCACCAAATTTTACTTTTGGGGATTACGCGAATTTCTCAAATATTTTAATACCATGGAGTGATTCTAACTTACTTTAGTATTGCTTGGCTTTACGAATAGATAGTTCTAGAAAAAATCTTGATACTCTAATTGATGGCTGTTGGACGCCAATCAAAAAAAAAAAAAAAAACAATATGATCTGAGGTTTCGTCATGTAAACAACAGCACTTGCATTGGCTGATCCTAATATTTCCTATCTTACACTGGTGATATCTAAGACTACAATGTCTGATAAGTCATGACGTTGAGAGACTGAGATCACTCTTGCTAAGTGTAGCTCGATAGCGTGATGAAATGTTTCGCTTTTCTGTGTGTGTGTGAAAATGTTTTGAGAATTGTTTAATCCCTAGTGAATCTCAGAGAGATAACTAGTACCGGCGTCTTTGTTGGCCCAACAGTTTGCTTGCTCGTTGTCAGTCTGTCCTTGATTTTCACTGAGGTTGTTATGGATCTTAAATTCATTTTGAGATGACAGACAATCCATTACAATGGCTAATGTTAACTCAGGTGAGAGTAAGGCTAGCACTGCAGCTTGACTGTTGGACATTAAGTATATAGTCTTTTGTCTAGTCCTTCTTCTCAAATATCCCCTCGAATATATGGAAATAGAGCAAATTTTAGCTTGAAAAATTGTAGGGAATATTCTCACAAGAATAGTGTTTGGACAGTTGAAGGCATAGTTATTTATGGTGCCTGTTTGGAACCGTTAGTGAATTAAATCTTGTAGCACCAAGTTGGTCTCAGCCACCATTCCTTCTCAGCAGTTAGAACACTAAAGTTACTTTTCATCGCCAGAGCAGGACTCTTGTAGCTTTTTAAACTTTATAATTTTAATTTGAAGGCAATTAGAGTTTCATTGATTTTAATTTTAGGAAAAAAACCTAAATTTTTTTTCGAAATTTTTTTTTTAAGAAATTTATAATTTCCTTTAAAAAATATTCATTGATTTTATAAATTTAATTTTTTTTTATTTGAAAATTTTATAAAAAGCTGAAATATTTTCAAATGCCTTTTCAGATTCATTCTGGCACTGAAGAGTTGGCATATACAGGTCTTCAGAGCAGCCGTAATGCATACACACAACTTCGGTTGTGAGAACTAAATTAGTTACCAATCAAAAATTTAGTTGTCATAATTGAATTTGTTTGTTATAAAAATAGATATTTGGTAATATAGATCAAAATGTTATTGAAAAATCTAATTTTTGGATTTTTATTGCAATAACTTTAAAACTCGGTTATCACAACTGAATTTTTGTTGGGAAACAAATTTGGTTTTCACAAGCGAAGTTGTTTTCTATGTGTTAGAACTTATCAAATTCTTTTTCTTATAAAACAATTTTTCATAGCCCGGCTTTGGATAGAGTTTAAGAAGCTACACGTGTGAGTAGTCGTGAAATTTTTAATAAAACTTTTTTTTGGAAAATTTCTATTAAAGCTTGACAAAAGATGGGCTTTTTGTTTGTGGCTGTTTAGTATGCAAAACTAATTTTTTTTTTAGTTAATAAAGAAACTTTTTTCTTCTTTGCTTTTACTAAACTAAATAAGATTTATTTATGTAAATAATAATAATAACGACATAATTGTGTATGTGCTATGAGGAACAGAATCCATAGATACTCCTATCTGCTGTAGGTGTCACAATATTTACTGGCTGTTGAATATGAAAATACAAAACGTGATCTGCATAACTTAAAGCATTTTTTAAAGGAAATACACACAAACGTTGTTTAAAAAAAAAAACAGTATTTTCCTTTAAGGCGAGAAATTTGATTTATAAGAAAATATTTTAGGATTAAAATTTTTTTTCTAAAAAAAAAAGTAGAAAAAAAAGTTGTGATTAATGGAATGAATAGTCTTGAAAATCTCTTCCCATTTGTGTAGGCGCTATTCTCGGCCAAGTGTTATTATCAAAAAGCCAAAAAAAGAAAGAAAATGGTAAGGAAACTCATGTTTTTCTTTGGCAAATAAACAAATGAAACAAACATCAAGAGAAGCGAATTTTATTTGAACGAATCTAAGGTAACATGAAATTCAAATGGCGGCCTACATTTTAAATATTCAAGCAATTTAAAATGGAGAAATCTAAAAGGCCTTAAAACTTGCATATGAACTTTAATTTTTCTTTTCAACTTCCCTGTCTTAAAGGATTTTATCTCAGCACTTATTTTTGTATTTTTAAAGTTAAACATTTTATTTACAAGTCCATTTTAAAACTTATTTTTAGGTGATGCTAAACTGCACAAAAAGAAAAAGAAAAAACTTCAAAAAGTGTAATTAAGACATTTTGCACTTAACATGGCAATTTGTTTGGTTTGGTCTGCATGTATGAGTGCATGTTTAAGCAGAATTATAATAAACTTTTTTGCTGCACAAAAAATGACTACAAGTTAATAGTAAAAATGAAATTTTTTTCTTTCCAGCAACCAACATTGAGTTTACTCGTACGTACTTATTTAGTTTGTTAAACTTTGCTTGCATAAAATATTCGTATTTCATACTCTTCTTAATAAATCTTAAAAAAAGCAGTTTTTTTTAGCAAACATTTTCATTAAATATTTTTTCTTTTCAAGGCTTGCGTGTCTTTAAGCGTGCCTGATGCTTTCGTCTTAAAAATATTTCATTTCGTTGTAACTTTTTTGTAAAAAAAAAAAAAAAATTGCTGGTCTGGCACAAATAAGTGTTCGTGTTATTTTCATTTGTTGAAGGCAGACAGCAATAAAATGACTAAACTCTTGCACAAGTACTTGCTTTTTTCTATTAAACGTCTGAAAGCCTAAGAAATTTTTCACTTTCAAGTCAGTTAATCATGTTTTTAGTTAGAAAAATTAAATTAAAAAATTTTCAAATAAAAAAAATTTTATTTATAAAATCAATGAAAATTTCTAAAAAAAAGTTTTTTTTCTAAAATTAAAAAAAAAATATTATTAAATTCGTAAAATCAATGAAAATTATAAAAAAAAGGAAAAGGCAGTTAAAGTTTTCCATTAAAATTATGAACTTTAAAAAAAAGAATATAAAAACAGTCAGAATTTTAAAAAAATGTTTTGTTTTCGTTTATAAATTTTGTAAAAAAAAAAAATTAAATTCATAAAATTAAGGCAAATTATTTTCATGAAAATTATGAAATTCAAAATAAAAAAAGAGTTTTAATTTAAAAACAAAACATAATTTTACTTTGGCTGTAAGTTTTTAAATGACAACTTTTAAAAAAGCTTTTCTTTAAAATAATGAAAAAAAAAATAATATGTTTTACCCAATCATAATCACAAAAAAGTATACTTTTATTAAAAGTTGACTTTTGTTAACAAGAATTTCATGAATTTAAAATCTTTTTTATGGGCCAATATAAATAAAAACTTTCAAATTATGTGGACAGACAACTTACGTTAAACACTGAAAAGTTTTATTAAAACTAAGCTTAAATTAAAGACCTCAAGTTGTCTAACTTTAGAAGCTTTTAAAACTTTCGATGCTAGCAAACGGCATTGTTTTCATTGTGGACTATATCGCCACAACCACAATAATAAAGTTATTTTAACATTTAGACAATTTTTATTCAAGTCGACTTAAGCAATTTTTCTTTATTAACAAAGATATGATTGATATTTAATGTGTTTTACTTAAAAAAATTATTAAAAAATTTTTATTTTTTTTTTTTAAATTGGTCTTTTAATTTTTTGCTTCTTTTATTTCTTTCTAGATTTTGTCTTAAATTACTAATGCAACGTTTAGATCTAAACAAAATTAACATCACGTAAGTAACTAAAAGAATAAAAATAAAAAATTAATATTTTTTTTAATTAAAGGAATTTTGAAAAAAAAAAGCTGCCAGGCTAAAATTTCTGTTTCCATTTCTATTTCTTTAGCCACAAGCTGTACATAGAAAACAACTTCGGTTGTGATAACTATTTTTGTGTTTAATCAAAGATTCAGCAGTGATAATCAAATCTGCTTTAGCAACCAGATTTCTATAATGAATTTCAAAGTTTTATTCTCATAAATATGTTTTGAGTCGTACAATCGATTTTCGATTAATTATCACAACACAAATTTTTATTTGGTAACAATTTTAGTTCTCTGAAACGAAGTTGTTTTTTTTCTTGTGTTTAGCTGGCAGGCTAACAAAACGAACTATTTTCATACCCGTATCTTATTACTCATAAAGTCTTAAAATCATATTATTTGTAATTTTTTAATATTAATCAAGCTTAAGATCTCAAAAATTGTTTTTATTTAAATTCTCCAATATTTCGACTTTCTTTTGATACTCTTCTTCAGGGAAATTTATTTTTTTTATTTAAATAAAAAAAATTTTTTAAATCTTAAGTTTAATTAATATTAAAATATAATAAATTTATAAAATCGAATAATTTACTAAAATTATATTATTTGTAGCTTAAAAAATTGGGTTTGTCTTTCAAAGAAAAGAGACCTAAAATAATAAAACTTTTTCTGCTGGGTTTATTCAATAGACTCAGTCCACTCACTCAAATTGGAAATAGCATACTAACAGTCATACCTAAATTGGCGCTATAAATAAATTTATCAAGAAATCGAAATAAGTGTAGTGAAGTTGGCTGCAAAACCATTGTTTTTTTATTTTTTTTATTTCAAACTAGCCTTTTTAACTCTAGTTTTGTGTCTTTAGTGGGTCTATTAAACAAGATGATTAACACTACTGCAGAAAATATGCAAGGCCAGCGCTCTTACTTACGTATGACGCTTTAACATTAATAATGGGCGTTAAAAAACGCTACGTTTGCCGTTTCCATATAGTTGTAAGTTATGAAAGGTGGCTCACAACAGCCATATTTTTATATATATTTTTTTAATACAAAGGGTGTCCCAAAAAGAACGCAAGATTTAAATTTGGCGACATTCGAAGTGTCATTATCTTGCCTAGAATTGAAGAAATGAATGTGGAGGGCTTCTGGTTTCAACAAGACGGCGCCACATGTCATACAGCTAGAGAAACAATTTAATTGCTGCATCAGTCATTTCCCGGTCGTGTTATTTCGGGTTTTGGCCGCCTAGATCGTGCGACTTAGCATCATTAGACTTTTTTCTTTGGGGTTTTTTGAAGTCGATGGTTTACGCGAATAAGCCGACGACGACTCAAGCCTTAAAAGAGGAAATTGGACGCTGCATTAATGAAATACCGCAGCATTTACCCAAAATGGTAATTGAAAATTTCATTAAAAGATCGCGTGTGTACCAGCAAAGCCGCGGCGGCCATCTGCCCGACATGTTGTTCCATACATAACCTCATTCTGTCTACTTTACGATATAGTAAAGTTTCACGATTTTTTATTTTAAAATTTAAATCTTGCGTTCTTGTTGGGACACCCTTTATAACTTTGTGACTACTGGGGGAATCCCCTAGTAATTTTCAATGTAAATAAATTATTTTTTAAATGCTTTCAGTAGCTCTCGCGATTTAGAAAGGAGAGGAGGTTAGACTTTATTATATGCAAGACTAGCTTTTCAAAAAAATTAACAAAAGCATACAAATAATAGGAATAAAATAACCTTTAAATTACATTTCAATTAATTTTTTATTAGTTTTGAAGTTTCTCAGATATTCAGAAAATTTTGCTAAAAAATTATATTTTTTTTAGAAAATCAAAAAAAAATTCCTAAAAAATTCAAAATAAGCACAAGCTTAAAATTTGTGATTAATTTTAATACCTAAATATGCCACAAGCAAAAAAGCTCTATTTCATTAAAATCCATTCTGAATTTCTAAAGTTATGGGCATTTAATTGGCTGCCATCATTTAAAATATTTAATTTTTTTTTTTAAATTTTTATTCTTACTTTGTTCTTTTTTTCTTAAATTTTTTAATATTTTTCTTTTGGTATTTAAATTTAACAATTTGTTTTTCTGATACTGCTTTTCTTAAGAAGATTCTGTGTTAAACAAATTGCAAATAATTGAGTATTTTTGCAGATTTTGTTTTGCCTTTTTTTCTTCGTAAGAAGATGAAAAAAAAAGTCTTTTTAAAATTGTGTGTTTTATAACGAAAAATTATTTTTGCTCTTTTTTTTTTTTTGTTTGTGGCAACTGTTGCTTTGACAATAATAAAAAATAATCTTGTGTGACATTTCACTTTTTATTTGCAACGAAAAATAAAAATGGGAAAAATAGAAAGGTAAGAAAGAGAGAGATGTTTGCCAGGAAAACCAAACTAAATGAAATTAAGAAAAAAAAAAAAAAAATTAAAAATACGAGGGCTACTATCAATACAATAACAAACATTTTTGAAGAAAAATTATTTTATTATTTTTCAAAATATTTATTAGTTAGTTTTATTTGACCTTTTTCTTTTTAATTAAAATGGCTATTTTGTTAAGCTTGAGGTCTTATTTTTCAAAAATTTATTTTTATATCGATATTTCGCTTCAATTTTTGTAGCTTCTTCAGGATATAATTATAAATTGAAGAAGCTACAAAATTTGGAGCGAAATATCGATATAAAAATAAATTTTTGAAAAATAAGACCTCAAGCTTAACAAAATAGCCATTTTAATTTTTCAAAATATTCCCCTTGATGATCAGTCACATTTTGCATTCGTGAGAACCATTTATCAAAGCAGTTTTTCCATTCCTCTTGAGAAAGCTCCAAAACATTGCTTTTTAACGCTTCGGCACTCGTAAATCGTTGACCACAAAGTTTACTTTTGATAGTCGGGAACAAAAAGAAATCATTGGCTGTCAAATCAGGATGGGTAAAGTGTGGGGTATTCAACGAGAACAAATTGTATTGAAGTGGAACGAGAACAAATTGTATTGAATTGGAACTAATGTGCAACAAGGCCTCTATCTCACAATATGTCCCAAGGCGATCTTGTATTATCAGTTTAAGCGCTGAATCAATGTTTTGTAGCACAACAACCGATTTTGAACTATCTTCACGGAATTCATCTAGGACCGACTGTGGTTTTTGATGGTATTTTATCGCCATACCAAGAACTGAGTTCATCGACGCTTGTGAAAAATAATTTAAAGAAAACCTTCTCTTGAAATTTCCATTTGTTGGTCAAATTGATTTTCTTAACTGATTGTAAACAAAACAAATAATACTTGTGAGTACGTTTATGCCAAAAAATGTCAAACTTTATTAATGTGCTGCCATATTTTAGCTATGGATATTAGTGTTGCCAGTTTTCGTATTATTTATTTATTAATTCTCAATGAAAATTGTTTTTATTTTAATTTTCCAATATTTCGTTTTTCTTTTGAAGATCTTCTTTCAGGGAAATTCAAAAGAAAGTCGAAATATTGGAAAATTAAAATAAAAACAATTTTCATTGAGATCTTAAGCTTGAATAATATTTACTAATAATAAATTTAGAAAATCGAATAATTTAATAAAATTATTATTTATTTATTCTCTTAAATTATAATTAAAAAATAAGGTAAGAGAGAAAAAAAAGGGGAGAGCAATAGCATCTGAAACCTTCAGCTAAATTTTCGAAATTTAAATAGTTTCCCTCGTATGCAGAAAAGAGTCTTTCATTGTATCACGTAAAAGTTACATTTGTATGCAAATAGAGAAAAATGCTATATTTCTATTAAAATTCCTTTTTTTCTTCTTCACAAGCAGCAAATTCAAATAGCAATGTTTGCACTAACACACACACGTACGCATACATAACACACAAAAGTGTGTTTATTAGGGAAGTTTAGATTTTCAATGAAAAAAAATTTATTAAAAAAATTTAAGACCCCAACAGATTCAGCTCCGTTTCCGAATCCGAAAATTTTATTCGCAAGTGCAAACTTCAGCTCTTTGTTACTACTCTCGATTTGAGAAATGTATTTTTGTTGGCTGTGGGAAGGTAAAGGATTCTCCTTTAGGCTTAGTAGCAAATGCAATAAAGCCCTTCATAAAAGGAATTATCCCTTTGCACTGACAGTTCAGTACATTCTGCCTTAGTTTGTAGCCCTAATGATCCAAAGAAACTGCCCTCCAAAACGACAAGATAGTCACACAGCAAATGTTTAATAAATAGTTCCATTAGCCTACCCTGCTTTTAATGTCCTTTCCTCTCTTCTGTCAGCCTAAAATAGTTTTTTTTTATTTTTTTTATATTTTTTTTTATTTTAAACAGCACAAATCCGCGAAGTTTTTTTTGCTTGTCTGCAGAAAACACCCAGGGTAAGAGCAGGAATCAAACCTGCCACCCCCAGATTGATAGGTTAGCACTCTACCCATCAGTAAATACTCTACTGGTCTCAGGGCTATGTACCGGCCATTATTGCTAGTGATTACAGTTAAGCAGACTTAAATCTTTAAAAAAAACTATTTTTTTATCAAGATGACAAGACAAATTTTCATTATTTCCTTTATCCTGACAATAGTCATTGTATAAAAGACCCAATCCCCTTGCAAGTTCAGCGAATACTCTGCTTCTTTAATTTAAAATTTTATCTTAGAATTTTTACAAAAAAGCCTCTTCTTTAACTATAATTTTCTTACAAAACTGTTTATGGTCCTACGAACCAAATATTTAACAAGCCAATAGAAAAAATTATAATTTTTCTTCAAGTCATTCAACAACAATTTTAGTAAATTTTTTTTGTGCGGCTTATTTAAAAGGCATTTGGCCATAATCATAGTTACAAAATAGTAGGCTGTTATTAAGAGCTGACTTTTGTTCATAAGAATTATATGAACTTAAAGTCGTTTTTAAAAAGATAATGGCTCATAATCATAGACACACTAAAGTCGGTATCTTTTTAAAAACGATTTTAAATTCATAAAATTCTTATGAATAAAAGTCAGCTCTTAATAAAAAGCTACTTTTTTGTGACTATGCTTTTAGCCCATCGACTTTAGTGTGACTATGATTATGGCCCATTCACTCTTGGCTTAGTAGCAAAGACTTTTAAAATTCTTGCTTGGCTTAATTTGCAACACGTAGGCAAACCTATAAGATTTGCTAGACCTAATTAAAATAAAAGTGGCTTTATTTGGAAGACAACAATTTAAATTATTAAGAAAAATATAATTTTAATAAATTTTTTAAAAAAATTTTTTTTGGTTTTTTGTGTATTTTTAATAAAAAAATTTTTTTTCTAATTTTTAAAATTAAAATGGCTATTTTATAAATTTAGTTTTAAAATACCAATATAAAAATAAATTTATAAATAAGACCTTAAGCTTAAAAATAGCCATTTTATTTAAAAAGAAAAACAAATAAATAATTAAAAAAATTTTTTTTTTAATTCTTCTTTTTAAAAAATTGTTTGCTTTAAAGTTTTTTGATGTATCAACAAAATTTAATGTAATAAAAAAATTATTATCAAATAAAAGAAATAAATAAATTTTTTTTAAGAATTTTAAAGTGAACTGGCCTATTATGCACGCTTATCCTTATCTTTTTTAGAATTTTTTTATAACAACGAAAAAACACAAAATGAAATAATATAAATACCACATGTTTATTTACTACCCTTAACACACTCACTCACATACAAATGAATTCATTCATGTGCGTATAGAACTTGCCATCCTGTTGTGTTTCATTTATCCTCGCTTGTCAATTTTAAATGACAATTTCACTTCTTCTGTTTTTTTTTTCTTTTAAGAAGAAAGCAGCAAAATAATTTCAATTTAATTTTTCAAATAAACTCCTTTTGCACTTATATTCTCTTCTTACTGTTTACAGTTTCTTTTTTTTTTTTAGCTTGATTATAAAAGAAAAAAAAAATATAAACAAAAATTGCAAATTAATGAATTTTGTATGTTCTGCTTAAGCATGAGCATGAGCTGTTTTTATTGCGGCTTGATTAATTTACAAATTACATAATAACACTTGAGATCTAAATTTGTAATCAATCAACTGTTCATAAGGAAATTCATTTCAATTATTTATTTTTTTTTGTTTAGAAATGTGTTTTCGAAGAAATAAAAAAGAAGGCTGAGGTAGAAATTTCAGAAAAAATAAATTCTTTTTGTTAACGTCCAAATTCATAAAAAACATTTTTGTTTATTGAAAGCTTAATAAGCAGGGAATTTATTTAATAAGCGCTTATTAAACAAAAATGTTTTTTATGAATTTGGCTGCAAGTCTTTCACAGAATTTTTTTTTTTTTTATTGAAAACTTATTTAATGGCGTGTTTCTATGAGGAAAATTTGTATGAAAACCTTCCAACTTTTTTTTTTTAATTTTCCCAAAAACTATTTTTAGACCATTAAACGGCTGAGCTAGAGAAACAGCACAGTAAAGCGATTTTTAATTTTCTAATTTAGTCATTGGTTCAAAGCAAGATTCCGTTTGCAACCATCTGCTCGGCAAGACAATGTAATAATAAAGTCATCTAAATCCTCTCCTCATTAAGATATCCAAGTAGGTGTCGTAACTCTATACCCGATATTGCGGGTAGGGCCTCCATAAAATGTGCATAGAGAAAGTTTTGTCTTGAAATCAAAGAAGCCGGAACATCCAAAGAAGGTGAAGAACTGTCTCCTTACTAACAGGTACTCGGCAGCTGCTGCACATTACATTACAGGGCTGTTCCAGTCTGTCAGACTGCCACCAGTCTAAAAATAACATTCCTATTTCTGCTCAACAGCTGAGCGGAGCTTTTAGCCTCACCTTTCACATGCTGAGACCTAGCCTTCTGGTATCCACCTTCTTTTGGTGACAGTATTCAAAAAGTCTGCTTCTGATGGCACTAAGTGTTATAAAGACCATCACTAAAATAGAAGGCTGTAAGCCAAAACCATTTTCCGCCTATTTATTGCCAATAAAATCACTGTGTGCACTGCACAAGCATATTTGAAAGCCACACATCACTACAAACGGTGTAATATTTTATGATAAAAAAAGCTTTTAAAGACTTTCAAGTTAGCTGGTGTATTGATTTAATACATGCCAAGACATTCCAGTTCTGAATTGGCAAGAGATTTAGAACAGACGATTGGAATGCCAGTAGAGCAGCTTGACTATCTACGCCAATGATTCACACTGAAAGAATAATTTATTATTTTTCAAACAATGAAAACGTTGTATTAAACCAATCACATTGAATTCATTGAATCAATGAAATATTTCATTAAATTAAATATTATTTAAATTAATTAATTAAATATTTTATTAAATAGTTTTATGAATCGTAACATTGTTAGAAAAATAATAAATTGTTCGTTCATTGAATTCATGAACTCGCATCAAGGAATCATGCATGATCAGTATCTCTGTCTGAAAAGTTTTACTTTGAGAGAATAATGTTTTTTCATTAATTCATTGAAAAATGCATTATTTTTTATGAATAACACTTTTCATTAGAATAATGAAATTTTTCATGAATTCAATGAAATATTCATTTATTTTATAAAATGTTTTCTAAATTGTAGGAAATAATTAATTGCAAATAGTTCATTAATTTAATGAAAATAGTTCACTAATTCAATGAAAATATTCATTGATTTAAATATATTAATTAATTAATTTAATGAAAATAGTTCACTAATTCAATGAAAATATTCATAGATTTAAGGCAAAAGAAAATTAATTTATTTCCCTTTTAAATCAGAGTTTTAATCTCATTTTGAACAAATTTCCTTAACAGTTTCCCTTTTTCTTTAAATTATGATCCTCTTAAGCTTAAAATTATTGACTATTTTGAATTAATTTAATTTTTTATCATTCTTTAGCTGCAAATAATATGGGAACTAAATGAATGCAGATTTGTTTTGTATGCTTTGGGGTGCTTGTGATATATTAGGCCTAAAAGTCCTTAGACAATCAAAATAATTTATTTTTTTTTGTCAAAAGCATCTCTCTGCTGGGTTTGGTTTTATTGGAATTAAATATTTACATAAGAAAGAGAACAAGAGAGAGAGAAGAAAAAGAACTTTTATTTGTACACACACGAGTACTTACTGAAGTGATAAAAGAATAATTCCAAAGGGACCCACCAGTAGCAAGGAAAAAATTTAATACGTTTAGGGAAAGGGAAATTTGATTTACAACTTAAAAAGAAAACAAAAGTTGTAAAGTTGTATCATCATTTGTTAGATTTTCTTTAAGTTAAATAACTGATTTAAGGATTCTCAATATTAAGGGAATTAACTATTTCTGGTAAGAAAACAAATTGATGTTCAGTGATGACATGACAGCATATGCCAGTGTTTTACATGAGTGACTCTGTAAAAGTCAAATCTCAAAAAAAAAAAAAAAAAAAAAAAATATTATTATAAAAATTGTTTTAATTTTATAAAAATTTCTTCGCTTTGGTATTATTAATCAGCATTGCCAAGAGCTAGAAAAAAATAAGCTAAATTTGCTTTCAGAAAAGGCTAGAAAAATCTAAATCACTCGCAAAACAAAAAAAAAAAGAAAAAGTTAAGAAACTATAAAATAATCAAGAAGAAAACATACAGTGAGAACAACAAAAAAAAAAAAAAACATAAGGTCGTTTTAAACATGCTTTCCTTTTTGGTCATAGCTTGCTGCTTTTCGAAAAAATTATAAAAAAATTTTTCGCACTAAAAAGTGGTCGGAAAGAGCCAGTAGTAGAACTGGTTACTTTATTGGTCATAACTTGCTAAGTTTTCAATATATTGACTTGATGTATACTGCGTTTAATAGAAAAACTTATTGGCTTTAATTAGAAAATTTTTTCGGGTGGAGAGTGCAAGAAAATTTTTCTATCATTTTTTCCAAAAAAAAAAAGCAAAACGGGTAGCCTATGGTTTTTTTGGCGAATAATATTTTTCTGACCTATCTGCAAGAAGCAAAACTAGAATTATACGTTTATCTATTAAACGCAAAAGAAATCCAGTCGATATCTAGAAAAGTAAGCAAGTTATGACGAGAAACGTAACTAGTTCCACTAACAAGTTGCCGGAAAAAGACAGTAGTAAAACTGGTTACCTTTTTAGTCATAACTCTCTTCGTTTTCAAGATATCGACTTCATTTCTATTGCGTTGAATAGATAAACGTATTGGCTTTAATTTCAAATTTAATTTTGGAGGATAGTGCGAAAAAAATTTTTTTCCCCAAAAATTACCATGGACTACCCCCTTTGCTTTTTTTGAAAAAATGTTAAAAAATTTTTTTCGCACTATCCACCAAAATTAAATTTGGAATTAAAGCCAATACGTTTATCTATTAAACGCAGTATACATCAAGTCGATATCTTGAAAACTCAGCAAGTTATGAACAAAAAGGTAACCAGTTCTACTACTGCCTCTTTCCGCCCACTTTATAGTAGAAATGGTTACCTTTTTGGTCATAACTTGCTGAGTTTTCAATATATCGACTTGATTTCTTTTGCGTGTAATAGACAAACGTATTGGCTTTAATTTAAAATTTTTTGTTTTTGCGGATAGTGCGAAAAAAAAATTTTTTTTTAAATACAAAAAAAATTTTCGCACTATTTGCAAAAAAAAAAAAAAATTGCAAAAGAAAAAAACTATTTAAGGATATTTATTTTCAAAATGAAAACAAGCTAGGAAAAAAGTTAGAAGCTAAATCGTAAATTTCAAAGTTAAAAGCGAGAAAAAAGGCTAAAATGGCAACACTGCTCCTAATTTATTTTATTTATTTATTAATTCTCTTAAACTATAATTATAAATTATAAGGTAAGAAGCAAAAAAAAAAAAAAAAGAGGGAGCAATGGCATCTTAGGCCTTCAGCTCATGTTTCTAATTAAAATATTATTTCAAGGGCTTACTTTTCTACTGTTAAAATTTTGTTAAATAAGCTTTTCATTAATAACAAAATATTTCTTTTTTTATAAATTTGAGGGCAAATATTTTACACAATTTAACTCAATTCAATTTAATGATACTACTACAGACTTTCCTTTAAAACACTTAGGCTCTTATGCAAAAAAGTTGACATAGACTTTATAATAAAATTAATGAAAAAATTATATGAAAAATTTCGATAACGTTGACTTTAAAGTCTACATTAATTTTTTTGGAAATAATTTGTGAAAGCTTTTTACAGAATAATGATTGTGCTTTACAAATTTTATAATGTAAGGATACAAAAAATCTCAAGCTTGACTATCGTTTGTATACCACATGACTTTTAAGGAGACGTCAGAGAAATATTAATAAAAAAGAAAATGATTTTTTATTAAATCTATTACAAAAATTGATTCAAAGCAATTTTATTTATTAAATTTGTCACTTACAGGACATCAGGTAACTGCGCACAAGCAAAATTGCTGCCATTGTAACCATTATTTTACAAAGAAAAAATTATTAGAAAAATTTTTCGTTACAAACTCTTGTTCATGGTGTAATAAAACCAGGTAACTTCAAAAATACAAAAATAACAATATTACAAAAAGCCCATACAGTTTGTTATTGCTTTTGCGGCTCCTTCTGTCAAAAATTATTTCGGAAGGTTAATACTAAGAAGCGGACTAGAGTGAAACAAAAAATTTGCTTCCGCTTTTGATCTCTCTTTGACAGAACGAGCTTCAATCATGCAGGATTCAGCTGGCATCTTAGTGTCATCTGGTTTTCTAGGTTAAGTTTATGTTTTGTTCTATTATTTTTTTGTTCAAGTCTCTAATTGTATTTGTTTGATATTTTGCTTTTGTTTATGTTCACTGTAAAATGATATTTTTTTCTCTTACGCAAATATTAATTGCGTGTTTGGTTTTACGAATTCTGTGATAGGTCGGTCCTATTTCGGTTAAAAAATTAAATGTGTTTATGAATTTTGTAATTGAATATGATTTTCAGTTGTTTCTGTATTCTTCTTGCTGATAACAATCAATGTGAGCTGACACATGGGAGATTCACGATAGCTGTTTTTACTTCGAAGGAAGTAAAACTGTCATAGGGAAAGTATTTCACATGTTATTCACGAAGAGGACTCACAAAGACCCAATTAAAATTCAACAATTTCGTTCTAGACAACAGCTAAGCTTCGCCTTCATAATTGAAAAAATATTTTTTCATACAAAAAATTAATGTTTAATTATAAATAATCTTTTGTTAACTATTTAATTTTTTTTTCTAATTATTTTTTCAAATTCTTTCTTGTAATTTCTTTTCTTTTGCTTTGTTTTCTTAATGCATTTTTTTTAGCAATTTTTTTTTTGTTTTTTGTAAATAATTGCAAAAATGTCGTAAAGCCATTTTAATAGAATAATTGATTGAAAATTAAATTGTTGCTGAACAAAGGAAAATAAATACTTCAATTCAATTGAAAGTACAAAGAAAATGGTTTTGTTTTCTATAAAATTTTTGTACATAATTTAATAATTTTAATTAATAAATAATTTCTCACTCTCTCTCTCTCTCTCTCTTTTATGTAAATACTTAGAGCTATAGAAACCGTTATATTTTAAAAATACAACTGCTTAATATAATTCATTCTGGCTTACTTGTTTGTTTAACGAGAAAAATTTCCTTTAATTATATTTTTCATTTAAATGTCTTGATTTCATTATTGTCTTGGTATTGAGTTCCAGGTAACATTATATCTTTTCAGTCAGAACACTTACCTGAAAAGAAAAAAATTAAAAAATTATATTATTTTAAATAATTTAATGATGGCAGAGAATAATACAATTTAAACGAGTGCAAACTTATAATTATGTAAATACTGTGTGATTATAGAAAGAATGAGAATAAAACGAACATTCTTACAAAAACACCTTGTAGTTTAACAAACTAGTGAAAATAAAATGGAAATTGTTTGGAAATATAAAAACATGTTTTGTGAGCTCAAATCATTAATTTTAATGAGCAACATCCTTCGTATCCAAGCACAATACTATCTCTATAAGAGCATATAAATACATTAAAAACACATACCCACATGTACACACACACACACACGTGAATACATACACAGGAATAATTTTATACTTAAATGAGCAGTGACTACCCAATTGGCCAAAAAATTCTTTGAGGCCTTTTAATATCTAATAAATCTATCGATTGTTTTAAAATTAAATTAAATTAAAAAAAAAAAACAGTTGAAGACATGTTAGTTAGCAAGGTCTGCTACTTGTTCTGCTTCCAATTTTTTTTTTTTTTTTTGATAACATTTTTTATTTACTAGAACATGATGATCAAACTTTTTGACAAATTCTGGTTAAGGAAATGTGAGCAGGACAATGTCATCATCAATTTAAAACAAAATGAGTACAAACATATTTGGATATTTACTTTTTTTAAGACAACAGAAACTTCCTTAAAACTTTCTCTGAAAACACCCAGGGTTCAAGTGGGAATGGCCTCCCATATTAAAGTTTAATCTGTGAAGGTGCTTTTCCTTTTTTTAAATTTTTTTTAACAGTCAAGGCCCTAAAAAGCGAACTTATCAGGAAAATTTAAATTTTTGCCAAAAAAAAAAAATATCCTAAATTAGAGCACTTTCTTCTATGTTAAAAAAAAGGGATTTTTTATGATAAGAGGAAGGGGAAATGTGAAAAAACTCCCGGGGAATTTTTATTCATAATTGGGCTGTATATTGTATTTGTTTTCAATACAAGCAGACACTGAGAAAACAACTTCAGTTGTGACCAATTGTTGCCAATTGAACATTCAGTTGTTATAAATGAATTTTTTAATTATGACAATAGAAAATCGGTCTTACCGCTCGAAATATTTTTAAAAGAAATACATTTTGCAATTAGAAAATTCTGTTATCACAATAGACTTTTTGATTAGTATCAAGTGTAATTTTCATAATCGAATTTGTTTTCTGTGTATACGAACGAATCTACCCTTCGCTTTTATAGCAATCAGTTGAAAACATTTAGTTGAAGGGGATTAACTTTAATTGTTATATAAAGTCGTTGCTTCAGAACACAAGATCCTTTAATTTTAAAACTTTTGAATTCATTTTAAATCATGAGAAATGAAATGAAATTTTCTTTTTTAACGACAGCGTTCCTTCCATAATCTAAATTTTCTAAATGATTTTTTGTTGAAACTGTCTCCTTTTAGACTAGGGGCCATTAATACAAGTAACCGCTGGTTAAAGTTAAGATTTTAAAAGTGAAATATCAAGCTTTTGGCTGGACATTAAATTAAAAATATTCAAAGATAGTGGGTTCTTAACAATACATTCAAATTTGATTTCGAAGTTTAAGCCAAAAACAGAATATTTGCCTTACAAAATCCTAACTTTAATTATCGGGCCTAGGTCTTTTATATTGACTTTAATAAACGAAATTCTCTAAATGAAATATATATTTTATTTATCACATTGTCTGTCATGATAGTCCCTATTTAGACGAGGAAACATTTGGAAAAAAAACATTTTGAATTCCCTTTTGCTTTTTCTTTCGCGGTCACACAGACGAACATGTTGCCGGCAACATTCCATTGTTATTGTTATTATTTGCACACAAAACAATGAAAGAAAAGAAAAGTAAAGGAAATATCAACAAAGAATATGTGAACAAAGCGTATCGCCGAGTACCGAACACAAAAATGATTCTCTCTTCTCCACCTGTAATTTGCCTACAAACGAAATGTTTCCCTTCTAAATGTTTCTTCGTCTAAATAGGGACATATAAATATTTTATATGAAATATTTTTTATTATTTTTTTACATTTTTTATTTATTTATTTTTTTTTTTATAAAGTTTTAAAGACTCTGTCTTTCACATTGTCTTTCACAATCTAAATTTTCTAAATGACATATTTTTATTATATATGAAATATTTTTTATTAATAATTTTTTTTTTGTATTGACGACAGTGCTTAAGACTTTGTCTTTCACATTGTCTTCCACAATCTAAATTTTCCAAATATTTTGCATTTTTTTTTTTTTTTTTTTTTTTGTTGACATATATTTTATTGTCTTCCAAAATCTAAGTTTTGTAAATGAAATATTTTTTTTATTGTTAACGATACCGTTTAAGACTTTGTCTTTCACATTGTCTTCCACACGATCTAAGTTTTCTAAATGAAATATTTTTATTTATTTATTTTTGATACATTTTTTATTTACTTTTTTTTTTATTGATGACAGTGTTTAAGACTTTGTCTTTCACAATGTCTTCTACGATAAAAATTTTCTCAATAAAATATTTTTTATTCATTTTTTTTTTGTTGACATATTTTTTGTTTTTTTTTATTGCTTTCCACGATATAAATCTTCTATTTGAAATATTTTTTTTTTTTTCGTTGACGACAGTCTTTAAGACTATGTCTTTCAAATTGTCTTGCATGATCGTAATTTTCTGTTACCTAGTTCAAAATAAAGATTTACTGATGGCCTTATAAATATTCTTAACTTTATTTTAAAATCTTGAACTGCTGGGCATTTTTATATGAAAAAAAGAAAAACTTCAAAGAAAAATTAATAATACAAACAAAACTATGAATTCAATGTTTTAAAGATATTGCACAAGTAAAAGTGTAAGCTATCAAATTGTTAACAAATTGTTATTTTTTTTTTAATTTACTATCTTAAGTAATCGTGCACAGTGGGTTAGTAATAATTATAAAAAAAATTAATTTTAGTCAATTAAATTGAAATAAAAAAAATAATTTAAACAAAGTAGATAGTGCTGAGGTGGACTTTTGGCTAACAGTTTACTAAATATATAGCCTAGCGTTATGGCAGAATATCATGGAGTCATTAAATTAAGGCCCCTGTATCCTCTGAAAGCCACTAAGTTGACAATACTTTTAATTTTTACTTTTTTACATTTTCAAAATCAGTGTAGCAAAATGTCTTTGTTTTCCACTACTCTTGTTTCTTATTATTGTTTTATTTCCTTTTTTTTTTTTTGGTTTATTTTATACAATTTATATTTAAATAGAAAAGTATTTAAATAAGCGACTGTAAGTGTGTGTAATTGTGTGTGCATGTGGGTGTATTTATTTAGTGAACAACACAAAAGTGAATCAAACTACAGCATTTGCATTTTAATTTAACATTTCGTGTTTTGTCGTTGTTACTTTATTGTAATTTTTCTAGTTAAACATTTCTGTAACAGCTGCTGTTGTTTACATTACAATTTGTTTTTTATGCTGTCGTTATTGCTTTCTTTTATGATTTTACTTTGTCTGTGTGCAAAACATTTATTTACATCTATTACAAAATTTAAAAAAAATTAAAAAAAAAAATTATGCCAGCGGGCTGATGTTGTTTCTCTATTTAATAACATTTTGTGGCGCCATTGAATTTTTGATTTTAATTTTCCAATTATATTGAAAAACAGTTGCCATTAAGTATTTTCGGTGTTTATTTTAGTTTTTTTGTTTTATTCTTGTATAAATTAGAAAATAATTATGCACAAAGCAGTATTAATGTATCTTTGTAGTTGCTGGTCGTTAATTAAGTAAATATGAATATAAATAAAGCAAACAGCTGCATGTGTGTGTGTTTGTGGATGGGAACGCTAAATATTTAAAATTAATAAAGTGTACCTACATAAAAGTTGCAGCTGTTATCAACTTAAATAAAAACTACAATTTTATTAAAATAAAGGAAAGAACTAACTAATCCTTAAAAATTTATTTGTTAGTTTAATTGACCTTTTTCTTTTTAATGAATTAAGCTTGAGGTCTTATTTTATAAAATAATTAATTCTTAATAAAATTAATTTTGGTTAAAGTACTTAGATTTAATTGAGACCCAAAAAATTAAGAAACAAAAGCTAAATCGCGTCATTGTTCTGTTGAAATTAATTCATACAAAAATATTAAAATTCCGAACGATTTGATACGATATCGAATAGTGATACAATTAATAAAATCATAAAGGATTCCAAAACCTCAAATAAATCTCTACTAAATAACAAAATAAATAGCAAAAAATATAGCAACTAACCCAGCGTTGACCATATCTTTTGAATCCTTGATAATAATCCTTAATACGAAAAAAACCCGCTTTATAATCGAATTAATCTGTTAGTTATTTTTACATATAAATGTAAAATTATTTTTGCAAATAATATATTTTTGCGGTGGATCAAATTTAATTTGATTTTTTGGGTTTCCTGTTTTATCCGGAATTTAGAGAGAAAAACAGAATGGCGAGTGGAATTGCAAATATAGAAAAATTAAATGGAGAAAATTACACAGCATGGTGTATTCAAGTCAAAAGTCTGCTTATCACAATGGATTTGTGGGATACAGTAACGGAAGACTGTCCAGCAGCAGAACCTCAGAAGAGTATATGGCAAAAGAGCGATAGTAAGGCGCTTGCAACAATAACTCTTAGTGTGAAATCCAGTGAGTTGATTCACATAAAGAATTGTACAACAGCAAAGAATGCTTGGTATGTATTAAGCTCCTTATATAAATCAAAGACGGCTTCCAGAAAAGTGAATTTGTTTAAAAAACTTGTCAAATTTAAAATTTATGGTAATGAAAAAATTGTACACAAGTTTTTTCACTATTATTGTTATATGTATTAATACAAGTATTATAACAGTTATACTTATATATAGGGTTTCAAGTTTTGGCTTGTAAGTTAAATATCCAACATAATCGAATTGTAATTGCATAAAAAATAAATAAAGAAAACTCCACCTATTTTTTTACACTGTTTAATTAAAAAAATTTTCTTTTGTTGCACCAACACTTTTTGTAAAAAAAAAAATTTTTTTTCATCTTGATCTCAATACACAAGCACAAGATGCAAATAAATTAACTTTTAAAAAGAAAAGAAAAGTGCAATAAAACTATAAAATGTAATAAAACAATTATTTTGTTATTTTATTTTTTCTACAAAATGCATTACAATTCCTTGAATCAGTGGGAAACTTTTTACAAAAAAAAAAAAAAAAAAAAAAAAAAAAAAAAAAAACAAATATCTCAAACAATGCAAACAGAAAAGTTTATTCCTTAACACAATTTCTTTTATTTTAGTTTGTTTAATTTTTTATAGACAGAGAGAAAGCAAAATAAAACAAACAGAGAAAGTGTAAAGAAAAAAAAAAAACCAAGGTGAATAAACAAAAACTTAAAGAACAAGGGGAAAATCTTTTTCCTATTAATTTTTTTGTTTTCAATATTTCAAGCAAAAATAAAACACGAACTAGTTAAAACGTTCTTCAGCTGACATAAAAATGTCTTCAATTATTTCAATAAAATGAATTTTTTTTTTCAGAAACAGTTTGCACAAGTTAAACACAAGAAAGTTTATATTTTTTATTTAAAATTGAAATTTAGAAAGATATAGAAGACCAATGAAATAAATAAATATATAACAAATATTTTAGAAAATTTACAAATTAAATGAAATAAAAAAAGAGTAAAAGTAAAATAAACAAAAGATATTTTTTAAATAAACTGCTGCAAAACAGGATTTTCCCTTTTCAGTAATAAAAAAAAATTAAAAGTTAAATTACAATTTGAATTACAGTTAAAACTGCTATAATATAACAATTGAAAAAATTTAAAAATTATAATTTAAATTACAATTGCATTAGGAATTAAAAATATAATTAAAATTTTAACTGCCAATTACAATTACAATAATAATTTAAATTACAATTCCAATTGCAATTATAACTGCCAATTATAATTAAAATTCAAATTACAATACAAATTACAATTACAAATATAATTTAAATTACAATAGCAATTACAAATATAATTGAAATTACAACAGCCAATTAAAATAAAATTCAAATTACAATACAAATTATAACTACAATTATAATTTAAATTACAATAGCAATTACACATATAATTGAAATTACAACTGCCAATTACAATTAAAATTCAAATTACAATACAAATTATAATTACAATTATAATTTAATTTACAATTACAATAAAAATTGCATATATAATTGGAATTACATCCGCCAATTACAATTTAAATTATAATTACAATACAAATTACAATTTAAATTACAATTGCACTAACAATTACACATATAATTAAAATTTTAACTGCCATGTACAATTAAAGTTATAATTGCAATACAAATTACAATTACAAATACAATTTAAATAACAATTACAATAACAATTACACATATAAATGCAATTTAAACTGCCAAGTACAATTAAAATTACAATTACAATACATATTATAATTACAATTATAATTTCATTTACAATACAATTACAATAACAATTGCACATATAATTGGAATTACAACTGCCAATTACAATTAAAATTATAATTACAATACAAATTACAATTACAAATACAATTTAAATAACAATTACACATATAAATGCAATTTCAACTGCCAAGTACAATTAAAATTATAATTACAATTAGAACTATAATTTAAATTACAATTACAATAGCAATTACTCATATTATCATCAGGGGCTATGATTGCATCGCCATTACAATTACTTTCCCAACAATAGCTAGCTGCCTATAAATATATTTATAATTACAACTACAACTGCACTTGTGATTAGTATTACTTTTATTGAAATTACTATGACATATATAAATAGCATTAAAATAAAAATAAAAATACAATCATTACAATTAATTATTTCGTATTAAAATTATAAAAAAAACTGTCTTTCTTTTTAGAAAATGCATAGTGTTGCAGTACCTGTGTTGGGCATAATAATCAATATTCTGTTACAATGTGTTGAAGCCAATCTAACACTAGACTTTAAAGTTACTAAGGTAAGTTTAAGAAAACTTATTTAAAATATATGGAGAACCATATTATCAACATGAGTTGTTATTTTTGAAGGTGTTCATTTTAGTAAGTACTAAAATTATAAAGCACTTTCAAAAATTATATGCAAATAAAATTTTTTTATTAGGTGGCTCGTAGGACCATAAAGTTGGTTATGCTGGGTACAGACTATGCACCATGTTTACACAAAGCGTTTTTGGTTGAGGTTACATATTTTAATAGAAACAGTGCAACCAGAAAATATCAAAATATTTTGATAGATTTGAAACCTCGAATGTAACACGAAATTAAACTATAAACACGGCTATACACTATACAATTAAAAATGAAACATGCCTGCTTGCATAAACTCGTACACCTAGCTCTAAGTGTAAACAAAACTTTTATCAGAAATTGTAAATGATTTTAAAAGTTTAAGCATTTTTTAGGTAAATTCAATAAAATTGCCTTAAAAAACCAATTCTAGCAGTTTTTAGTTTTTTCGTATACAATTTTGATTTATTAATAAGAACACAATTCTTTGTTTTTGCTTAAACTAAAACAGTTTGCTTTTACAAATAATAAGAAATTATTTATTTTTTTTATTAGTTAGTTTTATTTGACCTTTTTCTTTTTAATTAAAATGGCTATTTTGTTAAGCTTGAGGTCTTATTTTTCAAAAATTTATTTTTATATCGATATTTCGCTCCAATTTTTGTAGCTTCTTCATTATATAATTATAAATTAATCAAATTATTAAAAATACATATTTCAAAAATTTTCTTGACAAAATTGATTATTTTTATTAAAAGAAAAATTTTTCTCTTGCAGATATCCGCAAGTCACAAATCGGGTAAGTATTAAAAACAAACCAATTCCTTTTACACTAATTTATTTTATTAAAATTAAAATTAAATTAAATTGCATATTGTTTGACTGTTTTATTAAAATTAATAAAAACATGCATTTGATTTTAAAAAATAATTGAGTTCAAATCAAACTTTTTAAAACTCAGCCGTATGACAGTGATGAGTGGCAAGTTATAAAACTAAACTTTTTGCCAAGTTGTGTTCGTAATAAAAACAAACCAGCAAAACTCAAATATTTTTACAGAGCAGCCAACTATTTAACGAAATGAAAAATATAATTTTATTTTAATATCAATAAATTTTTACTACTTCTTTTGCCAGCTAATATTTGGGTTTTTAAATAGAATAACGGAAAATGCTGACTAAAAAGCATATGAAATCTGTTGCCATTAATTTTGTTTATTTATTTAATTTTTTTTTATTCATTTATATTTGTTGCATAAACTTTTAATGAGCATTAGTTTTGAATACATTTTTAACACGAAATTGAATTTATTTTCGTATTTCATATTTTATTTTGTTAAAAAAAAATTTTTTTTAAGTTTAAATTAAACCTCACTTTCAGTAGAGAATTTTTTTTTGGAAATTTAATATAAATAAATTACACTTTCTAATGTATGTTTAACTGGAAAGTTTTATTTATTAAAAAAAAACTAAAAGAAAAACACAACAAATTGTTATGATTGTTAAATTTTAGTAGATTCTTACAAGGAGAAATTCTGAATCATCTGGGTTTTTAACATTTTCTTGATTTGTTAAAAAAAAAGACAAAATTGGCTTATATAAATACTCCGACACAATTTGACCATGGTGAAATTATACGAACAGCTGATTTATCCTAAGTTGTCAAAATTGATTTTCATTTACAATTAATTAATCTGAACTTACCTCTAACGATGATTTCTCAATCATGAAGTACATATTATTAATTTTTATGATCTTATTTATATAAATAAAAAAATTTGTTAAAAAAAATTTCTTGAACAATTTTGACAACTTGGTAGAAAATAAATTCGCCTTGATTATGATTTTCTCTCTAAATTTCGCCATGAATTTGAAAAACTTGAAAAGCACAGCTGCTTCATTGTTAACACCTTGTACGAGTTCGCCTTGCGTTTTATTTACCATGTGACATCTTACTGACTTTTTGTGAAAACATTAGTGAAAGTAAATATAATTTACTCTCTAAACTTCTTACCGAAAACCAAAATTTTATAAAAAGAAAAAAATTACATGACATGTCAAGACTACACAGAATTAAATTTGAAAACAATTAAATGTCTTCAATAAATAAAATAATTGAGGCATTAATTAAATTTTTATTTATTTTGAAGGCCGCCTCTTAAATTAGCAAAATGGAGGTTGCAGGTTTGATTACTGTCTGCTCTTTGGTTGGCGTTAAAAAAAATTTATTTGAATAAATTTATTTAAGTTTTAATCATTATTTGAGCTGTTATTTTTGTTTCAATTTTGAAAGTGTTATAAGTAGTTTTAGTAAGATATAAACTTCATCTAACTAAAATTACTGATAGGTAGTGTACTAACATATTAATCTTAAGGTCGCAGGCTCATTTTTTCTCTGACCCTGGGTGTCCTCTGCAGACAAGCAAGAAGTTTCACGAAAAAAATTTTTTTTTAAAAGGTGGACTTATGACATTTTCCAAAAAAATGGCTAATTTCTTATATTTTTCTTACAATTGATATAATAAAATTTTTTTTTTGAAATACTTACATGATTTATTAAAAATTAATTGATTTAACAAAATATTAATCTTTATTTGTGCTTAAATCCAGATAGAAATTACTACATATTAATTGATTTATTTATAATCAATTAAAAATTGTTGTATCCTATTGATTAATTTGAATGGGCTGTTTTTATAACACAAGCGATCAACTTGTCTAAAAAAATTTTAAGAAGTACTTTTCATATAAAATTTCTAGACGAGTTGATCGCTTGTGTTACATTAAAATTAATCAATAGGATACGACAATTATTTTAATTAAAATTTGTAATTGATTTAAAATATTTTTCTGTATAGAAAGTTGAAATTCAAATTACTTTTTGTTTTAATTTTCTTTTATTTTTGAAACTAAAAACTGAAAATAGCTGAAAGCTAGATCCTTTACAACCCCGCAAATTGATTTTTGTTCTTTAAAAAATGTCATTTTCATGCACGCACAAAAATTTCAATTTAAGTTTAATAAATACGCTAAAAGCAACGATTTTCAAAGAGAAAAATTTAAAACAAAAAAAATAAATCTTTTTCTTTGTGACCATTTGTTGATGAAACACATACGAAATGGAAATAAAAAAAAATGAAATTCTTATTTTTCTTTTGCTCCATATAACCACTTGTCACAAACAATTTTCTGTAATAATTTTATTAACCATTCTTTGTTACACTTTCAATATAAATGGTACCAAGAATGATAAAATACAAGATTACGCTACGCGCATGATTTCCCGTTACAAAATAATACATTTTTCTCTATCCCTCTTTTTTTAGCTTAAAATTATTAGCCATCACACATCAGGTGGCGTCATTTGTGCTACATACGCAGAAAATTTCTATTTTATGTTTGCTATGGCGTAATCTTGTATTTTATCATTTTTAGTTGGTACAATAAGCTGTTAGTTTTGAAAGTGTTATAAGTCTAATTAAAAAAAGGCTTTAATTTTAATTAAATAAAGTCTATATTTTACAAAAATTAGCGCTAACTTATTTTTTTTAAATAAGTGGACTTATACCACTTTCAAAAATAACCGCTCATATTTTGTTTTTAGTTATTTTTCTGTAGATTCATAAAGTATAAACGCCGTTAGCAGTAGCTGCTGGTTGGTATTAGCACTCATTCACACACACACACTCACACACACACAAATACGTCCTCCCATAACTTTGTAAATAACACGCCTGTATTCAGATATCAAAATAATAAAAAGGAAGGCAACACAGTGTTGTACTCTAATATTTCTTGCAACAAAAAGTTGCATTTCATTTCAAAATACATACAGACATGCAGGTAATTCCCCAGCGATAAAAAGAAACACTAAATAGGCCTTTTAAGAAGCCACGTATCTTTTTGATTACTTTTTTAAACACGATTTATTTTTTCTATTTTCCCCATCTTTTTACAGGCATTTTGAATAATTTGCTGCAGCAGGAATACTTACGATCAAATTCATAAAAAATTTATTTGTTTAATACGGACTTATCAAGCAAATTTCTAATAAAAAATTTTTTTTATAGACCTTTATTAAGCAAATATGTTTTTTTATGAATTTGCAATTAAATTAACATTTTAGAGATATCTTGTGATCTGATTACCATGCGATAACTTATTATGTTTTGTTTTACAAACGAGTACAATTGTCTGGAAAATATTTAGGAAAAGCACAAATTTTTACAACCGGTTGGTCGCTTTCTGAACAGCAATAGCACATTAAAATTTTTCGCAATTTATTTTATAAAATTGTTAATGAACGTTGTAGTAAGAGGTCCTTGCAATTTTACCATCAAACGACTACTGTAAAAGTTGTCAAGACGAGGAGAAGGAGGAGAAACTTGTAGAAACAGCAGATCGAGAGCTTATTTTAGAGAAGATCACAGTTCAGATGGAGAGACGAATGGACGGGCAATACAGCGAGGATGATCTGGTCAAGGCTATATGACAATCGCAGCAGAAATCTACTGGGACTTCAGGGAGCTCAGTTGAGAAATGTGGTGCCTGTAATAACCGGTTACTGCAATTTTGGCAACCACGCTAGGAGAATGGGTTTGCCATCAAACGACTACTGTAAAAGTTATCAAGACTAGGAGGAGGAAGAAACTGTAGAACACCTTCTCTGACAATTTAGATCAACTTTGAAGATCGCTTTCTGCAGGGTCTCACTGCCCTGTCGTCTATAAGGGTCAAAGTGCTATATGGCTTCGTTATGAATTGGTTTAAGTAACGGACTCATCATCTTCTTTTATCTGTCTTCCTATTTATTTGCTTTCACTTTTCTATCTCTATTACTTCTCCTTCTTTACTTGCTCTTATGCAGGTATTACAAAGGGTTCACATCAGCTTCTGTGTTCTTATTTGGGCGCCCTGAGTAAAATTAATAAGCAAAAGTATTACACGCTTTTGATTTATATTCTTTATTCTTCAATCAAAGTCAAAGACTGAAAAATAATCTTGATGTCAAACAACATCAAGACTATTTTTTCTCAATATATTAAATATTACAACAAAAATTAAATACTTATTACAAAAAAAATTACAGTTAAATTAAATAAAAAGTGAGAGAAAGAGAGAGTAATTACATTAAAAAGAGGTATTAAAAGTATATTACAAAAGAATAACAGTTGAAATTCATAAGAAGTGAGAAGAGATTGAGGAGTATAATTATATATATGTAACTCCTGTGTAAGCTTTTGTAAGTCAATTTATTTTTTAGCTCAAGTATGATTAGTCTGTCCAGGGTTGATAGAGATCTGTTCCCTTGGTGTTAATGCCACTACAGTCGTTTAAGGCTGTTTCGAGTCTCGCCTGAAGATAAACAAGTTAAATAATGAAATTCAAGCGAGAAGTAAGCTGCAGTCTTCGATCAGCGAGCTACGTTAGTTTAGAAATAAAATGATTAATACCACTGGAATAAGGTTGGCTTGCTGAATCAAACACTGCTTCTGCTGCTTGCGTTCATGTACGGTCTAGTTCATATAAACGATTCAGTAAATTGAACCATTCAGATGCTTAATTTTTTTCATTATTTCGTTTATCGTTCACTGACCTCACAAATCCGAGAAGCTTCTTGATTTCGAAGTTTCTACACTGAACAAATTTCATAATTTTTCAAGCAATCACCCTGTTGAATTATACTAAGGAAATAGTTCATTAATTATTTGAAATAGTCTTTCATTGAATGAAATATTTCATTGAATCCAAATTTCTAATAAAAAATTTGTTTTATAGACCCTTATTAAGCAAATATGTTTTTTTATGAATTTGCCAGTTAAAGTCTTGTTTGCGTATAAGTCTAATGATGTGCGATTAAATTAACATTTTAGAGATCTCTTGTGATCTGATTACCATGCGATAACTTATTATGTTTTGTTTTACAAACGAGT
The DNA here is from genome assembly GCA_947397855.1 of Thelaira solivaga. Classification (NCBI taxonomy): domain Eukaryota; kingdom Metazoa; phylum Arthropoda; class Insecta; order Diptera; family Tachinidae; genus Thelaira; species Thelaira solivaga. The sequence continues at coordinate 62,804,025 of OX377613.1, forward strand.
ACAATTGTCAAGTGGTCTGGAAAATATTTAGGAAAAGCGCAAATTTTTACAACCGGTTGGTCGCTTTCTGAACAGCAATAGCACATTAAAATTTTTCGCTTCAGTTTAATGTAAAGTAGTCATTTATTGAAAAATAATGAATTGAAATGATTGTGTAAGCATTTTTAAAGGATTGTGAGTGACTTTTTGTTAGTGTAATTGAATTAAGTGTTGCTTATTCAAGTGTAACAATTGAATTTAAGAGCAAAATTATAGGGCTTCTGAATTCAAATCCTTTCAATAGTCCCATACTGAAAATCTCTCAAACATGAAAATTTTTGAAGTGAAGCTTACAGAAAAATAAAAATATTTTTTTTTTTGTCATTGCCAGCATTGGATAATGTGTGTCTGTTATTTGTATTTCTGTATGATCATTTTCTTAGTCTTACTGTTAATTCAGATCATTTTTGAAAGAACCCACCAAAAGGCTTTTTAATTTGTTACCGCCGTCAATGTGTATCTCTTTGAAATCTTGTCAATCAAAGTATAACACAAACCAAAAACATAAAAATGATACACATCGTCGTCGCCATCATTCATTTTGATGAATTTATTTTGTTTTATTTTTTTTTTTTTTTTTTTTTTTAGTACTAAAACTTTTGACAAACATTCTTTGTGAAAGCAACATATACATGCATGCATGAACATGCTTGTAAGCCTTTGTGTGCCAATTTGAACACTGTCAATTATCGTGGGCATGCTCTTTGACAAATATAAATACGACTTTTTGTATAATTTTTTTTTTTTTTTTAATCTTTTCTTTGGGATCATGTCGTCTGGTAAAGTCAAAAAACATAACAAAGCAAAAATCTGACACATTTTTTTTGCAATATTTTTTATTTGTTTTCTTTTTTTTTAAGCTGTAAAAGAGGCAAAAGTGCTTACTAGCCAGCCATTTTTATTTTATTAAAAAAAATATTTTTTTTTGTGATAGAGAAATTTTTTGTTCTTAAAAGCCTCTACCCCATTTCATTTTGAAAAAAAAAAAATTTTTTTTTGGCGTTAAAGTCAGCCTGATTAGAAAAGAAAAGAAAAAGAATTTTCCACCAACAAAAAAAGTCATTGTCCTGAGATACTATTTTGTAATTAAATAACTGGTTAACTGCTAAATTCTTTTGGGTTTTTTTTTTAAATGATTTTGGTTTTCAAGAAAATCCTTTACTTACTCTCTTTTATGAACCTTTTTTATTTAAATTTTTGTTCATTGTGTTAATTTAATTTTAGAAATTAAATTAAAATTTGCCACAAAAAGGACTTTTGCTTAATTTTTGTTGAAGGCTAAATAAAGTTTTAGTTGTTGTTTTATGTTTATCATAATTTATATAAAAAGCTATTTTATGGCTTTTCTATTGAATATTCTTTATGTAATTCCATAAAATCTTCTGTAAAACAAGTTTTCTTTAAATTAAAGATTAAATTTTTTTCAATTTCTTTTTATCTTTGAAAAAAAAAAAAAAGAAAAATTAAAATCTGCAACTTTAAAATTACAAAAGGTTTGAAATACACACACTTACATACAAAACTATTTTATGGTCAAATATAAAAATCTTTTACTTTATTAAGTCTCTATGATCCTCTTAAATAAATCACTTAAAGCTTGTTAACAACATTCAAGTTATTGACCACCTGCTATTACAACAAAGTAACCTTTTATGCCAATCCACTCATACATATGAAATAGACAAGAATGCTAGTTAGAAAATATATATAAATAAATCACTCTCTTCCTCTCTCTCTCTCTCTCTCACATACTCTATATCGTCTAGTTAAAAAATCCTTTTCCATCCTAAGAACCAAAGAAATGTTGGAATGAAAATCCATTTCTTATTATTTTTTTTTTAATCCTGCAGTTGAAATAAAACGTTTACTAAATTTACTGCACTATAACTCTGGGTAGTTTATTTCTCTTTTCCATTCACTTTCTAAATTATTTTGCTTATTTTGTCTCATTTCAGAGAAAAGTTGCTTCTTGTTTATTTACCAAAGAAAGAAAAAAAAAAAAACAAACAATCATGCATGCATGCATGCATGCTTGCCCTAATAAATACATCAACACAGAGTTAAGTAAAATTGATGGCCCAGGCAAGAAATTAAAAAACAAATTTCAACTGTTGAAATTTAATATGTCACTTCTAAGCGGAATATTTCAAAACTTTATTTTCATCTCAGCAAATAATTCATTTTTTAATCTAGAAAGAAACACTATACATGAGTTACGTTTTTGCCCAAAGAGACCAGCATAAAAATTTCCTCATTTGCTATGGAAATTTTGAAATTTTTCATCCAAAAAAAACTTACATTTCAATCATGGTATAAGAAAAGCAGGTAATTTCAAAAATACAAAAATAAGACCAGGACCACACTCAGCAATTTAAATTGGGCAATTATTCATTTTGTAGCAGAGGGAGGAAAGAAGACTGGAAAGAGGTACAAGCTTGTTAGCACTCCGCAATTCCTTTTTCTTCTCTCTTTGTATCATTTATAAAATGTAAAAAAAGACGACTGGTAGCTTTAATGCCGAAGGAATAAATGAATAAGAATTCTAAAATTTCTGAAACAAAATTGCTGTGGGGCAATTTTAAAAGAGAATTAATAAAGAATAGAATTGCCCAACTAAAATTGCTGTCTGTAGTCCTGGTCTAACAAGATTACAAGCAATTTAGTATTCAACTGAAATTAAACACAATTCTCATTAATCTGCTTTTCACATACGTGACTGTTCTGTACTCCACACGGATTTAAAAAAGATGTGAAAGTACATTTTTTTCTTCTTATTAAATGGAAATTTTTATGTTTTTTTTAGTACCAACAATAATTTCCTAACCAAAATAAAGGAAAAACAAAATTCAAAAAATCCTTTTTAATGGACCACAGATTAGTTATGAGATGCTGAATTATTCAATTCCGAATAAAATATTTGGATTCGGAATACAGAATTATTTTTTTAAATAGGGCTGACTTTTTACTCACTACTAATTAGCTAATTTTAAGTTAGTAGTAGTTTAACTAACTACTAGCGAGGATAGCGCTCTATTAAAATAGTCAGCTGGGCTTTATTAAAATTAATTTAAGCTTCAACTGCTTTGGTTAAATTGAATGGGATTGCCTGTAGGTTCAAATAAATAGTGTGTGTGTGTGTGTGTGTATGTGTGTTCCGTTATATGTAAATCAATCAATTATTTATTTGCTTCAAAGTTTGAAATCATTTTTATGTTACTCATGATGGTCATGTTGCTTTCCAAAAGCAAAACATAAAACGCATTTCATCCATTTAAATCTGAAAAAGAAAAACTTTTAACGCAGTAAATTCCAAAAAACAACAAAGTGATGTTTTATTTTGTGTTAGAATTTTTTTTAGCATATTGTTTAATTAAAGGGTATCCCAGTAAAAGAGCTCTTTTTCATTTTAAAATAAAAACAAGTATTTTTTGAGGATTTTTTTTTTTTTTTTTTTAAATTGTAAAGGAAACATTTTACTATTCAATATGGGATCAGATATACGTGCCATGTTCACCAATTTTTTAATGACACAGCATTATTCTTTTCATGAAATTCTCATCGGTAACATGCTGGATCTGAAATTTGAGCTCAGAAATTTTATGTGGTTTATTTCTATAAGTTTGACATTTCATTAAAAGCCAAAGAAAAAAATGTTGGTGGCCAGTAGACCAATCAGAATTTCTTGAGATAATTTGTTTTGGAAGTCATTGTTGCAATAAATTGATTGTTTTACGTGCTGTAAGCTCTTGCTGAAACCACATACACAGATCCCTCTAGTTGAGGCCACAAGAACTCAGTTAGCATATTCCTATATATTAACTATAAACAATTTCAGTCTCATCTTCAAAAAAGTAAGGCCTGACCAAAATTCCTACTCGACAGTTGTTCGTTATGGCTGCCAACATAGGCATAAGGATTTTCTGAGCCACAAATTCGAAAATTTATTCACATGAAACTGCACTTCAAAAAATCGGCATGAACTTCACTTTACTCTATTACCTATTGAACGAATTGCCGGCTAGATTATTTTATTCCATATTTAATCGTAATCGGAAAATGTCTTCTTTAAATTTCAATAAAAAAAAAAAATCGCAACTTTGGGAAAAAATATGTATTTTGAAAAGTTCACTTTTACTGGGACCCCCTTTAGATATGATTTGTGACTCTTTCAAGTAACAAAACCAGGAAGAAGGCAAAAGTATCAACATTGCAAAAAGCCCATATATTTTTTATGGCTCCTCCTGTCAAAATTTATTTTTGGTGGTTTTTTTTTCAACTAGTGCTTATTTCGTGAATGGTAACACTTAGCTCATGTCTGATTTGACAGATAATTAGTTTTATCCTTCCGCTGAAAGAATATGGTTGTGTTTTCGCTTCGCTAAGTGGGCCTACGATCGACTTACAAAATATGCCGATTTTGCCAAAAAAAAATCATCTTTTCAGATGAAGCTCATTTTGATCTTGGCAAGCAAAATTGCCGCATTTGGGGCACAGAAAACCCGCACGCATACATTGAAAAGCCGACGCACCCAAAACCAGTCACTGTTTGGTGCGGATTTTGGTCCAGAGGCATAATTGGGCCATTTTTCTTAAAAAATGAGCAAGGAGTGGCCGTTAGTCAATGGCGATCGTTATCGGGCCATGTTGAATGAATTTTTGTTCACAAAAATTGAAGAGGAGGATATTGGCAACACAGCCGAAGCTACACTCGATGTTTTTATAGTATTTTCAAAACAAAAAAGTTATTTGGCGGACCCGTTATCAAGAAGGATGCTACAGCGAAACGCACTTAGCTTAACTTTTCACAGGAGGATTTTCAATCAAGCAGCAGTCAGCTTGGGGTCTCAATGTCACCTGGTTTACTTACACCATGAATAGAGTTCAGTATCATAATTTGGCCCTAAACAAATTAGTTCACCTTACCCAGCTTTGAGATACTTTTATATTAAACACGAAACTAATTAAATAATTTTTTTTCTCATGGATTTTATGAGGATTTTCTGAGCCCCCAAACTAGACAATTTTGGGTATTTGCAAAAATATTCACATGGAATATCAATTCATTGGAAAAAAATTCAATTTTTTCTGAAAAGTTGGTATTCTTTTGGTTCATTCGTAAAACCAAGGCGAATTCAGACAAAGTGAAAACCTGAAGTATTTTCTTGATTTGTCAAAAAAGACAAAGATGGCGTATATAAATACTCTGACACAATTTGACAAATCAAGGAAAAACTTGAAATGCACAGCTGATTCATTGATATCACCTTGTATGAATTCGCCTTGCGTGAAGCGTTTCATTTTTGATAATCAGAATAAGCTTATGTGACAGCTGCCAAAATTAAATGAAAATGATTGAAATTGAAACTGAGACACCAGCTGAATTTTGCATGATTGAAGCTCATCTATTTAAAATTTAAGAAATATCAATGGGTTAAAGAGAAATCAAAAACGGAAACAAATTTTTTATTCCACTCTAGCACACTTCTTGACCGCAAATAGCTGTTGACAGCAAAGGCTTCAAAAGCAAATGATGCCTAAATTAATTTTAATAAAACCCAGCTGACTATTTTAATAGGTCACTATTCTCGGTAGTAGTTAGCTAAACTAACTTAAAATTAGCTAATTAGTAGTGAGTAAAAAGTCAGCCCTATTTAAAAAAATAATTCTGTATTCCGAATCCAAATATTTTATTCGGAATTGAAAAATTCAGCATCTCATAACTAATCTGTGGTCCATTAAAAAGGATTTTTTGAATTTTGTTTTTGCTTTATTTTGGTTAGGAAATTATTGTTGGTACTAAAAAAAACATAAAAATTTCCATTTAATAAGAAGAAAAAAATGTACTTTCACATCTTTTTTAAATCCGTGTGGAGTACAGAACAGTCACGTATGTGAAAAGCAGATTAATGAGAATTTTGTTTAAATTCAGTTTAATAATAAATTGCTTGTATTGATGGTTGGCTTACGTAGCAGCCTAACGGCCCTTAATTAGAATCGCAAGATCTCGTTTTGAGCCTAGACTATTGTATGTGTGAAATTTCAGAAAAATCCGTTGAAAAACAAAATTCTAAAGCGAAAAAATAAAGAAGAACAAGAAAGTCCATATGAAACACTCATTAAAACACTAAAATATTTTTAACTTAACTTTTGTACAGCTTGACAGCATGTCAGTGATTTGATTTTATTTTGTTTTATTTTGTTCATCACTCTTGCGTATGAGCAACATTATTTGTTGCATATGGAAACTCCTTTCTATTACGCTCAGTTGTTCAACACAATTAATTTTTCTTAAAGCTTTTTACTGCTGCATTTTATTTAGTTTCAAATACTTTATGGGTGTTTTTATATTTATTTTTTTTTATTATTTTATTGTTTCCTTTTTTTCATTACAGCATGCTGGTAGTCGTTGTAATTTAGACAGCCATCACTTTTTTTTTGCTTCTTTTCTGACAGTATTTATGACTGAAAGTTGAATTTATTTTTGTTTTAACAAACTGATGACCCTGATACATTAAAGGAGAAATTACTCTAGTCATTTGTTAGCCCCTGACAGTCTAATAGCTTAATGAACTTCCTTCAAAACGAAACATGTAAAGGGAAAATAAACGCAAAAGAATTAATGAAAGCGGAGTAATGATTTGCTATAAGACTGTCTTAACTCATGTTAACGCATTAAGTGCCACGTCGTACATTTACGTACGACAGAATTGGTTTATTCTTTTATTTATGAGACTGAGTAAAATTTGTTGTGATTTTTATATAAAGAATTCTTCACTCAAAATGTTTGCAAAAGCATTCATGTGTCTAGAATGATTTTTTAGGGTTTTATAAAGTGAAAAATGTATCAACGTTTTCATCAAAACCGTGTTAAATATGACTTTCAAACAAGAATAATTAAAAAAAAAGAGTTTACCTTCAGCAAGTTATTTAGCTGTGTACAGAATTCAGCTGCCTAGATGCACGTCACATTTAGTATATAAGGAAAAGTGAGTAGTATCGAACCGACCAATCTGGCTGCTTCAGTTTGGGCTGCTTGCTGGTAGCTGGATTTTTGACTGCACAAAAGATCTTTTATGTAGCGAACTACGAGTAATTACAAAAAAAGCTTCTCAGAAAATTTGCTGAGAGTGCGTGAGTCGGCGTGACAAAAAAAAATTTGAGCGTGAGTGAAATTTTTTTTTTAAGATCTTGAATGTGTGAATGAAGACTTTAAAATATGAAATAAAAAAATTTTTTTTTTTAAATCCGTGTAGTTTTTTGGTTCTCGCAAATTAATTTTGCCCAAAAAAAAAAAGAAGAAAATTTCTGCAGATGGCTAGAAAACTGTTGAAGGTGTTGCAGCAGGGGTATTTGGTCTAAGCCTCAGAAGAAGAGAACTTTGTTTTTCAGACCGAAATACATGCCAAAGAGCTCAGCCTAAGTGAGGAACTAGAAAGAGACATAAGTAACAGTCACATCTATATTCACTTGGACAGTAGAGCGGCATTACTGACACTTAGGGCCTTTGAGCTAAGATCAAAATTAGTCTGGGATTGGCTAAGTCTTTTAAAAAGCCTAACATTTGATAACAGGGTTCACTTGGTATGACTGCCAGGTCATAGTGGATATGTAGGCAATTAAAAGGAAGAAGAACTGGCAAGAAAAAGGGCCGCTAATAGATTTATTGGCGGACTCTCTTGTAGCTCTATTAAGCTCAGTTTTAAGGAGGGGGTGGAAAGAGAATCGCAATAATACTGCCTAGAAATAAACGGTATCAAGGGCAGCGTAAAGATTCATTTCATTCAGATCTCGAAAGAAAACAAAGGAATTACTTAGCTTGACCCGGTCAGGAGTTAGAATTCCTGACTGCACATTGCAGAGTATTGAAACAAATATGATCATCAATCCAAATGACATCTGCCTATTATATAACGAAGAGGAAGAGACAGCAGAATATATACTGTGGAACCGTTTTCGCTACTTAGTGTAACATTAACTACAACCACGTTATTTTTCACCATTTCCAAATCTCTTAAGCTATAATTTATTTAATTTAAACCCGGAAAAACAGAATCATTTATGAAATAAAGGGTGTTTTTTATAGACGTATAGAACTTTAAGTTGGCATTACTGTTCAAGATGGCGACCGATTTAACAGTTGTCAAGTGATTTCTTCTCAGTTTGGTTTGGCAAATTCATCATGAATAGACTCACGCCTGAACAACGCTTGCAAATAGTGCAATTTTATTTCGAAAATAAATGCCGTTGTTCCCGATTTTCATAACCGAATTTTGTTTAGCTACGAAACGCACTTCTGGTTGAATGGCTACGTCAACAAACAAAACTGCCGCATTTGGAGTGAAGCTAATCCTCAAGTGTATGTCGAAACACCGTTACATCCAGAAAAACTGACTGTTTGGTGTGCTTTATGGGCTAGTCCGTACTTCTTCAAAAACGATGATGGCCAGAACGTTACAGTCAATGGTGATCGGTATAGAGCCATGATTACTAACTTTTTCATTCCTGAATTGAACAAATCTGATGTCCAGGAGCTGTGGTTCCAACAAGACGGGGCAACATGTCACATAGCTCGTGCCACAATCGATTTATTGAAAGACACGTTTGGTGACCGCCTAATTTCACGTTTTGGACCTGTGAATTGGCCTCCAAGATCTTGTGATTTAACACCGCTAGACTACTTTCTGTGGGGTTATGTAAAGTCATTGGTCTATGCGGATAAGCCACAAACGCTTGACCATTTGGAAGACAACATTCGCCGTATTATTGCCGATATACGGCCACAAATGTTAGAAAAAGTCATCGAAAATTGGACGTCCAATCAGAAATCATATTTAAAATGTAATGCCACAAGATTATCTTTCGGATAAATAAAATTCATGTCAATCGAATAATCCATCGTTGTTTTATTGCTATTTAAAGTTCTATACGTCTATAAAAAACACCCTTTATAAAGATATGAAGCCTACACGATCTCTGTTTGCTATGTAACGAAGATTAAGAGACAGTATCGCTGTAACGATTTAATTTGGACTTGTTTTCATTACTAAGGGCATCTCTAGCTAAAATCGTCTGATATGGCAGACAAATCACCCAATAAAGTTTTGAAATTCTTAATCAGCCGAATTTTTTTTCACTTTTCCCTTTCTTCTTATCATAAAAAAAATTTCTCCCTTTTTTAACATAGAAAATTCTCTGATTTAGGGAATTTTGTTCCAAAAACCAAAATTTTCCATGGAAAAAAATTCCTAGGAAATATTCATGATTGGGCTGAATGAATACTAGACTCAGGGAGAATTTGTAACTTGAGTGTGGTGTCACAAGAGGTCTATTTTCGGCAGCAGTGATCAAGTCACTCGTCCTCGCTCCTCATTCTAATGAAATGTTTGTATTTTATTTGTCCAAACTAACAATTTTCATTTTAGTTTTCTTTGAAATTACCTCCCTGAAGGCAGTTTACGACATTGGCCTATCTGTCTAAATTTCAATGTCAATTTGTTTTGATATCGAATGTTGTAATTTGGCCCCTGGAGTTTTAAATTCTTTTTCTGTTTTGCCAGCCAACACACTTTAGAAAATAATTTTTTCTTTATAAATTAAAAACTAAAGCAATTTCCGGCATCAATATAATCAATTTCCTTTAAAGAAAAACTCACTTACTTATTTGCTGATATTTTTATTACACACACACACACACATACACACTATGTGTGTAAGTGCGCCATATTGTAAGACACTTTAATAAGTTTTCAATGTTTGCCGGGTAAAGTTTCATTAAAAATCAATTACAATTTATTTCTAATTTGAACTAATGAAAAACTGTTGTAAATGGAAAATAATTAATTAAAAATAAACTACAAATAAATAAAGCAAACAGAACTACTAATCAATTAATACCTGCAAGAAAGGGAAAATACCAAAAAAAAAAAAAAAATTATTTTAATGCATCGAGAAATTTATTTAAAAAAAAAAATTTTTTTTTTTTTGGTTTCATTTAAAATAAATATTTTATTACTTGAAAATAATTTTCTTTTATTTTTTTTTTTAAATTTGAAGTTTGAAAGAGTTTAAATTTGTTACAAAAAAATTTTATGTCAAAAGGATCTCAACAAAATGCAATTCAATTTCATTACTTTGTATTTCACTTTTGAATTACGTTTATTCCTGTTTTGTTTGTTTTTATTTGTTTCAAGTAAAAAGTCATTGTATCTGTTTTGTATGAAATACAAAGCAACAAAAAAAAAAGTGTTTTATTTTTGTTTGTAACGATTTTACTAAAATTTTTTTTTTGTCTTTTCTTTACATGCTGCTGACTTCCGTTTTATTCTCTGGCTTGTTTGCTGTTTGTATATATTACAATGCGCTGTAAACAACAACAATAACAAACAAACAAACACTTTTCATTGTAGCAAACTGTAATGTTGCCAATACAACGTATGCACATGGAGAGACATTTAAATTGGATTGTAAAACACAATGTGTTTGTGAGGTAAGTTACACTAGATAACAAATATATATATAAAAAAAAAAACAACAACAGCAACAAAATTAAAATTCTTTTTTATAAAACATTTACTATCTAAAAGGTTAATGTGTGTGTAGATATTTTTAATGGAAAAAATTAAAAAAAAAATAGTTGAAAAAAAAGTGGTAACAAGAAAAGGTTCATTCGCTTTGTAGTCACAAGTTACACTGTGCAACAAAATTTTATTTTATTTTTCAAAGTAGGTTTCAGCCAAAGTTTACGTAAAGAGGGCTTAAAAATATGAATACATGTAGCCTCCGCACGAGTGGCTTTAAATAAAAGAAGTTAATGTAATCTAATGCAAAATTTCAAAATATTTCGGAATAAGGATTCGTATCCTGAAATTTAAAAATTCCATTAAAGTAAGAAAACAAGTTCAAGCTTCATGAAATTTTATTAAATCGTTGGATATGATATTCTTAAGGGTTTGCCCGAATTTTATCTAAGTCAGATTAAGGACACGCCAAGCTCAAAAATTTCCTTTTGGGTAAACATACGAATCTTCATTGTAATTGCACGAAATGTAAAACACTGAGAACAATAATTTGAAATTTTATATTGAAATTGTTCTATTTGTTGCCCTCTGATCAACTGGGTTTTGATGTTCTAAAGCAGTTTGTTTTTGTAGTTGCCTGCACTAGATTTTATTTTAAATCAATGGTTGTTTATTAATAAGAATACAATAATAACAAATACAACAACTTATGTTGTGACATTTCCTTTTTTTTTAATTTGCTTCTTTTGTCTCGTTGTTATATTTTTATTTAGCAAAAGAATTTTTTTGTTTTTCAATTTTAATTAGAGAGCATAGAAAATTGTTGCTTTTAAACCCAAAACAATTAATTTTAATTTACGTTAACAAGGGTCTGCTGCTTTTCAACTAAATTGAATCAAAAGAAACAATTTTGTTTCCCTATTTTGTCGGCCTAAAATTTTAAAATTGTGTTTCTTCTCTTTTCTCTTGTTTTGCGTTTTGAAATATTTTTTTTTTCAGTTGTGAAAGAAAATTTAATTTTGTAAGCAACTGATACTTAAAATAATTTATTTCATTTTATTTTTAAAATTTTTAAGATTTTTTTTATATCAATTGTTAGACAAAAGTTTTTATGGTTAAAGGCTTTTTCCTTCCCTTTTAAAATGATAAATGTCCCATCTCGCAATCTTCTATGATTCGTTCGGAAGTTACTTTGGATTATTATGAAATTCCTTACACCCCAGTGCTGTTACTCTTCCACATGAACCATAGAAGACTACGGGAAGGGACACATATCATTTTAAAGGGGAGGCTGTCAGCAATTACTTTGGACTATTTTTAAAATTTTTTTTTTTAATTTCCATACCCTCCAGTACTGTTGCTCTCAAGGATTTTGGCAGTTTCCGCTTTGAATTATAAAATAAAAACTACGAATATTTTCGAAAATGTTAAAATACTTCCAGAAAAATCGGAAATGGTACCTCGGCAAAGTGGGGAATGGTAAAAATCATTTAAAGCAACAGCACTGGGGTATATGGAAATTTAAAAGAAATTTTTTAAAATAGTCCAAAGTAACTTCTAAATATTTGAGCGGTAGATTACAACTCTAGACAGTCTCCCCTTTAGTATGATATCTGTGCCTTCCTGTAATCTTCTATGGTTCGCCCGAAAGAAACAGCTTTGGGGTGTATGGAAATTTAAAAAAAAAATGTAAGTTCTGAGTAATTGAGCAGTAGATTATTAATCTAGATAGCCTCCCCGTAATCTTTAACAGCTCGTCAGAAAGTTACTAAAATCACCCAGAGTAATAGCACTGGGGTATAGGGAAATTTCCAAAAAAAAAATTTAAAAATAATCCGAAGTAGCTTCTGAGTCTTTGGGCGGCAGATTACAAATCTAGACGACTTTCTTAATGAATTTAATGACATTAAGATATCTGAATAGATCTTTTAACCCTATAGTTAATATTGCAGGTAAGGCCGCACTGAAAAATTTGTGTGTTCAAAGCCACAAAAGCCGGGCACTCGCAGAGAATGTGAAGAAAAACTGTCTTCTTGCTGTGACAAACTCATTTTTCATCACAGAACCCAAATAAGCCTCCTTTTGTTTTTCTTATTTGGGCCCCTTTTGCAACCTAAGCTAACTTTTCTCTCAAAATCTAAAAGCCAGAAAGAAAAGCTAATATCCTTTTCTCCGCTCTACAGCCTTAAGTGTCTTGTTTAATACTTATAGTTTCATTATGTAAAAACGTTTTAAATTTTTAATAACTCGTTTTCTTTAAAAAAAAAAAAAAAAAAATTCTTTATCTGTTTCTTTTAAAATTCCCAACTTTTTATTCCAACAATTTTAATATGAAACAAACGCTTTTGTAATTTATTTTGTTGTTATTGTTTTTCTTTTCTTTTTGACATACACAAACAAGTAGACAGGATGTATTAAGTAATAGTTAAAGTTTTAATGTGTTTCCTTGCTTAAAGAAACTTCTGGCAACAAAGGACTTTCTTACTCATATTGACAAAGTTGTGTGACAAAAGTGTTGCTTAAAGAAAGCGAAACGCAAAAAAAAAAAAAAATTTTAAATAAAAAAAGAGAGAGAAAGTTTTTGAGCAATTTACAGCTTGCTTAATTAAATACTTTGTGAAGGCATTCAGGCAGTAAATAAAATTTACTTAAAAAATTAAAAATTAAAATTTCAACTAATGCTGTCCATACACATTCAAGCTCAGAACAAGCTAAATGCTAAAGGCCGGCAACTTAACAAATTAATGGAGATATTAAAATTAATTTGAAGTGCTTCCACTAATTGAGCTATTATTTTTGAAAGTGGTACAAGTCCATTTAAAAAAATTATTTAGCAGTAATTTTAGCAAGATACAGCCAGTATTTTAATAAAATTAACGCTGACTCTTTTTTTTTTTTTAAATAGCAGCTCAATTGATAAATTAATAAAAACGAAATACAAAACAGGCCAGAGGCTACCGTACTTTTGCATTCAAATTGAATTGAATTTGAATGTGTAAGGGCCGCCTAGGTAAGCAAAGATTTAAAAAAGGTAAAAAAAAAAAATATAAGACAGCAGGAGAGTGTCTCTCTCTAAGGGAGAGAGCGATTGAGAAAGTGAATGAGAGAAACTTTAAATATCATTTTGCTTTGACCACAATTAAAATATTTTTAATTAATTTGAAAGAGAACTTATTAAACGATTTTGCATCCAGATTCTAGTGGTGACCTTACACCACTCGGCTAAAATGAAGCCCACAACAATTACCAAAAGTTTCAATTGTAATTAAATAATTTATTTTTGAGTTGCTAAATTCAAACCAAAAATCCTCTGGCTTTAGTCAATTGGACTGCAACCAAAAAAAAGTAAAAAAACATGATGAAGCATTTTGCCCTTTAAATAAAAATAAATAATAAAATCTTAATAAATGTATGCAAAAATAAAACAACAGTTTTCCTTGGGTAAAAGTCTGTGTGTGTGTGCTTTTTTTTTTTGCCCACCCTTTACCAGAAAACGCATCATAAAAATGCGACTAAGTCTTGCTTAAAAATACATTGTTTTTACAGAATTTATGAAGCAGAATTTAAATTAAACCCCCAAAAAATATGTAGACAAGGACTATAAAAATATTAGGGTCGTTCAAAAAGCAAAAACAAAACTTTAGGTTCTAAAGTTTGCATTACGCAAAACGTTCAACCAGCAAACTTTTAAAGAAGCAGTAGAGCTCTCACTACATAAAGTAATCGGCTTCCTAATAGATTTTAAAATTAAATAGTGAACAAAATAGCAAAAATTAGTGCTTACTTGGAAGCAGTTTTGTAAAGGAGAAAAAAGAAAAGAATTATAATGAATAATTTTTGTTAGTGATGAGCCACTTCGAAGTAATAGTTTTTGCTACCACAAAATGCTTATTTTATGAATTCAATGAAGCATTAAATTGATGTTCTATAAAAAAAATTAATTTATTTTTTATTTTAATTCGTAACACTCACTGGGATCGAACCAGGGCATCCCTACAGCTTAGAAACATTCAAACACTTCAGCTACAAAGCTCTGTAAAGTATAATGGGTTTAAGTAAAGGGTCCGCCATCGAACGTTTTTTTTTTTTTTTTTCAACTAGTGCTTATTTCGTGAATGGTAACTCTTAGCTTATGTCTGATTTGACAGATAATTATTTTTATCCTTCCGCTGAAAGAATATAGTTGTGTTTTCGCTTCGCTAAGTGGGCCTGCGATCGACTTACAGAAGATGCCGGTTTTTGCCAAAAAAATCATCTTTTCAGATGAAGCTCATTTTGATCTTGGCAAGCAAAATTGCCGCATTTGGGGCACAGAAAACCCGCACGCATACATTGAAAAGCCGACGCACCCAAAACCAGTCACTGTTTGGTGCGGATTTTGGTCCAGAGGCATAATTGGCCCATTTTTCTTCGAAAATGAGCAAGGAGTGGCCGTTAGTCAATGGCGATCGTTATCGGGCCATGTTGAACGAATTTTTGTTGACAGAAATTGAAGAGGAGGATATTGGCAACATTTGGTTTCAACAAGACGGCGCTACGTGCCACACAGCCGAAGCTACACTCGATGTTTTTATAGCATTTGAAAAAAAAAAAAAGGTTATTTGGCGGACCCTGTATTTGTTTTATTTTTACTTTCAATAAATACTACGTATGCGAAATGTGTGTCTATACAAATATTTTTTTAAACTCTCGCTTACTTTAGTGCTTCTTGGAAGCAATAAATTTCCATTTGAAACTGGTTTGTTTTTGGGATAGAATTTTGTACATTTAAAAACTGTCGTTTTAGGTCGTGTTTATTCAAAGATGCTTTCGTTTATAATAAAGAGAGCATTCGAACAAGTTTCTCCAAAACTATGACTTTTTTAATGCTTCTATGGAAGCAGAAAACTGACAAATATTCTATTTTTAGCTGGTGAGAGTACATATTGCATTCCAAATTGCTTCCAATCTTTGTTTTTGCTTCAAAATTAAGAGTTCAACTATCTGTCACATGCTACAGCCAACTGAATAAAACGCGTCTTAATGACAATAAAAAAGGCTTATAACTTCTTAAACGTTTGAGCAATTAAAAAAAAAAACTGTTTAAGGGAACTAAAGCCCATTTCCCGCTCTATCACCTGTTTAAAGTTTTATTAAAAAATATTAATCCCTTCAAAAGTTGTAGCCAAACAATAAAAATAAAAATAAACCAAAATACCGTGTTGCCAGTTCCAATTGATCTCTAATCTTTGGTTTTTTCTCTATAACTTTCGAATGGGTTGATATTTTTAATTCAGAAATGTTGAAAAAAAATCTATTTTTATTTTAAATATTTTTTGTATTTTCATTTTATTATTTTTTATTTTAAATGGCCCATAATCATAGTCACACTAAGGTGGGTATTTTTTTAAAAACGATTTTAAATTTTTAAAATTTTTATTAACAAAAGTCAACTCTTAATAAAAGTGTACCTTTTTGTGACTATGATTTTTAATTTTTTTGTGAGGAAAAATTTTTAATATTTTTTTTCGTGAGAAATAGTTGCCCCCTAATGCCCATAAATATCTCTGTTTAACTATGCATTTTAAATAATCCTTTTTTTGCTTGTAAAACACTGTGTTGAACAAAAACTGTTTTACCATAAAGTGGAAATATTAAATAAAACAAAAGGAAAGAATAGCGTAAAAAAGTTATTTAAAAAAATAAAAATAGCCGTACCGTGGGCACAAGGCTAAATAGAAAATTTGTTTTTTTTAAGTTTTTAAAAACATCGGCCATCAGTCAAAAACCCTTCAAGCCAAAATTGTACTAGAAAAAATTGCTTAAGCCCGCTTGACTTTTAGTGAGAATTGAATTTTTTTGGCAGTCAAAATTTCAGTTGGCAAAATCAAATTTTGTAGTTGTAAGAACCAAAATTTGTTACTACAGTTTAAAATATTAATGCTGTTATTAAAAAAAACAAAAATAATGGAGACGACTTTCAAGTAAAATTTATGAAAAAATTAGATAACGCTGACTTTAAAGTCTACGTTAAGTTTTTTGGACAACAAGCTAGTTTTTTTTTAAATATTTTTGTCTGCATAATCGAATTTCTTTCATTATACCTAAAAAAAAATTTTAATTTATTAATTGGCTACAAATTTAATTCTCACAACCGAAGTAGTTTTCTCAGTGCATGAAACAGTTTTATTAAACTTCTGAAAAACTAGACCAAACAGGCAACTTTCTTTTATTTTATAAAATAAAAATGTGTGTAAACAACTTCAGACCCAAGCCTTTGGATCGTTTTATTAACAAGGTACTGCAAGAGCAGTGCAGTTTCCAGCTATTCATACATGTGATTCAATGATGTCGCAAACAGGGGGCCCAATAATGGTAGTCGAAATTGTCATTAAAATATCGATCATTGTCAAATGCCGCAATTTGACTCTTTCAGGGTCAAGGGCTGGGTTCCTGTTTTCTTCATACAAACTAAAAAGCGTAAGGAATTTTTGTGGTTTTAAAAAAATTTTAGGCTCTCTGAGTTTGCTCTTATTTGTAAAACTAAAAATAAATAAATAAAATTTATAATAAAAAAATAAATAATAAAATTGTGTTTGTTGAGTTAATAAAATTCAAATGATAAATTTCACATCCCCCTACACCTAGAATTTTACTTTAACTTTCTCACTTACTTTTACTAAAACTGCCAAGGGATTAGAAACAAATTTAATTAAAAAAAAAACTGTAACAACAACAACTCATTTATTTTGAAAGTCAAGACTTTTAGAAAAAAATAAAATTATTTTGAGTCTTTAAGGCTAAAATTTAAAAGAATTGCAGTCACGTTACTTTTGAATTATATTTCTCTGTCTTGTTCTACTTCTACTATTTTTTTTTAATTTTTTTATTTAAATTTAATCTTAAACATAAAAAAAACACTTTCATTTAAGAAAAAATATTTTTTTGTTGTGTTAAAAGTCTTGCCTGTTTTATGTGAAACAATTTCTTTTAAGATTTTTGTTTTTTTTTTACATTTACAGAATGGTCGTCATGCTTGCTCTTCATTGTGTCCGAAAGAACAACTTCCGGCACCAGAGGACACAATATCATGCAGAAGTCCACGTTTGGTAGAAGTGCCGGGTCATTGTTGTAAAATGTGGTTGTGTGAGAATCCAACAGCTGATGGTAAGCAAATTTTTTTTTTTTAATTGTAACTATTTGACTAACAAAACTTAGTTTTATAAAAAAAAAATACATCCAAGATTGATGTAGTAAACAAGTACCCGTAGAAAATGAAATTTAAATCCAAAATTAAAAATTTTCTTGGAATAAATTTTTTTAATTTAAAATGTAAAACACGTTCATTAAAATAAGACCTAGACCACTCACAGCAAATTTTGTAGGAGAGAGAGAGAGATAGAGAGGAAAAAAGAATGGAATGGGGTACAAACTTGCTCGTACTCGGCATTTCCCTTTTTGTTCTATCTTCATTTCTTATATAAAGATGTAAAAAAAAGATAGGTAGCTTGAAGGCTGTATGAATGACTGAATAAGAATGCTAAAATTGCCGAAACAAAAAATTTGTGTGTGGGCAAAACGACAATTTAAAAAGAGAATTGAGAAAAAATTGCCCTTGTCTAGATGTATTCTTTTGTTTTCGGTGCATTTTTTAAAGATAAAAAATTTAATCTCATACTCAGACTTAAGTTCTACAAACAGAAAACAGCACTAAGAGAATTTTGCTTATAAAGGGTGTCCCAACAAGAACGAAAAATTTAAATTTTAAATAAATGACTGATGCAGCAATTGAATTGTTTCTCTGGCTGTATGACATGTGGCGCTGTCTTGTTGAAACCACAAGCCCTCATTAATTTCTTCAATTCTAGGCAAGAAAAAACTGGTTATCATTTCACGATACCGAACACCCTTTACTGTTTGCGCTTGACCTGCCTCATTTTCATAAAAAAAAGGTCCAATGATTCCTACAGCCTAAAAACCACACCACAGTGACACGTTGAGGATGCATTTGCTTCTCGTGAATCACTCGAGGATTTTCCTCACCCCAAATGCGACAATTCTGCCTATTGACGAAGCCATCAAAATGGAAATGGGCCTCGTCACTGAAGTTGATTTTATCGGCAAAACCAGCATTTTCATGTTGTCTCTCCAATACCCAATTAACGAACTCCCTTCGCTGTCCATGGTAATTTTTTTTACTAATCTCATACCTTCTACTAGCAAACAATAACAATTGTTCAAATATCAAACAATGACACTTCGAATGGCGCCAAATTTAAATCTTGCGTTCTTGTTCGGACACCCTTTAGATCCTTTGAATTTCAATATTTTTCTACTAATGCCACGTTTCATTAGAAATTTCATTAAGTCAATGTAACAGTCAGTCATTTAAAGAAAGAGTTTCAATCATGTAATAGAAATATTTCATTAATATTTTTCCTATACTCGTACCAAATAAGAAAAACAAAAGCTGGGCTCACTTGGGTCTTCTGATGTGGTCCCTTTTTTTACTAGTAATGCACTGAAAAATTCATAAGCTTTGAAACAATGAAACGATTCATAAAAAATGAAATGTTTAATGAACTATTTCATTATATTCATTCATTTAATGAAATAAAGTCAATAATTAAATTTTTTTTTCATTTACATGAATTATGAAATATTTCATTAATTACATGTAACATTCATTTATATAATGAAAAAATTTCATTAATTTAATGAAACTATTTCATTTATTTTACTAGTAATCCAATGAAAAATTCATTAACTTTTAAACAATGAAAAATTTAATTAGACTAATGAAATATTTCATTAATTCAAAGTAAAATTCATTAATATAATGAAAGAGTTTCATTAGTTCAATAAAATATTCATTAATTTAAAGAGATAAAATCATTAAATCAATGAAAATATTTCTTTCATTCCCATAAATTATGAAATATTTCATTTATTTCATGTAATATTCATTTTTGTATTGAAATGGTTTCATTAATACAAAAAAAAAATACATTATTTTCAAATGATAACACATTAAATTAGACTAATGAAATATTTTAATTAATTCAATGCAACATTCATTCATTTAATGAAAAAATTTCATTAATTAAATGAAATTTTTTTATTAATTTGTTGCTAATATTTCATTTAATGAAATAATTTCATTAATTCACATAATTTGTGAAATATTTTCATTTAATGAAAAAATTTCATTAATTCAATGAATTTTTTTTAAAAATTTGTTGATAATATTTCATTAATTTACATAATTTGTCAAAATATTTCATTAATTCAATGTAACGTGCATTCATTTAATGAAATAATTTCACTAATTTAATGAAAACATTCTTTATTTTTCAACTAATTCCCCGTTTCATAAATTTAATGAAATAATTTCATTAATTCGAGGGAAATTTTTCACTAATGAAATATGAAATATTTCATTTAATCAATGAATTTTAATTCTTCTTTCAGTGAGTGAGGAAAAACTATAATAATCACTTAAGCATAACATATATCACTTTAAAAGTTTCGTTACCTTTAGCGAGTGTCTACTGTAGTTAATTTCAATACTTCTCAAACATGCCTAAGGAAAAATGTACTTAAAAAATTTAATTAAAACATTTTTAAAACTTTTAATTGAGCTTTTCCTTATTAAAAAATATTTATTAATAAAAACAAAAATTTTGCTTTAGTCTATGCCACCTGTCACAATACATCAACCAGCCCATGGACACCCTGCAGTCACAGGTGTGGACTAGGAATATCAACGCGCTTTACCACAACAACGGCTGGTTGTAATCAATTAAGCAATTTACGTTTATGTGAGAATCGTAAATGTGACGCACAACAACAAGATAATAGCAGCACACAAACACATGTACTGCTGCGGCCGGTAGACAGAGAAACCAAACAAAAACAAAAATATTTAATGAAAACAAAACAATTGAAACTGAATAAATTGAAACGGTCATCACATCAGCATCAAAAACATTATCTGAATAACAACAACAACAACAACAAACAATTGCAGCCGGTAATACAGGAACATTTAGAGTATGAGCATAGAATAAGAGTAAGTAGTAGGCTGGACGAAGCATAAATATGAATTTTGTTTTTTATTGTTTAATTGTATAAACAGAAGGGACATGAATGCCGTAGCTTGCAGCGTTTAGGACCGGCACGTGTACGTTTGGGTGAGTGTGTTTCAAAGAAACTATATCGTCCCAAAATATGCGGGCACTGTCATCAAAATGCAAAATGTTGTGTGCCTTCGGTATCCACTACCATACAGGTGAGTTGACATCAAAAGCAAAACAAAAAAACTCAATCATTTGATTTGCTAGTAATGCCGGTCAGGAATAAAATACATTTTTTTGCATTACAAAAATAACTAAAAAAAGAAAACTTAGCTGAAATTTTAGCTCAAGTTTTTTTTAAGACATTAAATTAAAAATAACTTCATTCCCAGCTTCTAGAGAAAATCTTGCTTAATTTACACCAGATGTCATAATAATAATAATTTTTTTTTTTTAATTTCCGTTTTTTCTTTATTTTCTACGTTTTAATTGAATTCGATCAGGTGGAATTACTTTGTCCCTTAAATGCTGTGGATCCAATTAGTTTTGTTCAACAGCAATTAAATGCAGAACAGCAACAACAACAGGGTCAAGATTTTTATACAAAAACAACAACAACCACATCATCACCATCAACCTCCTCAACGTCTTTGACATCATTGTGGGACACACATTCACTGGATGCCATCGATCAGGAATATTTACAATCACATCAAATACAAATTGCAAACAAATTCATTGCAGTTGAGTGGATTTTAAAATGTGAATGTACAAAAACGGTGAGTATTAAAAATGTTGCAAACACTAAAACAAGCAAGGACTCATTTAATAAAGCAAAAAGTGTTTAGAAGAAGTTTGCAAAAATCAAAAATAAAATGAAAACTAAAAAGAAACACTAAACAAAATGAAATGAATGAATGAAATATAAGTTTAAGTAGTTGGTAGTCGATATTAAAAAAAGGAAAGATGAAAAAGTAACTGTAAGTGAAACTAAATAGCAGCAGACAGGAAGGAAATTAAATAAATTTGAAGAGGAAGACATCAATTCCATAGAAACTCATTAAATGCCAGGAAAGAAAAAATCTTATTTTTCTGCTCTTTAACAAAACTTTGTTCTACTTGAGATAAGAAATTTTATTTTTAGTTAAAGCTTTTGTAATAAAAGATTAGAAATCAGAAATGGTATTACTCAAGGTGGGATGTTGCAAACGCTTGACCAATTTTTTTTTTAAGCAAAACACTCAAGGTAATGGAGCAAAGTTGAAGAGAAGTAGCAAAATAATTTCATCAGTATGAAAATCTAGTTAAAAATAATTTTTAAATTACAAAGAAACTGATAGAAGAAAAAAAATATTTGACATTAGCATGCTATTGACATGACATGAAATTGAAATCATATTATCATGCTAATTATATAAAATGATACTGACATTAAAATGATATTAACATGACATAATCAGGATATTAAGCATGACATTGATATGACATAGACATGATGTAGACATGAAATACATATGATATATACATGATCTATGACATAAACATGAAAAAGAAATTGCAGTGCCTAACCACTGACATAAGATTGTTATGCTATTGACATTACATGCCAGTGACATTAACATGAAATTGCAATTATATTAATACGACATTGACAAGACATGGTAGTTCCATAGTTATGACATGACATTAGTATGAACATGACATTAACATGACCATAACATTAACATGACCATGACATTAACATGACCATGACATTAACATAACCATGACATTAACATGACCATCACATTAACATTACCATGAAATTAACATGACCATGACATTAACATGACATGACATTAACATGACCATGACATTAACATGACCATGACATTAACATGACCATGACATTAACATGACCATGACATTAACATTACCATGGAATTAACATGACCATGACATTAACATGACCATAACATGAAAATGATATGACATGGACATAACACTGACATGATAGTATTATAAAGTGGATATGATATGATATTGACCAGCCATTCACATGACATAGACATGACATTAACATAATGCTGACATGATAGTGACATAAAACTGGCCTGCCATTTACTAATTACTCACATGATATTGACATGATATGGCCACAAAATTGAAATGATAGTAACATGACATTGACATGACATGTTTTTTTTTTGTTTGATCTTCATAAATACCCAGTGAATATCCCGAATCACTAGGCATGCACGAGTCAGTGCTTGAGCGCCTACTAAAATATACCACCACAACATTTACCCGATCCTGTAGTACAGCCTGGCAATACTTATCTGTAATGGATACAGCCACTTAACTCTACTGTACTCTAGTTACAGCTCTACGAAGTTCAAAAATAATTAATCCTAAGTACATCGATATGTACCTGAAAGTTTTAGATGTTTCCTTCCTCAGCGCTGTATTACAACGTTTGATTTTGCAGCCGTAAATCTTAGACAGATGAAAAATACATGCACGGTGTCTTCGACCACATTCTGGCACTGTAAACAATACAGGGAGTCGACCAGTCTAAACTTATAAAAATACCGATTATAGAAACTAAAGGGCTGCACAAGCATACATATCACTAAAAACATGTGTAATATTGATAATTTTCTTATTCAAGCATATAGATTCATAAGTTTCAAACAAAATTAGATATATTTCATTGCAATCGTTAAAAAAATTTTGATTTTATTTGCATTTAAGTGATGCTACATCATTGCAAAAAAAATGCCATATAAATACAGCCATATCACATGTGCTAGTAAACACTAGAGCACTGCACGGGGATACTTGAAAGCGACTACACTTCACTACGAATATGTGTAATATTTTTATAATAAAAAGTGCTTGTAAGCCATTTCAAGTATGCTTGTGCAGCTATCTGCTATATCAAACGCAGCTTAATCTGATAGTGTTCTTCAGCTACAATATACTCTTAAAGCTGTCAATCTGTAGACTGTTTTTAATCTAGCACAGTAAGACTTGAGCCTCATAGAAAACTGCCTATATTTAAGTAGCGTCTAATATAATGTTGCTAACTACTCCTGCTAAATGAATGCCCTGCAGATTGATGGGTAGCCTGCTAAACTATAAGTCTGAGGGTCACAGTTTAAATTCCTGCCCAGACCTCGGAAACCGATGGTCAAAGTTACCAGTGCTCGTTAAGAAATTTAATCTAAGAATTAATTTCTAATATTAAATAAATCCTCCTGCTAAAATCAAGCTTTTACGGTGTAATTTTTGCGAGCGATGCAACAGTTCTACTAATACGTATTCAATACCACATAACATTAACATGACAGTTATATGACATTTACATGGCACTGACATGCACATGACATTGAAATATCAGTAATATGATACTGATGTGACATTCAATTTAACTATAAAAATTCATCACCACTCACACAGTTTCATTAGTTTTTAATGCAATTACTAATTTTTTTTTTAATTTTATTAATCATTGTCCGCAATGGCTGCTTTTAATTGTACCATATACACACATACATACATACATAAATATGTATCACATTAATTCTGCTTTTATGCTGGTTGGTTTTTGTTTGCTGTTGAGTGCATTTGAATAAATGAACTTTTATTGTTTTCCATTATTTTATGACAACAATTTACATCGTGTATTGTTTAGAGTTTTACTTTTTCATTTGAGTTATTTTTTTCTTTTTCTTTTTTTGTTGCCAGCAATAATAGATTATGAAACAATGAAAAACCATATTATGCACGCATTTAGTATTCAGAAGACAGGTGTCGCTAGAAGAGAGAAAAAAACCAATAATGTAAATAAGGAATGGTTTTGATAAAAATCATGAGTATTTGACAGCACAGAGTGCAAAGAGGTGCCAAATTTAAGCAATAAAATTAAAAACACAGCTTTTTTTGAAGAGGGCTTTCCATACCAGAATTATACAAGGTAGCGACAAGTCTACAACAAACATTTAAATGTAAAAACAGCAGGCGTCTCTTCTCTTCTATGTGTCAAACACATATACTACTAAAAGAGAAACTATCAATGTAATCCACTCATTAACTTACACTTTCTTTGTATGTATGGGTATAAAACATCATCTCGCAAATAAATTTTGACGTTTACTAAAGATAGAAAGAGATGTATGCTGTTCTACTGTCAGTACCTTGTTAGTTCTGCCATGATAAGGAATAGTTTTGATAAAAATCATGAGTACAGTGACAGCACAGAGTGCATAGAGGTACCAAATTTTAGCAATAAAATTAAAAAAAAAACAGCTTTTTTTGAAAATGAGACGGATATAGGTAAAAGTGTCAATCTCCAATAAGCACGATTACAAGGGAATGAAAAAATTAAAACGAAATAATTTTTTTTAGAAAAATTTTAATTTTTATTTATTAAAGAAATTAAAATGAAATGTAACTAAAAAAATTATTAGAGACAAGTAAAAGCTTTGCTGTAAGTGATACTCTATTTTCGAATGCTGGGTCATTAAATAGACCTTTTGAAGTCCATTAGTTTAAAGCTGGCTAAAGGAAAACTTAAATTTTTTTTCAAATAAATTTAATAATTCCAAAATATATTTATTGACTTGATTTTTTTTTTGCTTTATTGCAAAAATGAGAGCACAACAAAGTCATAAAGCAAAAAAAAAAAAACACTTAAAATCATTAAAAAAATTTTATAACATAATGAAAACAATAAAACAGAAAACAATAAAACGCATACAAAGCAATAGAATAGACGGAAGGAGGAGAGCATGTTTTCTGTTTAAGCATGAACATAATTTGAAAGCAATCAAGGAAGTGAATGTTGTGCGTTTTAAACGAAAAAAAAAGAAATTAAAAAAAAGTATGTAGTTCAAAATGGCAAAAATTTACTAAATATTTGGCTAAAATTTTTTATGTAATTGCAACAGCTGTTTTATTAAGCTTGAGTTCGTATTATAAAATTTTTTTCTATATTGATATTTCGCTCCAACTTTGTGAAGCTTCTTCAGGGTATAGGGATATTTCTGTGCAACTCCTTATTATTGCAGATACAAAATATTTTTTGTTTTATTCAATTTCTGATAATTTTATTTTTTATTAAAATGCAGAAAAACTGATATTAAAGCCAAGATTTGGTAGAGCAACCACTTTTGGAGAAATCCCTCACTCCACATCAGCAGAATTTATGTCACCAACTTTGGGATGCTGCCTATTATTAATTGCAAGTATTTCGCTCAAGTACAAATCGAAATTGAATGCGGGAAAATTTTATTAATTTGAATTTTTCTAAGTGCTGCCATAGCAGCATTTCAAATATAAATAATGATAGAAATACAAGATTATGCCATGCGTATGATTTCCAGATAGAAGACGTAATTGAAATTCAATACGCGAATTATTAATTAAAATTTTTATTTTTTTTTTTTTTTTTTTTTGAAGCAAAAGAATGTGAAAAGTAAATCGTATTCCATATTCGAATAGATTTCTCTATAAATTTTTTTAAATTAATTTTTTTTTTATTATGAAGCTGCAGTTGAAGTTAAAAAAAAATTCTTTAAATTAATTTTTTTATTAAAATAAATTTACTTAACAAAATCGCTTAATAAAAGTTGTGCAAAATAGAAAACGAAATTTTTATTAACTCTGGCAATGCAGAAGAATAACAAAGGTAGTAGCATAAATTACAAACAGACACAACAACTCCTTATTTTTGAAAAAAAAAACTAAAAGAGACAGTAGATCTATAGCTTTACTTACCTCTGTGACCTTCTATCTCTCTTAGTTTTTCACCAGAATGAACGCTTACTTGAAATTTAAGAAAGTGTGAAAAGTCTTTTTATGAACTGTACGGCATTCTGTATTTAAAAATGTTCGCAGTTAACATTCTCTATATAAAATTAAACCAAAAAGCATTAAGGCAATTATTTTCCAACCTCAATGTTAAGAAATTAACTTTAAAATTCCTTCAAGTTGTAAATTTTTTTTTTTTTAATTTTAATACGATTTAACTTGCTTTATTTATCGCAACCTTAGCATTACTAGACAACTGAAAATTAAATAGATCAAATCCTTGAACGTATAATTTTTTTATTTAGAGATCGAGAGTGGGGTTTTTTTAATGATAGTTTTCTGCAGCATTATTAAGCCATTTCGAAAAAATTGTCTTGAAAAATAAATCTTCACTTCTGTAGTGCGATTCATCAAATTTTATTACGAACCTTCGTATCGAAAAAACAAATATAACGATATTTTATCGTTATATTTCTAACCAGGAGCTAGAAAAAAAATAAGCCAAATTTATCTAAAAAAGGCTAGAAAAAGTTAAATCACTCACAAAAAAAAAAGTGAGAAGAAAAAGTTAAAAAACTATTGCTTAAAATTCAAAATAATTACATTATCTGCAAAAAATACAATTTCGAATTAAAGCCACTACGTTTATCTATCCAACGCAGAAGAAATCAAGTCGATATATTGAAAACTCACCAAGTTATGACTAAAAAAGTAATCAGTTCTACTAAAAAACGGCCGGAAAGACCCAGTAGTAGAACTGGTGACCTTTTTGATCATAACTTTCTTGGTTTTAAAGATATCGACTTGATTTCTGTTGCGTTTAATAGATAAGCGTATTGGCTTTAATTCAAAATTTATTTTTGGAGGATAGTGCGAAAAAATTTTTTTTCCATTTTTTCAAAAAAAGCAAAGGGGGTAGTCCATGATAATTTTTGGGGAAAAAAAAATTTTTTTCTCGCTTTTAGCCTTAAAATTTACGACTTAGCCTCTAACTTTTTTCCTAGCTTTTTTTTCATTTTGAAAATAAATAGCCTTAAATAGTTTTTTTTTTTTGCAAATATTGCGAAAATTTTTTTTTGTAATTTAAAAAAAAATTTTTTTAGCACTATCCGCAAAAACAAAAAATTTCTAATTAAAGCCAATACGTTGATCTATTACACGCAAAAGAAATCAAGTCGATATATTGAAAACTCAGCAAGTTATGACCAAAAAGGTAACCATTTCTACTACAAAGTGGGCGGAAAGAGGCAGTAGTAGAACTGGTTACTTTTTTGCTCTTAACTTGCTGAGTTTTCAAGATATCGACTTGATGTATACTGCGTTTAATAGATAAACGTATTGGCTTTAATTCCATATTTAATTTTGGAGGATAGTGTGAAAAAAATTTTTTATCATTTTTTCAAAAAAAGCAAAGGGGGTAGTCCATGGTAATTTTTGGGGAAAAAAATTTTTTTCGCACTATCCTCCAAAATTAAATTTGAAATTAAAGCCAATACGTTTATCTATTCAACGCAAAAAAAATCAAGTCGATATCTTTAAAACCAAGAAAGTTATGACCAAAAAAGTAACCAGTTCTACTACTGTCTCTTTCCGGCCGTTTTTTAGTAGAACTGGTTACCTTTTTAGCCATAACTTGCTGAGTTTTCAAGATATCTACATGATTTTTTTTGCGTTGGATAGATACACGATTGGCTTTAATTCGAATTTTGTTTTTTTGCGGATAGTACGCAAAAAAATTGCAAAAAAGAAAAAAGAGTATTTAAGGCTATTTTGATAATGAAAAAAAAGCTAAATCATAAATTTCAATACTAAATGCAAGAAAAAAGGTTAAATCTAGCCTAAAAAAAGATAAAATAACAACACTGTTTAGTCAGTTGCCCGGTAAAAATTTTCGAAAACATTTCGAACGATTTCTGTTGTACCGAATATTTTTGTTGGAAAGGTACTAAATAACGAATTCGATAAAATATCGTTATACTTGTTTTTTCGATATGAATGTTCGTAATAAAAGTTACTGAATTACCTTTCACATGCCCAATTTATCAACTTACCTTTCAAAGTTTTATTGAAAATATTAATTTAGTTAATTTGTTTAATATAAAAAAAGTTAATTTTCTGTTTGTTTGTTTGTTTGCTATAAAATATTTTGTTTTCCCAATTTGATACATATAATCGCTGTACTCTAGATTGTACAGGGCGCTCTAAATATGGAAAACAAAGACAGGCTCACTTGGATTCTCCCTTTGCGATAATCACTATATTTTAAGGAAGGTCGCCATATATTTTTGAACTAGCCACGCCTATTTTACGCTTACTTTTCAATGATTTTCACTTACCACTATTCATAAAGTTGTGTGCTCCTACTTTATTTGAGCCTGAAATTATGCTTTGAAATATTTTATTTATCATTTTAGTTGGCGCCCCTGCTAATTATGCTAGCCGCTTCATCAATTATAAATTGAAAAAAAAAAAAAACTATGAAACCAAAATAAACATTTTCAATTATAAATTCCCTTGAAAAAATATTCTTACTGCTTGTATTGTTTACTTTTTTTTTTTTTACAAATGAAATGCAAACATTTATTTGACATTTATCACTTTCATCAGGCGTAAAACGTACAACGTCTAATTTGTCTTTTTAGATTTTCGTTGTAATGAAAATCTGAGTGAGTGACTTTTAACAAACTAAAATGCTAATGGAGCTTTAACAATATTCATTTAGCAACAACAACAACAAAAATACACACAAACAGAATACACGAACAAAAACAGGAGAAACAACTACACACAGATGCACCAACCACGCAAATCAACAATTAAAACCGACAGACAATTGAATTAGCTTTAATGCAACAGAAAGCAGCAAGACAAGCACAAAGAGCTGCCACATGAAATTCTTAGAAAAGGTTTTCTTTATCACCATGGGCTTTAGTCGTACCGCCAACTGTAAGATTTATTAAGCAGTAAAAAAATCTTAAAGTAAAAGGTGTCTCAGTAAGGGCACACATGATGCAAAAAATCGATTATTTCAGGCTCTGTGAGGCAAATGGCTCGGTGTTGCTGAAACCATATGTAGACCATGTCCATGACTTAGTTATCATATCTGACGTTCACAGTTACCGCAATTTCTGCCTCAGCTTCAAAACATTACCGTATAGTTGCTCGCTCTGGCTGCATTTCTTTCTTATAGACTTTATAAGAATATTTTGAGCCAAAAAATGGACAATTTTGTGTATTCACGAAGACACATGGAAATATGCTTTATCAGAGAAGATGACTTTTTAACAAAAATTGGCATTGATTTCACTTTGCTGCAACTTAATTATAAAGCATAGTTCTTTCGTAAAGCGTTCGATTTGTAATAATCTCAATAAACACAGGTGACAGCTGTCAAATTTGAGAGTTGCCGCTTTTACAAAAAAAAAATTACACTAAACTTAAAAAGTGCCCTATTACTGAGACACCCATTAGCATTCTCTAGCAAAAAGAAAATTTCTAAAGAATATTTATACTCGGGCTAATAAAATATGGCATCCTAAGCAGGATTTCCTAGCCGACGGTGCAACACATACACAAAAAGAAATTCTCTCTTTATTTACATTATCCTTTTTTAAAGGATGCTGAAATGTATGGATGTGTCTGTGTGCTTCAGCACAAGCTTAAAAAAGCAGCAGTTAAATGCAAAATGTAATGAATATTTTGCCGCCATTTTGTACTATCACTTTTTTTCTTTATTTTTGGGTCTTGCAGTTGTAAAAGGATGGCAAATATCATTGTTTAATTTGCATTTGTTTGTCTGTCTGTCTGTAGCAGAAGATAAAGAAACCTTCTTTTTATGCATTTTAGTTTGACCTGACAGCCAGTTGGTGTAGTAATGAAACCATTGTAATGAATACTTAGGAATGTATTTGCTAAAAAAAAAAACTACAACTTTTATTAAGGCTCTTGAATTGCAGAGATGTGGATAATAAAACTGTACGATAAAATTAAATTTTTTTCATACAAACAACTCCCTGATATTTCATTTTATTGAACATTTTTGCTGCCACTCTAAACAAGCACAAATTAACTTTTACATACATTTCAAGTACTTCGAGACTTTTAGTAGAGTTTTACGTTTATGCAAAGCACTGCGAGGTATATTTGTGTAGAACATTTAAGCCCTCTAACTCTTTTTTGTACTTTTCTAAATAAGACACAAAAAAGCCCATTTAAGGAAGGGTTGGAGGGTTAACATGTTCATAGGGTTTTGCATAAATAAGTGGGATACTTGTCTAAATGAACTCGCCAGAAAAGGCGAGGCTAATAGTACCATTCTGCCGGCTGTTTCTATTAAGCTCAGCTTTAAGGAGTGGCTAAAAAGAGAATGACAACAATACTAATTGAAAGCAAATGCTTTGAGAGCAGTGAGAACATTCTAATTTTGGAAGAGAACGAATGACTTATTCGGCCTGAGCCAGTCAGTAATTTGCATTGTCACGGGATTCCTGACTACACATTGAAAATTAATTAAAAACTTGGACAATAAGAACATCAAACGAACCTTTGCAAATTATGTAACGAAGATGAAGAGACAGCAGAGCACATATTGTGTCACTATAATGGTCTAATTTGAACCCGTTTTCGCTACTTAGGACAACATTATCTACAACCGCCGGTCATTTCGGACAAATAACCCAAGAAAGTCTTTGAATTCTTAACGAATACTAAACTCAGGGAGAATTTGCAAGTTGAGAGTCTATTTTGGGTGCTGTAGTCAGGTGACTTGTTCCCGCTCCTCATTATAATTCTAGTATTTACAATAATAATGGGCTCCACCCAAATCAAGGGTTGGGGTTACTTTCAATTTTTATATTTTAATTTAAAGGGTGTCCCAACAAGAACGCAAGTCTTAAATTTTATCGCCATTCGAAGTGTCATTGTGTTCGGTATCGTGAAATGATAACCAGTTTTTTCTGGCCTAGAATTGAAGAAATGAATGTTTAGGGTTTGCGGTTTCAACAAGACGGCGCCACATGTCATACAGCCAGAGAAACAAATCAATTGCTGCATCAGTCATTTCCCGGTCGTGTTATTTCGCGTTTTGGAGACCACAATCGGCCGCCTAGATCGTGCGATTTAACACTATAAGATTTTTCCTTTGGGGTTTTTTGAAGTCGATGGTTTACGTGAATAAGCCGATGACGACTCAAGCCTTAACAAGGGAAATTGGACGCTGCATTAAGGAAATCCCGCAGCATTTATGCAAAACGGTCATTGAAAATTTCATTAAAAGATCGCATGTGTGCCAGCAAAGCCGCGGCGGCCATTTGCCCGATATATTGTTCCATACATAACCTCATTCTGTCTACTTTACGATATAATAAAGTTTCACGATTATTTTTTTTTAAATAAATGTGTTTTATTTAAAATGTAAATCTTGGGTTCTTGTTGGGACACCCTTTATAATTTTATGTAAATAAAATTCGTTTGGTGTTTGTTTACTAGATAAAAAGAATTTCAACGGACTCCTTTAAAAATTTGTTTTATATGGTCTCTATGCTACAAGACAGAGAAAAATATACTAACCTGCTGGCCACGCCCACTTTTAAAAAGAATATTTTAAATGATTAAACTTCTTCAAAATTTTCTCTCAAATTTAATGCAGACAGTAACCATTGCATTGTTCAAATGACCATGCCTACCTTTACGCCTATTTTTTAACAAAGTAATTTAAATTGGGTTTTTGATAAATAAAATTCTGATTTTCATAGTTCAAATAAAAAGTAAGCAAAAAGTGGTCAGCTACGATGCTGCAGAGTTAAGAAACCACTTGGTCTTGTTTAAATTTATTTTATGATAAAACAAGTTTGTTAATTTTATTAATCTTTCAATTAGCATTTCAATGTGAAAATTCAAAACCAAAAAAACTGCTTTCTTTTAAGCAAAATTTATTTATTTAAAGCTTTGAGAGACAACAAAATTTGGAATATAATACTCAGAGCCTAAAAATGCTCTAAGTGGGTTCATTCTTTATTTTACACAAAAGCAAAAAAAAATTGAGTTAAAATTTACAAATGAGCTGGTATGTGTTGATAAAAATCAATTAAACGTTGAGCCTCTCTCCAGCCAGTTTCAACAGCACCATGTACCGTTGAATAATAGTGATTATGAGTAGATTCGCCAGCAAATAGTACTTTTGGTTTATCTTGAGCATCAGCTAGAGGAGTAGCCAAATCCCAGCTACCAGTACGTAACTCATCCGTGTACAGAGAGCGAAAAGTATAACTGCCACAAAAATTTTTATTAGTATACCATTGGGTGCGCTTAAAGTTTATAGGTGGGGGTATAGGGAAAGTAAAAAATTTTTTAAATAACCATAGCAAAGCATTTAGAACTTTCTCTTCACTTAAAGTTTCCATATAACGGGCATGGGGTCCAATAATCCAGCCTTGCAAAAGTCTAGGCTGATAAGAAACACGATAGAAGCCGAATACACTTTCTAACCAAAAATACTGGGATTTTTTCAGCTCCTTAAGGTCATCTTCCAGCCACAGAAAGCACATACCACACCAATCTGGGGGACCAAAAGGCTCTTTAAACTCCAAGAAAAATTTGTCTACAGTGCCCAATTTTAAGCCTTCAATGGCTAGAATTTTTTGTACCGGCAAAGTGGGACTAAAAAGTTGAGTATGAAACTGTTTTAGCACTCCTAAGGAGCCAGTAAAAATAACATGATCGGCGTTTACAATTTGACCATTAAAACAGCGTATTTTAATTTCTTGCTGCCCTAGCCACTCAATATTCTCTACTCTATGATTAAGTAGCACTTTTTTTTCCAACACCCCAAGAGGTTTAGTGGTTTGTGAGTTCATTAGCAAATCCAAAAATGTTTTATAGCCTTGATCTTTCCAATTTAACAGCAAATCGCCCTCACAAAGCCAATACTCCAAATGACCTTTTCCTGAAACTTCAAATAAATGATCGGCCGCTTCAATGGAACTTTCGAATTTTTTAAAATTATCAAAAAATTCTTTAGCTTTGCTATGATCTATTTTTGAGTCCATTTGATTTACAGCACTCCAAAATTTATCAGTCAAATATGCACCCAAAGAGCCTTCATAAGCCACCAAATCAATTTGTCTGTCTGGTATTGAGCTAAAAGCAATTGTTTTCAATTGTTGCGTCAATGTGTCATTTAAAATCTCTTTGTTGGATCTAATACATTTGTAATCATCATACACGTTGCCAGTGCTCTCCAACACATTTACTTTCAATTTTTGTAAAGTTTCAAACACGGCATTATTTTTCTCGCCATGACACCACTGAGCACCCAAATCGACAACATTATCAGCGAAGGGTATCGTAAATACACGACCACCAATACGATTTTCAGCTTCTAGTATAAGCACATTTTGAAAACCAACCTCTAGCAGTTTAATGGCCGCTGCAATGCCTGCTGAACCGGCCCCAATTATAACAATACGTACGTTTTGTAAAGACTTGCGAGCCACGGACATTTTCTTTGGCTAAGTGTTGCTGTTAGTTAAAACAAATAAAATACACGAATTTTTATGAATAATATTTTTAGTTGTTAAATATTTTTGCAGTCTTTTTTTTTTATTTATAAAAAATTATGCGCACGTTCTAGACTTTAAGTTTATTTCCACTCAGCTCTTTGTTAGGTACTAAATTTAAAAAAATTCTCTTGCTTTCATTCAATGAGAAAATACATACACACACAGTATGGCGTCATACGGAATGCCAGGCATGGGCAACTTACCAACCTTTTAAAATTTGGTTAATAAAATTTTTTTTAAAGAAATGGTCCATATAGGTATGCTATCCCCTTCAGTACTTATTGTAAATTAAATTAAATGAAAACAAAAAAAAAATTTTTTTTCTTTTAATATTTTTAGCAAATACTGAACATGTAGTAGTGAAATATCCATCCCTGCCATTTGTCACTCAATGAGTAGCATGCTCAGATTGAAATTATTTTACAATATTGAAGTCTCTTTTACTTATCTTAGTAGTGTTGTCACACTAAACTTTTTTTTTAAAAGAAATGGATTTAAAAAAATTAATGTTGAGGTACTTTTTATATAGAATTTTGCTTAAATGAGCATCAAAGAAATAGAGAATTAGAACTCGAAACAAAAGCAGCAGCAACTCGTTTTTCTACTTCAGTCAGAATAGACCTTTTGTGATAATGCACTCATATTACAAATACTAACTAACTCTACTACTCATTGAGAATTCAGAAACAGCAAGTTAACAAATCCAAAATAACAGAGAACTGCAAAAATCGCATTTTTAGTTGATTGTACATGAATACAATCTCTATAATCAATCAAACCCCACAAATGAACAATTTGAGTAGAAATCGTGCTAAATATATTTTTAAATCATGTTCAAAACACGATTAAAAACTGTTTGTTTTCCTAATTTTGTTCAACACAATTGAATTTGAAAATATGTCCTGATTAAAACATTCAACAATACAAAGCAGTACTTCAATACAAATACACACAAACAACAAAAAACCACTTCTGTTTTAATACGCATGTGTGATGGCTGATTGAATGGCTTTTTGTGTTTTTGAATGTTTGCATTTTGATTTCTAACATAAAAGACAATCAGTTTTTAATCATGCCTCGAATGTGATTTAATCAAATTTTGGGCACGATTTATGGTGCTTTGAATATATATATAAAATAATTTGATTCAATTTGCTAAATAAAATTTTTGTTCATTTGTAAAATGTTGGTTGGGAATTTTTTTTAAGGCTGAAATGTGCAGTTTTTGTTCCGACAAAAAAATTTTTTTTTACTAAAATTTCTCTCACAATGAAAAAGTTTTTTTATATTTCATATTTTAGTTATTATTAAAAATTTTTCTGGAATTAAGCACAAAAAAAGATTAATATTTTATTAAAAAATTTTAATTTTATTCAAAAAATTTGACAATACAAGACTTTTATAAAAAAAAATCTATTTAAATATTTTTTTTATTACCTATTTTTTCATGTTTTTGTAAATTTAATTAAAGAACTAGTTCTCGAGTTATTGTAAATTATAGATATGACGAAACCTTTTTCTTTTTTCCATACAACGAAACATCCCTACACTTAGGATTAAAAAAATAGGTATATAATTTGAATTAGGGTATCGAATACACTGGAATGGGGGCACCAACATCGTTGTACACCTGTGTAATTTATTATCGCCACACAATATAGAAAAAACCCTCATTTGATTGTATGTGGTCTCTAATGGCAATAATAAATTTCAAAACACTCACTCACCTCTACTTCGTTTTGATTTTATTTTATTGTAGCAGATTAACAACTCACTAATGCAAGTACCGCTTATTTACTTTAAGAGTGTCATAACTCAAACAATTATGGGGTATTGGACTATTGAGAACTAAAAGACTCTATAAAAATTTATTTTAAAACAAATTTTCGATTCGATTAATACACAGTAAAAAAATTGTATCACAATATTTTAAAATATTAAGGAAAATTGACAAAATCGGTATGAAATATTAAAAATTTCTCACCTGCAAATGCTAGCAAATTGCAAACTTTGAATGACTCTTCTCTACAATCATGTTTTTTGAATTAAGAGACTTTAGAACTAACTGAGGGTGAATGTGATAAGATCTGCTAATTTGATATGAGAAACAAGGCCAACAACAATTAATTTAAAAAAAAAATAGAAATTTCAGAGCTGTAAATGTTTCATTTTTATATAAATTTCTTAATTCAAGATAAATTTCCCTTAAGAAGACATAAAGAAGATGAAATATCGTCTGATAAAACAAAAATTTTTTTATTATTTTTAATATTCTGCAATAGTAACACAAAGCAAATCCTGATTTTTATTTTTAGCTCAACTTACAGCTTGAAAATAATAATAGAAAATTTGCTATAAATTTCTTGATTAGCAAAAAAAAAATTTGAATTCCAAAACTTGTACCAACTTGTTAGTAAAAAAAATTAGCAAGTCCTTAAAAAATTTTTTTTAAATCACTAATTCTGAATTCACCTTCTCTTTCCGCACAAAATTATTGTTTGTTAAATATCGGGAATGGTACCTCAGCAAAGTGGAGAATGATAAAAATCCCTGAAAGCAATTTTACTGGGGTATCTGGAAGTTTAAAATGTTTTTTTTTTTAAAATAGTATTTGGGCGGTAGATTAAAAATCTAAACGATCTCCCCTTTAAAATGATATGTGTTCCATGTTGTACTTTTATGTTCCCATGAAGTACTTTTAAATTCGTTTTCAGAAAAAAAATTCAAAAAGTACCATTTTATCTCTTTAATGATTTTTGACTTTGCTCAGGACCGTTTAATTCTAATCTGGCACTTCTAGCTATGTAAATAATAAATTATCAAAAAGTACCAAAAAAAAAAAAAAAAATCAACAAAAAGTATCATTTGTTCCTTTTAAGGATTTTTTACTTTGTGTAGGACTATTTGAGCCCAACCTTGTACTTCTACATTCGTAAAAGTATTGTAAGATCGAAAAGTACCATAAAATTTAATAAAAAATACTATTTTGTCCCATAAATTAATAATTTTTTATTTCGTTCAGTACCGTTTAATTCTACTGTCACAATTCGGGGTTCACCCATAACATAAAAAGTAGCAATAAAATTAATTAAATATAAAGTTTAATATTATTTCCCCTTTTTGGTACTTTTTTTCTACTTTGAAATTTATTTTTTAAATAGTTTGATTTGGTTTTAGAAATTAATAACAGAATGGTCATATGCTGCATTAATTTACATAAAAGTACATATTTAGACATAGTACTAAAAAAGGGGTAAATATTTTATCCTTTATTTGCTCGAATTTTAAAAAAGTGTTAATATACATTTTAGACTTTTTTAAGAAGAGAAGAATACAATTTAGTTTTTGTGGCTGTAATTGTTACTTTGAAAGGTAAATGGGATTAAAAAACGTACCAACATTAGTTTTTACCCTTTTTTGACACAAATGTACAAATATGGAAAAAGTATCAAATACTTATCTGCTTATTTTTTAGTAGAATATTTTGTAGTTTGAACTTTGGATCTATCTGTAGTAGTTCCGGAGATATAAAAAGTTAGAATTTACCCGTTTTTAACCCTTTTTTACCAACTTAATATTCGAATTTTAAAAATTTTTTTTCTTATTCATCTTACACATTGGGACAGAGACCTGCTTTCCGAATTTCAAGCCTGTAGCTTTAGCCGTTTGGGCTGGGCAATGACGATAAATCAGTCAGTCAGTATGTCTATTGTTACTCTATTTCAATGATCCGCCGTTTGTAGCCTGTGAGTTCATTGAGCACATAGACTTAAGATGCAATTATTGCAGTGCTCTTGGAACAAAAGTTTAAGTTGAAGCTTAATTTTTTTTTAAACTAAAACTTTATGTAAACAGAGTTTGCTGTGTATTAAAAAATATATTATATATAAATGTAATAATAAGAAAATATAATCCTCTGATTAATAAAAAGTTATTTTGTGTTGTCTGTAAAACTTCTTTCATTATGAAAAGTTCTTAAAGAAGGCAACAACAAATGCAGCCATATAAATTAAAACAGACAAACCAACCACTCATTTCATTTTCTCATTTACAATAAAGACTTTAACAGCATTAAAATATTTAATATTTTATGATGTTCATTTACAGGATAATTGTCAGCGTATTGTTAACACGACAGCAGCAACAAGAGCAGACAGTAGCAGCAGCAGCAGAGATAAAAACAGAGATGGAGTTGGTAACAGCAATAACATAAATAATCATAAACATCATGACTATGATGACAATGAAAATATTGACATTAGCAACAGTGGCCACAACAGAAATATGCAAAATTTCAACTATTTTAAACTTAACCATAAAAACAGCAACAGCAACAAGAATAGTTACAGCCCCAGCAAGTGGAAACATGCAATGTTGTTTGAGGATTATAAGCAAGCAGCAGCAGCAGCAGACGTAATACAAATTGATAAAATACCAGACGACAGTAAAAATGTTGACAAGCATGTTGAAAAAAAAATTGTAAATGATTATGAAAATGGGATGGACAATGAGAATGAGTATGAGTATGAGAATGATGCGGATAATGACAGCGAGATAAACATTAACAAGAATTACAATAATGGCAAGAGAAATACAAACAGACACAACCGCAACCACAGCCACAGATTTAACCACAAAAAACAAATAAAAGATTATGATGATGAAATTAACAACAACAACAAAGACAACAGCAATGGCAATGTTAAATATAAAAACAGCATTAAAATGATAAACAGCCAAGATTATGTTGGTGAGGAGCAGGATGATGAAGAGCAGGAAATGTATAATGAAGAAGTAGAGAAAAAGAAATGGCCAGCCGTTGCATCAGCATCATCATCATCATCGTCTTCATCAGCGGATGAAATACAGCCAGATATTATACCATATCCGCCACCACCATTTTCCGCAAATAAGCACACAAACAACAACAACAACAATAACTACAATAACAATAACAAAAATAGCCAAGCAAATTGGATAAAAGAGAAACTTCAACTAGAGCAACAGCAACAAGAATTTAATGAACACTGGCTACTACAACAATACAGCAATAATAAGCCATATCAAAAAGTAAATCTAGCAACATAGCACAACTATCACTTTCAAAAACAACAACAACAACACTACAAACACGCTCATCATTTGAGTTTAGCACAGCAGAGGCAACAGCAGCATCTAAATTGGCCACAAAATTAACATAAACATCAGCTCCTTAGCAAAAACATTAACAGCCGGTGGATAAACTTTTTGTAGATAAAATAATAAATGGCTTCAATTGTCAAAATGTATTATTTTTTTTTTTTTTTTTCATTTTTTTCAACTGCCCTAGAGGAAAAATACAGAAAACAGCCAAATGTTGATCAAGTTTAAATACCCGTAAAGCAATTTATAGCTTAAAGCTGCACACAGATTTTTATAGACTCAAGTCATGAGCTAAAAAAAAATAAATATAAAAATTTTTGTTTGAAGAAATTTTTAATGGAAATTTCTTCATAAATTAAAGTAAATTAATTTTGCTTAAGAAAGAGTGCAAACATTTTTTTTTCATATCGTAGATTGCGCCAATAAGGCTTTATATTATAAAATATGATTTCAATATAAGAGGAGCTCAGTCTAGTGGTACTTCAAAGCTCTGCTGTCAGTTCCTGTGAGATTAAATTGGTTGATTCATAATTAAAATTTGATATAAAAAAAGAGAAATTTTAAAACTTTATTATGCTATAGGCCCAGTTATGAACTTTCAAAACGTCTTTGCTCTTCTTTACTATAATCAATGGTGCCAGAATTTATTTTAAAAAACTTTGATTTTGTTTTACAGTGTAGTTGATTTCATGCTTTAAAAAAGGATCTAAAAATTATTATGCAGATGGCATGTCATAGAAAAACTAAATAAATCTAAAAATCAACATAAAAATACAATAAACTTTACTGTAATCACGCCCCTCCTGCTGGCATGTGAGTTTAAAAAAATTGTAAATTAAAATCAAGGCAGTGGAAAAATAAAATTATTTTTTTTAGTAATAAAATTTTAACTGCCACAAATTTATTTTCAACAAATCAACGTTATGCAAAACGAGCTTTTGTCAGAATATAATGCAAGCTCCTCCGCTTGATTAGGACTTACAGTCACTTTAATTCGTAATAAGTTTTATTTGTTAAAATTTTTTTTTGGAAAAAATTAAATTGAAATTGATTTATTTTAAAAGAAAAAAAAAAATAATTAAGCCATAATCATAGTCCCAAAAAATTACCCTTTTTTTGAAATCGTTTTTAAAAAGATACCGACTTTAGTATTTACAGAATACGTAGCTTAAAATCTTAGCAATTTAAAAATGTCACTCCTTCTCAAGTGGGCGTTTGTTTGTCTTAAAAAAAAAAAAACCTTAAAATGTATAAAAAAAATTGTAAAAAAACTGCTGTAGGAAAATAAAATATTTTAACGTATTTTTGTCATACAAATTATAAAATGCAGTGTAAAAAATGAAAATTAAAAAAATTAAATGTGAAAATTTCTAACAACATGAAAACGTAAGTATTTTTGTGAACAAAATATTAATCAAGGTATTTTCGAAAATTATACGCGAAACCAATTAAGTAAGTAAAAGAAAAAAGAAAATTAAATAAAAAAAAAAAAATTCTTGAAATTGAATTTTAACTATTTAATTGAACAGCAGCACGCTTTAGATCATGACAAAACTATACACGGTAATTCATTGCCTACAGCAAACACTGAATTACAAAAACAATCTTATCGTATGTGTTAAATAAAAAAGAGATCCCTCACACACACTCACTGTATTTTGACTATAAAATCAGTGGCGCGCACAGAATGTAAACAAATTTTGTCAGCTTCGAAGTCAAAATGAGGGAGATCAAAAAATGTACAGCTGTCCTCAATGCTTTACGGTGTATAATTTTGCCCTACAAATGTCCTTGACATCATTTGTCGTTGTATAGTCAGCTACATAAATATTTCGCAAAGTACAGCAATATCGCAGTCAGCTGATTTTTATTGTAAATAAACATATTTTAGTGATGCCACTTTAAAATATTTCACTTTTATTTTTAATTTTAAATTTCTTTTGAAATTTTCAATAAAAATTAGCCTAATATGGCAACGGTAGCTGTGTAGCGTATACCGTGAAGTCGTCAAAATAATCATTTTCATAGGAACGTGCATGGCAGCACTATATACTGCATTAGTTCAAGCTAAATTGCAGCGGAGTATTTTTTAAGCGCCCTCTATTTATATTAAAACGTCATCGCTAAATAAAAGCGATGGCGGCTTTAGTCATCTTGTTAAATAAGGCCCACTAAAGGCAAAAAAAAACCTAGAGTTAAAAACGCTAGCTTAAAAAACGCTGGCTTACAAAAAAATGTTATTACTGGTCAAAAAAAAAAACAATTGTTTTGCAGCCAACTTCACTGGATTTTTCAATTGCTCAGCTTTGCAGATTTTTTAACAGATAAAAAACGCTTGTCGCGCTAATTTAGGTTTGCTTGTAATACCAGGACCACACACAGCAAGTTTAGTTGGGCAATTCTTTCTCAATTCTCTTTTAAAATTGTCGTTTTGTCCACACACAAATTTTTTGTTTCGGTAATTTTAGCATTTTTATTTAGTTATTCATTCAGCCTCAAGTTACCTGTATTTTTGTTACAAAAAGGAATTGCCTAGTAGGAGCAATCTTGTACCTCTTTCCTCTCTCTCCTACAAAACCAAGAATTGCCTAACTAAAATTGCTGTGTGTGGTCCTGGTCTAAAGCATTTAAGACAAATGTAAATTTTTTCCTCTCCTTGTATTGCTTTCGATATCTGTCAAAATTTGTTTATTTACTGTGCAACTATTGTTTTTCTTCTCAAAATATACAGAGAAGTTTAACCCTCCAAAAAAAAAAAAAAAAGTTGACGCAGACTTTAAAGTCAAATTTAGGAAAAAAATATATGAAAAATTTCGTTAACGTTGACTTTAAAGTCTACGTTAATTTTTTTTATTTTTTTTTTTTGGATAAGGGGGTAAGTGTATAACCGGATCTACTTTGAATTTTTTAATTTTTATTTGACATATACGAAAGCGCTGTTTTTAATAATTCAGTGTTTGTTGTAGGGAATGCTTTACCGTGCCATGGGAACTTATTGTGTTTTAATTTTAACAGCTTGTAGCCTGTAGCCTGCTTTGTTCTATGTGCTTGCTGCATAAAACTTTTAAATTAAAGCTTCTTTTTAATTAATTCTTTAAATTCAAAAAAATTCTTTTTAAAAGCTTGATTAGGAATTTAATGATTTTTTGTTTCTTTTAGGAAAAAAGAAAAATAAATAAATAATAAAATAAAAACAAAAATAAAGCAAATATTTTAATAGCAAGTTTTAACAATAAAAAAAAAAGAAAAGAAAAAAGACTTAAATGTAAAATTGTATATTCAGCTAAACTTGATAGTTATTGTATGACATAAAACTTAAAAAAAATATAGAAAATAATAAATAAAAACAAGATAAAAATTAAAATAAAAACTATTAAAATAATAGTTTTCAAGAAAATAAAATTAAAGTTTAATTTCATAATTGGCAATTTATTGACTCAAAGGAAAAAACTGTTATTGTAAAAATAAATTAAAATGAAAAAAAAAATCCCCCCAGCAAAATATTTAAAATAAATGTAACATTTGCATATCTATTATGAAATACATACACACACATACACACACCCACAACCACATACACTTACTTATATTTATATTTCTTAATGCTCGTATTTCTAATCTAAGAAAAACTAGCAAAACTTTGTTCTAAACAAATAAATAAACACAAGTTTTATTTAAATAAAAATAATAAAAATTTAAAACAAACAAAAAATAATAATAATTATGTAAATGTATTTTATTAGGAACATTTTTCAGCAATAAATCTCTATTAAAAATGAATAACAAAACACATTTATAACTTAAGAAATAAATTAGAAAATTCCAAAACAAAAAAAAAAAAAAAAAAAGAAATTAAATAAAAGAAAAGCTCTATCACAAAATGGCTATGGTTCTCATAAGATATTAAAGCATTCATGCTAAATGTTCACTCACTTTTAACACTCTCCTGTAAACAAACATACCAACAAACAAACGCATACTTACGCATAATAATGACACAAATATAATCCTACCCAGAGGTAAAAAAGAAAAAAATAAGCAGCAGCGTTTATAACTTTTTAATTTCAAAAAGCACCGAAACCTGGAAAAAAAATGGCTATTTAACAATCACGACTCAAAAACTATAATTTTTTCCCCAAGTCTTTATTTAACTATTTTTAATTAGAATTAAAATAATTTCCTTTCACTTTAATCGCATGTTCGTTATAGCCCAACTTGGATTTTTAGGAAAAATAAAAAATTATTACGTCCACCAGGCCTTCTACTACGCCTACTTTTAAAGTTTATCTACAATCCGAAAATGCCTGAATTGATTTGGCTATTTTTTTGTCAAAAATTGACCACGCCCACTACTACGCTGACTTTTAAAAATTATCTAAGATCCGAAAATGGCTGAATTCATTTGGCTACTTTTCTTTTTGTTTAAATTGACCACGCCCATTAAAACGCCCACTTTTTAGGTTAATCTAATTGAACCAATTTCGCAAAACTTAGGTTTTCGGACACTAGTTCGTCTGCGAAGTCAGCATGACCTATGCTCGCTGTGTATGCCTAAACACAGTGGTTTTATTGACAAAAAGCAGGCATACTTTTAAGGGCAAAGCGGGATAGACAATTTATTTAATTAAAATGTTTCAAAGGCTCTTTTGGTTTTTTCTTTTTTTTTTTTGCTATTTATATTTTCTTATTAATTCTATAAGAACTGTAGGGCTATATAAGACATATTTTTATTTTATGCTTAAATAATTTTAATTTTTTAACACATGGAAATATTTTTATGTCA
Source organism: Thelaira solivaga (assembly GCA_947397855.1). NCBI lineage: Eukaryota > Metazoa > Arthropoda > Insecta > Diptera > Tachinidae > Thelaira > Thelaira solivaga. The sequence goes on from OX377613.1 coordinate 62,847,913, forward strand.
ACTTGTGCTTTGTCTTATGAGTCTCACACACTCACACCCTGATGCAGTAGCATAGTTTTATGTTTGTGTTAATGTAAGCTGTGTTTAACCCATATTCGTATAAACACTTCTACAAACAGACACCTAAACACACACAGCCACACAATTAGTAAAATGTAATTAAATTCTTAAATCTTTAAAAAAGAAAAAAAAATTAAAAAATTTTTTAATTTAGACTAAACAAATATAAAAAATAAATTGTTTATGTATAAAAAAAAAATATATGAATGAAGAGAACAAAATGAGAATAGAGTTTAAAATTAAATTCAAATTAAATACTAAAGAAAATATTAATAAAAGAAATGAAAATAAAATATAATAAAATAAAATAAAATTAAAAGAAAGTAATAAAATAAAATTGAATTAAATATATATTGCATACACACGTGAATTAAATTGATATTGAATAAAACTGATATTTAAAAATAGAAAAAAAATTTTATTTTTTTAAGTGGGCGTGGTCGGGAAAAAAATTATATGGCTACTTTTGTACTAAATTTTAGAATAATTTCCAAAAAATTAGTATTTTAATCATTAAAAACAATAAGCTGAAAAGTGGGCATGGTTGGTGATAAGCAACTACAGCTTAGAGGTCTAGATGCTGCAGCTTATGCAGAACAAATTATTATTATTATTAGGCTTCTGTACGGCAACCCAAAGCATTTTTGGTACAGACCAAGCTTTCACTATTCCTTGTCAACAAGAAGTTTTCCAGAAGTCTTGTTCTGCTAGAATATAAAGCCACACAGTCACGAATTACTTGTTTTTAGGTTTTGTTATGCAAACCATAACATTTCTATTGGCTTATCCAAATATTTCCTATTTTACACTGGTGGTTTCTAAGACCACAATATTCACTAAGCCCTTTTGATGTCACTTTCATTGAGTGACATTACCTTCTGAAATCTACTCCGCAAAAGGGAGAGCTTAGTTTGTCTAACTCCACTTTTCAAAGTTTTGAGAGGTTAATTGAGCTAGGCGGGCGGTTAGTTTGTCTAAGGGCACTCAGAGCTTTTCAGATATGACAGATCTTAGCTCAGATAAGGCGTAAGGCCTGACTGTCTGACATCAAGTCTTCTTCTCAAACATTCCTCAGCAATACGGAACAAAAAATTGTGAACTAATAAAAAAAAAATTTAAATAAAAATAAATTAAATTAAATTAAATTAAATAAATAAAATGCAGGGACCACAAATTACGGCTTTCGATGTTGATTGTAGTTCTCAATTTCAATCAATATCGAGTGCCGTAATATGGAATCTGGCTAAGCTTAATATAATTTGGTTTTCATTTTGTTTCCGATCTCAGTTAAAATAAGGCCTTCCATATCGATCGAAATGTTTATGATCTGTATGAAAGCATTTCAATTAACTTATTTATACTTTAAAAAAAATTTTTTCCCACAATTTAAAATACATTTTTGTTGCGTTTATGTTGGGTATAATTTTTGTCATTGTCTGTCTATGATTAACATTTGCATTTACCCAGTTTAATCTGTGTTTTGTCAGTAAACCATTAAATGAAATTGTTTTGGTGGCCCAAAAAATGTTTATATCTGTGAACATATTAAGCTCCTGCGGCTATAAAACGTTACTAAAAGCGTTCATGTTGAACGTTTTGCTTTCCGGCTACACAGTTGCTGAATTATCAATGATTCATTTTCATATTTTGACCACCCAAATGATGATACATTTTATTTGTCATGTTACAGTTGTATTATGTAAGACTGTAAGTGGGTATGTAAAAAACCCTGCAGGGTATTGAGTTGTATTTAGGGAAGAAAAGAGGGAAGTAAGGATGAAAGCGAAGCCATTTTTGCTGGATGGTATTTGTAAGTTTTTTATTTTAAAAAATCTATCTCAGGTGACCGGCCCTCAGAGTATTTTGATTTAAAAAATTTTTCTTTTTATTTTTCATTCAAAATTCCGCATTCGCTATTAATTATCAATTAAAAAAAAGATTTCTGATGAGCTGCATAAGCAGCAGGGCAACGCTACTTTATATAGCTTAAAGTATTTTGGAAAAATATTTTTTATTGTAATTATTTGCTAGTAAAACTTAAAAAAAAATGATTTGAAACTAAAAAACAATTGAGATTTCCTGATGAGCCACATAAGCATGATTGCTAAGTTTAAGGTTTCTTTGAAAAGTATTTTTTTCTGCAACTAAGTAAAACTTTAAAAAATGGTTTGAAACAAAAAAATATAGAGATTTCCCGATGAGCCGCATAAGCACCATTGCATACTTTAAAGCTTTTTGAATTTTTTCTTTCTTCTTCTGTAGAAAAATCATAATGTGAAATAAAAAAAAAAAAATAAATAAAGATTGCCTGATGAGCTGCATTAGCAACAAAGAAACGCTTTATTATATAGTTTAAAATTTTTGCGAGATTACGGTTTCTTCAATTATTTGTACTCCCAAGTAATTTAAAAATGTTAAGAATTTGCTGAAGAGTACCAAAATTTCGTTTGTTTTTTTTAGATGTTGAATGCGACAATTTGGGCTCAGGTGAGTTTTAAATACTTAAGTTTTGCTGGGTTTAATAGAAATATAAATTTTTTAGGTTGAAGTTCCTTATCAGCTCACAGAATTACAGGGCTCTATTTTAACAATTTTTTATTTCACTTTTAAAAACATAATCCCTGTCAACTTGAATAAAGAAGTCCTGCACAATGGGGTTTATTTAAAAATTAATACTATTAAAACAATTATCTTAAACTAAATATATCTTCTTTCAAAGTCATCTCAAAATCAATACTTTTATTTAACATTTTTGAAATTCAATTAAAAAATTTAAGAAATTAAAATAGCATTCATTATATATTATGATAAAAGTTTTCCATCCCTGATATACTTAAATCTTTTTTATATTTCCTCCCTGTTTTATTTTATAAATTTTTGCAAGATTTTTTTAAGCAGCAGATCCACTGTGTTTGTTCTAAGCGAGAGAAACGGTGTAGAACTCAACTTCCTGTTTAATAAAATACGTGCAAAAATACTATTTATTATGTACTAAAGGGCATACTTGAAAGCCACACATTACTACAAACATGTGTAATATTTTATAATAAAAAATGCTTGTAAGCCATTTCAAGTATGCTTGTGCAGCCCTTTAGTATGTACCTACAACATTTTACTTTCTTTTTTAATTTTATTTATTGTTGTTGCTAAAATATTTGTTGGCTTACAGTGCTGTTTAATGAATGACAGAGATATTGGTGTGAGTGTTTTTTTTTTTTTTTTGGAACAAAATGACAGACACAATTGGATTTAAAATTGAAATAGTGTTTTTTGTTTTATGTTAATGCGTGCTTGCCTGTTATTTATGTCATTGAATAATTTTTATTTGCACGTAAGTGCACACACACACACGCACGTACCGATACATTAATGTAAGTATTTATAAGATGAGCACACTTTCACAATAATACATCCGTTTCCTCATAAAACTGTAAGCAAACAACAAAAAAAAAAAACAGCGATATTTGTTTACTTTAATTTATTTCTCTCTTTCTCTCTCTTTTTCACGCTACGTGTGTGTGCACATAAACATGAAAAATACATGACAACCTTGTACATTGCACACTTATCCTTGTTATCACCATGTTTTACTCATTTTTTTTTGTTCTTCTTATTTTATTTATTTATGCATTAAATTTGCTGTTAAGAACACCGTCAGTTGTTGGCTGCTGTTTTTGTTGTTGTTGTTGTAATTCACTTGTACATTTTATCTGTTTACAACATCAATATTATTTTGATTGGTTTAACAAACATTAACTGTAACATCAATTCGATGGGCCACCATTTGTGGCATTTTTTTTTTCTGGTCATTTTCTTCAAAGTTGCTGTTAAATTCATATTTGCAATTTTATTTTTGTATTTTTTTATGCCCGTAATGAGCTTAAAGTTTACACAAAAAATTATTGAAACATTTTAAAAATTATTTTTCGCTTTTAGATTTTCTTTTCTTTAATTCTGTGGTTAATCAATTTCAGTTGATTTTTACTTATCTGGTCATAAACAGTTCATTTTTGTTATTAATTCTCATCTTATTAATGTGCTGTAGTTTAATGGAAATTTCAATCTTTTTGCAACCTGAATTGTTTTATTTAGGAATTGATTAAGAGTAAGAATTTGCCACTATTTTTTTTTAATTGCTCATTTTCTTTCATTCAAAATCTGTCGCTTAAAATTAGAATTAGTAGCGGGTAAAAGTCTTTTAGTGTGACACTACTACTGTCTAAGTCTAGTATTCATTCAGAATTTAAAGACTTTCTTAGGTGGTTTGTCAACCATGTCAGATGGTTGTAGGTAGTGATGCTTTAAGCAACGAAAATGGGTTAAAATTAAACCATTACAGCCCAAGTATATGGTCATCTATAGTTCGTCCGCCTCTCGTTACCTACATATTCACTATGATCTGACATAAGATCAACCCTATTACTAGACTCTAGTCTCTTCAGAATTGCTAGGCAATGGCAGACCAGCTTCGATCTTATCTCAAAGGCACTAAGTGTTTATAATGATAAATGATGTTAGAGTGAATTAAGATGTAATTGTTATAATTGTTTCTTTCAAGAGAAGATCTTAGGCAGAACGCGATAGGAGCTGTTTCGGCCTGAAAAAGTACTTTCTCTCTACCCATACTGTCAAATAAGCTTTTACTGGCATTTTGAAAATTTAATATAATCTAATCTAATCTAATCTAATCTAATCTAATCTAATCTAATCTAATCTAATCTAATCTAATCTTATCTTATCTTATCTTATCTTATCTTATCTAATCTAATCTAATCTAATCTAATCTAATCTAATCTAATCTAATCTTATCTTATCTTATCTTATCTTATCTTATCTTATCTAATCTAATCTAATCTAATCTAATCTTATCTTATCTTATCTAATCTAATCTAATCTAATCTAATCTAATCTAATCTAATCTAATCTAATCTAATCTAATCTAATCTAATCTAATCTAATCTAATCTAATCTAATCTAATCTAATCTAATCTAATCTAATCTAATCTAATCTAATCTAATCTAATCTAATCTAATCTAATCTAATCTAATCTAATCTAATCTAATCTAATCTAATCTAATCTAATCTAATCTAATCTAATCTAATCTAATCTAATCTAATCTAATCTAATCTAATCTAATCTAATCTAATCTAATCTAATCTAATCTAATCTAATCTAATCTAATCTAATCTAATCTAATCTAATCTAATCTAATCTAATCTAATCTAATCTAATCTAATCTAATCTAATCTAATCTAATCTAATCTAATCTAATCTAATCTAATCTAATCTAATCTAATCTAATCTAATCTAATCTAATCTAATCTAATCTAATCTAATCTAATCTAATCTAATCTAATCTAATCTAATCTAATCTAATCTAATCTAATCTAATCTAATCTAATCTAATCTAATCTAATCTAATCTAATCTAATCTAATCTAATCTAATCTAATCTAATCTAATCTAATCTAATCTAATCTAATCTAATCTAATCTAATCTAATCTAATCTAATCTAATCTAATCTAATCTAATCTAATCTAATCTAATCTAATCTAATCTAATCTAATCTAATCTAATCTAATCTAATCTAATCTAATCTAATCTAATCTAATCTAATCTAATCTAATCTAATCTAATCTAATCTAATCTAATCTAATCTAATCTAATCTAATCTAATCTAATCTAATCTAATCTAATCTAATCTAATCTAATCTAATCTAATCTAATCTAATCTAATCTAATCTAATCTAATCTTATCTAATCTAATCTAGTCTAATCTAATCTAATCTAATCTAATCTAATCTAATCTAATCTAATCTAATCTAATCTAATCTAATCTAATCTAATCTAATCTAATCTAATCTAATCTAATCTAATCTAATCTAATCTAATCTAATCTAATCTAATCTAATCTAATCTAATCTAATCTAATCTAATCTAATCTAATCTAATCTAATCTAATCTAATCTAATCTAATCTAATCTAATCTAATCTAATCTAATCTAATCTAATCTAATCTAATCTAATCTAATCTAATCTAATCTAATCTAATCTAATCTAATCTAATCTAATCTAATCTAATCTAATCTAATCTAATCTAATCTAATCTTATCTTATCTTATCTAATCTAATCTAGTCTAATCTAATCTAATCTAATCTAATCTAATCTAATCTAATCTAATCTAATCTAATCTAATCTAATCTAATCTAATCTAATCTAATCTAATCTAATCTAATCTAATCTAATCTAATCTAATCTAATCTAATCTAATCTAATCTAATCTAATCTAATCTAATCTAATCTAATCTAATCTAATCTAATCTAATCTAATCTAATCTAATCTAATCTAATCTAATCTAATCTAATCTAATCTAATCTTATCTAATCTAATCTTATCTTATCTAATCTAATCTAGTCTAATCTAATCTAATCTAATCTAATCTAATCTAATCTAATCTAATCTAATCTAATCTAATCTAATCTAATCTAATCTAATCTAATCTAATCTAATCTAATCTAATCTAATCTAATCTAATCTAATCTTATCTAATCTTATCTTATCTAATCTAATCTAGTCTAATCTAATCTAATCTAATCTAATCTAATCTAATCTAATCTAATCTAATCTAATCTAATCTAATCTAATCTAATCTAATCTAATCTAATCTAATCTAATCTAATCTAATCTAATCTAATCTAATCTAATCTAATCTAATCTAATCTAATCTAATCTAATCTAATCTAATCTAATCTAATCTAATCTAATCTAATCTAATCTAATCTAATCTAATCTAATCTAATCTAATCTAATCTAATCTAATCTAATCTAATCTAATCTAATCTAATCTAATCTAATCTAATCTAATCTAATCTAATCTAATCTAATCTAATCTAATCTAATCTAATCTAATCTAATCTAATCTAATCTAATCTAATCTAATATAATCTAATCTAATCTTATCTTACCTAATCTACAAAAAAAATTTTACGTTCATACTTTTACAACTGCCTTCTTTTATTAAAAGTGACTGTAACTTTCACGACACATTTAGTATGTTCACTTTGTTTGGGTTGTTTTAGGAGGCAGTAGTAGAACTGGTTACCTTTTTGATAGCTTAAAAACTAAGCAAGTTACGACCTAAAAAGTCACCAGTTCCACTACTGCTTCTTTTCGGTCTCTTTTTTGTAAAAGTGGTTATCTTTTTGGTCATAACTTACTGAGTTTTCAAGATATACACTTGATTTCTATTGCATTGGATAGATAAACGTAGTGGCTTTAATCCGAAATTTTATTTTGCTGATAGTGCGAAAAAAATTTTTTTCGCCAAAAATTACCATGGACTACCCCCTTTACTTTTTTTGAAAAAATGATAAAAAAATTTTTTCGCACTATCCTCCAAAAATAAATTTTCAATTAAAGCCAATATATTTATCTATTAAACGCAATAGAAATCAAGTCGATATCTTGAAAACGAAGAGAGTTATGACCAAAAAGGTAACCAGTTCCACTACTGCCTCTTTTCGGCCATTTTTTAGTAGAACTGGTTACTTTTTTAGTCATAACTTGCTGAGTTTTCAATATATCGACTTGATTTCTTTTGCGTTTGATAGCTAAACGTATTGACTTTGTGCTGATAGTGTAATTATTTTGAATTTGAAGCTATAGTTTTTTAACTTTTTCTTCTCACTTTTTTTTGTGAGGGATTTAGCTTTTTCTAGCCTTTTTTAGTCAAATTCAGCGTATTTTTTTTCTCCCGGCAACGCTGGTTACCAGTACTCGTTAACAAATTTAATCTTAGAATTAATTTCTAAATAATAATAATAAATAATTTTTATTTTATTACGAGTATAATTTTATAACTTTTCATTAGATGTAATTTTATAATAAAGTAAAGTGTAAGACAAAGTAGGCACAAAATTTGAATATTAAATTATTTATGACATTTGTGTTGCAAGTTTGTCATTATACTTTTTATTTTTATTATGATTCATTATGTAATTTATGCTAGAGATAATATTGGTTGTGCAGTTAAACGAACATAAAATAAAACCTGTTCAATTTACTTTTAAGTCCCCAGTGTAAATAAAATGATTGTGGCTGATTTGTCACTGTTAATAAAACTGTCAGTCAAATATTTTTTTTCGTTGTTTGCTTTTCAAATTTATTGTTTTGTACTGTTTTTGCGAACTTAATAGCAGAACTCTAGCCTTAACTTATTAAATGTAAAAGGACTCAAATGAAAAACAAAAACCAGCCCTGCATGTGATACAAAAAAGCAACATAAATTTGTTATTAAAATGAATATTTTTTTTATATTTTCCATTATTTTACTAATGATCCACGTAACAAAGAAACAAAAAAGAAAAATTACAAGTAAAGTTTTTTTCGTACATTTTCTTTTTGTTTCTATTTGTTGCCGTATTATAATATTCAAGTAAAATGTTGCAACAATAAATAGGTTCAACAATGGAGAAAAAGGAAGAAAATAAATAATTCATGAATTTAGTCAGTGAGACCAACGAGCAGCAGTAATCATCCAACAGTCAGTAAGTGTAATAGAACAAAATAAAATTGTAGTTTCTAGTCATGCAGTCGTTAAGTATTCACGTTAATTTTTTTTTTTTTTTTTTTTTTTTTTGTTTTTATTTGTGTTAAGAGGAATGATACCCGCTTTGCTATAAATAAAATTTTCAGCTTTATTCCAATTGGATAAAATTAGCACTAGCTAAACTTTAAAGACAACTTGATGTGGACAATAAATTTTGCCAGCTTCTAAAGGCCTGGAAGCAAACTCTTTAGAGGAATGCCAGAATATGTAATTTATTTGCTAGTGAGACTTAAAAAAAATTCTTTTTTTAAAAATAAAGAATTCCTGGTGAGCTGCATAAGTGCCGGGGAAACGCTGCAATGTCTAGTTTAACTTTTATTTAAACAATGTTTAACTACAATTATTTGTAAAAAAAAAACATGATTTGAAGCTAACAAAAAATTTCAGATTACCTGATGAGCTGCATTAGCACCAGAATAACGCAGCATTGCCTTAGTTTACAGTGTATTTTAAAAATATATTTTTTTGAAATTATTTCCAAGTAAGAAAAAGGTCCCCTTTCAGTTTTTGTTTAAAGGGTAATTTAAAGATCAAAAAAAAAAGTAAGAAAAAAATTATGATCTGAAACTCACAAAAAATAATTTAGGAATTCTTGATGAGCTGCATAAGCACCAGAAAACTTCTGCACTGACTAGTTTAAAGTTTATTTTAAATATATTTTTTTTTGCAATTAATTCCAAGTGAGAAAAAAAATATGATCTGAAGATTTCCTGATGAGCTGCATAAGCACACTGCACTGCCTAGTTAAAAATTTATTTAAAAAACATTTTTTTGCAATTATTTTTAGCCCCAAGTAATTAAAAAATTTAGGGATTAAAAGTTCGCTGATGAACTGCTGCTAATTAGCAACATTCATTATTCCCAGTTAACTGCTTTTTTCAGAAGACCATAAAGCAAATAGATTTGGTTGGCCTTCAATTAGAATCATAAGATTCCGTTTTGAACCCTTTAGCCGCCAAGACTACTTAGTAATAAAGTGACCCGAACTACACTGTGATATTAAGATATCTGAAAAGGTGCCCTAAAGCCCTATACCCGATATCTCAGCTAGTTCGAGAAATTTGTGTCTAGTGCCCCCAGAGACTAATAAGTAGCGTACTAACTTATCAATCTGGGGGTCGCAAGTTCGATCCCTGCCTAGACCTTAAGCGTTTTCTATAGAAAAACCCACAAAGCTTCGCGGATTTGTGTTCTTAAAAAAATAAGAGCCGGGCACTCGCTGAAAATGTGTTAAATAGATTTAGTAAACTGGCTGAAATTATTTCTGCCTTAGAAAAGGAAAAACTGCCTAATAATAATTGACTTGTCGCAATTAATTCAATAAATTTATTCTTGTGGTTCAGGGGTGGTAGGGTGATATAGTCCACAATGAAAACCATGCCGCTTACTAAAATCTAAATAATTTTATTTAAAAAAATTTACAGCTTCTAAAGCTGTAGTTCTCTAAGATAACTTAATAAGACGTAAGTTTTTCCATATTTTCTCTATGATTTGCCCCGTAGCCTGTAGCAATTCAAAGCTCTAAAATAAAACGCAAAACAAGACATTTTCCTTTGTGATTTATATCTGTATTTTCTAACCCTTTTTTCTTTGTAACTTAAGGCTTCATGTAAATTTTTTCTTAAAACTTTTAAAATTCTTTTATAATAATTTGAGTTTAATTTAATGCCAACATGAAGCAGAAAAAACAAACTAAATTTTACAAACTGACCTTCCCCATTCTAAAAAAAAATTTTAAATAACCGACCGGAAACGGATGTTAAATGTTACAAAACATTTGTAAGCTTAATGAAAAACAAGAGACGTACAAAAAAAAGAAACTAAATTTTAAAAACAACACAAAAAACTGAAAATATTCTTTAAAAAACTAAAAAAAAAAATCCACAAAATGTCACTTTATGTGAATAATAAACTATTGCCAACACACCACTGCAGACAAGTAAAGCTTTAGAAAAAAAAAAAAAGAAAAAAAGTGGCAGCATCAAATATCCAGATGTTTTTTGCCACCCATTCTAGACACACTGAGGGGTGCAAAATTACTGTACTGCCTTAACCATTACAAACACATGCCATTTCAAATTTGTAGTCGTACAAGCCCAGTGGCAAATTTGATATGAATGAAAAGTCTGACTGAAAAGGCGTACAAATTCAAGCCTTTTTAAACACGATCTTAATAATATTAAAAATTTTTCTTAAGCAGACACTGTCAAAATTAACCGCTGAGTTAGAATACGAACTTAAGCTTGAGAAAATTAAATATTTACTTGTTACAAAAATTAAAATCGGCTTTAAATTACGAAACTTTTAGGTTTAACAAATTAAAACATTTGCTTTGCCCTCCCCCCCAAAAAGGCCACTTAACGGTTTGTATGCACCTCTTAGTATGTGTTAATGGCTCGCAGGGTCATTGTAAAATTTCTTTTTATCTACAAATGCATGTGTGTAAGCACATGTGTGTGTATCTGTCAAATATTAACTAGTGCTGTGGTTTTTATGTAAAAATTGTTGTGGTTTTATTTTTCCTTTTTTTATTTTTAAATTTTCCATGGACAACGTCTTCCAATCACAAAGATGGCCCCAACACCAAACACACACACGCCCACACACACCCACACTCCCACATTTCCACACACACGCACTCATATTTTAAAATAGATAAAGTTTGTAATAGAGTGTACGAATATATTTGGTTTTTGTGGTTGTGTTATATGACTTGCATTTGTGTGAATGTAACGTCAACAACAAGAACAAAAAATCATTTATGTGTTTGTAATAAATATTCGTATCTACGAGTACTATTTGTAAAAGAGATTGGCACAAAATTGTTGGTTGTGTGTGCTTAATGTGACAAGAAGAGCCTCTAATATTTTCAATGTAAAATTTTGCCAAGAAAATTTAAATTTTTAGCAAAAAAAAAAAAGAAATTTTTAAGTGACAAAACAAAAAAAAATTCATAGCCTCTTTAAATAAAAGAAAAATGAAAAATTTATCTCTTGAAATTTAATTTATTTTAATGATGGATTCATCTCAAAATACTGCTAAAGGCCCCTTTCAAGCAGCCATACATCATTCGATAATCCAATTTACGTTGAATGAAGTTCAGTTACAATAAACATACAAACATAAAATTATGAATAATATTTTCTAATGTAATTTAATAGCCATCATTTGAAGTTTGACAAATTTTGGAATCAACCCACTGTACCAGTCATGCCTGCTTCGTATAATAAAGTTGTGTAGGCCTGTTATACACAGTCATTCACACAAGGATATCCAAGTGTGAGTGACAGTGCAAATAATATTTATTTTAAATGCTTTCTTAGCATTTATTTGCTACACTTATAGAAAAGTGCGTTCAATAAAGAAAATCGGTTTTGAAATTAATTGTACTACAAAAATGCGCTGGTCGATTTCTTTTTCTTTAGCATGTGCAAGCCCAAAGTCAAAAATGAGGCTAAAATTTCATCAGTGAAAAATTCATCTACTCTAAGGCTCGAATTCACTATCTTTAATTAAATACTGACCAAGATTTAAGTCTAAATTCAGGTCTAAAGCAGACCATCTACGGCAACAATTAATAGCAGAAACGTTGACGCTTTTCATAATGATTCTTCCAGCATTGGTGAGAGCTTATTAGTTCAATCACTTGATTGCGCATGCATGGATTTTTTGTTCGTATGAAATATTTATCTGTAAAAAATATTTTTCTGTACAATATATTGTTTTGTTATACAAAAATATTTTCTTTAAAAAAAAATTCTCCGGAAAAAATTTAATTTTTGTCTTTAAAGACTTTTGGATTGTGCAAAACTTGGCCGTTACAAAAATTTCTTGTCTGTACAAAATTTTTGTCATGACAAAATTTTTGTCTATACACAATTTTTTGTATGAACAAAATTTTTGTCTGTAAAATATTTTTTTACTTACAAAATTTGTATACGTATAAAATTTTTATCTGTTTAAAAGGATTATGGTGCAAAATTATTTTCCTCACAAAATATATCTCCGCAAAAAATTTAATTTTTATCCTTACAAAATTTTTGTCTGTACATAATTTTTATCTGTACCAAATTTTTGTCTGTATAAAATTTTTTGTTTTTACAAAATTATCTTCTGTACTACATTTTTTGTGCAAAAATATTTTCCGCACAAAATATTTGTTCTCAACAAAATTTTTGTATGTACAAAATTTTTGTCTGTATAAAATTTTTGTTTGTTTTTTGTGCAAAGTTATTTTTCCGCACAAAATATTTCTTTGCAAAAAAATTAAATTTTTGTCTACAAAATTTTTATCGGTACCAAGTTTTTGTCTGCATAAAATTTTTATCTATACAAAATTTTTGCCTGTACAAAATTATTTCCTGTACAATATGTTTTTTGGGCAAAATTATTTTCTTTACAAAATATTTCTCAGCAAAAAATTTAATTTTTGTTTGTACAAAGTTTTTGTTTGCAAAAAACTTTTTACCGAATTTTGGTCTGTATTAAATTTTTGTATGTATAAAATTTTTTTCTGTACAAAATTATTTTACTCACTAAATATTTGTCCGAAAAAAATTTATATTTTTGTTTTTGCTAAATTTTTGACTGTAGAAGAATTTTTGCCTGTACAAAATTTTTGCCGATAAACATTTTCGTTTTTACAAAATTTTTGCCTGTACAAAATGTTTTTTCGTGTGAAATTATATTAATTATAAAATATTTCTTCGCAAAATTTTACCTTACCAGTAAAATATTTTTGTCTGTACAAAATATTAATTTGTGCAAAATTTTTGTCTGTACAAAATTATTTTCGATACAAAAATTTTTTTATATTGCTCATTTACTTCAACAAAAAATTATTTTTTAAGCTAATTTTATCTCTTTTTATATTCAAAATAAAATATTTAAAATTTTTAACATAATAGTGCCAGCAAAATGCATGCTTCAGAGAAAGAAATACTTTTAAATGGTAAGTACAATACAGAATATTAACTTAAAATCCAGTCTTTCAGTGTATCTACTATTTCCCCACGCTGTGAGTAAGGATGTATGTATTTCTACGCGTGTCTATAAACATAATCCCTCTATGCTGCTTAATAAAGTTATTCGTTACTTTCTTATTTTCTAGTTTTCATGCTTCTAGCTTCTTTTTCTTGCCTTCTACAGTTTAATTTTGTTTATCATCTTGCTGTCAAAAGCAATAAAAATAAATTATTTAAATATTTCTGGATTGTTTTATTAACAAAAAAAAAATATGTTTTATTTTTGAAGACTATTGGTGGCTTTAAGTTAATTTGACAAATTTAATGATGAATAATAAACATACACTTACACTTCTACATACAGATATAGATACGAGTACATAGGTAGAACCTTATATAAATATAGATACCTACACACAAACAGACACAGAATCCCAGTCAGCATTTGGAAAAAGCACTCAAGTGACTTAAAATTTTAAATTTGTGTGCTTAAAAAATTTTTTGTTAGCCATTATTGACTTAGGGAATCTTTTCTACCCAGAAAATTTTTAAGAAACTAAAATTTTCGATGAAAACTTTTTTTTAACAAACTGAGTACTTTTACTTCAACATTTATAAAAGTAGTATATAATAAAGGGCTGCACAAGCATACTTGAAATGGCTTACAAGCACTTTTTATTATAAAATATTACACATGTTTGTAGTAATGTATGGCTTTCAAGTATGCTTGTGCAGCCCTTTAGTATTTAATGAAGGATTTTAATATTCTATAGTCTAATTTATTGTTTATATAAGCGATTTTAAGTTTAAATAATAAAAATAAATAATATTAAGCAGTTTTTAGTTTTAGTGAATTTTTAAATATTAAAAAAAATTTTTTTAATTAATTTTTTAAAATTTTTTTTCTGATTTACTTGAAAAATAATAGTTTTAAAACAATTTAAAGCCAATATAATTTAAAATTTTTCGAGATATTTGGTAATAAAATTCAAAGTTATGATAAGATGTATGAAGCAGCTTTTTTTTAAATCTCATATTAAAAAAAAATTTTATATTTTATTAAGCTTGAGGTCATATTTCATAAATTTCTTTTTAAATCGATTTTTCGCTTCAACTTGCATAGCTTATTCAGGTTATAATTATATGAAGAAGCTACTCAAGTTGGAGCGAAATATCGATATAAAAATAAATTTATAAAAGAAGACCTTAAGCTTAATAAAATAGCCATTTTAATTTAAAAAAATATCAAATAAATTAACCACTAAAAAAAATAATTTTACAGTTAGCTATAGCTTTGCAGAAAAAATTTATTAACTATTTTTTGTACAAGTTTATCGTCTAAAATCTACAGACTGTGTTCAATAAAAATTTTTTATTTAGCAAATTATTATAAAACTATTCGAAACTTAAAGGAAAATGAGTTAAAAATGATTTTTACAGAAGAAAAGCGCCTAAGGTACCATAGACAAAAGTCTTAAAAATGACGACATAAACGTATATTTTATGTGCTGTTCAAAGGAAGCGAAAAATTTAATCGTCTTAAAAATTTGTATGCAAAACACAGAGTTTTTAAATAATTTTCAGTGTTTTTCATACAAACTTTTTAATTAAATGGAAAATGTTCGTGTGCTATACACAGCGTATTTACTTTGCAGAAGAGTGTAGAAAAAACTCGCATATGATTAATAGTTTAACGAAAATGCTGACTGGGTTGTCCTAATGATTGGTGGTGTGTATTTTCAAAGGTCCAGCAGTGCCTTTATTGGCCGAGTATATTTAATTTATAGGTAACATAGCCATATCGACAGGCACACACTTACAAATTTCGCTTCACCCTCATGCCAATTATTTTGGAGAGTTAATTCGCTGTTGTTTATTTTCATTTTGTTTACAAACGAGTATTTCATTTATTTTTTATTTTTTTTTTTTTTTTTGGTAACTATTGACATTTGATTGATATTCTATAAGTCAGCCAATTTGCATAAAAATGTTATTCGTATTAGATTTTTGGTTGATGTAACAAATAAACGTTGTCTGTTAGCATTTCACGACAGACACCACACAAAGTTTCCATTTTAATGAGATTTAAATATTCAAATGGGTCTGTAAATTGTTAATACAACTTGTGTATCGAATATGGCAATTGCCAAAGCTATGGTCAAATTAAACAAATATTTGTCTAAATAAAAATAACCACTATGTCAGCTTTAGACTCTTTAATTTTTTTTTCTTAAAAAAAACCAAAATACTTGCCTTTTTATTTGCATTAATTTTATGTAATACAAGTCATGGTAGGCTTTAAAAATATTTGGCAAATATTTGTGTAATGTGACCGTAGCTTTAGTAGCATATGGACAAATTGTGTTTTTCAAAATAAAATAAACTCGATAAACAATATGCCAACTACATTAAAAAACGGCTTAACTCGACTTATGAAAAAATTGGCTTATTATTGCAATGTTTTTTAAAGAGTATTTGATTTCGATGTAAAGAATTTTGTATTAAATAAGCCGGGTCTGAGCAGGAACCCTATATTGTGAAGTTAGTACACCATCCACCAGTCTAAAGGGGCAATGAACTCAATAACTTTATTATTGTGGTTAAGCCAGGACCACACACGGCAAGTTTAGTTGGATAATTCTTTCTCAATTCTCTTTAAAATTGTTCTTTTGTCCACACACAAATTTTTTTGTTTCGGTAATTTTAACATTCTTATTCAGTCATACCTTTCTTCTTTTTCTTTACAGCTTTATAAAAGATCCGAAGAGAGAATAAAAGGAATTGTTGAGAACGAGCCTTCTTCTTTCCTCTCTCTCCTACAAAATCAAGAATTGCCCAATTAAAATTGCTGTGCGGGGTCTTGGTCTTAATTAGTCAGTTTGCTAGAATCGAAATAATTTCATAAGGAACATTTTTAGGACTTTTAAAGTTTCACTCTCTTATTCAAAAAAGAAATTGACCTAGAAAATAAAATTTTTGAAAAAATTTTAGAATAACGTTGGCTTTTTAATTTTTTTAGTTAAGGGGGTAGTCTTTTAAAATTAATTAAAAAGACATAAGACACATTGCCTCAGATATATTGAAAAAGTTTTAATTCCTTCTTATGTTGTTTCATATCCAGCACAGCATAACAGAAAGTTAGAAAGTGTGTCAGGGTGTGTGTTTGCTTAAATTTGTAATTATTTTAATTGACATTTTCGTAAATGCAGATTAACTGTAGATGTTCTGAAAGCTGAATTAATCTTCTTATTAAAGTTAAAATATGCGGGAAAAGCTTAAGAGTCAATTTTATATTTCAATTAAACAAAAATTTCAAATTGATGAAATATTTAATTGAATCAATTTCCAGTTGTCCTTATAAATTTCGTGATCATTTTTATTTTAACTTGACTTTTAATCAATGACTTCATCACTGCCGCAGTGCTTTGGCTTTCCATAACAGTCTTACGACGAAGACACATTTTTAGCATTTCATTCAGCTGCTTTATTTTGTTTTGCATTTTTATGACAAAACGTTTTTCGCTTAAAATTCTTATTTACATGAAACAAGAGAGGAAAAGATTTTGTTGGAAAGAAAGTTTCCCAGGAAAAATTTCGTTACAATCAAGTTAACTTGTAAAAATGAAGTAGCGAGACCAAAAGCAAAAGAAACTCATTCTGTTTTAGTGGCTACCATTTTCTTTTTGACTTTAAATTTCAAGTCTGGCTAAAGCTAAGTAAGTTTTCCATTAAAAGCCCACAATTCACTACAAATTGTTACTGTTATCCATCTTTTACTGTTGTCGACACGACGCATCGCTACGATGATTGCAACTAATGGTAGTCTGTAGCCTGCTGTGCTCAGTTTTTTGTTTTTATTTTACTCTTTAACTCTTCATATTTATGCAGGTTAATCAAATTTTAAAACGGCTTAGAATTAATTTCTAAAACTTTGAAATAATTTTTTAAATATTCAAATATTCATTTGGTTAAAATTGATTTAGTATTTAGCTTTAACAAGTTTACAAACAATATTTTATGCAAAAGATGAGTTTTTTTTGTTGGTTTTGTGTTTAATAAAGTAAAACTTCAGCAGATACAAGTGCTGGATGGGTTTTACAAGGCTTGTATAAAAATAGAAACTCTTAAACTATAAACCTTATGGCAGGCAGTTATTGCATGCACATGAATGAGAAAACAACTCAATTCATTAATGCTTTGCAACCGACAATGTTCAAAATAAACTTGAACTTAATTAGGTGTAGGAGAGGAGAGGAGAGGGTAATTTTGCCATTAAAAAAACCCCTAAACTGGTAATGTGAAATTAGAAAGAGAATTTTAAATGAATCAGTAATTGATTTGCAAATTAAATTCAAAAGTTGAACGATAAACTACTGGCTACCAATATTAAGAGAGAATCAGCTTGGCATTCTAAGGAAAATGAATTTTTATTTTTATTTTTTTTAACTTGGGATTATTCTTTTTCAAAAATTTCATCTCATCAATAGCAGCTGTTTGAATTTCAACTCAACTGTGAACCGTAATGGAAACATAAATAACAATAACAAGGCATAGTTTTAGGAGTAAAAACATATTAATATTTTGAGGCATATGCATCAGGGACTATTTGAAGAAAAGTTTTATTATTATTAAAAAGTCTGTAAAGAGTAAAAAAATTAAATTAAACCAAAAAAATATATTTTTTTAGAAAATTTTCTAAATGTTTGCACTTTGCACAGTATCAGGGCTAATATTTTTTTCCATTATAAAAGAAAAAAAAAAAATCAAAAACAGCTGATAGAATCCTCTAAAAGTCCTAAGAGGTTGTATCACAGTATACAGCCTTCATAAGATTTTTATACGATTTTACAGTCGTATCAAATACGATTTGATTTGATGATATATTTACAGTGTAGCAACCCACTTTAGAAACTTAAAGGCATTTTGAGCTTTTTTCAATAGAAATTTTACTTTTCTTTTTTGCTGCCCTGTGGATTAAAGTCTTGACTAATAACTTGTATTCTTTTTTCTTAATTCTTCCAAGTTCAAGTATCAAGGCTTATCAAACAAATTATTTGCTTTTTTAAAAAAAAATCATATGAAAATAAGTTGAAACTTATTTGGGCTTGATTGATCTAAAATTTAAAAAAAATAGCATTATTTTCCAAGACAGTTATTCCAAAGTATTTTATATTTAATTATATTAAAAATAGAATTTTAATGCAATCTATGTTTAGGGAAGGCCTATAGAAATGTAAAAAACCACAGAAAGTTTTAAAGATCAAATGATAACTAAACCTAGAAAAGCATATAATTTTCAGGCAGACAGATCTTTTTAAAAAAAAAATTTCCAATTAATTTTTTTCTTGAGGTCTTTGGATTTTGAGGGTATTTTTTCTGCTGGGACATTTTATGGGCTCAGTCAAGTCAATTCATTAATTTACTGGAAATGTTGTTAAATTTTGCAAAAGCAATTTTCATTTCAGGAATTTTTGTATAAATACTTGGTTTCATGTGTGTATGCATTTGCTTGTGTGAGTGTGTATTTGAATTTTCTCTTCTTATGAATACATTTGTGTGGATTACTTGCGTTGCCATGAATTGTGCTGAGTTTACAAAAATAAAGAAAAAAAAAATAACAGCATTCCAAATTGGAAAACTAAGATTGAAGTGTTCTGCTACCAGAAAGAAGGCTCCCATCCTCTGAATAACGAGTATGTAAGAATTGTATGCCTGAATATGTTTTCCTTATTTTCAAATTGCACCAAAACACGATTGAGTTTAATGGTCTAATTTGTAGAATGTGTTCTTTGAAACATTAAAACAAAAATGATGAGAATGAGAAAAATTGAGTTAAAAGGGGTTATTGAAATTAAAGATTTCACTTAATAAAAAAATAACTAAATTAAGCACTTAATTCAATCAATTAATTAATTAACCATCTAGATAAAACTAAAAATTAAAAGATTAAAATTATTGAAGCTGAATCAAAACACAAAAAAATAGAAATGAAATTTAGAAACTCTTTTATGACGAAAAATTTACAAATTCCAGGAAATTTTGAAGAATTCGAATGAGGAACGGCAACAAGTCAGTTGGTCATTGCGACAAAATTTTTTAAAGTCTACTTTAAGTATTTTCTTTTCAATTCAAAATTTTCGTAAAATAGCCCAGAAAAAAAAATTGTGAAAAACTTAAAGTACACTTTAAGAAAAAAAAGTAAAGTCTACTTTAATTCAAAGTGTTTTATTTTATTTTTTTATTTATTATCAAGTCTCCTATGAAAATAAAATTTGTAAAAGTCTTAAAGTAGAACACTTTTAAGAAGTGTATTTTAAGTATACCCCAGTGCTTTCAGGGATTTTAGTTTCTTCCGGCCAAACCATAGAAGAGGAAAGGGGAGGTCGTCTATACTTGTAATCTACTGACCAAATACTCAGCAGTTACTTTCGACTATTTTTTCATTATATTTTATTTCATTTCATTTTATTTTTTATTATATTTTATTTTATTTTATTTTATTTTATTTTATTTTATTTTATTTTACTTTACTTTATTTTATTTTATTTTACTTTACTTTATTTTATTTTATTTTATTTTATTTTATTTTATTTTATTTTATTTTATTTTATTTTATTTTATTTTATTTTATTTTATTTTATTTTATTTTATTTTATTTTATTTTATTTTATTTTATTTTATTTTATTTTATTTTATTTTATTTTATTTTATTTTATTTTATTTTATTTTATTTTATTTTATTTTATTTTATTTTATTTTATTTTATTTTATTTTATTTTATTTTATTTTATTTTATTTTGTTTTATTTTATTTTATTTTATTTTATTTTATTTTATTTCATTTTATTTTATTTTATTTTATTTTATTTTATTTTATTTTATTTTATTTTATTTTATTTTATTTTATTTTATTTTATTTTATTTTATTTTATTTTATTTTATTTTATTTTATTTTATTTTATTTTATTTTATTTTATTTTATTTTATTTTATTTTATTTATTTTATTTTATTTTATTTTATTTTATTTTATTTTATTTTATTTTATTTTATTTTATTTTATTTTATTTTATTTTATTTTATTTTATTTTATTTTATTTTATTTTATTTTATTTTATTTTGTTTTATTTTATTTTATTTTATTTTATTTTATTTTATTTTATTTTATTTTATTTTATTTTATTTTATTTTATTTCATTTCATTTTATTTTTTATTTTATTTTACTTTATTTTATTTTATTTTTTATTTTATTTTATTTTATTTTTTTTTTTTATTTTTATTTATTTTTTTTTTTTTTTTGTTAAATATCGTAGAAATTTAGTCAAAAAGAAATTTAAACTTAATTCTTTATTTTTTTTAAATCCAAATATTTACCCCAACATTCCACCTCTGTAAAAAATTAAAATTTTATCCAACAATTTACATAAAAATCCAGCGTTATATTATTTGTTTTATTTCAAGTACAAAAAAAAAAAATACAAGCTCGCGTCACTGCAAGCCATTTCTTGTCTGTGCTTTAACTATTTAATACAAAACTTGAAAGCTTTTAAAATTAATAAACTAAAGCCAACCAAATATAGTCAATCGATCTTATTAGTGCGCAATCTGCGCTGAGCTGCACTATTAGAAGAAACTTCCTTTAGTATTTGCTTTATATACTGATCCCACTTCAATTGCCATTTTTCTAAAGCCATTGATTTTTGGTCTGGACTGAGGGAGCTATAGTTAATAGAATTCAAGGCCAATTTCTTAAGCAATTTTAAGTCTGCATGAGCAGAAGCTATACCCAAGAAAGCAATATAGAAGTCATGTGACAAGGGAGTAGCTTTCCAAAATGAGGGATCATCTGAAGAAATCACCACAGGATAATTGCCGGCGAAGAGATGGGCACAGGGATGATTGCGATAGTCGGTTACCAATTGCAAAACTTGATTGGAAATGGGATTTATTTCAATGGCAATATCACGTTCCTTAAGTAATTCCAACACCAAAGGATGTTTAATTAAAGCAAAACCATGACCAATACGTTTGGTGCCCAACAAAACAGCATCTATAAGATTTTCATCAACCGAAGAACCGAACCAATTTGTTTCACCAGCATGAAAATAAAAATCTATGTTATCGGGTAGATCCAATAAAGCGGGTACAAAATCTTTAAGAGGTCGTCCCATTTCTTCTTGGCCCACCAAATCAAAACCAGCTAAAAAGTCTGGATATTTTTCCTAGAAAATTAAAGAAAAAATATTTCAAAATTTATTAAACTAGAATCATAGTCTCGCTAAAGTGTGGTTTAGGCTGTCGTTATCGATGGAAATTTCTATTGCAAATTTCGAACGATATCGACTGCCATAATACGGTCCCAAATTCAAAAATTACCACATTCATTGTAGCGTTTTTGTTTAAAAAAAATTTAAGAATTTCGAAATAAGTTGCTCGATATCTTTAGCATGACTATGATTAAGGGTCATAAATTTTAATTAAAACTCACTTTAATTTCTAAGCAAGTTTTAATATATTGACCAAATACATCCATATCTGTATTGCGTATTGGTGCATAGATTAATTTGGAACCAATAAAGTCAGGATAATCGTTCATAAATTTATCCAAAGTCTCTTTATAGATGCGCACTGTATCAAGTGGCGTGTAAGTGGTACCTTCTAAATCATAAAGCTGTAATGAGAAGAGTTTAAGCAGTTTATTTTAAAAGAAACTGGAGACTCAATGGTTGAAAGGGAGGAAGCAAATTACGGCTTTAGATATCGTACGAAATTTCCATTTAAATTATATTGAAATTTCGTTCTAAATCGAATGCCATAATTTTCCCTCAGCTTATTTTACACTTTTACATTTAGCGCTTTTTTTTAAGTATTAAATCCAGGTACTTACAATAGGCAAAGTTGAACGGAATTCCAAGTATTGCACACCATCTGCCCTAAACTCTTCCAAAGCATTATAATAATAATCAGCCCAAACAGGTGCATAGAATAATAAGCCGTTTAACAGGGCAAAAATGCCACCAAACTGTTGCCAGGCCTCATTGTTATCCACAAATTTAACTTTTGGATATAAAGTGAATTGTTCACGCAAATACAAATCCACATTCTCTGCACCTTTGGATTCTCTGACTTTCGCCAACAATTCCCAGCTGCAGTTGTTATCCTCCGTTTCAGGTTTTGTTTTGGAAAATAGAAGCTTGACAGCTTTTTCATCATCATTAGCCTGACAAACCCATAGATTTTCACGATAGGTGAGTTTAATTATAAAATCTGTGCTGCATAAGGCGGTATCATGAGCATGCAACACTCCAGCTTTGGGCATGGCTGAAATATATTTGAATAGAGCTGATTGTTTGATTTCATCTAAAACCTCAAATAAATGCTGGGAGGGTGTAAATAGATGGGGTGTAGCTAAACCTTCTTCATATTCTTTCGTTTTCACTTCCATAATAATTTTATTTGCCTGCAATTCCTTGTCTGTTAACACAATATCAGCACCCAAAGTGTGGGAGTCTTCATAGCGCAAGAATACATCGCGCATATAATTGTAAGCCTCTGGACTAGGTCTGCCTGGAACTCTTTCAGTTGGCTCCACATGTGGTGGATGATGTATTAAATGACTGGCAACATTTGTTAAAAGAACTACAACTAGAAGTGTCCATGTAAAGTTCAAGGCCAACATTTTAGTTGATTTTAAAGTTCTTTTTTTTTAAAGAAACCTTTTCCGTAATTTAGATTTTTTTTGTTTTATTTAAACGGCTGCCAAAATATTAGATTGTGCTCTTAGCGAAAGCTTTTCACCGACTATATGTAACGGCTAATCAGTTATGAAAAAGATATGCACAAAAATTGTTTGTATTTTCTTTCTCTCTCTCTCTCTGTCTCACTCTTTGTCTCTTAAAATTCCACTGTTACTACAATACAAGTTAAAAATTATTATTTTAATATCGGGTTGGCTAAATTCCTTTTTTTTTTTAATGAAATATTTCACTCATTAGCCGCAAACAAAAATTACACATTTTGCGCTTAACAGGGGTATTCACGATTATATTAAAACACGTCATTTCAGTGCCCAGTGATTAATTTTAAATGACTTTTTAATAAAGTAGGCCTACAAATTAAAGCTTTTTTTAATGAATTTCATATTCACGATGGTAAGTAGAAATTTGAGTTTTGCAAATAGATTATAAGTCTGCATTTTTAGTTTTCCAAATAACAAAAACCCTTGCAAAAAATCTAACAACTTTAACTTTGGTTTCCTTACAATTGAGCGAATATGCTCAACATAGAGCTGAAACCGGTATGTGTGATTTATTCAACGCATAAAAAATATTATACAACATTTAATTAAATCATATTCGATAAACGATTAAAAACTGATTGTTTTTTATGATGGTCGAAATGATTGAATTTACAAAAAATTCAGACATTGAAAAACAAAAATATAAAAAAAGGCATTAAATCAACAATCATACTTTAGCATTTTCGTTTTTAATCATATCGAACAGCAAAAAAAAAAAACAATCAGTTTTTAATCATACCTCAAACACATTTTCAACAAATGCTGTGCATGATTGAAAACTGATTGTTTTTTATGATGGTCGACATGATTGAATTTAAAAAAAATTCCAACATTCAAAAACAAAAATATAAAAAAGGCATTAAATCAACAATCACACATATTTGCGTACTGAAATAGGTCTGGTTTTTTTTTTAATGTTTAAATCAAGGCATATGCATGCGAATTGCTGCGTTTGCATTTTAATTTTCGTATCGAACAGCATAAAAAAACAATCATTTTCTAATCGTGTCTCAAACACAATTTAAACAAATGGTGTGAACGATTAAAAACTGATTGTTTTTTTATGATGGTCGATATGATTAAATTTAAAAACATATAAAAAAGGCAGTCATATTTGAGTAAGCTACTGCGTAGTCATATAGGAGTTGTTTTCTTTTTGTTTGTGCGTTTTTGTATTGAAACACAGCTTTGCATTATTGAATGTTTTAATCAAGGCATATGAATGCCAATGCTGGTTTATGAATTTTTGCTTTCCATCGTGTCGAGCGGCAGTTTTTAATCATGTTTAAACTTAATATAATAAAATGCTTGCACACGTTTTACTCAAGTTCTTAGTTTGTGTGGTTTCATTGAGTCTACATAAAAATATTTAATCATGCACAATCAACGAAAAATGCTATTTTTGCAGTTTTCTGATATATTGCGTTACTTGCTTAAATAATTATTAGAGGAAATGCTGGTTTACATTTTATTGTAGCGTTTTTTAAACTCAGTTGCCTTGTTTGCGCCGTCGTGATACCCCTTAAAGCAGATTCCTGTTTTACGATGAATTGATTTGTATGAATTTTAATAAAAGCTTAACAATGAGTTGTTATCATTAACATAAACCATGATAAATAATAGGGTTTCATATTAATATTTGATAAGATTTTAGTTATCAGACAAACCAAACAAAAAATTAATTAATGAGTTATGATTTGGCCATAAATTAATTATTAGTTTTTTTTTAGTGATAACAATGTGCTCTTGCTTAATTATCAAAACTTATTATCAAGATTAAATTCAAATAAAATTCAGAATTATATCAACTTTATGATGTTTTGCTCTATAATGCTAAATGCAGTTATAAAGAATATTTATGCAGCATGTTTGCATGAGATAAAATCTCTTGACTTGTTGTTTAGTAGATAGACAAAAATAAAAAAAAGCGAAATAAATTGCTAAATCTCATAAAACGTAATAAAATCCACATGCAACAAGCATGAATTGAAAAACTGAATTTCAAAAATGCAGCAAATGTTACTGGGGTATGTTAATGAACTAAAAAGCAAGTCTAAATAGCTTTTGCAACAGGAAGGGGAACCAACTATTTATTAAACAAATTTGTCACAAAAATCTTAAAGCAAATTTAACTTTGCCAACGAAATTTCTTTTCATGCTTTTTATTGATTTAATTTTAAACTTAAGAAGTTTCTAGAAGGTGGACGAGTGTTATTAAGTTGGTTAACATTTTTAATTAAAAAGTCATTTTTTATATTGAATCCAATAAGTTTCATTTGCACACAATTTTTTATTCAAATAAATTTTAGTTGCATCTCTTTTTCGTTAGAATAGTTTTTCTAGTTCTACTAAAAGTATCATAAGTTAATCACGTAAATGCAACCAAATATAATATCCAGTTTTTCATACAATTTTTTTTTATTCGATTAAAACTTTCATTCAAATACTTTTTCATTTAAATTTAATCATTGATATTCATTTTGTATAATTTTTTATCCGACAAACTGGATAAAGTTTAAGTTGGAAAAAAATTAATTTTCTACAAAACACAGTGCAGCCAAATTTAAAAAAATCAAAATCAAAATTTTGTCATTCCAAATTTAACAAAATAAATTAAATTTCTATTGTTTAATTTTTTTTTTTAGTTCAGTTTCACACTTCAAAAAAAAATTAATTTTTAAGCAAAATTTTCAACAGCAATAAAAATTATTTATTTAATTTGAAAAATAAATTAACAAATCTAGGCTGAAAAATATTGGAAAAAATGCCTGCAACAAATCAAACTCCAAAATATTCTCAAACACCAAGATCCGAAAATGCTGAAGACTCTTCACAGTTTTCAAATTCAATGGTGGGAGCAGCTGCTTTTTCTCTTTCTTTTAGTAAAAAATTAAAAGGTTTTTTCTTTTAATTTAATTTTTTAAAGAGTGCTAAACAATATTCGGGCAGAGCATTTAATATACTTATGGATACTTCAAGGAAAGGAGTGGTGGAGTCTTCGGAACAAAGAAACACCCGCTTGAAACATGAATGGGAAATGGCCAGAAATAAAGAATTTGCTTTGGAACGTTTAAGAGCTGAAATAGCCAATTCAAATGACTATCATAATTCTCCCGGCTGTGAAAGCAATGCAAGAATGGCAGCTGCTAACAAAGGAAAACCTTTTCAGTTGGCCACTGTAGCACAGCGTGCTCAAGCTAAACAGGTTTAATTTTTGTTTAACATTTCCTTTTCTTATTTTAGTTCTTTAAAAATATTTTAATTTATTTTTTTTTTCTTTTAACCAAGATTTGTGATAATGGTACGCCAACTTTTAAACCTGTTACCAAGTCAAGCCGGTTTTTAGACTGTGAACGTGTTCAAATTTCTAAAAAACAACGCGCTAAGTCTTGTCCTTGTGGAATATTAGGCAGTCGTCCCCAAAGTTTAAGCCAACATTTGCCTGGAGTGTGCCCAGTACCAACACAAGCCGTTTGTTGTAGTCCCACAAGATCAACTTCTGTCTCAGAATCAACACGTTTTATAGAAAAAACTAAACACTCACAGAACCAGGCTGCATATGCTGGTAATACTGTTCCGTACTCTGTTACAAAAACCGTAACGACTACCAACACTAGAAGGGTAAGTTTAATACGAGTATATTCTAATCGGTAACGCACAAAATTAAAAAAAATTTTTTTTAATGTCTTTAAAATCTAAATTTAAATTCAAAATCTTCTTTCAGAATATTCCTTCTCAGCAGACTCCAATTAATTCAAGGTCTCAAAGAGTAGCGGAGAGATCCCGCGAACGACAAGAGTTGCAGGTAAAAACCAACAATGCTTAGAACCTAAAATGCAAAATCTGTCACGACAGAGAATCAAATCAATCTCTCTTATAAAAATCTGAATTTCTTAAAAGGATTTCTTTCGAATAAAATTTTCCAGTAAACCCGCTGAATTCGTTAAAAAAATTATATTATCTAGCATGGACTACAATTTATTTTAAATTTCTTATATTTAAAAAAAAAATTAAATTTATTCTCAATTCTTACTCCATTGTCAGGGCATTCCTTCTCAGTTAAAAGGCAAATATCCCCTCAGTCCTCAATTATTTGCCGATAAGACCCAACGCTTACACTTGCAGGTAAATTTCAATTTCATTTTAATTAAAATTAAATTCAAGTAAGAATTTATTTTTAAGAATAATTCAAATTCTACACAAAACGATAACTTATACTTGGATACGGAATATAGACAAACACCAGTTAGACACTTGGCGCAATATTCCATTAAAACCCCTAAGATGCCAGTTAATGCTACGTTGGACAGACATAATAAAAACGATAAGCCAGTGAGTACTCGTATATGACTAGATTTCATAGCACTTAATTAATAAGTATCAGAGGATTTACATCGTGACTTTTGTAATAGATTTCTGTTAGATTTTGATGTCTCGAAACAATTTATTTACGAAGGCGTGCAAAGATTAAAAAAAAAATTTTTAGAGTGTAACCAAACAAATTTTTATCCTATAAAAAAATTTCTTACATTTTTAATGTTTCACAAAATTAAACTTTCTATCTATTGTTTTATTTGCAGATAATTCCTCCCGAACAAGCGACTTATCCAACATCAAGCTTTCGAATTCCTAATTTACATGAGGAACTAAGCCAACATCCACAATTACAGGTAAAAAACCGGCAAGTTTTTCTTAAATTCATATAAAAAATTAGTTTTTTAGCAGCTACAACAAAATTCGTTACAAAGCCATATGCCACAAGATCAAGAAACAATCAGCAGTGATTACCAGTCCCGAAATTCTCCAAAAACTCCTGGCACAACGTTTAATATTCCGGTATGTTGTAGTTTAATTTCTGTATATAAATACGCTGTATATCAACCATCAGTATTTCTCTCTCACTATCTCTCTTTTTTCTTTCTCTATTTATTTGTAAACTTGTTTGGCCTTTTTTCAATCTTGAGGTTAGATTATAATTAATTATTTTTATATCGATATATCGCTATATAAGAAGAAGAGCAAGAAGCTTCATAAAGTAGTTAACTATTTATAATCCAACCTTAAGTGCTGAAAAGCTAGCCGTTTTAATACTCGCTATTTTTCTCTTTTTTTCTGTGTTTTATTTACCGTTATTCGTTCGTTTTTGCTTTTCTTTCCTCTTTCTCACTCTTTTGAATTATCTTTTCTCTCTCTATCTCTTTTTTGATTTCTCTTTTGCCTCTCTTTCTTTTGATCTCTCTTTTCTCTTTCTTTCTTTCTCCTTCTTTTCATCTCTCTGATTTTTCTTCTGTCCCCTCTTTCTCTCTCTCTTTCTTTATCTGTCTCTCCCTCTCTCTCTTCTTATCTCTCCCTCTCTCTCTTCTTATCTCTCCCTCTCTCTCTCTCTATTTCTTTCTCTCTCTTCTTATCTCTCCCTCTCTCTCTCTATTTCTTTCTCTCTCTTCTTATCTCTCCCTCTCTCTCTATTTCTTTCTCTCTCCCTCTCTCTCTATTTCTTTCTCTCTCTTATCTCTCCCTCTCTCTATTTCTTTCTCTCTACATTTCTTTCTCTCTCCATTTCTTTCTCTCTCCATTTCTTTCTCTCTCTCCTCTCTCCCTCTTTTCATCTCTCGCAATTTTCTTCTCTCCCCTCTTTCACTCATTTTTCTCTCTCTCCCTCTTTCCTTATCATGCTCTCTCTCTCTCTCTCTCTCTCTTTATTTCTCTCTCTATCTTCCTCTCCCTATTTCCATCTATTCTTTTCCTCTGTCACTTTTCCTCTGTCACTTTTCCTCTGTCCCCTCTTTCTCTCACTTTTCTTCTTTCCCTTCTTTCAATCGTTTTTTCTCTATTTCTCTCTCTTTGTCTCTGTTCCCTCTTCTTTCTCTCTTTTTTTCTCCTTTTTCTTTCTTTGTTCTCTCTTCTTTCTTTCCCTTTTTGATCTGCTATCTTTTTTTCTCTCTTTTCTCTTTTTCTTCCTTATTGTATCTGTCTTTCATTTTCTATTTTTTCCATCTCTCCTATTCTCTTCTCACTTTTATCTCTTCTCACTTTTATCTCTTTATATATCTCTCTTACTCCATGTTTTTTTCTGTCTCTTTCTGTCTGTCTCTCTCCCTCTCTCTGTGTCTCTCTTTCGCTATCTCTCCTTTTCTTTCTCTCTACCTCTCAATATTTCTCTCGCTAACCCTGTCTCTATCTTTCTCTCTCGCTCTTTGTCACTCTTATATTAACTCTCCTCTCTTTTTATTTCTCCCTTCTCCTTTCAACCTTAATCTCTTCATATTTCTCCTCTTCTCTCTTTACTCTTTACTTTTATTTTAACAGGATCAGTATACAAATACCGATTTTCATCAAATGAATGTTAGTGGGTCTACACCTCTGGCTAATGATGACTTCATTCAACAAAGAATAATGAGAACCAAAGGAAATAACAGAGCAACAGCTCCAGAGAAGTCAACTATGAATCAAATGGTAGATAATTTTAGGTTTTTACTAAACGAAATTAAAATAAACAAAATTTTATACAATTACCAAAAGCACAAAATTTAATTTTAGAATTTGTTTGCTTAATTTATTTCTTTTACTTCTATGTAGAAGGAACCACAACTCAGGGGTCCAAGTCCGACTTATAAAGTTTCTAATGCTACAGTAATTATTTTAGAGTTTAAATTAAGTGAATATTATTTTTAATAAAATTCTTCTTTTAAGGAAGCCCAAGCAAGTGCTAGATCAAAGCACCGAGCTCAAGATAAGCAAGAAAAAATAGTTCCAGTAAAGGAACACGCTTATGTGAGTAAAATAATTTAAATAAAATTGATATAGCTTGAATTCTTTTACTTTTAGAGAGATTTGCTGGACCAAGAGCAAACTTACACAGTTGCCATTGCTGAGGTAAATGTTTTAGAATAAAAAACAAATATAATTTTTTTAAAGAAAATTTCTCCACACAGAACAGGGAAACGAACTCACCGAATTCCAGAGCCAGGCAATCACAAAACACTCAACAGATTCTTACAGAAAAATCTGACAATGTAAGTTTCAATTGAAAATCTTAAATTGGTTGTGAACAGTGTCAAGCTGCCTTGGAAGCATAAAAGAAAAAAAATTTAAGCAGTCTTTAAATTAAATTTTTATTCCAACCTAGCACAAAGACCCCAAGTACGTGGAAGCCGAACAAAATAAAAGCCAGCAAGGAAAATCCTTTGAAACTTCTCATACTGATAGAAAGGCTACACAATATGACTGTGATGAGATGGATATAAGCCTTGCAGAAGTATTACAACGATTTTTTTATTTTTTTTTAACTTAAATTTAAAAAAAAAATATTTTCAAACCTTTAAGCCTTTGCCTGAGCGCTGCTACACAATAAATCCTGAAGATGGCAAAAATTTGAACAATTGGAACATCCCTTTTGAGGATTTTACCTGCTATCAACAAATCTATTGTGATGCATACACTAGCCCTACATATTTGCAGCCTACAAACGAAACTTTGGTGTGCTATTAAACGTTTTTAAATTATTTCTTTTCTTTTGCTTGGTTTTTACAAAAGAAAAAATTTTTATATTAGATTGCTGATTGTGATTCCACGGTGTATCAGGAAATGCCTTTAACTCTAAAGCCACGCCCCTATTTTCCTTTTGAAATGCAAGCAGCCAGTGAGCACAAACCACCCAGTTTATTTCAATGTTTATCTCAGAAGTTAAGTGATTTAATTTTAAACTTTATAGCCTCTCAAAAGCCAGCAGAAGACTCAATACAATTAATAAATCAGGTAGCAGAAGAAATGGGTGCTATAAGTGTAAGTAAAGGTTAAGTCGTTCTATTAAAAAGCAGAGCCCTAGTGTGGCACTTTTTTTTTGTAAGCAAAAATTTTTAAATTTTCCCCTAATTTTTTATTGTTTAAATGCAATAATAATGAGACAAAACCCTTTCAATATAGACTGATAATCCTTCTGAGCGTTGCGCTACACAGCTAAGGATGTGTTCTGAACAGCAGGAAGGTATTACTTAATTTTATAAATTTATTAAAAAACCTTAAATAAATTCCAGTTTTATTCTTTTGCACAATTAGCATCACAGCCTATTAATTCAATTCGTGCAGCTATAACTGAGCATTTAATTAAGGATGGCTACTGTCCTGGCATCATACAAGAAACTATTGATGGCAAAGAAAATTTCAATGAATATTACTCGAGTTTATTAACAGAAGCCAATCTTTTGGAAGGGCCACCAGATGAATCAATCACTTTATTGGAAGCATTTTCATTGCGTTTGGAAAAGGAAAGAGAGGAAATAGATAAAATTTTAAAAGAAAATGTTGCCGAAGAAGAGTAAGATTTTGAAAATGGTTTTAAATTATATTTTCCGCAAAAACAAAAACATTTCTTAAATTTAGAATTGAGAATGTCATTCAACAATACTTTGTTACACAAAATTCCAGTGACTTAAATCGTGCTATCAAGAGCTTATTAATAGCGGAACGTTTAGCAGCTCGTGAGCCAGGGAATAAAACTGAAGTTGATTCCTTGGAGGCCGATATTGATAAATTGGTTATTAAAGCTCCAAATAATGCAATGAAATTGATTGCTTACATTGGCCATACGAAGCCGTTACCAAAGTAATCAATCAATTTCTTTTTTAATTTCTTCTCTCTTTTATTTTTTGATTGTTTTCATATTTACAAATAAAACAGTTTACACAAAAAGCTGTTATATGGCTTGCTTGTTTGTTATATGAGCGGTATTTATATGGTTTTATTTTAAGCTAATGGACAATATTTTGTTGTTAAATTTTAATAGAAAATCCTTTAATGCATCATGCATAGATTTATTTTTATGTATCATTTCTATTTATTATTTATGTGTGCTGATGTTTCTATAACTATGTATGTACTCGTATGTATACGTGTGTGTGTGTGTGTGTGTGCCTTTTAACAAATAGTTCTGTTGAAAATTTTAAATCTCTTGCAAAAATGTTTATATTTTACGCCAATGAAATATGCTTGAAAATACACTCGAAAAAATTATTTAATTAATTTGGTATTGAATATACGAGTAGCTAAAAACTAGGTCAAGAGATCTTAGCTCTTCAGCCCAAAATAATGATATTCACCTCTTTCTAAGAAAAGAATTTGAAAGAGTCACATCTAAAATGTGTCCCAGTGAGAGTGAACTTTTTAGTTTCATAATAAAAACACGTAATTTTTGAGAAAATTGTGATTTGTTTATAGCATTTGAAAGGAAGACAAGCCCTTATTAAGTATGGAATAAAATATCCGCCTCAGCAATTCGTTCAATGGATAATGGAGCAAAGTGAAGTCATTAACAATTTTTGGAAAAAAAAATCATCTCCAATGAAGCGCGTTTCTATGCTAATGGCTTCTTGACTATAAAAAATTCTGGCATTTAAGGTTCTAACCTTAGGTGGGACAATTACTTTGATTTCATTACCTGCCTGCTAAACTAACGCAATCCTATCACCATAGTCTTTCAATATTAAGTACCTGCGATAAATTGAGAATAAAATCAGCATTTGTTAATGGATTTTCATAATTTATATCTGATTTCATTCTTGAGGCATTTAGTTTTCAGAAAAATATGCAAAATATAAAATATTTGCTTCTTCTTTTTTTTTGTATTGCATTTTTAAACTAAAAAAAACGAATTTTGCAAGAAAAAAATTTTTCTTTTCTTAAATTTTGGAATAATTCCAAAACGATAAAATATAGAAAAAAATTATTTGAAATTAAATGGATTTGAAAAAATGTGGAATTAACTTTTTTTCTTCTTATTAAATTAAAAACTTTTATAATTTTTTAATTCTGGGTGCGAATTAAAAAATTTTAAAATGAATCGCAGAATAGTTATGAGGTGCTGAATTTTGCAATTCCGAATAAAATATTCGGATTCAGAATACAGAACATCACTGATAATTTTGTTATGCATCTTTTGATGTTTTTCTTTTAATGAAAATCGGATGAGTCGTTCTCGAGTTAAGCTAAAATATGTCTTCATACCTGACTAATTTAGGGGAAAAAATTGCCACGCCCATAAAAGAAATCTCTACGTAATGGAGAAAAACCAAAAACGGATTTGAATTAAGCGCATCAAAATCCATCTACAGCCCAATTATGAATAAAAATTCCAGAGGAGTTTTTTTCACTTTTCCCTTTCCTCTTATTATAAGCAAAAGTTCTCCCTTTTTTAACAAGTTGTCAGATTTAGGGAAATTTCTCCCAAAAACCAAAATTCTCGCTGGGAAAAAATCCTTAGGAATATTTAAAGGAGGATTTATTTAAAGGAAGATTTTGCTGCTGAGCAGTGTTATGGGCCATTCACTTTTATTTTTCAGTTCATTTACCCCGCACAAAATTCTGGCTTTTATTTAACCTCACATTTGACAGTTAAAAATTTTACTGAATCACAAGCTCTTTAATTTGAAGCTAAACTATTTTTAACCAAATATTTTCCTTTAAAATTGTATAGTGAATGGCACTATAGGCCTTAATTTTTTCTTAAGATAAGGCCTAAATCGTGGTGCTTGTGATCGTCTGTGACTTGCGGCCTGCAATGGAAATCATGCATCTGAAAGTAATAACGAGCCACCTGCCACACAGCGCGTGAAACAAACGATTTATCTTAGCATGAAATGAGACTCCCTCTATATTCATTCTGACAACAAATCGGCACTCAGGGCTTTCGTAGTAAGATTAACACTAATAAAGCCTTTAACAAGAGGGTCCACCTGGTATGGGTGCCAGTTCGTAGAGGAAAAGGTGCGCTTTGTAGTTTCTTAGGTGCAGGGCCATGCTATAGACTGGTTTAGATATCAAATAAGCGAAAACGTTTATGGCATTCCGTTCTCTTAAGAGAACAAATAACTTGTTGATCCTAACTCAATCAGGAATTCATGACTGGGCGTGGCAAACACGATAATCAGTTGAAACGAGCTCTATAGGTTATTTAACGAACACGAACAGAACACATGTTGTGTTTAATCAAAGACACAAAAAAGTAGGCTTTTATTAAACGTCTACTTTTGTTTAAAGAAATTTTTATGTATAAAAAATCGTTTTTAAAAAGATAACGGCCCACAATCATGGTTACAAAAAAGTAAGCTTTTATTATGAGCTGACTTTTGTTCGTACGAGTTTTATGAACTTAAAATCGTTTTAAAAAAGTTACCGACTTTGGTGTGACTATAATTATGGGGCCAACGATTATGGCTCATTTAATTACTTAAAACCCATTTTAAATTAGTATTAAATATTTGTTAATTTTCACAGTTAAATTCTTTTTTATGCTTCTACTTTAGCAATTTTTTTTTTAGATTTTTTATTTGAGTTTAAAATTTGGTAGTTTATGGGCTACATTGTGTTGACTTGATATTATTTATGAATTTAATCCACTTTAAAATATTAATAAATCAACACACAAATACACATTTACATGCTGTAGAGAAAGGCTGCCACATAAAATGCATGTGTGTGGAATTATGTGTTTGTGTAACATGTAAAATTGTTGTAATGAAATTTAATCAATTTTATTCTCGTTACGGTAATTTAGCACAAGAGATTTTAGTGATGAAATCAATGTGGGTGATGTAAAAGAAAAGAAAAAAAAAAAAACAACTACAACAATTGAAGTTGAAAATATTTTATGGAATTATTCTTGTTTTTAATAAAAATATTTTATCGTTCGTTTGATAATTTGTTTTCTCTTTATAACTTTATTGACTACTGTAGCTTAACGTAATTTAAAGAATTTTAATTATAAAATTAAAAGCATTAAATAGACAATTTTAGATTTCAACAATTTTGAAACTGGGTATGATATCAAGCAACTTGTATTAAAATGTAAAAAATTTTTTTACAAAAAAAAAATATTTTTACGAATGCGACGACTTTGCTTTTGAAATAATTATAGTTTGCAACGTAGTAAATGCATATAAAATTAATTTTTAATTGGCTGGTCAAGCATTTTAATTTATTTCTGTTGTATAAGTTTTTTACAAGAAATCAATCAGAACAAAAAAATTAGTTGTTTTCTTGTGCTTTCGAAAAAATAAAATTACACCAGTGTGATTTCAAAACCACCTGTGATTTGAAATCATGTGATTTTCACAACACACCTGTATGTCTAAGTCCCAGAACAGGCTTTATTTCAGTAATTTTTATAGAAAATGTTTTAATTTCGTGGTATTTTACTTAAATTAAAACCACTTCACCAAACAGAAATTGTCACATTAATTAAATATTTAATTGATTCAATTAAAAATTTAATCAATCTGAGAATACTTTTTTATAAAAATTTTTAAAGCAGTTTAGTAATTTTTAGTCACAAATTTTCAATAAAAAATTAATTTTTTAATTTAAAAAACCTATAAGCAGCTTTTCTATATTTTTGCTTTGAATTCTATTTTTTTTTTTTATTTTTTTTTTTTTCATATTGAATGCAAAAGGAATAACAATTTCATTGAGTAGGCAAAAGCTGTAGCTAAAAATGAATGACCCTGAATTTATTTATTACATGTGCTTAATCGATTAATTTCAATCTTGCAAATTATTTCAAAATAAAAATATTAAAAAAAAAAAGATATAAGTGAGATTTTAAAATGGAATTTTGCTTGTGGCGGTGGGCGTTTGGTTTATATTCCGTTGCTGTGCATTCAAAGTAACCGCATGCCTCGACAATTGCTGTTCTTATTAAAACAATTAATTTAAATCTATTTAATTGTTCACAAATGATTTCAATTGCATTAATTAAATACAAACTTTTCACGTTTTTGGTGTTACAACGAAACAAAACCATTTAATAAAATTTTATTGTTAAATTTTGTTATTTTTTGTTTCAAAAAACAAAGTATAACAACAAAAACTGTATTAGTTTCCCAATAAGTATTAAAATACAGCTTAGTTGGGGATTTGTTTTGTTTTTCAACTAATTCCAGGTAAGTAGAACTGAATCACAGCCATTTATTTGGAATAATCAAATAATCATTCCAATTGAGTGAGTGCTTGGGTTTTTTTTCTTGTTGTTTGCTCACCTAGAGTTGAAGAGGTTCCGCTTGGTTACTGATTTTTGTTTGAAATAAAAACTATTTCTTTGAAAGTAATTTATTCCTTATAAAGCTTAATTTTAAGGCCAAATATTCTAAGTGAAAGTCCTCAAATATGAACTATATATCAGCAAAAAAATCTTGATTTGAAAGCAATAGTTTTGACTGGAATTAACCTATTGCATTTGGAGCAATAGGTTTGAATATGTATTCTAACTAGCTAAAAATAAAATTTTAGTCAATTTTGTGCTTGCATAGAAGCATTAAACAAATCATAGTCTTGGAGATATATTTTTTATATTGATCGAGGGCATCATTCTTCAATTTTTGCAGCGGCTGAAAATAAGAAACAAAACAAAATGGTATATTTTTCTCTCTGGAATGAATGCAACAGAGATATATTCCGCCTAGTTCTGTCAGGTCTGTGTGACCCTGTATTTTCAAAAGTATAGATTTAAACAATTTTTTTAAAGCCAGCTTTTGGTTGAAGCATGCTGAAGTAAAACAAGGATTAAATTGAAAATCGAAAGATGTTAAAATTTTAGCTATTTAATGCCAGTTTTTTTTTCAATAAAAATTTATTTAAAAAAAATTTTTTTAAATACATTTTTTTAATAAAAAAAACTTTTTTTAATAAAAATATTAAAAAAAAAATTTTTTCGTTTTA
This sequence comes from Thelaira solivaga, assembly GCA_947397855.1. Lineage (NCBI taxonomy): Eukaryota > Metazoa > Arthropoda > Insecta > Diptera > Tachinidae > Thelaira > Thelaira solivaga. Next base: position 62,885,053 of record OX377613.1, read on the forward strand.
GATTTAATAAAACAATTTTGTTTTTGATAAAATTTTTGGTAATAAATTTAAATTTATAAAAAATTTTGTTTTTTATTTCTATTTTAATAAAAAAAATTTCTTATTAAAAAAATTTATATAAATTTTAACATAAAAAAATTTTTTTAATAAAAAAAATTAAAAAAAAAATTTTTTCTTAAATTTTAACATAAAAAAAAATTTTTTTAATAAAAAAATGTTTTCTTAAATTTTAACATAAAAAAAATTTTTTTAATAAAAAAATTTTTTCTTAAATTTTAACATAAAAAAAATTAATTAAAAAAATTTTTCATTAATTTTTATTAATAAATTAAAAACTAACAAAAAAAATTTTTTTTAATAAAAATTAATTTTTTTAATAAAAAATATGTTTTTGGTTTTTGATTTAATAAAAAAATTTTGTTTTTAATTAAAATGGCTATTTTGTTAAGCTTGAGGTCTTATTTTTCAAAAATTTATTTTTATATCGATATTTCGCTCCAATTTTTGTAGCTTCTTCAGGATATAATTATAAATTATAATTATAAATTATAATTATATCCTGAAGAAGCTACAAAAATTGGAGCGAAATATCGATATAAAAATAAATTTTTGAAAAATAAGACCTCAAGCTTAACAAAATAGCCATTTTAATTAAAAACAAAAAGGTCAAATAAAATTTACTAATAAATTTTGTTTTTGATAAAATTTTTGGTAATAAATTTAAATTTATAAAAATTTTTGTTTTTTATTTCTATTTTAATAAAAAAAATTTCTTAATAAAAAAATATATATAAATTTTAACATAAAAAATATTTTTTAATAAAAAAAAATTAAATAAAAAAATTTTTTCTTAATTAATAAATTAAAACTAAAAAAAAAAATTTTTTAATAAAAATTAATTTTTTTAATAAAAACAATTTTTTTAAGTACATATTTTTTTAATAAAAAATATTTTTAATAAAAAAATTTTTTCTTAAATTTTAACATAAAAAAAATATATTAAAAAATGTTTCATTAATTTTTATTAATAAATTAAAAACTAACAAAAAAAATTTTTTTTAATAAAAATTAATTTTTTAAATAAAAAAAAAATTTTTTAATAAAAAATATGTTTTTGGTTTTTGATTTAATAAAAAAATTTTGTTTTTAATAAAATTTTTGGTAATAAATTTAAATTAATAAAAAATTTTGTTTTTTGTTTCTATTTTAATAAAAAAAATTTTTTAATAAAAAATATATATAAATTTTAACATAAAAAATTTTTTGAACAAAAAAAATATTTTCTTCTATTTTTTTTTAATAAAAAATTTTCTGGGTAATAAGTTCAAATTTATTAAAAACGAAAACTATTTCTATTTTATTATAATAAATAATATTTCAATATTTCGATTTTCTTTTGAAGGTCTTCTTCAGGGAAATTCAAAAGAAAGTCGAAAAATTGGAAAATTAAAACAAAATCAATTTTCATTAAGATCTTAAGCTTGAATAATATTTACTAATAATAAATTTACAAGAACGAATAATTTACTAAAATTATTATAAAATTTTTTTTTAATTTTTTTTGGTAATAAATTTAAATTTATTAACAACGAAAACTATTTCTAATTTTTTTTTATCTTTAAATTACGTTGGAAATTTTTCTTTATTTTAAAATAACACGGTGTAAATTAAAAACACAATAAGAATGAAATTTTCCAAAAATTCAATAATAAATTTTTGCTTCAGGTCGCAAATAAATAATTCATTTCTATTTTTGTTTGTTTATTGTTTATAAATAATTTTGTAGCTGGAACGTGCAAATCGTACAAACAAACATACAAAAATTTATTTTATTTTCTTTACACAATTTTTTTTGTTTTGTTAATGATTTTACTCAATTTCCTTTAGGAAAAAAATAAATATCTAGTATTTGCAAAATATTTATTGATTTTAATAATATACCAGCCTTATTACCAGTCTGTATTAAATGTGTTAAATTAATAAATAAAAAAAATCTAATAATTAAAACTAAAAACTGTTTGCTTTATTTTCTCTTGCAGTTTTTCAATTTAATAATACTTGTTGAGAATATTAATTTATTTTAATAAATTGGATTGGATTGTAAACAGAGAGCTAAGCGACAGAGAGATGGAGAGCTTAGAAATGCAACTAAAACCAAGTAACAGTGTTGTGTTCTCAAAACTTGCTCAACTAATTTTAGTTTTAATTTGGGAATTTAAATCCCAATAAAATGATTCAAGTCACATTTTTAATGCTTTTTGGGAAAAATTTTTATTATTTTTTGTAATAAAAAGGGTGAAACGTTTTGTAAATCAAGTGCCATAAGCACGATTTCCCGTTTGAAGAAAAATATAATACATTTCTTTCTCTCTCTCTCTCTCTCTCTCTCTCTCTCTCTTATTTAACTGTAAATTATTAGATAATAGAAATACCGTGTGTAACGTCATGTGCGCTAGATGCGCAGAAAATTTAAATTTTATGTGCGGGAAGGCGTAATCTTATATTTCCAGCATTCTTGTTATAAATAATACAAAAATACATGCTTTTAAACCACTTCATGTAAAAACGGGTCTTAAAGCATTTTAGAAAGTCGATTTGAAACCTCTATGCGGCTTTTTTAAATTACCTCGAATTTCCAAGATACTTTATTATTTTTTAAATTCAAGACTCAATTTTGACCAGTTAATATGTGAATATTTAAGAAATTCTATCGAATTTCTAGAAATTATTTTAAGCCGATTTAAGAATTGATTACCCTGTCATAAATGTAGAAAGTTAAAAGGTAAATTGAAAACCAAAGCTTTTAATTGAATTTTTAAAAATTAATTTTACTAAATAACCATTCATTTTAATTTTAAAAAAATTGTCAAATATGCTATTCGTTTTTTAAATTTTACTTGATTTCCAAGACTTTAAATCACTTAATAAATTCCAGAGGTCACATGAAATGTATGAGATTTACTTGAAAACGGTTAACTGTATTTGTTCAAAAACAAAATACGAAATCAAGTCTAAAAATTTTCTTTAATCTGTAGCTTTTTTGTTATTAAATTGGCTTACTAGTTGCAAAGATATCGTTAAAATTGTAACGAAAAAAATAAATTTTTATGCAAACTGTAGAAATTTTGCAATTAAAAAAAATTATTTAAAATGAAACAAAATAAAAATTGACAATTTTCTTATTCAAGCATATAGATTCATAAGTTTCAAACAAAATGAGATATATTTCATTACAATCGTTAAAAAACTTTTGATTTTATTTCCAATTAAGTGATGATACGTCATTGCAAAAAAAAAAAAAAATCCCATATAAGTACAGCCATATCACATGTGCTAGTAAACACTAGAGCACTGCACAGGCATACTTGAAATATACTACACATCACTACGAACATGTGCTTGTAAGCCTTTTCAAGTATGCTAGTGCAGTGCTCTAGTAAACAATCGTCAAAGAAACACTAGCGAACGCTTTTCCTTATCCAAAAAAAAAAAAAAAATTTACGTAGACTTTAAAGTCAACGTTATCAATTTATTTATTTATTTATTTATTTATTTTTTTTTTTTTTTTGATAAGAGCAAAAGTTTCTTAATGTGTAATTGATTGACTTAATTGTGCATGAAATTAAAAGTTCTTTAGTGATTCGTGTTGCTTAAAACATATGAGCCTATTTGTTTGGTTAAAAAACAGTGTATTTCTCAGTCCAAGCTAAGTTACAGCAGCAAGTGAAAAGTCATGCCTAAATAAAAGCGCTGGCGTTGCGTATTCTCTACTACTCGTAAAAAACCTACTAAAGACCATTAAAAATAGAGTTAAAAACGCTAAAATTAAAAAAAAAACTAGTCAATAATAAAAAAAACAATTGTTTTGCAGCCAACTTCACTACAAAACGCGCTGTCAAATTTAAATTTTCCAACTACTCAGCGTTGACGGCGCACTTTTTCGTAACAACAAGAGAATTTTTTTACTGATAAAAAACGCTTGTTGCACCAATTTAGCTATGACTGTCTCTCTGCTTCTATATTAAAAAATTTTTAATTTTTGACAGAAAATGTATTCAGCCCAATCATGAATATACTCGTACCATATGAATTTTTTTTATAAGGAAAAAAAATTTACTAAATCCGAGAACTTTCTATATTTAAAAAAGGGAGATTTTTTTTTAATAAGAAGGAAAGAAAAAAATTCCCACAGAATTTTTATTCATAATTGGGTTGATTATAACTTTTATGATATTTTTAAAGCTACAAAGCAGTTTTAAAAATTTAAAGGATTTTTTGTTTTTAAATTTCGAATTTATTTTATTATAATAAAACAAACAATAATTAAGTAAATCTCGCATAGGTATGTTATGCCACCTCTTGAATTTAGGAAATAATGGTATACCTCGGGCATCAGTAGAAAGATTCAATAACTCTTATTACCAACATTCGTATCGAAAAAAACATTTTATCGAATTCAATATTCAGTAACTTTTCGACAAAAATATTCTATACGATAGAAATCGGTATTTTATTCGATAAAATGTTTTTTCGATAGAAATGTTCGTAACAAAAGTTACGAATTCGGTATTCGAGGATTTGAAATTTTTACTTCCAATTTTGGAGTTAAAATTTTTTTTTTATTTTTCAAATTTTAATTTTTTTATCAAAAAGGTGAAAAAAAGGACTTATGCGAATTGCGAAGATTGATATTTTTAATTTTTTTTTTATTAGAAAATCTAAGGGAGTTTAAAAAAATAGAAATTTCAATTTTAAAGGCCCATAAACTGAAAAATAATCTTTGTAAAAAATATTACGTATTTGCTTTCATATACTAGAGTATACCTCTAAATAAAAATATAAAAAAATTTAGGACTTTAATTTTTTACGCTATCCGCTTCATTTGAAATGATCTTATATTTAACAATTTGATAATCTATGCTTTTCCCTGTAATATGGGGAATTTTTTAATTCCCATAAGGTATCACAAAATCGCTAAATTTGTGAAACCCTGCTCACACTACAAAATTAATAACAAATAAAAAATATTTCTTTTTTTTAAATCAGATTTTAATCGTACATATTTACGTACATAGCTACACACGTTGTATTTAAAAAACAACAACAATAATGTAACGTATGTATTTCTGCTGTCGAAATAGACGTAAAATGCCGGCAGAAATTTTTTTTATTTTTATTTTTACTTTAATTACACAGCAAATATAAATCAAAACGAGAAAACAAGCATAAATTAATAATAAAATTAATAAAAAAATATATATATATATATGGGCACACATTGATGTATGCACGTATCGTCATATGTTTTCGAAAAGGCCCTAAGTTACAACAAAAAAAAAAAAAAAAAAAAAAAAAACTCAAATACGACCTTTATATGTTTCTGCAAAATTGTTTATTAATTCTTACAATTAAAAATAATTAGAGGATTCACTCATTAGTCATAAAGTGTTTTAAAAAAGATAACACGAAAATATATGGCTGCTGTAAGCAACCCCTCATAACTCAATATATTATTTTAAACTTAAGTCTTTTGATTAATTATGAGAAAATATTAGTCTTATGTAGTCTTATGCTTGTATTCAAAGAAAATTAATGTAGACTTGAAATCGATATTGTGACAAATTTCTACGAAAAATTTTTCATAATTTCTACTTGAAATTGTTATTAATCAGCCTTATTATTTTAGGTTTTTTTTTGTTTGAAAAGCAACATATGTTTTTGTAAATGACTTTAAGACTTTACGACTGATATGACACTATTGTGAATCACCCAAATGTTTTTGAACTCAGGCTTAAACTTAAAAAATGTTTTAAACAATTTTGTTTTTTTTTTTTGTATCTTAGGGCTTTTTTAAAAATACGCATATTTTTCTATAACTAAATTATACAGAGTAATTTTTCGTGAGAAATTCAAGATTCGTGATTATGAAAAAATTTATTTATAAGTTTCTTTGATATTTTGATACTTTGGTTATAAAAATAAATAATTATAACTCAACCTCTAGCTTAATAAAATTTAATAAAAATTAATAAAATTATTTTAACCCATGACGGGCACTGTAAAGCAAAATAAAATATTTTTTATTGTGTTCTTACGACCACTGGCTCATAAGTATACAACATTGCCATTTTTGCCTTTTTAAGGCTAGATTTAGCTTTTTAAGGCCAGATTTAGATTTTTTTAAGGCTATATTTGGCCTTTTTTAAGACTATATTTGGCCTTTTTTAAGGCTAGATTTAGCCTTTTTTCTCGAATTTAGCCTCTAGCTTTTTTTCTAGACTTTTTTGATTTTCAATATAGATTTCAATAGCCTTTTTTTTTTTGGAAAAATGAAAACAAATCATACCTAAAAAACAACTAAGGCTGAAGAAAATTCTTGTGTTCAAGAGTTTGTTCTATAAACTTCCAACTTTAATTGTATTAAATTTATATTTTGTCTACATAATGTTAAATAGAATTGCTACTACTTTCAATTTTTTCAGAAAAAAACGCATTCTTTGCTTTGCTTTGGAGGGCAAAATATTAACCAAATTAAATAAATATGAATTGGTCGAACGAAAGTAGTGAAGAAAACTATTTGGCTTCTACCTTGTAAAATAAATGCACTTTATTTTTTGCATGTACTTCATATCGAAGCTTTATTTTTCAAGACACTTTTTAAGAAATGGCTTAATAATGCTGTAGAAAACTATCATTAAAAAAAACCGCCATTCTCGCTCTCTAAATGAAAAAATCAGACGTTAATGGATTTAGTCTACTACTAGCATTTAGTAAGGCTAAGGTTACTCGTTTTTAGTACCATACAGCAAGTTAAATATCAGAATAGAAATTGAATTGAAATCTAAAACTAAAGTTTGAATTTTAAGCTTTAGTTTTACAATTTTTTTCTGGTGTTTTTTTTTTTGCAAGATTTAGCTTTTTCTAGAATTTTTTAAGGCCAACTTAGCTTATTTTTTTCCAGTTCCTGGCAACGCTGTGTGTATAAATTTTTTTTACAGTTAAGGAGTTTAAAGTTTATCTATTTTTTAAATAGTGGATCGGCCCTAGGAATCTTCCATTTCATTGACATAGACTATGAAGAATATTTTTGTGCAATAGTTTAACCTTTTAACTCCGCATTTAATGAAACTTTTTTTGGTTACTAATGAAAAAAAGTGTGAAAAAGTCCTTTAAAATATTCTAAACTGAGAGGGCTACTCTGAAATCCGCTTCCAGTTTAGTTTGCTTTTTTTTTATTAAATTTTTTAAAAGAAAATTCATTTAAATTAACTTAACGAAAGTAGCGCAATTTTTATTTCAAATTTTTTTAACCAATTAAAATCGGCGTCACTTGAAAGAGCACCCTTTAGTTTAATAAACAAAAGCAAGAATTAATAAGAAAGGTCAACATGATGTTGTTTATAAAGCAATTTAAAAAAAAAGCTTTTTGTTTTCAAGAAAAAGCAAAATACAAAAATTAAAAACAAACAAACGTAAGTGAATTTCAAAATCAAACTAAAATAATTTTTGTTTATTTTGTTTCCATACCAAAATTCATTTTAAGTACGTGTTAAAGTAGATATTAATAGTGTGATGACTAGTGAAATTAAATAAAAAAAAAAGCAAAACACCTGGTTGTGCTGCTACTCTACTGTTAAGCTCTTTTTTTTTGGAAAACCAACAAAATTTTTAGCCAAAAATCTCTAGAGATTCAAATAAATCGTGGTTTAAGAGTACAAAAGCCATTAATTTATTAATTGTTTGACAGTTACAAATGACAAATTAGTTGGTTTGTTTGTTTTTAACAAACACACACACTTTTTTTGTTGTACATATTTTTTTCTCTAACGGTTTGGTATGACTAGGAAATATTTTGTTTTTAACAATTTTGTACCTTTTTTTTTTTTTTTTTTTTTTTTGTTGAAATTGTTTTCGTTTTTTAGTTTTTTTAATCAATTTAATTTTTAAGTTTTTTATTAATTGAAATTTTATTTTATTAAAAATTCTTTGTCAAGTTTTTTTTTTTAACGGCCATACAATAAACACTTAATGCCAGTTTAAAGGCGACTAAACAACACATGAATTAATGATTGACGAATGAAAAAAATAAAATAAAACAGTTTCTTGTTTGAGTAGAAAAAGATAAATGCGGGCAGCAGCACTACATGCGAGAATATATTTTGCTGTTGGCGCTGCTTTTTAAAAGCAGCCGGGTTGCCAAGTGTGCTAAATAACAAAAGTTTAAGTAAAATAAAGCCAAATTAACAGTACAACCTAAATTGCAGCGATTAAGGTAGCATTTTTTAGCGTCTTAGTCCCTTTTATAGACGAATAAACATTTAGAAGGGAAACATTGCGATTATAGGCAAATTACGGGTGTAGAAGAGAGAATTATTTTTGTGTTCGGTACGCGGCAATAAGTTTTGTTCACATATTCTTTGTTGATATTTGCTTTACGTTTCTTGTCTTTCATTGTTTTGTGTGCAAATAATAACAATAATAATGGAATGTTGCGGCAAAATGTTCGTCTGTGTGACCGCGAAAGAAAAAGCAAAAGAGAATTCAAGAGGTTTTTCTTCCAAATGTTTCCTCGTCTAAATAGGGACTTACCTAAATAAAAGCGCTGGCGGTATGTATTCTCTGCAGTAGTGTTAATCATTTTGTTTAATAAAACCCACTAGAGACAAACAAAAGTAGAGTAAACAATTTTAGCTTAAGAAAACTAGGTAAAATATCATTACTGGTCGTTAATAACAAAACAAAAATAAAAACAATTGTTTTGCAGCCAACTTCACTACAAAATGTACAGTCAAAATTAGATTTTCCAATTGCTCAGTGCGGCCGGCACACTCTTTTTGTATGAGCATGATAATTTTTGTCAAATAAAAAACGCTAGCCGCGCCAAATTAGGTATGACTATAATAGAGTAGCAGATTTTTATTTTGGGTTTTTTTTTTGGTAGTAACAAAATAAAATAATTTTTTTTATTTTTTAATAAATTTTTTATAAAAAATTTGTTTTTTTATGGTATTTTTAAAAATGGTTAAAACGAAGTGAAAAATTATATTTTGTAGTGTATTAGACCTTTTTGTTTTTAATTAAAACGGCTAATTTAAATTATTAAGCTTGAGGTCGTATTGTATAAATTTATTTTTATAACGATTTTTTGCTCAATTAAGGCGAAATACTATAGCCATTTTAATTTCGAAGTGAAAAATTTTAAATTTGTACAAGAAAAATTTTAAGAAATATTGAAGTTTAGTTTTTTTTATTACGAAGGACAACTTATATGAAAGTAGGGTCGTTCGGCAAACACTAGCTCTTTCACAGAAATCCAAGAAAGTTTTCTTTGGCTTAAAAAGCAAATGAAGGAATTCATAGCTCGCATTAAGAAATATCTTGGAACTAATCCACGATTACCAAAGAAAATTTAAGTCACATAAGAATTTGATAAAACTTTGATAAAACGTAAATTGAGTACGATTTTGTGAATTTTATATTGAATTAACAGTACAGTTATAACTATTTAACAGTTCCTCAGCATCGAGCGAGGGGTTGAAAATTTTATTTATTTTTAGGAAAAAATTTTTTATTGATTCTTTCTTTAAAATCCTTTTTTGGACTCCTAATTTAGCTTTATATATGACTAAATTAACTGTTTTGTATTAAGGGACCTCAACCAGCATTAAGGGAAAAAAAATTTAAAATAAAAATCAAAAATTAATTTAAAAAAGTCCGGGTACACAAAATAAAACTCAAAAGCTACAGGCATACAAACTGCTTTACTTAATGAAAATTTTTTTAAGAGAAAATTAGAAGACTTTTGAGTTTCATTTAAGTAACTTGATGTTTCTTTGAAAATACGTTTTTGGAATTTTTTTTTTTTTAGAAAAAAATTTAATAAAAAATAATTAAAAATCTTAATATAAAAACCGTAAAATAAATTCAAGTTTACATACCTTTAAGCATCTTGTGAAGCATTTGATAACTGGAAAAAAATAAATATTAAATTAGAATAATTTATTTCTTAAAAGTTTTTATGAATCGTCTAGAGACACTCGATTTTTTGAACATTTTTGAGTAGCTTTCATACAAATTTTCTAGGCCATTCAATTTTGTTTATAAACTTCTAACAGTTTGTAATTTTTTAATTCCTTAAATGGGATTTTACAAATTGGTTTTTCAGGGCAACTTTCATTTTTAGCTCTTTTTTTTTTTGATATGTGAATTTTAAAATTTTATTAAGATAAATTTCCGGAGTAAGAGAGAACAAAACAACAGGCCACTGCGCCAATAAAATAAAAATTTCAAAAAATATTCTCGCAAATTGTTTCCTTCCTTTTTTATTTATATCGTTTTCAGCCGTTTTTTTTCAAAATTTTACATAAAACACTGCAAAAGTAGTAAATTTTTATTGTTACAAAAATTAGTTTCATGGAAGGCACAGCTAAGGAATTTAAAAATCAATGTATGTAATATCTGTATCTTAATGATAAAAGTGGTATTCACTGGTTGCTGCCAAACTTGAAAATACAAATAGAAAAATTAGTGATTTTTACTTTGTGATTTACTCTTGTTTGAAAGAAGTCTAAAGCTGAATTCGACCATTTGTTTCGAACAATTTTTTTCTGAATGGAAACCTAAGTCTGTTTCGAACAAAAGCTTATGTTCGCACAAAGTTTTGAAGGGTTTCTTACAAAGGCAGTCTAGAAATATATCCACAAATTCATGATTTCAAGGGCTTTTCACAAAGAGAAATCTTTGAAACGAAATTTTTGTTCGCAGAATTTTTTTTTTTTTTTTTATAATATATTGCATTGTCTAGGGATGAACTCGATTTCTTGTTCCGAACAAAATTTTGTTCGCACAGAAATTTTTAAAATGTTCTTTGAGGAGTTTCTCACAAAGTGAAATTAAATAATGAATTCACCCACTTGTTCCGAACAAAATTTTTGTCCATAAAAAATTTTTTTTTATATTTATCACAAATTAACAGTTCAAACTCGTAGTTTCAAGGTGTTTTCACACAGAGAAATCTTTGGAACAAAAGTTTTGTTTGCAGATTTTTTTTTTTTTTGTATATTGATGAACTCGATTTCTTGTTCAGAAAAAAATTTTGTTCGCACAGAAATTTGTAAAATGTTCTTTGAAGAGTTTCCCACAAAGTGAAATTGTTGTTCCGAACAAAATTTTTGTCCGCACAAATATTTTTTTTTTATGATCTCTCACAAAGGTAGAGCTCAAACTGCGTATTAAGAGTAGTGATGTAAGAGAACAAAACTTTTCTGGCATTCAATATAAGCAAACTTTTTATTTCTAGTTTTGCAATATTTTTTTGCAGTAAATAATGAGTCTCCTTAATATTTAGTTAATTGTAGTAGTCATGAATAAAAACTCTCGTAAATTGTTATTGCAAAATTATTTTAGTTTTTTAAAGATTTTTTCTATTTTTATTTTATTTTCAATTAATAAATAATTCCTAGGCTAACAAAATTTGCTACAATTATTTATTGTATTTTTTTAATTTACTTAAAATGGAAATTATTTATTTATTAATTCTCTTAAATTATAAGGTAAGAAAAAAAAATGGAAATTAAAGTGACTAGTTACCTGCTTAATAGACATTTAAAATTTACGGAGCAACTGGCCCATAACAATAACAAATAAAATAAAAAATTTTTTATTTGTAAATTTCATTTTTTATGGAAACGATTCGCTTTAAGATTGAAGACGTTTTACCGAAATATCCATACAACAATAAATATTTACAACTACATGTCTTTGTCAGGTACTTTATTACGTGAGACGGTATCCTTAGAGATTTTTAGAGAAATCCATTTACAAATAAAATTTTTAATAATAAAAAATCCTTAAATAAAAATATTTTATAAAGTTTCGCATGTTTTTGCTAGCATTATTATCAGACAGGCGAAAAAGAGTGCTAAATAAAATATTTCAAAAGCATATTTTCAGGCTAAATTAAGCACAGACCCATATCTTTTTTAACAGTTGCGAGTAAAAATCGTTTAAAAGTGGGCGTAAAAAACGGGCGTAGCCTTGGAATTTAGGGACTATATATTTGGAACACAAAAATATTTCTATAGCGAACAAATAAATAGAAAACTTTTTTTTATATAGATCCGACATTAAGATTTTTTTCAAGCTTAAGAGTCTGATTACATTTACTTTTATTTCTTTAAAAATATTAAAGTGTTTTTGGACTTAACTCAAATTATGTTGAGTTATAAAATTTTATTATTTTCCATGATACTTTCAAGAAGAAATTTTTTTTTTAATTGGCAAAATATGTCAAGAGGAAATAACACGTTTTAAGGACTATTTCACGGAACCTACTCCAACTTTGGATAAGTTAAGAGACCTTGTATTGGGTACTTAATGGACTAAATGGGAGTTAAGAAAAAAGCTAAATAAAAAAAGTCAAGTATTCAAGCAAAAATTAAAATTTCAGTAAACATAAAACCAAATAAATTTCCCAACCAACATTTTATCACTGAGTAAAAATTTTTTATTTTTTTTTTTTCTCTTTTTTACATAATATTTTTGTATTAAGAAAACAAGCTTTTACTTATATGACAGCTTTAACAGCTAAGTCACGACTGCACATTACGATTTGTATCATAAAATAGAGCCAGACTTTATTGCTTTTGTAAGCTAAATAGTGAGTTTACTGCCCAGCTCTAGTTTAAACAAATTATATTTGAATAAAAACAAAATTCTTGGTCATAAATACAGGGTGGGCCAAAAGAAACCAAGGGGTGTAAAAGTTTAATAACTTTTTTGTTTATTAACTTTTTTTTATTTTTTCTTTCAGATTACATAATATACAAAATGGAAATTTTTTTACACTAAGTATGAAAAATTATGTCTCTTAAATGACCACCTTTTTCAGCTTCGCACTGATGGGCCCTTTTTAGAGCATTTTCCACAACATCTTTCAAAACTTGTGGCTGTAGCATTCGAATTTCTGCAACAATGTTTGCCTTGAGTTCAAGGATTGTCTCTGGCTTGTTCACATACACTCGCTCCTTCAAAAAACCCCAAAGAAAATAGTCAGGTGCTGTCAAATCTGGCGATCGCGCTGGCCAAATAATTTCCGAATTTCGAGAAATTATTCGCTCTCCAAAAATTTGACTTAAAAGTGCCATTGTGTCTCGGGCAGTATGGGCAGTGGCTCCGTCCTGCTGAAACCACATACCAGGTCTGTTTTCAAGAGCAGGACGTTAAAAATTTTCTATCATAAAACGATACCGCTCTCCATTTACGGTTACAGCACTTCCATCTTCATTCTCGAAGAAGTAGGGCCCAATGACATTTTCAGATGTGATCCCACACCATACTGTACACCTGATGGGGTGCAATTGGCGTTGATGAATGGCTCTTGGATTTTGAGAACCCCAGAACCTACAGTTCTGCTTGTTAACAAAGCCATTCAAATGAAAATGAGCTTCATCACTCATAATAAAATAATTGATCTCTGGTTTAAATAATAAAATTCTATTGTTCTGGTTCTCTGTTCAGTTGTGAACCTATCCATTATAAATTCTCCAAGTGTTGTCTATATAATCTGAAAGAAAAAAAAAAAAAAAAAAAAATTAATAAACAAAAAAGTTATTAAACTTTTACACCCCTTGGTTTCTTTTGGCCCACCCTGTATTAACAAAAATAATAGAGAGTTCTTTAGTTGTATTGCACTTGGTACGTTTGCAGTAAAGAGAACACTTATCAATTGTAAAACTCTCTTACTTGGTAAAACATTAAAAAAATTAATTTAAAAAAAACACAATGAAAGTTTTTTAAATGGAGATTATATTTTTTATTAAATTAACTAACGCAAAAAATAATACAAATTCTAAATCAAAGTCAGAAGCGTATTTCTACCAACATCACAAATGGATGGGAGAAGTATTTATTATTTTATTTCTCTTAGTCTGTTGCAAATTAAAGATACCAAAATATTTTATTTTTATTTTATAGTAAAAATATACTTCAAATTCCAAGCGTTATCACTTGAATCAAGTGTATTGTACTTAACTTCAACAAGTCTACTCATTTTATTTAAAAAAAAATGCTGCCATATAAAAACTATGGCAAATATTAAATTTTTTAATTAAATAACTTGAAAGTTTTTTTCTTAAAAAATTTTTTTATCGAATTGTATCATGCGACTACATAATATCTATACCTTTACATCATCCACTAGTTTTTATTTTATTTTAATTAATTATTTATTTATTTTTTCTTTGTTTTGCCCTGCCACCTAAATTTGCAAAACATGTTTTTAATCAAGCAAGTGGAATTTCTTATTAAAATCGATTTCACACAAAATGTGTAGTTTTTTTTTTTTTTTAATTTTGACGTCAGTTTAACCTCTATAATATTGCCGATGACAAGAAGGCTATTGAAGGAATCATTCATTTATTTATTCACGGTTACAGTGATGAAATTTCAAATTATGCTAATTACCTGCAAACACTTATATACACCTAGAAATGTAAACAAGAAGCTGTATTAGGGCAGCATCAACAAAAAAATATTTAAATTTAAAAATTAACTAGAGTAAAAAAATTATTCGTTTAAAAAGCAGAAATAAAAATAAAATATATGTTTTAATAATGTGTGTAAAGATAAATATGTCTAGTTAAATACGTATTTTAAAAATATCGCATGCGATAATTTTTTTTCCAAATTCACTGAATTTAAAGAGATGAAACCTTTCTGGCCAAATCCTTCTATCTCAAGGAAGGGGCCATACTGGAAAATAACTACAATGCATAGACCTATCATCTTGTGAAAATAGTTTCTCTTAATTATATTTGTGAAATTTTTTAGAAAACGTTGAAAATTTTACTTAGTACAAAAATAGCGTATTTGTGGTATCTGAGGTATTTTACCGACTTCCGGACGAATTATAGAAGATTAAGGGCTGAAGCATATATCATTTTAAAGGTTAGCTTGTCTAGATGTGTAATCTACTCAGAAGTTACTTCGAATTATTTTTGAAAAATGTTTGAAATTTCAATATACTCTTGTCCTGATAGATCTTAGCAACTTCCAGACGAACTATAGAAGATTACGGGATGGGGCATATAACATTTAAAAGGAGAGGTAATCTACATTTTTAATCTATCCTTAAATACTAAAAAGTTACTTTGAATTATTTTAAAATTTTTTTTTTAAATTTCAATATACCCCAGTGCTGCTGCTTTGAGTGGTTTTTACCCCAATTTGCCGAGGTACCATTCCCGATTTTGCTTATGAAAGTTACCAAAATCAATTTGTAGGCTCTGAACTTTCTGGAAGTGTTTTAATATTTTCCGAAATTTTAGTAGTTTTTATTTTATGATGCAAAACGGAAACTGACAAAATCCTTGAGAAAAATAATACTGGGGTGTATGGAAATTTCCCAAAAAAAAATTTAAAAATAGTCCAAAGTAACTTCTGACAGTCTCCCCTTTAAAATGATATGTGTCCCATGAGGTCCCATGCCTTAAGATAGAAGGGTTTTGCCATCATTCCTCAGAGATCACATATACGCTATTTTTGTACAAAGTGAAATTTTCAACGTGTTGGGAGAAACTGTATTCCCAGGATGATGGCCCTACCCAATTTTTTAAATTTCCACAGCTGTTGCTCTGAGTGATTTTAGCAACTTTCAGATGAACCACAGAAAATTGCAAGAAAGAAAATCCAAAAATTAAGGCCATTCAATAGACTATATAAAAATAAAAATTTCTTTCAATATTTATTTATATTTGCATGCGTATACGAATACAATTATCAATCACTTTTATTTTGGGGTCACTTGTATTGATATTTTCTAGTGTTTAGCTGCAATGAAGCAAACAAAAATTTATGCAATTCAGAAATCAAAGTTGATGATAATGATGATGATGAAAACTAGCACTTCAATGTTGTTGTGAGCATTTATGCAATCATATGCAAAATATATCAAAATGCATATTTATATTCATGGGGGTGTGTAAGTATTTGAAGTGAATTAAAGTGGGTGTATGTGTATGGGAAATATTAATAATAAGGCCATAAATATAACTAACATACACACAACAGTCAAGTCTAGATATAAAACCATTTAATGAAATATTAAAAATTATTTTGGAATTAGTTAATGAGAATTTTAATTTTTATTATGATAAGAAATATTTATGTGCTGCTTACATTAAACGAAAAATCCAAACGTCTAAAAAGCTTGTATAAAAAACACTTGAACAAGTTTTAGAAATTCCCCAACTTATCCCAAAAAATTAACGCAGACTTTAAAGTCAACGTTAACGAAATTTTTAATATGATTTTTTCATACTTTTTTTTTTGAATAATTTTTCAACAGCTAAATTTTGGTTTCACTTAAGGTTACATATAACGAGGCTACACTGTAGAGGTGTGCATATGAAAGGGGTTAAATTATTGTTGCATATAATTAGGAATAACTAACAGCAATTCAGTTTTAAACATCTGTCTTTCACTTGCTTCCATAACAGACATATGCAAGTTGCTAATGCTGATGTAGATAAATAAATTCACAATTTGCTAAAAGTTCAATTTTGTATGTCTGTCCATTCATTGTTTTAACTGAAAATCACGATTTGAAAATGCAGTAACATTAAGTAGTTCCATTAATATTTAATGATGTACAATTTCTACAAGGTTTAGCAACAAATATATCGATTTTAAATCAAAAATAATTTCAGCTAAATGCATTGACTTAAATTTATAATTTTGATTACATTATGGATAGCAAGTGAACCATAATTATTTTTTTTAAAGTAATTCAATTTAAAAGGCTTATTTTTTTTTTTTTGAGTAGAAAAATTTTAATTAAAAAATCTTATTTACTTTAATAAAAAGCATTAAAAAGAAAAAAGAAAAAAATTTATTTAATAATTTTCAGTAGGGGTAGTCACGTCAGTATTTGTGCAAATTCGCATTTTGCAAATATTTTGAGTATATTGCATTAGGCTGTGAAAGTCCATTTTAAATTTCCTAAATTTTTGTTTGCAAACACCAAATCCAAAACCCCGGAAAAAATCTGGTAACTTTAACTTTATTTGTTAATGGTTCATGTCTTAGCCTAGAAAAAATCTGGTAACTTTAACTTTATCTGTCGGTTGTTCATATGTCTTAATCCCTTAAAAAAATTTGGTAACTTTAACTTTAACTGTCAATTGTTCATGTCTTAGCCCCAGAAAAAAATCTGGTAACTTTAACTTTATCTGTCAATTGTTCATGTCTTAACCCCGAAAAAAATCTGGCAACTTTGACTTTATCTGTCAATTGTTCACGTGTTTGTTATTTTCTGTTTATTGAGATTTGAGCAAATATGCACACCGAGGCTTGCTCAAGGTATTTTTAGTCCAAATGTGCTCATTTGGCTGTTGAATTGACTAAATCGAAGCATTTTGTACTCATTTGCACTGCTTGCAAGCACTGATGCTCTAATATGTTATCTCACTTAAATAATTTCTTTACAAAATTCCTTGCCTACCTTAAGGCTTAAATTTTAAAATATTTATAAAGCCTACTTTATTAATTAACTGTATGTGGACCTTTTAAATTATATATGTTCCTTGGTTTTTTTTTACTTATTGTTTTTGTTAATGTAAGGACCAAAAATAGCCGAAAATAACTGAGCCTACTTTAAAGACCCAAAATAATAATAATTTTAATCTTAAAAAAATTAAAATAAATTTTTTTTAATTTTCTCTACAGATTTTTTTATGAAAACTCATTTTAAATTAATATTAAATTATCTATAAATTTTTATTTCTAATAATTTTAAATGAAAATATGTTTTTTGTTGTTAGACGAGTCTCTAAAAGTTTAACTTAAAAATTTTTTTTTTAATTTTTTCACCTTGATTTTGGTATTACATTTAATAAATTTTACCAAATACCGACATCAATTTAATTAGTAAACAATCCATTATCTATTTATTATATAGAAAATAAATTTAATTAATAATAAAATTTACCACAAAAATTTATTGATAAAGATTTACTTACTCACACAGACACGCATCAATTTCAATTTAAAAGAGCTTTTGTTATGGTTGAACAAAAAATCTTTAGTATTTAATTAATGAAATTGAAAATTTTAAATACTTCCGGCCTTTTTTTATGCACATTTACCTACAAAGTTATTTTTGCTACAAGTTTAATGCACTCAACCAATTCAGTCAACCAAAAAATAAACTTTGTTGGTTGACCATCACAAAAGAGAGAAAAAACTATAAAAAAAGCAACAAGAAAAAAAATTTTACTACAACTATTATTAAACTTGAGCTAGACTACAACAAAGAAATAAAGCAGCAAGACTCCTGAAAGTAAGCTACAATTTGTATTGTGGTTAGAAAAAGGACACACAAACAATGTGTAAATGAGTGTATTTAATTATTTAAGACTGAAGCTAGATGTCCCTAACGCTTAGCTGATTAGCGTGACTAGCAAGAAATAAGTAATTGAAGAGTGGAATTGTATTAGCGTGCATGATTAGAATTTCACATGATTGTTTGGTATCTTATTAATTAATAATTATCTTAAAAAAAAGAGGTCTCTCTTAATTTAATTTAATTAATTTTTTTTCCTTTTGATAACGTTTTACAATTGATTTAAAAGACCACAATATTAATGGCAGCTTCCATAATACTGACAATTACTCAAAAATTTTAATAATTTTCATAAACAGTTTTAAAACCATTGCATTGATCGTTAACTATAAGCAGCAACTAAGTCTATTTTAGAATCCTTTTAGTTTTAATTAACTAACGTCATCGGTTTTTAATTATCAAAAACTTATTTCTTGCACACTCTCGCCTTATCAAAGAGCCTCCTTTTACTACTAGTATTTGCTATAAAGCTTAACGTTTGTGGTTTATAGTTTAATGCCAGTCATTTTTACAAAACATTTTAAAATTAAGAATTATAGAAAAAACATTTCCATCCCTGGTGTACTAAATATTTTATAAACAAGTTCAAAATTTTCCACCAACCAACTCTACCCAAAAAGTTCTAAGTTTTCAAAATAGAAATTTCCATACCTGGTATAATAAATTTTTTATAACTTAGTCCAAGATCTTCCACCAACCAATTCTAGGTACCAAATTTTCAGTTTCCAAGTTAGACATTTCCATCTTTGGTATACTAAATTTTTTATAACTTAGTCCAAGATCTTCCACCAGCCATTTCTAGGCAACAACATTTAAGTTTATAAAATAGAGATTTTCATCCCTGGTGTAATAATTTTTTACAATCATTCTATACAACGAATTTTAAGCTAACAAAACTGACATTTCCATTTCTGGTTTAATAAATTTATTATGACCAAGTCCGAAATCTATTACCAAACAATTCTATAGACTTAAAAATTCCAAAATATACATTTTAGTTGACATTAAAGTATATTGCCAGACATTTCCATTTCTGGGGTAATAAATTTATTATGCCCAAGTCCAAAGTCTAACGCAAGCTAGTGCTGTAAAACATTTAATAGATGTTGTTTTTAGAGCAGACATTTCCACTTCAGGGGTAATAAATTCTTTGTGAGCAGTTCCATCTCTGAAATAATAAATTTATAATGACCAGCTAGGGCTATATTTCGCTGTCAGGCTGCTGTTTGCAGAAGAGACATTTCCATCTTTGGGATAATAAAATAAAGTTGAAAGTTTAATAACAGCTAGTGCTGGACACTCTTTCAAGGCTGCAGTGGTAGCTCTCCATTTACTACAGCGCTTCTCTATGTTTACGTGGGAGTTTTCTAACACTAACAAAAAAATTATACTACTCCCAGAGTTTGTCTTTACTCCACCGCGCATAAGAAAATATAACTTTTTTTAGACTCCTGATTAATTTTTAAAGTTTTCTAACCTAAACAATTCAACAGCTACAAAAAAATTTTTTTTTATCTTTTACTTTATTTTAAAATAGTTTTGCTCTTCACTGTTTTTTTTGAATATATAGGTTACAAATCTTGTATAGATGTGAAATTGTTATCGCATTTTCAGACATTTTAATATCATGTTTTACAATCCTTTTATTATTTTCAATTTAAAAACTACAAATAACAGCAGCAGCATTAAAAACAAAACAATAAAACAAAAGCAGCAGTTGACACAAATGATACAATAAATGGGCTACAATATTAAATATAGAAAGGAGATGGAATGTAAACCGAAAACAAAAAATAGAAAAATAAATAAACAATTGCAGAATTTTATTGGGAAAACCACGGAGCATAAACCAAAGTAAATAGAAAACAATGAAGACATTAGTAACTGTGTGTGTGTGTGTGTGTGTGTGTGTGTGTGTGTGTGTGTGTGTGTGTGTGTGTGTGTGACAAAAGCAGCAGCTGTAAGTTGTACCGGAAACAAAAACTCGTTTCCTTAGAAAATGAACTTTAAAAAAAATGGAAAAATTTTAGTGCCAACAATTTTGTGTGTTAAAGAGCCAACGTTTCTACCAAAACTTTTTCCTCCGTTTTATTATTCATTATTTAAGCATATGGAATTGAATTTCTATACTTACGAGTATTTTTTTTTTTTTTTTTTTTTAATAAAAGAAATAGGAAATAAGTAAGTTATGCAGTGTTAGCATCATTACTTGTAAACGAAAGGATTTTTTTATAGAAAAAAAAGAAAAATTTAACAGAAAAAAAGAAAGAATTACAGTGACTTTTTAAAAGACTAATGGCAGCATTAGTAATATTGTATGGCGTCTCTCTACTACTTTCCTAGTATAGGTTTTGAGGTATCATATTAGTAAAGTCAAACGTGTCAGCTGTTTTCTTTATAACAATCCAATCTAAATTGAAGTTTCAAGCGAAGCGTTTTTTAGCGCTGACGGTCCATTTACTCTACAGTCGTGTTAATCATTTTTTTTAATAAAATTTACTAAAGACAAACAAAATAGAGTTAAAAACGCTAGCTTCAAAAAACTAGCTAAAATATCATTACTGGTCATTAATAACCAAAAAAATTAAATAAAAATTGTTTTGCAGCCAACTTCACTCCCTGCCGAAATTAGATTTTCCAAACGCTCAGCACTGCCTTCACGCTATTTTGGTATGAATTTTGTATGGACATGAGAATTTTTGACAGCTAAAAAACGCTTGTTGAGCCAATTTAGGAATGACTACATATCTACGTTACTTTTTTTATTTTTTTAAAGAATATAAATCCGCTTAGCTTGGCATATCACCCAGGCTGTAATCAGGAGTCTAACCTGTAAGCCCACTAATCTACAGGGGCATCCAACTACCATTGACAGTTGTTACATAAATTTTAATTAACAATTTTCAGTGTATTTTAGTTGAATTAAATTTTTAAATTTTTAGCCGAGATAATATTTTTTTTTAATAAATTTTCTTTTCAGCTTGGCCTTGCCGATTTTGTGGACAATATTTTGTTTTAATTTATTTTTAATTAACTTAAACAATATTATTATATAAATTATACAAGAAAATAACTGAAAATAAATTTATTTATTTTGTAACATCTGCCTGACATAACATAAGCCAATTACTAGCCAACACAGGAAAACCTACAATAACGCCACTCTTTATTCAAAAAAAAAAAAAAAAAAAAAACAAACAAAAACAAAAAAAAGAGAAATTAATTACGTTTCATTTTTGTATTTAACAATTATTAAATGATTCTCTGCTCCTTTTGCACACACTCTCTCCATCCCTCACTGTCTTACTCCTTTCATTTAATTGTATGTTTTATTGTGTGACCATGCAACAAGGTTGTCACTAACAACATGCAATTAATTCTCAACAAATATTTTATGTCCGCAATAATTTATACAGTAAATGAGCTTGTGTACTTGCTCATACTTAAGCCGATTTTGTTTAAATGAACAGCACTAGCAGCTCACCACTTTTGGCCAAAAAAAAAAGAAAAAAAACCAAAACCACTACAAGTTCAAGAGTGTATGTGTGTATGTATGTAAGGAATTGTGTTTGGGTGTCATAAACATCATGCTGACAATATAATGGACTATTACATCCTAATGCCAAACCGCGTAAAATGGCAAGCTCACACATGTGCACACATACAAACATGCATACGCTTGGCAAATAAATATTTCAATAGCATTTCCAAATAGTTTTTGTTGCAAAAATTTTAAAACTAGAAAAAAACCCTGCAAAACTAATAAATTCGGTTAGTCAACAGATGCACAGTAGAAAAAGAAAAAAAAAGTTGAAATTATAAAAGAGTGTTTGTACTTATCACAACTCCATTCATTTTCAAAAAAAAAAAAAACTGAAACATAAAAGTGTCTGGTAATTATTATTGTTTTATTTTTAACGGCATTTTCTTTTCTTTCTTTTTTTTATTATTATTGCTTAACCCCACTGTAAGTTACTACTTAATTTGGCAAGCAACCAAAAATGTTTAAAAATCTTTTGAACAACAGTGTTGCTCACTGTTGCAGCAAAAATATATTAAAGTTCAATTAAAATGATGGCAAGTCTTGTTAAAGAAAAGAAATTAATTTTTTTTAACTAAAAAAAAAAATTTATAAGCATAACTGACATTGAGCAAGTTCTATATAAATTTTTGAAATTATTTCATACAAAAAGACTAGAATTTCGCTTCGTTTCATTAGCTGAATTTTTTAATTCTAAAAAATTTACTTTTCCCAACCAAAGTTGTTTTCTCAGTGCAACGTAGAAAATTTAATTTTCTGCAAAACTAACTTAACAAACTTAACTGAAAGAATTTTCTTCATTAACTGATTTCTTTAATTTGCGGAAATATATTTATTTCATTAATTTAATGAAAATATTTTATTAATTTCGTTCAAATATCCTCTGAATTTTATCAGTAATCAATAAATAATATTTTAAACAATGACACGTTTCATTATGCCAAGGAAATACAATTCATTTAAAGAAACAATTTCATTAATTTAATGAAAATATTTCATTAATTTAAAGAATTAATTATTAATTTAATGAAAGTATTTCATTAAAAAATTTTTCTTTATTATTTTTCAAATAATTTTTATTTTTCAAAGTATAATACTAATTAAAATTGCATTAATTAAATAAAATATTCATTCATTTAATGAAATAATTTCTTTAATTTAATAAAAATATGCCATTAATTTTTTTCATACATTCTTTGATTTTTGTCTTTAGCTTAATGAAATATTCATTAATTTAATGAAACAATTTCATTAATTTAATGAATTAATTATTAATTTAATGAAAATATTTCATTAAATATTTTTCATTTTTCTTAATTTCTCAAATAATGATAAGCTTCATTATACTCATGAAAATTTCATTAATTAAATGAAATATTCATTCATTTAATGAAATAATTTCTTTAATTTAATGAAAATATTCCATTAATTTTTTTCATACATTCTTTGATTTTTGTCGTTAGCTTAATGAAATATTCATTAATTTAATGAAACAATTGCATTAATTTAATGAATTAATTATTAATTTAATGAAAATATTTCATTAAATATTTTTAATTTTTCTTAATTTCTCAAATAATGGTAAGCTTCATTATACTCATGAAAATTTCATTAATTAAATGAAATATTCATTCATTTAATGAAATAATTTCTTTAATTTAATGAAAATATTCCATTAATTTTTTTCATACATTCTTTGATTTTTGTCGTTAGCTTAATGAAATATTCATTAATTAAATGAAACAATTTCATTAATTTAATGAATTAATTATTAATTTAATGCAATTTGTTCATTAAATTTTTTCTTTTTTCTTTATTTCTCAAATAATAATGCGCTTCATTATACTAATGAAAATTTCATTAATTAAATGAAATATTCATTAATTTAATGAAATAATTTCACTAACTTAATTAAAATATATTATTAATTTTTTTCATATTCTTCAATGAAACATTCATTAATTTAATGAAACAATTTCATTAATTTAATGAAAATATAATATCATTCATTTTGTTTTTATATTCATTGAATTTTTTTAATTAATTCATTTTTTTTCATGGGTATTATCCATGAAAATTCCATTAATGAAATAATTTCATTTATTATGAAATTATTTAATTAATGCACTTTATTTATGAAATATTTCATTGAATGAGGACACAGTTTTCTTGCAGTGAATGTAATTTGAATTAATAGAAAAACAAACATTTTTTCCGACTCAAGCTGGTGTAGCTTTAATTGTTAATTAAATTTATTTCTTTACAAAAGTTCCTGTTGTTATTTTTTAAATTATCTAAATTAAATTTCGCCTGAAAACCCTTCATCACTCATAAACACAACAGGACTCCCTACAAATAGCAAAAAAAAAACAAATATTTTGGAAAATTATTCATGCCATGTTCCATATCAATTATTGCCTCTACAAACACGCAAAACTCGCTTTTCAAGGAACACGAACATGAGCAAACAAAAAAATGAATGTCGTACAAGCAAATTATTTGTCTATTGCATTGATTTTGTGGGTGTTTGTGTGACATTATACTAGTCAATTATGGTGAATGTAAAGGCCATATATCACGCCCAACAGCGACAACAATAAGACTGGTATCAGCAGTAGCAGCAACTACTAGCACTACTACTGCTACCATAAATAAAACAAATCAGCCAGCATAACTATTCTCTAATGTAGGAACATTCGAAAATTATGTAAAATACTTTCAAATGGCGCTCGAATAATAAAAACAGGAACAAGAATACAATCGAAATGCATGTTGATTAAGTACAAAAAAAAAACACAGTAATGAAAAGCCTAAAAACATGCCACATTAATTAAGGCTTAAGGGCTGCCATTTTCCTTTAATTTTTGTAAGAATAAATTTATATTATGTTTTAAAGTGAAGCAGTAGCAACACTTACAGCTTTGTCAACACTTACCAAGTTATAACAGCTGCAAATGGAATCACACACAGCAATAGTCTTCTTTGTCATGGAATTTTGCTTTTAAGAGAATAATATTATAAATATTTCATTAAATTAAAGAAACAGAGTCAGTCACAAACGAAACTTCAAAATCTCAATTGGGCTCAGGTTGGGTTGCCCAAGAAGTTCAAGTGGGTTTTGTGATTCAGTTAATTTATGATGCTTTAGTTTTTAACTTAACAGGCTTTTTTAAGAATAAAATTTCATAAAAATCAATTTTGTTTCATAAGGAATTTACTCGTAAAGAATTTTTTGACTTCTTGTTAACAGGCCAAGGAACTTTAAGCAAATGCCTGTTTGTTGTCGTTACTCTTAAACCCCCTTAAAATTTCCAGTAAAATGGCATCAATTTTCTAGTGCATATTTTTGCATATTTTGCTTTAAAAGCCTGTTTTTGCATATTTTGCTATAAATGCATGTTTTTCATTATATTTCTTAATATTTTATAAAGGTTTCGAACATATTTTGTAATAAATTTCGTAATATTTATAAAAAATATTGCTAATTTCTATATGAATTTAATGTCTCAAATTAATTTCTTATTTTTGCATGGCATGAGCTAAGCATGTGAAATTTTTGGGAAGATACCTTTAAAATAGATCCAGACTTCATCATGTATGGCACTGAGTCAGTCAAGTACAGCAAGATATTATTTTTGTTAAGGTCTTGTCCTTTTTTAGAAATATTTTTAAAGTCACCTTTGCGTGTTTCACAATTTGGACTTTAAAGCCAAACTTTATGCAGTTTGAAAAAAAGAATGCTGGAATTAAAAAAGTTAAAAAGTTGGTAGCATTTTTAATTTACCTTTTAAGAACAGAAAATATTATAGAAAATGAATATTCTACAAAGCTGTTGACTACTCTTTCAGATGCACCTATTATATATGCTGATGTGGAACACTTTGAATGTTTAAAACAGTTTTAAGACAAATAGCACGAATAGCATTTATTTATTATATAAATCTTTATCTAGTACTATGTTTTCACTTTTTAAAACTGTATAATAAATGGCTGAATACATAAATTTTGAATGCATATTTTTAAATTTTATTTTTGCATATTTTTAGATTTTTAGTGCATATTTTATCTGCATGAACTCCTTTGCGTTGTTTATTAAACAGAAATATTTTTCATGAATTTTGGCTTTAATTTATAATTATAGCTACACAAAACTTAAGCCAAATATTGATATAAAAAATTATAATTATAAATAGAACTTAAGCTTAAAAAAAGCTAAAATTAGAATTAGTAAAATAAGTGACCATTAAATCCTTTAAGAATTCAAACACTTGCTTGAGAGATTTATTAGCCATATCAGACGATTGTAGGTAGTGAAGCTGTAAAAAGAAAACCATAATAGTGGTACAGCATATGTTCTGCTTACTTTCTTTTTATTAATTAGCAGGCTGATTTAAAAATTTAAATTTTTAAAACTTTTTAAAAAATGTCAGTTACGTGGCTTTAGCACCGCTAATGTCTAAAGCTACGTACAGACGGTTGTCAGATCTGACAATATTGTAAGGCCTGGCAATGCTCTGACAACAAAACATTGTCAGCAAAATATAAATTGCCAGTTCAGACGATTGTAAGAAAACCTTACAATTTCATTGCCAGACAATTGTCATACAATAAATTTATCTGCCAACAAATATTGTCAGTTCAAACGGTTGTCAGATTATTGTATAGAAAAAATTGTCAGATATGTTGTTAGATATTGCCAGAACTGTCAAAAAGAAATTATTATTTAATTAGAATATTTTGTATAACATAACTGAAAGAGAATTGTTTTATTTTATGTTTGTATTTTGTTTATATTGTTTTTTAGCTAAATATATACGCAATTGCATAGAGGAATTGGATTGAGTAGATTTGTTAACTTTCGTGCTTTAAAAAAGATCATCGGCTTGAAGTATCTACATACAAGCAATTTGAAATTGCTCGTCAGAGACTTGGCCTGAATTTTTTGGTATATTTTTTTTATAACAACTGATGTGCGGAGACTTGCCCATTTTCTTTAGCAATTATTCAAACTTACATGGATGCAATCTACGACTTCTTGCCTTAACAATTTTTGGAAAGTTTATATTCCAGCCAACCAGCATTCCATAAACTTCGCCGTACCTTAACTTCTTTTATTGGTTTGATTATATTTTAACGTCATCACATAGATTTTACTTTTTTACTGTAAGATTTTTGTTTGTCCCTTGATTTTTTCCCACCTTCAGGCCTTTTTGGCCACTGCAAAATGATATAGAGGTAATTGCTCAAAGCTGCAGTCTATGACGAAGGTGTTATCGCTATCCATGTTTTATTTCACTTGTTTTTTAATTTTTATTAAATTTTGGTTTGTTTTTTAAAATTTATGTGTATTGCCAATAGAAATATTTCTCTGACAATGATACCATTGTCAGGTGCATTAATTTAAATACATCTGACAATAAAAAATTAGCTTACAATGTCTGACAATAGCAAGAAAGAGTGTTCACACGATTGTCAGATGTCTGACAATATTATTGTCTTACAATGTGCTGACAATGCTTTTTCTGACAACGTTGTAAGACAATAATTGTAAGTTCATACGGTTGTCAGACATATTCTGAACATTTTCTGACAATAATTGTAAGATCTGACAACCGTCTGTACATAGCTTAAGTATTTACTCAATTTGAACTCATTACGCAAGCAATAAACAACCAGAAACTCTTGTAATCTTTTGCAAAATAAAAATGCATTAAGTGCATGTGTTTTCTCATCAAAAATGTTAATGTCTTCAAATAGTAAAACAAATAATGCTAATTTTTTCAGTAATTGAAATTTCTTTTCAAACTATTTTTTAATATAAAATTTTAGTTTTGGCATAAAACAAGATAAAAAACTTTAAAAAAAAAGTTTTATTTTAAAAGTGATTGTTAACCCCTAAAGTATGCTAAATTTGCTATATTAAGTGAGCCCTAATGGCATGTTAAGTAGTTTTTAATATTAAGAAAAATTATAAATCTTTATACAAAACACACACATTCCAACTTGTCAGTTTGATAATAGTTTTTCTTTTAGAAAAAACTCTGCTCTTTTCTTCAACTCTGCTTAAAGTAAAGAGTGAAGCCATCTATCTTTAAGAAAAGCACTGCACTAGACGTTTAGTTGTTTATGTTCGAGGAAATTGAAACTGTTTACATGCTTAAAAACTTTTCTTTTCGATACTTATTTTCTTTTCATTTTAATATTGTTATTTATATCCGAAGCCAAATAAACTACAGAAATTAAGCCAATAGAATCAAGGCCTGCATTTTGTTTCTTTTATTTTTTATTAGTTTTCTTGAAGTCAACAATGATAAAAGTTTCTCTTTTTTAAGTCACCATTTTTTTTTTAATTTTTCTTTAAACACGACAAAGTTTTCTTTTGCCATATTTTTTTCATCCTTTTTTTTTGCTCTTGAGGATTTTGTTTTCACACTTGGGTATAAATAAATTTTGTAGTGGCATTAAATTGAATTGAGTTAAATTGTGTAAAATATTTGCGATTAAATTTATAAAAAAAAGAACTTTTTTTTATTAATGAAAAGTTTATTACACTAAAGTTTAACAGTAGAAAAGCAAGTCCTTAAAATATTATTTTAATTAGGAATACCAAAGCACTTTTTCGAATTTTTTGTTATTCAGAATATTTGACTATTCTATATGCATCCTTACCCTACAAAAAAAAAAAAAAAACTTTGGTTGTGAGAATCGAATATACACCTAAATCTCTTTTTACACGAAGTTTTTTACCACGAACTTGATTTAACACGAATTAAAAATAAAAAAAATTCTCTCTTTACACGAATTGTTTTGTTTTAACACGATTTTTACGCGATTTAGAAATGATAATTCCGAAATACTTTTACAAAATGATGAACAAAATTATTCCGCAATTT
This sequence comes from Thelaira solivaga, assembly GCA_947397855.1. Taxonomy (NCBI): domain Eukaryota; kingdom Metazoa; phylum Arthropoda; class Insecta; order Diptera; family Tachinidae; genus Thelaira; species Thelaira solivaga. Next base: position 62,913,887 of record OX377613.1, read on the forward strand.
AGAAATGATTATTTCACAATCCATAGAATTTGAAATTCAAGAGGAAATTTGTTTCCTTACCATCTGTACTCATTGAGCTACGTGATATCCTCAGCTTTTACCCTCCACTTCAATGATTGATACCACGATTATTTATAGTTTTATAGAGTGAATTTATAAACGCATTCATATTCTAACTAGAAGCTTTCACCTTTTCATGGTTTCCTAGAAACCCTGTAAGCAACTCTTAAGCTATGAAATAAGCTTTCATCATGTCAGTGTTACACAAGATCCCTGTTAGTCATTTGTCAGCTATAAACTATCTCGTATTCATCTAATTTATCTTCAGGCATAAAATTATTTACCAAAAAAAAACCTTTTTAATCACATGTACGCACATAAATTCTCAATGAAGTAATTTGCCAACAATTTTCTTCTCTAATTACTTTTTTTTTTTACTTCTTTCATTGTTACAAATTTTCCTTTTTATACTTTTAAGTGTTTCTGCAACATTTGTTTAACACTTTAATTACTGAAGTGGGGAGAATAGCTTGTGTGAAAAATACGTACTTGAAATGAAATGGAATGTCATAAAAACTTTAAAGATTTTCAGCATTTGTCAGTTTAATGTGGTTGTTGCAAAATAATTGTAGTTTTCTAATATATATTTTGTCTTCCTCTTGCTCAAGCATTCTCAAGCTTGGTAGAACAGTATGTCAAAAAAATTTTGTGGTTTCAGGCTGCAAGCACACAAGTCGTTTAAAGTTGTCTTGAAATGGAGAAAGACATTTAAGTCATATTTTTGTAAGCGACTTACATATTTTATGTTCTAATTATTATTATTATTATTACTTTTTTGTCAAAAGAGTATTTGTGTATTTATTTTAGAAGACGTAAGACAACTAAATGCTTTTCAAAAAATTTTTTTGTATACAAACAACAACAACAAGTTTGTTTGCACATGCCCTACAATGTGACTTATTAAAACATTTTCTAACAGCAAAGTATGCTATGAATTTTATTATTTATGAAGCCTTTTAAGTAGGCAATTCAAAAAAAAAGGTTTGTATTAAATAGGAAAAATTGTGTAAAAATATTTTTTAAAGAGAAAATTTGTATCAAACTATTTTTTCTAGAGCAAAAATTGTGTTGAAAAATTTTTAAAGGAGAAAAATTGTATCCAACTAATTTCTAAAGGAAAAATTGTGTCCAAATATATTTTAGGGAGAAGAAATTACGACCGCACATTTAAAAAAAATTGTGTCCAAATATTTTTTATAAAGAAAAATTTTGCTTAAATATTTGTTAAAGAGAACAACTATGTTAAACTATTTTTTCTACAATAAAAATTTTGTCCAAAAATTTTTTAAAAGAGAAAAAATTATGTCCAAATATTTTTTAAGGAGAAAAAATTCTGTCCAAATATTTTTTAGAGAGAAAAGTTTTGCCCAAATATTTTTATAAAGGAAAAAATTGTGTGCAATATTTTTTATATAGAAGAAATTCTGTACAGATATCAACAATTTTTTAAGAGAGAAAAAATTGTGTCCAGCAATATTTTTAATAGAAAAAATTGTGTCCAACAACTTTTTCTACAAAAAAATTATGTCAAAAAGTTTTAAAAAAAAAAATTGTATCTAAATATTTTTTAGAGAGTAAACTTGTGACCAACTATTTTTTAAAGAGACAAAATTGTGTCCAAATATTTGTTAGAGAGAAAACAATTTTTTCGATAGGAAAAATTATGTTAAAAACGTTTTAAGACAGCAAAAATTGTCTCCAGCAATTTCTTCTATAGGAAAAATTATGCCCAGCAAGTTTTTCTACAGAAAAATTTTGTCAAAGAGTTTATAAGAGAAAAAAACTTGTGTTAGATAATTTTTAATTTTTGTGTCCAACTATTTTTTTATTGAAAAATTTTTGTCCAAATTTGTGTCAAAATATTTTTTCTATAGAAATACTTGTCTCCAACAATAAATATTATAGAGAAAAACTTTTGTTCAACTATTTTCCTATAGAAACATTTGGATCCAACTATTTTTCCTATAGAAACATTTGGGTCCAACTATTTTTCCTATAGAAAAATTTGGGTTCAACTATTTTTCCTATACAAAAATTTGAGTCCAACTATTTTTGCTATAAAAAAATTTGGGTCCAACTATTTTTCCTATAGAAAAATTTGGGTCCAACTACTTTTCGTATAGAAAAATTTGGGTCCAACTATTTTTCTATAGAAAAATTTGGGTCCAACTATTTTTCCTATAGAAACATTTGGGTCCAACTATTTTTCGTATAGAAAAATTTGGATCCAACTATTTTTCTATAGAAAAATTTAAGTTCAAATAGTTTTTATTTGGAAAAATTTGGCAAAAAAAAATTTTTTATAGAGAACATATTGTGTGCAAATATTTTTTTTAAAGAATAACTTTGCAGATATTCTTTCTATAGAAAAACTGGTGTCCAAGTACTCAGAAAGTTCTCTGGTGCGCTCATTATGCAGTAACTGAAGAAAATTAAAAGAAAGAAACTTCAAAACCGAAGAAAAGAGACAAGTATGAAAAAAAAGAAAAGAGTCGTTAACGACTTAAAACAATTAGTGTTTCTTACTAGAGCCATGCACAAGCAGATTTGGAATTGTTTACTTGCATTTTTTATTATAAAATATTGCACTTGGTTGTAATGAGATGTAGCCTTAAAGTATGCTTGTGCAGTGCTCTATTTCTTGCTACAAGAAACTTGTCAACTACAAGCAAAGCAAAAATATGATTTATGATTTAATCACCTTAAGTCCTGTTTCATATGCTTAAAAGTTTGTTAAAGAAATAATATGTTTAATAATCCTAATAGTATGCATTACATGTAATTTATAGAGTTGTCTTGTAAAAAATTAGAGCGCTTTCTTATATTTGATACGATGAGAAATTTTAATGTTAAAAAATATTTTCAAATAAATTTCCAAAATGACAATCTATTTAACTAAAGAAAAATTTAAATAAAACTCATTATCAACCTTAAAACAGAGAAACATTTTATTTAAAAAATTGTTTTTTTAATAGAATTAAGCTGCTAAACTGATTATACAAAGATTTAAGCGGAATACTTAATTAATGACACTTGCCATAAGCTAATAATGTTTTACTCTAGCAAACATTGTTTTAAATTTTCTCAGAACTCAATTTCTTTCATTAAAGAAAGTAAAGTGGGCTTTAGGGCTGAAATGGTTGACTGGCGAGTTAATGCTTTTAACTGCATATGCGCTAGTGCGAAACCTGGTAGAAGAAAAAAAGAAGCAAGCCATCCATAAATTACATAATTGAAAATAATTCATTAAAAGAAACCAAAAATTAATGAAATAAAAAATTTATATAAAAAATTATAAAAAACAAATTTTGCCGACAGAGGTAGGGAAGGTGTCACATCCAGGGCCTGACTACATGAGAATTATACGCAAATCACATTTTTAATACTTTTTAAATAGATCACTAAACATTTTTTTTTTTTTTTCTATACTCGCATACCCTTTTAATTAACTTTTGCTGCTTTAGTAACTTAATTTTCAAATTAAATTTAACTGTTTCTAATTATCACGCATTGTTTGTTGTTATTTGATAAAATTTATTTTGTTTTCAAATTAAGGTTATTATTATAATATTCCACCTATTGTTTGTGTTGTTATTAGTGATACTTGTACATGTAAATTTTAATTGTTTTTAAACTAAATACAATAAACTAGAAACAAATGTGTGCGATTTGTGTGCATATGTGCGTTTAATAATTACATTTAGGTGAAAGCAGATAAACTGATAGTATTTATGCGCTTACACAGGGGCTTAGAACAACACATTTTTAATTAAAATTTGTGTAACGAGTATAATTCAGTATAAATAACACACACACATTTTATATATATTTTTTGCCATAAACAATTGGTTCATTCATGTGATAACATATCAAATAAATTAGAATAAAAATATATTTTCCATATGAATGCTATGAAACTTAATATATTCAATGTTATGTTTGCTTAATTATTATTTGAATTGCATTTGCCAACTACTTATACTGTCACTTTTGGTGGTTTAATCACTTTAAACCCTGTTTATTATGCATTAGAATTTGTTAGAGAAATAATTTGTTTAATGCTCCTTAGAGTATACAGTATATGTCATTTATGTGAAAAATTAGATTACTTCTAAGGTTTCATATTTAAATTATTTATTTAATACTAGATGGCTTCGCCCGGTCTCGCCCGGCCTGGTCACTTATTAAGTGAGTTGGCATGTTTAGAGTACAGAGGGAAATCTGCTTACAAATAAAATTATCGTTAAAAAAAAAACACTTTCAAAGAAATGCTGCCATTCCCTCATAACTTTGCTAGCATTATTAGCAGAGGCACCCTCTATTAAAGCATTGGTCACACAAAATAAAGCCTCATAAGCAATTTAATATAAGTATATACGAGTATTTAAAAAAAAAACTATTAAAAAAAACTATTAATCATAAATCTAACTATAATTATTGCTTTTGCAGATTCATTTTTTCTTAAGAATTTTCGCGTTTTTAACTTAATGAATCCCATTAACTTCTGCTTAATATTTAGATCTACCTGCGTTGCATATTTTTGGCGTCAAGCACAACAGTACCATTTTTTTTTTTTTAATTCTGCTTAGAAAATAGTCCAGTATTGTTCAATTGGCCAGTAGCTGTAGACAGTTAAAGTCTAATCGATTTAATTTGTTTGATAGAACTTAAACGCAGTTTTTATAAACCCCTTGCTCGGGACCACACACAACAATTTAAGTTGGGCAATTCATTTTTCAATTCTCTTTAAAATTGCCGTTTTGTCCACATACAAATTTTTTATTTCGGCAATTTCAGCATTCTTATTCAGTCATTCATTCAGCCTTCAAAAGCTACCTGTCTTCTTTTTTTACATTTTTATAAAAGATCCGATGAGAGAAAAAAAGGGTATTGCGGAGTACAAGCATTCTTCTTTCCTCTCTCCTATACAAAATCAGGAATTGCTCAACTAAAATTGCTGTGAGTGGTGCAATTTTATTAAATTATATTAATTAATTTAATTAATTTTATTAAATTTTGCTTTGAAATATAAAATATTTCAAAGCATAATTTCAGGCTCAAATAAAGTATGAGCACATAACTTTATGCGTAGTGGTAAGTGAAAATCATTGAAAAGTAAGCTTCAAATAGGCGTGGCTAGTTCAAATATACCATATATAGCTACCTTTCTTAGAGCACAGAGAAACAACAATTTGTTTAGCAAACAATTAAATAGAAAATAAATTTAATTTATTTAGATTAACATACTTTAAAATAATAATTTTTGAGAGAATTTAACTCAAAAAGCAATTATTTTAATTTATTTACATGCTCAAAATGATTTTTCTAATTAGTTTCAATTTGATTTTGTGTTAAAACTGAAACAAAGAAAACATGCTAGTATTTTGATATGCAAGCACACTTGCATACTTGAAAAACACACATCTTTACAAACATGTGTAATAGTTTATATTTGAAAGTGCCTGAAAGCCATTTCAGGGCTGCTGATGCAGGCCGTTAGTACTTACACACTCACCTTGTTACATTACAATTACAATAAATATTACTTAGGGTGTATCATAGCACTTGATGTGTAAATCTGTAGATTATCAATAAATCCAAACTAATTACAAAATATTTTATAACAAAATGTGCATGTGTGTGTATAAACTTTTATGATAATAAACATTCAGTGCATTTGTATGCAGATAAATTGTCAATATTTGTTTCTTTAAATGTAACGTTCCATAAAACTGATAATTTCTAACGATTACGTGCATAACAAGTGATTCATTATTTTTTAGTTCTCTCTCAGTTTGTTGTGAAAATAAATGCAACAAATTTTTTTTTAAATGTTTTAAATGTTTTATGCATGAGGTAATTTCATTATTTATTATTTTTATTTATTTTTGCTTTTTGTTTATTTTAATTTAAATCTCCATTGTTGGTGCAAAAAAAAAATTTTGAATTTTTTTTTCTTAAATAATTTCGTACATAAACACTAAAACTGTACCAGCCTTCACAATTGTTGCAAATATAATTTTTGTTTTTAAATTGTGGTTTTAGAAATGTTAATATTAAACACAAAATACTAAATTTTAAACGTTTAATAATTATTTACATTATTTAGCTTTTTTTTATATAATACCCGTTTGCCTAAGGCGGCAACAAGTTCAATGAGAGCAGGAAAATATTGGGATCATCATCATAAGCAAACAAATTCTTAAGAATGAAAGTAAGCTTCTTATTAAATTTTACTTTTTTGTCATTAGTTGATCCAAATAAAAAAATTTTTTTTTTGATTAAAAATAGAAGCCGAGTTAAATATGTTTCAACGTAACCTGTTACGTTTTTTAGTATTTGTAAATATCTTATCTATAAATAGGTTTAGGAGAAATACAAGTGCATGAGTAGAAATATCCATAAATACGTTGACTTGTCAAGAAGATTACGGGATGGGACACATATCATTTTAAAGGGAAGGATTAGTTGCATCTCTCCGTTGACTGGTCGATATTTGGACTATTTTTTAATTTTTTTTGAAATTTCCATATACCCCAGTGTTGTAGCTCTAACGAACCATTAAAGGTTGTGAGATGAGACACATATCATTTTAAAGAGGAGACTGTCTAGATTTGTAATCTATCCCCCAAAATACTCAGAAGTTACTTTGGACTATTTTTAAAATTTTTTTTTTAAATTTCCATTTACCCCAGTACTGTTGTTCTCAAGGATTTTGGCAGTTTCCGTTTTGCATCATAAAATAAAAACTAAGAAAGTTTCCGAAAATGTTAAAACACTTGCAGAAAGTATAAAATACCCTTTTTGATTTTGGTAATTTTTATGGGCAAAATCGGGAATGGTACCTCGGCAAAGTGGGGAATGGTAAAAATCCCTCAAAGCAACAGCACTGGGTTATATGGAAATTAAAAAAAAAATTTTTTTAAATAGGTCAAAGCAACTTCCGAGTGTTTAGTCAATAGATTAAAAATCTAGATGACCTTTTCTTTAAAATGATATGTGTCCCATTGCGTAATCTTCTATGGTTCATCCGGAAGTCTCTAAAATCCCTGAAAGCAACAGCACTGGGGTATTTGGAAATTTAAAAAATTTTTCAAAAATAGCCTAAAGTAACTTCTGACAACCTTTCCTTTAAAATGATATGTATCCCGTTCCGTAATCTTTAATGGTTCATCCGCAAGTTGCTAAAATCCCTCAGAACAAGAGTACTGCGGTATCTGAAATTTAAAAAAAAAAAAACTTTTTAAATAATTCAAAGTAACTTCTCATGCTCGTATCCAAAAAAAAATTAAAGTAGACTTTAAAGTAAATTTTTTTTTTAAAAATTATATGAAAAAATTCGTTAAGGTTGACATTAAAGTCTACGTTAATTTTGTAGGATAAGGGTGAGTATTTTGGGCGGTAGATTATAAATCTAGACGACTTTCACTTTAAAATGACATGTATTCCATATGGTTCGTTTGCAAAATGGTCAAAAAATTTTAAAAAAACGTAACGAGTTACGTTAAAACATATTTTACTTGGCATATGTATCTTCACTCACTTAAAAATAGAATATTTCTATTCTTTTGTGTATTTAGTTCCATGTATACCTTGTTAGTTATTTTATTTTTTTGGAATTTTTTGTTTGCCTGTTGACTAAAATTCTCATTTGGTCCATTGATATAACGAAATGGTTAAGGACCTGATTCAGAGTAGCGTTTGATGAAAGCGCTATTTGTATATCTTTTCCCTCTTAGTACTTAATGTACTAAGTAAGCAATTTTTCGAAAATTTTCCAAAAGAATATTTTGGCAAATAAGCACAAATAAGGATTAAATTTTGATTAGAATTAATTTTTTTTTTCGATCTGCTTTGAACATGAGCTACATGGTTGTTCACTTATTCTAACTGTGCTAATGGCTGCTGCTTTCAACAGTCTGCCAGACATTTTCTATTTTTTTGTGTTTTTCTATTTTGTATTAAATAAATTAAATCACGTTAAAAGTTCATTATTGTATAATATAAATTTTGCTGACTTATTAAAAAATATTTTTTTGCAAATTATGGCATAATCTCTGCAAATGGCCATCGTTTATGTTTTATCTCTTTTTTTTTTAATTTTAATAACTAAATTGTTTGTTGTATTTAATTATTAATTACAATAACCATAATAAATTATTGAAAATGTTTCCTGCATTTTATAGCAATTTGGTAAAGATAAAAATAAACTGAATCATTAACAGCAAAAACAAAAAGTTTTAACATGAAAAAATAGTTGACTGTAAGTGTTTAAATTTAAATTTGATTTCATGTCGTTTAATTTGTAACATGGAAATGGAAACCTCAGCCTATTGGAAATAAACCACAAAATAAATTAAAATTCATTTTAAAAAATCACAATGTCTGAATTAACGCAAGAAAATATCATTAAAAAAATCGGAATATACCAGCAGCCTGTTATCGGCTGAGGCCAAATCATCGCATATAGAAAGTTAAAATATGTTCCTGCAAAAAGATTAAAATTTCAATCGAATGTGGCGATTTGGGCTTTGATTATAAATGTCGTTGTCATGACAAAAAAACAGTAATCAGATTCACTAGAAGTCTATTTGTGGTAGTAAAATTTTCGTTTCATTTATGTAAAACACAAATGGCCATCATTGCCAGATATCAATGTTTTGTCCCGACAACTATCCTAGTAATAAGCGTTAATAAACTATTGTAATTTCAACTACGAAAATGACACTGTATTTAATAAGCCGCCTTAAGTACCCGCGGTTAGTACGAGTATGTAATTAACCACAAATAACTTTGATCAACAAGAGTAAATGTAGATGATGTTCGTAAAAGTGTTAGTAAGTTTAGTCCATTTGAAACTGTTTTAAATCTATAGAATATCTCGAGATCGTTAACATATTAAACTAAAGAATTATTGCTTGGAGATGGCTCACAGCAAAACTAGAATGTCGAAATTTTAAATTTACTTGAATGAAATGTTCCAATAATTAAAAAAAAGGTTTAAAATTTGAATGAAACAATATGGACTGGTAAATAAACTAGTTAAAATTGGACTGAAACGACATTAAATTGGAACATTAATTGATAAAAAAAATGAATAATTAAAATGAAACAAAATGGAATTGGAGTTGAACCTTAACAAAATGAAATTGCAACACTAATTGATATAAAGAGCTGCCGCATTTGAATGAAAGGAAATGGAATGGTGTAAAAACAAGTTGAAATTGGGCTGAAACGAAATGGAATGCAACATTATTTTTAAAAAAATTTGCAAAAATTTGAATAAAATAAATTCAAATGGTAAATAAACAAGTTGAAATTGTATTGAAATGAAATGGCATTGGAACATTACTTGATTAAAAAAGGTGCAGAAATTGAATAAAACAATATGGAATGGTAAAAAAACAAGTTTAAAATTTACTGAAACGTAATGGAATTGCAACATTAATTGATAAAAATGATTCAGAATTTGAATGAAAGAAAATAGAATGGTAAAGAAATACATTAAAATTAAACTGAAACGAAAAGAAATTGAAAAATTAATTGGATAAAAAAAAGCAGAATTTCAATGAGAGAAAACAGAAAACAATTTGAAGTTGGGCCAGAACAATATGGATTGCAACATTATTTGAAAAAAAAATGTGCAAAAATTTGAATGAAAAAAAATAGAATGGTAGGGAAACAAGTTGAAATTGAATTGAAACGATATATAATTGCAACACTACTTGATTAAAAAAGTTACTGAATTTGAATAAAACAAAATTAAATGGAAACAAGTTGAAATTGGAGTTAAATAAAATGGTATTGGAACATTTTTTGCTTAAAAAAGTCCAGAATATGGAATGATAAAAACAAAAGTTTAAATTTTAATGAAACGTAATGAATTGGAAAATTAATTGGATAAAAAAAAAGTGCGAGAAAATAGAAAACAAGTTGAAGTTGGATGGGAACAAAATGGAATGCAACATTAATTGATAAAAAAAAATTGCAAAATTTTAATGAAACAACATGGAGTGGTAACAAAACAAGTTGGTGTTGGGCTGGAACAAAACGGAATTGAAACATTTTAAAACTTACTTTTGCTTATAAATAAACAATTTAAAAATAACAAATTTTTAAAACAGACAGTCAGTATTTAAAATTTGTTTTATCAAACCTATAAGTATGCAATTATATAATTATAATAGCTAAAATATTAATATATATTATTGCTATCATTAAAGTCTATAAACGCACCGCAAACATTAAGATCCAGCCCGGTTCCTAACTACAACCAGAGACTAATTACGTATATCGTTATTGTTATAAGACTAATCACGCTTAGATCTCCTGGGGCTAGTGTGCCACTACCTAAGCAGCTCATTCTAGGTCTTGCCATCGCTGACGTTTTCCGTCCCTCTCAACAGAAACGATAGTAATTGTCTTGTACCACACCGCAGCTAAAATAACTACGAGCATCCTTTTTCAGCTCTTAGAAAAAAATTTTTAGTATAAAATTAAATACTAAAACGATCATTTACTACAAGTGCAAACGATTTAGAATTAAAATCCTTTCCGAAAAAAATCTATTTAAAAAATTTGTTTAACAAATATCATCTCTTTAGCCGACTGTTAAAAAACACTTGCATTGCAAATTCATTTCCTGCATTATTTGTTAACAATTTTTATTATTTCGAATTAAAATGCATAAGAGAAACCAATATGTATGCGAGCATTATTTTAGATATTTGCATATGATTGTCTTTAGCAAAAGAGCACAACCAAAATAGCAACAATAAAAAGAAAAAAACTAAAAAGGTTTTTCTATGCAAAAAAAAAAAGTATTGATTTTTGATCGACAAAAGAGTTTCCACAACATATGCCACAAATATAAATGAAGATGACTTCTTTTTACAGCCAATAAATATGCAAAATAATAGTAAGAAAAATGCAATTTCCTGTAGAATCTATGTTGCTTGAATGCATGCATGCGAATATAAAACAAAAAAAAAATTTGGGTAGAAAAACAAAAAGACCAGAGAAACTTAATAAATTTTGCAGTGCATTTCCAATTTATTCAGAATAATAATAAAAAAAATAAATAAAATAAAAAGAAATAACATTTACTTTCAGTATGAAGATAATAAGATTGACAAAAAATAAAAATATTTTTAAATAAATTTCAAAAGGATAAGAACTATCAATGAATTAAAGCTACTACTGCTTCTTTCTTTTCTTTTTCATTTTTATTTTATTGTAGCAAAATCAAGTTGAGTAAAACATTTCAGAAAAAATTAAATTGAATTTTTTTATTTGGTTTATGACATTTAGTCGTATAGCCAAGCTATCTCTAGCTTTTACTTTAAGCGATAAAAAGATTAATAAAAAAAATCTTTTACAGGAAAAATCTAAATAAAGAAAATAGAAATAAGAAACGCAAAGTGATGGAATTTAAAAAAAAAAATTTAAGTGAGTGCAACTGACTTGTCATTTTATTGAAAAGAATTATGTTGCACAGTGTAATTAATTTTTTTTTTTAATTATTTATTTTTTTAATTTTATAGGTAATTTATGTCTCTTTAAATGTGAATAATAAAAAAAATAATAAGTAAGATATCACAGCATACTTTAAGGCAATCATTTTCATATAAAATCAAAGCATCTAAATAGGAGCAAAATTTTTTTTATTTTAATTTAATATCAAATTTGATATGAATTCAGTTTTAATTAAATGAAATATACGCTTGAGTATTTTTTTTTTTTAATAATTTTTTTATTTTATTATATTTTTTTTCACAAAGCAAACCCAATTTTTTTCTATAGCTTAACGAAGGTTAAATTTTAATTTGTCTGCAATACAGTGTTCAGTATTTTAATTAAAATTTATGGCATAAATGTCACATTTAGTTAGAAACAAAGAATTGAATTTAAATAAAATAAAAAAAAAGGTTTTATATTTCGTGCAAATGACACAAATTCTTACCTTTAAACTCGTGTGTATGGACACAAACAACATATGAGCAGGTGTGCATGTGTGTTTGTCTAAAGCACTCATTAAAAAGATCAAAAGATTTCATAATACACTACTAATATTGGGCTGGTTGATGTTTAGTGGGCATATTTAAATCATTCATTCATTTACTCATTTTAAATATGTCTTTTGTTTGACTGCATACATTTCATGACTCAATTAATTACACAAATAAACACACACACACAATAGACCTACAAATTTCCTTTTCATAAAAATGTTTGAATTTTATTTAATATTAAAACTAAAGCGTGCAGGTGTGTTTGATGTTTTAACAGGAATCCACTCATAGAAAAGAACACATTCAATGTTAATTAAGGTTAATCAAAATTTAATTTTTTTGTTGTAATTTTATGAAAATTATTATTAAAAACAATTGCTTTGTTAATGTTAACATTATTTAGGTGCTAATAATTGAAAGCTGCTTAAGTCGTATTAAATAAAAATTAAAATAATCCCATCAATTGTAATTATAAAGTCATAAATTTTTGTCATAGATAATTTTCTTATTTTAATAGCAGCCTTTAAACTGACTATTTTCAAGATATAAAAAAGTAAAAATTAAAAAAAAAATAAAATTATTTACAAACAAAACACATAAAATTAATTTAAAGAAAGCATAGCAGCCTTGAGGGTAGACTATAAAAATTTACAGAAAAGCTGTATTAAATTACCATTGACCTCACCAACAATGTTGAACCTTTAAATATTAATTTAGGTGTCGCCTGTTTCATTATCCCTCTCCCTAATTCAGAAAACATTTATTTTTTTTTTAATTTTATGGTTGGTCGTTTACAATAACAAACTTGTCATATATTATTAATTTATTACACCTTAAATTATGCAAAGCATATTTGACTTTCTACTTTACGAGTTCCTTAACGTGGTTTTAATGCTTTTGTTTTTATTCATAATTCAAAGTATAAGACAATCTTTGCATTCATATTTTCTTACTTTGTTTATTATTATTATAAAAGTATCTTTTTTTAGGGTGAAAATGAGAGATACTGTGCAGAAAAAAACTGTAATAACTTTTTGTTAGCTGAGTTTTTGATTTACAAACCCTACAAAAGGAAACAACAAACGATGAAAGTATGATATTTATGGAATATTTTTAATATAAAGTAGAGTGATGTTAATTGTAATAAATTTCATTAATTACATTTGTAAGCTTTTGGGCCTGTTCACATAAATGGCCACGATAGCTTGCTTGACAACAAGAACAATATACGAAAATTTGTTTTTGTTTTCAATACAAATGTACGAAAGAAGCTATCAATTGCATTTTGATGAACAAACCCTTTACCTCAATGATTCAAAGCCATGCACAGCAAGCAAGCAGTAACACCACCAAATCTTACTTTAGCTAAATCGGTTACCCAACCGATTGGATACGATGTTAATTGAATTGTAAAAAAAAACAGAAACAGCTTCACTTGCAAAAGCTAAATTTGTTACCAGACAAAATTTTTAGTTATAGTAACCAAAATTCGTTAATATAAACCAAAACTTACTTCTGTTAAAAATATTTTCAGCTGTAATACCGATATCACAAAGAGCATGAGTACAATGAAATGGCGAGCTATCTGGCTGAAAAGGCCCACAGCTCTTGTGAGGAATGACCAACAACTTCAGTGGTGCTCGACTACTCAAGCAAGAGAAACGAAGTATATAAGGCATGCGGCAGTCAAAAGGACTCATTAACTCCGAGCTCATTAGGGTAGAGGTTGCCTTAAACCTCAGCAGAAATGACATAAAACTCTACATTGAGCTACTTGCGGGCCATTGTAGACTTAGCATAAGTAAAATCCTGTCATTTCTGTCGGAAAGAACGGGAAACTTTGGAAAACGTTCTGTGCGAGTGCCCTAGTGGTGGCTTAAGCAGTTGGAAATTGATCCCAGGAGATCTAGGCATGATTAATCTTACAGCAATTACGCTTGTTGTTGGGAATTGAGCTGCGCAATAGATCGTAAAGGTCACGTTGTGATTACAGTTCTCGATGATAATAATAAAACACCGATTTTTTATTGTTAAAATTAAAGAAATTTGATCATCCGAACTGGGCAACTGGGCGCTTAGAATGCAATGGCAATCCTAAAGAAGAGTGCTGACGTTAAGTATTCAACCGTAATGTTTAACCATATCGTTTAATAAAACCTTCTAAATAAAAACAAAAAGCTAAAATGTCATTACTGATTAAAAATAACAAAATAAATTGTTTTGCAGCCAACTTCACTAAGTAATCCGCTTAGCGTTGCCATCGCATTATTTCGGTTTACTTCAGACCTTTTGTATGAGCATGAGAATTCCTTGCCACTCTAGTTTAAGTTTGTTTGCATGTAGTTTCTGTGCATTTTATGTTAATTTTCTCAGATTCCATCAAGAAGAAGCCAACAAGTGACTGATTTTGAGATTTATATTTTTAGAAAGAGAAAAAAATTTTTCCACTATGAATTTTGTATTGAAACTCTAGCGTTACCGTTCGATTTGCTTTCCATGAAATAGAATTTTTCAAAAAAAATTTTTTTGTAAACCGCAAATCAGCTGTTTGTTGTTAAAAGTAAAAGCGCCTGTTTAGTTCAACCTAGAAAACATTAGAATAAAATAAAATTAAAAGAACTAAAACCTATAAAATTTCAGTTGCTATTTTTAATTCGCTTTATGAGGCTGCTAATCTGTGTGTATAGTCTTTTGGCTTAAAAATCTTTTGTTACATTTTTCCTAAAAGAAACAAACACATTTGTAGCTGCTTTACTTTTACGTGCTGCATTGCAACATATTTTATTCTTATCTCTAACAAAACCAAGAGCAAAATTTAAAAAAAAACCCAGCAAGTAGTAATTTTTAAAGCAAACGTTATAGCAAACGAATACATAAGCAGTTCGAGACACTGTTTAAGGAAAAGCAACAAAACGCAATATATTCCCTTTGTAGTGGCAATTTTAAGTTGTCCTTAAGCACCACTTTTACAACTTTAAAACATGTTACATCCGAATAATAAGAAACTCAATTAACACACATAGAAGACTACAAAGTAAAAAGTGTATGAGTATTTTTTGTTGTTGTTGTATTCCTTTCAAAACAGAAAAGAAAAAAGGCGTTTACAAGAAAGTTTCTTTGGGTGCTAGCAAGTACAGCCAACAACCAGCTACGTACGTACTCCCTTGTACGGTTATTCTTAAATAACAAATTTAATACTTGCTGGAACTTAACACAGAAGCGCATAGCCACCACAGCAAAAATGGAAAGATTTAAAAAGTACTAAAATGAAAACAGATTCATTTGCCAAAAGTATGCAACAAGAAATAACATGTACTTAAACATGATGCCACAACGTGGC